>OY987290.1:5000-1205000 GCA_963920785.1 Sphagnum contortum | reverse complement strand
AAAACAGAAGTTTCTAGTGAGCAGAATCTGGCCACAGTTCCTCCATATTGTCCACCTGTACAGCAGCAATCTTCTTCTGTGAGTGATGGGCAATGGGTGAATGTCCTCTCAGATTCTGTTCCACGTTTGCCTAGTTCAGAGATAGTTTCAGTGGCTGAAGGAGGTAGAAAAAGCAGAGACACCATTCTCTTAACCAATTCATCACATGATGTGACTCAAGATTGCAATATTAGCTCAGCTCAGCAGTTTCTGGTTAGATGTGATGATGAAGAATGTTCATTGGCGGGAAGAGCATATTGCCAACATGACTTTGATGGAGCAGCTCCTTGCTGTGAGGTATTCACAAGATGTGAGACACAATCTTCAGCTGGGGTTTAAGGATTTCTATGTACAGAGTGCCAACACGACAACAGTAAGGGGCCAAGTTCCCCTGAGAATTTGGCTACTAAGAGGCAGGATGCAAACAAGGGGAGACCAAGATCCAGGAATCTTCCGGGCCACACAACCTAGAGATCAACAACAAATACAACACTGCGTTCGAGAACTACATCAGATTGTGCCAACTGTAACAAGGTCATTATCCCTTTTCTATTACTGTTTCTTGAGTTTTATCTATGTTTCTTTCGTCACTCTTCTTTCTTTTGTTTTATCAATAGCTGAAGGTGGAAGGAATTCCAATTATGGTGGGCATCCTCAATGGGAAGACATGCACTCTTGCTGACCCTGACAGAATGAGTGTATTTTGTAATGGCCGGGGTTGGGTTGATGGAGCAGTGTAATATGGACACACTGTTGGACAGAACTATCACATATACATGCGCATTTTACAGAGTGTGACATAGCATAGCCACAACAAACAGCATGCCCTAAATTTTCAGGTAGAACTTCCATCCACCTATCCACCTTGCATTGATCTTATTTAGAGTTTCCACAGTGGCCAGTTCTAGGATGAACATACTAGTTTTTGGTCAGTAATAGTCCTGTGTTTGGATTCAATATGTAGAGATCTTGTTCTATGAATGTCAGAGGTACTGATTCAGAAACAGAATTCTTAAGATGTCCAGAGTAGTGAAGAGGGTGGTGCCAGTTGGGCATTGGTAATGGATGAAAACAGTACAGGCTTCCCAATCCTTGCTGAAAATCTTACTCATTCTCATCAGTTTCTTGTTGAGGTCTGTTTCTGGCCCCACTGATATGGTCTACTTCTGCATGCTGTGGTTTGGGGGCACATATTCAAATCCCAAACACCCACCATTGATTTTTTAATGACTCAATCTCTGCAATCTTGTGGATATGTGTTGGAGACTTTGAATGAGCTAGAATACATCAGGCTATGCAGATGTTGCCCAAAGAGAATGGGTTGCTTTTGGAGATTGCAGATGGTGTCCACAGGTTGGGCCTCTCTATTCTCAAGGGTTGTATGGAAGTTCAAAACAACAAAATTTGGGTTTGCTTTGTAGTGGAGGTAGTGTTTCTGTCAGTCTTGTTTTCATTGACTCGGTTGGCCATATTCTATTCTTCGGTCACACTTTTTAAACAGCCGCAGTAACCAATCAAGTATCATATTGTTGGATTTCAAGCACAAGACAGTGTTGTGCATAGTTAGACTAGCTGTTTGCAACCAAAATATGAAAACATAATTTGCGACACCAGAGTTCCTTAATATTGGCAAGTTTAGAGCTGGTTAATTTTAAGGAAATTGTCCTGATAAGCTTAAGTCCTGATTGCTACTGGGTGTAGTTCTCCATCTTGCAATGTGTGGCATTGCAGAATGTCTTGGTTTAAGTCACAAGCTTCTTGTATACACAATGTAGAAGAGAAACTACATCATCTCATTTGAAATCTGAGGGAGTGATAATGTGCTATCTGTTTTTGACTTGAAAGAGCTTTCAGTCAAGCACCAAGCCCTGAACTAAATTGTGGCATTCAATGACAAAGAGAGTATTACTGTAGGCTTTGCAAGATGTACATTGTTTGGAGGTGTTGTCCTCTCTCACAGAGCTGCTTTACACTGGTTTAAATGAAAATTATTTTACCAGTGGTTTCCTTCACCCAAGGGTTCTGATGTTCCCAGTCACAACTGCACTTGAACTTTTGAGAAGCCAGGTGAGCATTCAACTATCTGCCATTCAATTATCATGATATCTTGGATGACTACATTAACCCTAGTCCAACTCAAACCCTGAAGCCTAACTTTGTATGAACCTACATTCTTTTGAACCTGAGCCTTTCAAATGATTCTGTATAGAGTCTTGTAAGGATGGACTGTTTTGAAGCCCACATGGTCCTTTGTTGTCTTTTCTGTGTTCTTTGTTATTCTATGTTTTTTCTTCTACTGTGCATACTTTTTCTTTTTTTCTTTTTTTCCTTTGCTTTTCTCTAATTTTTTCCCCCTTCTGTGGTGTCAGTTGGTAGCCAGTATGAGGCTGAGTCTTCGTCCCATTGCTTCTGGACTTGTGACAGAAACTCTGTATGCAGGCTACTGGTTACAGTGGCCTATACCTGTTGTGGGGAGTTATGAAGTCAGTGGGTAAATTCTTATAGACAAGTCTCCCATAAGTTGTGATAGATAAGTTGCTATCATATACATTACTGTTGATGGTCCCTGAATGAGCGAGAGAATGTCACTTTTGTTCAAAGTGCTAGTTTTATTGTTCTTTGTTCATGTTCTCCCCCTAAGTGTTTTTCTTGTTCCCAGTTCTTCAGTCCTTAAAAATGGAAATCTTTCTTTGACTTAGAAATAGTTTTGAACCTTGTTCTGGCTTTCCTAATTGTGAGTAATGGCAATTTCTTGATTCTGATGAGAGATTCTTTTGAGCTTTGAAACTGTTTCTTGTCACAGAGGAGGCTGTCGAACAAGAGACTTGAGATCATGTTGGTGAAGGGCACAGATTCTCCTTTTGTTTCTTCTTTGAAATGGATGTCTGCTCTGGGGTGTGAATTTTTCAGCTTGGAAGTCTGTGCTGTATCCTCTGGAAATTTCTCTACACTGCCAACAGTACTATTGTCCAGATGATTTTTGCTAAATTGTGCACAATGCTTCATGAGAATTGAAATGATCAGCTAGATTGCATCAGTAGGTCTGCACCAAAGAACATTACCATACCAGACATTGCCACTATAGAGAAGTGATTGTGAACATGATACTTTGAGCCAATGATTTTGTATAGATGTACTTCGTAAACAAAAAGTTGCTCTCAATGAAATCACCTCCATTTTTCTTTTGTTCTTGTTTTCTCTTTTGTAATTGTTGGGATACCTTGTGTTCACATCTGCAGATTGTTTGCTGTTATGTCATCAGATCTGAAATATCTATAACCTTATTATCTTGTCCAACTATATTTCTGGTTAACTATCTATGGAAGTATGTAGAAATTCTCACTAATGAAGATATTTCTTCTCAAGAAATAAGCATTTAACACTTAGTCATGCTGACTTTGGCTCATGGATTTATTTTGTGATGACCCAACATGTGTGTAGAAGAATGCACACCATCTTGCATTCACCATGTGACAGCTGGTCACTCAGTGGACAAAACTGAAACCACGGGTAACATTTGTTTTGTGTATGATATGGTCTTGTTCTGTATGCAGGAGGACTGAGGTTTTTGTACTTGCACCGTAGCTACTTGAGTACACCTTGTTTGACCAAGCTGAGAAGTGGCGAACTATTGAGGGTCTATGATTGGTGCAAGAGGCAATACAAGTCTTCCTGAACAATTTTGCAAAAATTGTGAGTATCTATCATGTCTCTGAACAGTAAGTTGTGGATTGTGGGTGAACCTCAAAAGTTATTATATAGGTGGGGCAGGTCCCAGTGAACCAGCACCCACCAGTGCACCATCCATCCTTCATGGTGCACTGGCAGGTGCTGGTTCACTGTGGCCAGTGAAGCAAGGATCCAACTTCTGTGATCATGTGTAATGATCTTGAATGGGGAAAAGAAGGGCAATGTGTTCATGGTCTATATCCCCCATGATTGTGAACCTTGTCACATGAACCCCCATGAAACTTAGTTTTGTAGATGTGTTTTATGTGAGTGTGTTTTGTGAAGTGGAGGAGAAGCACACACTATGATCTAGAGTTGTTGGGATTTGTTTAGTTATTTGTTGTTTTTTTTTTGTTTTGTCTCTAAGTTTTGGACTTCATCATCCCACCAAGACAGAGTTCTATATATTTTTCACTTGATAGGTTTCCAACATTTTGAACCCTTCATTTGTTCAGTCATTTGTTGAACCGCTTGTATGTGCCTGTTTTCTATGTCATTTCTCTTTCTGTCCAGGCAAATAAGTTCACTTGCCAGAATTGCAACTTGTAATGCATTCCAATTTACTATAAGTTTGAATGATATCAAACCTAAATCACCTAGTACCATGTGGCCAAGTGCAAGCATGTGTTTCTTGTAAATGACTCTAAAAACATAGCTTGAAAAATTAACACGCTTGCCTTTGGACCAAGGTCACAAGTGTATGTGAAATCTATCACTTAAGACATGTTATGTGTTTCTTGATTATGTTTCATTGGGTGCAAAGAGTATGTGATGAGATTTGAACAAGGGGTGTGTCACACTGTGGCATTGCCATTTACATTGACAAGTGTCTTAAGGCAAAAGAATAACTATGGAAACTCAAATGTTTCACCATGCAAAAATATAATCTTGAAAGAATCCTCTATAAAGAACCAAAGTTCTTCAAGATATTTTTAACACTCTGTAACTAAATCTCAAGTTTCAACACAAGCCAAAATATTATCTTTCAAAAATCCTCATATAAAAATAGACCTATTACCTAGGGGCCAAAACCCCTTGAGCTACTATACCCTAATGAACCTAAACACAATATCCTTGCCTTGGTAGGCAAGGCCAACAAAATGCATAAGAGGTGAAAAAACTAAATTATTATTGTTCAATGTAATAATTTTGTTTGTCTTAATTTGGTATGAAGAAATTCATGAATCTAGGTATTTAATTGAAATTGGGTTCTAAGTTTAGATTGTACTTTAAATTTACATTCACAAATTCAATGCAAAAAAAAGTCATAAGTAAAAGTATATGGGAAAACTACATTCGCCCAAATAACATCCTATTAACACAACAAATGCAACAAAACAAAGACATAAATTATGTAACTTTTTTACAAAGTCTTCGAAATGGAATAATTTCAGATTCAAATTTTGATTTGTTAAAAACACATTTTCTCACTAATGCAAATGTAAATTTCTTCGATGACCCACGGAAAACAACAACTTGCATAGTACTTAGAAATGAGTTACAAAATGCACTTAATCAACAAATGATAAATGTCAACTCAATAGAATCAAAACAAAAATGTTATATTATAATGGTTAGTGATACTTTAAAAAAAAGTTCAATACAAAATGACATACAATACCTTATAAAACAAACCATTTCAATAAGTAACACTCAAAATTTAATAGATATTTTGAAATTATACGAAAGAATGAAAGTCATAACCACAAAAATCTATATCCTAAACTAACAATTGTCAATGGAACGATTAGTTACATTCAATTTCAATCAACGAATCCCAATGATTCAACGAGATAATTCAATGCACCTACCCATGAATGTTTATGTTGATTTAAGTGAATTCATTGAAAAACATGACACTTTACAAGACATAGCCCTAGAAGGTTTGCCAAAAAATGTCATATTAATAATATTGAAATATAGAACCTTTCAATTTCATCACCAAATATCAAAATCGAATGCTTCCAAAACATTTAACATAAATAGATACCAACTACCGTTTGCCCCTGCTTTCTATCTCATAGACAAAATATTTCAAGGACAAACATTTGATCACTTGATCATAGACTTGAAACAACCACTTGATAATGTACCAATTAACATGCACAACATATATATAACATTATCACAATTACGTTCCTTGGCTGGACTTGTAATATAAAAAGATATATCTATAGAAGACATATGTAAAGCCAAATTCAAAAAAGGGTCATCAGAGATGACAAAACCTCATTCAGACCCAAAAAATTTCAATACAAATAGTAACAAAACCAACAAGGATATTGAAATTCCTATGGATTCAAATATGGACCCTAAAAAATGTGATGAGAATTTATTACATAACAAATAAACAAAAAAAAAAAAGTGATATCAAGTGATTTATAAAATGATTTTAATGAATATGATAACATTGATTATTGGATTGAAGACCTCCAATTAACTAAAGTAGATGAAAATGTCCTTGTTGACCCGAACAAATCTAAGTGATCAACATCTAAAGAGTGATATGCAAATATTATATGTTGAAAAATTACATTTATTAGGATTAACAACATACATATTTAATCATAAGAAAAAAATGTACATGTGTCAAAAAGTGTTCTCAACACATATTATAAACAACAATCATTGAATATTAGTAAAAATTCACATGTTAACTCTTAATTTACATTGTACAATATACGATTCACATATGCCAACGAGTAAAAAATTGCTTAACAACACAATCCCATTATTATAAAAACTTATAAATGTGAACAACTTGTTATACACATATGCAAATGTAATGCAACAAGTAAATAACTCATCATGCGGTGTTTTCACAATAACATATGCAACAGACATTGCGCTTGAATTTGATCTCGAAAAATTTCAATATGTTTTGACACAAATGTGAACACATTTACGAAACCACAATTCATCGTCACTAGTAGAGCAAAGCGACAAGGTGCCCAAGTTGAAATTGGGTTTTAGATTGTCCCTTAAAATAAAGTTTTACAAGAAGCTTTTCAACCTTATGTAATTGCAAATCAATCTTCATCACATTGTACACATGTGAAAGTTTTCCATAGCATTTATTTTTTGCTGATGAAATTTCGCCAAAAAGAGAAATAAAAAAATTAAAATTTGAAAAAGTTGATTTTGGAGGTTTTCAGTCGCCCAAAGTGAGAAAAAAAAAAAGTAAAAATCACCAGATTTGTTATATTTGGTTTGGTTTTCATCGTGTAGCCAAACATCGTGAAGTTTGATTAAAGATATGTACTTTATTTCAGGTTTATAGCCAAATTTGGCTAAATCTTCCCAGGGACGCCACTTTTTTACATCTTCCAATGGATGATCGCCACTTTGGCTATAAACAAAAATTTCTAAAACACAAATGCATTGCGGGCCGTGAGCCCTAAACCCTAATTGTCACCATCCTTTGCAAACCCTTGTTGGTTCTCGGCGGAGCGAGGGAGTGACGAGAACAGAGAGACGAGGACGCAAGAGAGAGAGACGAAAGAGTGGAAGCGAGAGAGAGGAATAGGGCTGGGAATAGGACGTGAGTGTGAGATTGAGGCGGAGAGAGGTTTTTTTTTGTGTGTGTGGGAATCATGTCGGCGACGCAGTTGTTGAGTCGTTTGCCGGTGCCGCAGCACAGCGGAGGAGATGCTTACGATGTGGCGAAGGATCCATGGTTCCAGAGCCGGTTGGAGGCTGCGAAGCAGCCGCAGCAGCAGGCGTTGGTGGCAATAAGAAGGGGGCAAGAGCCACCGGTGTATGGGAAACGAGCGGGGTTCGTGCCGCGGAAAGTGGAAGATTTCGGAGATGGAGGAGCGTTCCCGGAGATTCATGTGGCTCAGTATCCATTGGAGATGGGCAGGAAGGAGGCGAAAATCGATGGTAAGATTCTTCCGGTAAGCGTCGATGCTGAAGGAAACATTGCTTTCGATGCTATTGTGAAGCAGTCCGAGAATGCTTCCAAGACTGTGTTCTCGCAGCATCGGGATCTCGTCCCTAAGCTTCTCAGTGAGGCAGATGTAGACAAACCTGGGGATGAGGAGGTCAAGGAGACCACTGAAAGGACCAAGGCTGTTTTAGAGAAGATTGTGGGTGCAAGGTTGAGTGCTGCACAGCCCAAAAGTGTGCAATCTCAGTCGACTGTTCCATCCTATATCAAATACACACCTTCCCAGCAATCGGCTGCATTCAATTCCGGTGCAAAAGAAAGGGTAATTCGCATGGTGGAGATGCCAAAGGATCCTCTGGAGCCTCCCAAATTCAAGCACAAGAGAGTTCCCAAGGCGTCTGGTTCACCTCCTGTTCCTGTGATGCACTCTCCTCCTCGGCCTGTGACTGTCAAGGATCAACAAGACTGGAAGATTCCTCCCTGCATCTCAAATTGGAAAAACCCTAAAGGGTACACAATTCCTCTTGATAAGAGACTTGCTGCAGATGGAAGAGGGCTTCAAGAAGTGCAAATTAACGACAATTTCGCAAAACTTTCAGAAGCTCTGTATGTGGCAGAACAGAAGGCCCGTGAGGCTGTGGAAATGCGATCGAAAATCCAGCGAGAGCTGATCCTGAAGGAAAAGGAAAAGAAAGAGATGGAGCTCCGGATGCTGGCTCAGAGAGCGAGGATAGAGAGGGCAGGTGGGGGGGTTGCTCCGATAGAAGCTACTGGTGCTGGCATTGGTGCAGATAGAGGGGGTGGAGGATTGCTGGGCATGGACAGGAAGATGGAGGACATAGAAGGTGGACATGCTGGGGGGAAGGGAGAGACAAGGAGGGAAAGCAAGGCAGAGAGGGAAGAGAGGCTGAAGCGGGAGTCTTTGAGAGATGACAGACGGAGGGAGAGGGAGCGAGAACGGAGGCTTGAAGCCAAAGATGGTCATGTGGGCAAGAAAAGTAAGCTTACAAGAGATAGAGACAGGGACGTAAGTGAAAAAATGGCCCTTGGAATGGCAAACACAGGGGCTGGAGGTGGGGAGCTCACCTATGACCAGCGCTTGTTCAACCAGGAGAAGGGAATGGAATCAGGGTTTGCAGCAGATGACTCTTACAATGTGTATGACAAGGGTCTATTCACCTCTCACTCTGCCCTCGGTGGACTCTATCGACCTCGCAAGGACTCCGATGCTGAGGTCTATGGTGGAGCAGATGAGCAATTGGATAAGGCTCTCAAGACAGATAGATTCAGAGCTGATAAGGGCTTTGC
This sequence comes from Sphagnum contortum, assembly GCA_963920785.1. NCBI lineage: Eukaryota > Viridiplantae > Streptophyta > Sphagnopsida > Sphagnales > Sphagnaceae > Sphagnum > Sphagnum contortum. The sequence goes on along the minus strand of OY987290.1, from coordinate 1,196,035 downwards.
TGGGGCTACTGAGCGAGGTGGACCCCGTGACCGACCTGTTGAGTATGAGCAGGAAGCTGTTGAGGCTGATCCTTTTGGACTGGATCAGTTTTTGACAGAAGTCAAGAGAGGAAAGAAAGCACTGGATAGAGTTGGAGGGGGAGACACAATGAGGGCTAGTGCTGGTGCAGGAAACAAGGAAAGCTACGAGGGAGGATCAAATCGATCTCGTGTTGATTTTCAAAAGGGGGGTCGCTGATTGCAAATGGAGGTCTTTTACATGCACATCTGGTTGCAGTTATCGTCAGACCAGTGGTGACAACAGCCTCCTGAGCCAGGCACCTTGTTGGTTACTGCTGGCATGATTCCAGTCTGCAGATTTGTCTATCTTAGTGGTGTCTGCATGTAGCTGTTGCTAGCAGCATTTCCACTTGCCCATTTTGACTTAGATTGATACACAACGAGAAGAATGAGGGTGATCAAGATCCATGGGATGACTAATGAGGATGAAGATCCCGTTACAGCATTTGTAGTCTTATTTTGGGTTTGATTTGAAATCTGGAAAAGAAGTCAAGTAAAACGGCTCCTTGTAGCTGTATTTGAACACTGCAAACAGTAGCTGGGATTTATGCAGCTGTGGGGCATGGGGTCCAACTGTACCCACTTGGTTGTGTAGAGGGTATTTCTACTTTTGATTTCTCCCGAATCTCAAAGATTTAGGGTTGTACCAGCTTTCTGTGAGAATGAAGGTTTCCACTTGTTCTTCTTTGTATGAGGACTTCTGGAGATTCCCTCAAAATGCATCCTGAATCTTTCTTCTGGACTTTCGGAGATTCCCTTGAATTGCAATGTGAATCTTCCTTCTTTGTATTTGTATCTGTACTTCAGGAGGGGTGATGAACAATTGGATTCTAAAACAGATCTGACAATTTGTGCATATCAGCATCTGCTTGTGAGGATGTTTGACAATCCAATCATGTCATTTGGGATCAGTGACAGATGTTCCCAAGTTCCCTAAATATGGCCCCGTTGTGAAGTTTCCCAATCAAGCTCCTGAAGTTCCCAACCAATAACCTTTCCTGGAAAGTGCCCCAAATTTATTAGGGTTCCCCGGTTCCCCGTTCTAAAGTGCGGGTGAGCCAGTTAGACTCCGTTTTACCTAGTGCTGATTGGTTAGCAACCAAATTACTGGGTGCTAATTGGTTGCCATAAACTAGTCCACCAATGGGAACGAATTGAGCCACCAGTTCCCACTAAAGTGTATTTACTGAGAATTTTATTTCTGAGAAGCTAATCAAAACGATTTTGTGCAGTTACGTACCGAGAAAGGTAAAATAATGTCGTGTGTGTGATTTGGCAGGATGACTATTCTGCAAGTTATGGACATTATGTGCACGCGGAATGATCAACTTTGTAAACATACAAAGTGTCTACTGGAGAATGTAATTTCTGAGAGTGTAATTACTGAGAATTTTGTGCAGTTATGGACCGAGAAAGGCAAATAAGGTCGTGTGTGTGATTTGGCAGGATGACTATTCTGCAAGTTATGGACAATATGTCTGTGCGGAATAGTCGTCTCTGTAAACATAGAGAGTGTTTGCTGAGAACTGTGATTTCTGAGAATGTGCAGTTATGGACTGAGAAAGGTAAATAAGGTCTTGTGTGTGATTTGGCAGCATGACTATTCTGCAACATTGTGGACATTACGAGTCTGCGGAATAGTCATCTTTGTGTCGTCGGGCAGGTGCGCCCTTCATGCCGGTGGCCAACTTCTTCCCCTCCCCATCATCGCGCTCCGCTCGCGCCTGTCCTCTCGCCCGCCCGCCCGCCCGTCATCATCGCTTTCCGTCCTGCTCTGCTTTGCTCTGCTTTGCTCCTGTTTCGGTTCTGAAAGAGACCTCACAAGTTTCCCTTCCTTTCTCCCTTTTTCCAGCTCTTCTTTTCCCGTTTCCGTGTTTGTGGCCGCCTGTTTTTTTTTCCTCCGCCGTCGTCGAATTCGTGCAGCCGGAGAGCTACTGCGCTTCCTCTTTCCGTTTCGTTTCGTTCGCGCCGACTCTACAACTTCGGCACATTGCGCCTCTGATGGTTTCTTTCTAGTCAGCGTTGTGATCTGGGGAGTTTCTGCGGTCGGTCTTGAAAAGGTAAATCGTTACTGTTCCTTGCTTATTACGCTTGGAAATCCCGCCGTTTGTTCTAGGAGCAAGTTCCCGAGAAGCATCGGCGTTTTCCGTCCAGGTTTTGGAAGTCTTAGCCCCATGTCGTTCTTGCTATTTGCGGCCGTGCTTTGTGACATTCCCGTTGACGTTTCGTCGTGCTTTCGAATTGGATGGATAGGTTAAACCTTGAGCTTATACACCGGAGTTTTTTCATCACAAAAGAAAAGCCGCGAGTGAAGTGAGAGAGGTTTCAGAGCATGGATCGGTACCAAAGAGTGGAGAAGCCACGGGCTGAAACTCCGATTAGCGAGAATGAAATCCGTGTTACGACACAAGGGAAGATGCGCAACTACATCACCTATGCCACGACGCTTCTGCAGGTTTTAAGACTTACTGCCACTGTTTTCCATTTTGTTCTTGTCAGTTTTTTTCTTTCTTTCTTTCCTTCCGAATTAGTGGGACCAATCCATCTCTCCGAGTTCCTAAGTCCCTTGTGCTTTCGCTATGGCAAGTGATGCAAATACATCTCAGGTTTTTCCAATCATCATCTACTGCTCTTCTTCCGTTTCTCTAGGGTAAAGAATACAATATGCAGTGTGTTTTGCCTTTTTGTCTGCATAGTCTATGTGCTCTAGAATATATCCATCTTTTTTTGCCATCTCTTGTTCCATATGGAACTTTTCTCTTAGAGGTTTATGATTGGGGTTCAGCTGGCCCCAACCACTCCTCTCTATCTAGGTCTCTGTTTGCCCGTTGCTTAGATACTTTGCTTGTACAGGAAGTGAGCTGAAATAAAATGGTGATTAAGATGAAATGAAAATATTAACTATGTTCATTAGCTATGTCTCTTCACTGTTAGCCAAGACCATGACTGAGCCTTCCTGTTGCTTCTGGAATGCAACATAAACTCAAGACTGCCCTAACTTTTGACCACATTACTATAGACCAACTGTTGGGAGTTATGCAGTCAGTCAGGGGTAATGAAAGTCCATCAGTACTTTCATGATGAAGGTGATGGTCTGATACTCTGTGGTTGTCATGAAGTCACTGGGATGTAATGGCAGTGTGTCACCACTCTTAAGGAAGAAGGTTATGGAGAGATGCTTTGCGAGTGACTCTCATGAGGTTATGACCACACTCATTCTGTTGCTTTTGTTTTTGTTTGGCTGGAATTGGCACTACACTTGTTTGGTGAGCTTACATGTTTTTCTCTCTGCAACCACATTGATATATAGATTTCATTTCCCCATTTTTTCTTTGCAAACTCCAAAAGTCTAATTCCAGATTTTTAGTGTCAGTGATGTAAGCTGTGTTTGGGTACTTCATCTTTAACAGAACAAAAACGGCACTGATATTTATTGCACATTTCTGTATTGAGACTGATCATTTGACCCTCCCCTTGGTGGTTTTAAGGTCATCTATGTCATGATTGCTTGCATGATAACTGTTCAAGCACTCAGAGTAATGGTGATGTGTCATGCTTTGCTTTCAGATGTGTTGGAAGTCCAGTTTAGTTTTTCTTTCATGATGTTTCAATTTCAAACTGGGGCTTTAGGATATTGTCTTTCCATTCCTTTCTTTAGCTGCCAGGAGAGTGTGAGTGTGAGTCTACAATTTCTGTTGTGAGTCGCTATTTCTGGTTCAATATGCTTATCTCAATGTGCTTGCTTTCCCTCTCTGTGATGTCCACTTTTCATTGTGATCCAAGCTACAAAGGTGACCCTCCCTTGATTGTGAACTGCATTGTTCTTTTCCTTTTGCCATATGACACTGCAAGAATAAAACACATCAGTGTTCTGTTGGAGTTATTTCCTAGGCTCCATCTGAGATATTCATTGGGAGATTTTAAATTCTTAGGGTTACCAGATCAGGATCATGATGCATAGTACTATCTGAAAATGTGGAAGCAGGCTGGGATTAGTCTATTTTCAACATCAGGGTTCTGTGTAATATCATGTGGTGGGTTTAACTTCATTTGATCCTCCACTCTTGTAATAATACTATTGCTTTGATATGCAGGACAAGGGAGCATCAGAGATTGTTCTGAAGGCAATGGGCCGTGCAATAAACAAGACTGTCACCATTGCAGAGATTATCAAGGTTCTTTTATTGTTACACTTATCCCTTTGATGAGATGTAATGTTCAAGCTTGGATTTCAATGTTGCATCTCTCAAGCATGGGAGTGGTTTGTGAACTCAAACATTAGCTGCCAACTTTTAGAGGTATTGCCAATTTCTGTCGCTACAGATGTTTATACAGCTTAGGGTGTGTCAAATGTAGACAATATTGAGCATTTTTTGGAGTCTATGCAGAGGAGGATTGCTAGCCTGCATCAAAATACAGCTATTGGATCGACTGACATAACTGATCTCTGGGAACCACTTGAAGAGGGCCTCCTTCCGTAAGCACTTTGTTGCTGACTGTAGCATTTAGCTGTTTTCACATTCTTATTGTTTTTGGGTTGTAACTTAGTCAGCTACAGAGCAAAATCAATATTGCATAACTGAACTGACTTCTTTCTTTTGGTTGTTGACAGCTTGGAAACAACACGACATGTTTCTATGATTACAATTACCTTATCAACAAAGGAGCTAGACAAGACATCAATTGGGTACACATCATGGATTATCCTCTATTCTTTTAATCTGCCAATATTGATAATATGCTTTTGATTTAGGGGTAACTTTTCTATCTCACATTTATCAGAAGGTTGTCAAGAGGAGTGTCCCATACTGTTGATTAGCAGGTAACCTTTGCTGGACCCAATGAGTGCTATCAAGCCCATACAGGAGTGGCTGATTGCTTCTGTGGTTCCAGTTTTCCAAGTACTGCTGTATGTATCTTGGCGGGAACTAACGTAATGGGTACCTTCAAAGTGCCATTTTGGATTTTTCTCTGCAATTTCATAGAAATGGTTGCAGCTGTGTAAGTTTTATGTTAATATCTGAATTTGACAGAAGTTTATATGTAGTGCAACAAATTCTCAGCTCTCAAGAACCTCTTGTTTTGAAAAGCCCAACAAACTGTTTTCAGAGACAACAGGAAGTGACATCTAATGCTTTGAACAGCTGCAACCTGACAGTAGGGCATTCAAAATGACTGGAAAAGTGAGGCAGGTCACCACATGACAAAGTTCACTGCTCCATTGCAGAATTGTAGGGTTGAACATCTATTCAGGTCCATCATGCAGTCATAGAACCATGAGGAGTGCCAAGGTTGTGGCCTTAGACACTTGATGGGTGTTTGAGAGCTTCACCATGGCATCCAAAGCAAGGGTTTCCCTTTCATGAGGAGACAACTCTGTCAGAAATTTATGGGTTGGATGAGGACTATGATGGAAAATGAGGATTGCAAGGTGGAAATTGCACCTCTGATTAATCACAATTGCTGGAAGTGCAGGTATCAGCCTCCCCTACCTGCTGACCAGGTGAAACCAATGGCTGAATTCGATTATGAAGGAGGTGAGGTTTCTATCAATGATTTGTTCTTTTCACTAGTGCAACACAGCTCTCAGCTGTTTTTTGGGAAGTGCTTTGATGACTGGGAGGAGTTTAGTGGTTCCTTCTTTCTGTACAGATTTGTTTGATAGGCAAAGTTCTTGTCATAATTGCTTGGAGTTTATTTTCAGATGGTTCACCACGTGGAGGAAGGGGAAGAGGTCGTGGTCGGGGCAGAGGCAGAGAAAGAGCAAGTGGTGTGTCTCCTCACTCTTGTAGACTATATGTCATTAAAGTTCTGAGAATCGAAGTTGCCAAGTTGGTCCTTAGTCTGCTGGAAGCAAGGGTCAACAGGGCTATATGCAGATTATGTATACCTTTCACCCAAGCAAGGCTGTTGAGTATTTTTTTTGTTTGGCTATTTGTGCCTGCTCAGTATGTTAAAGGGGTGTGGGGAATGCTGTGTGATGAATCTTGCATTTGCTATGCTGAGCATTTCAGGGTGATTTGGGGTGGTCAATTTGGTACTGCAATTAAGTTATGGGGAGAACATACATCCCTGGAAGATCAAACAATATTAGCAGTGTTTACAAGTGTCCAAAGCAGGTTGTTGTGATGACATCAATGATAAATCTATTGTGATTTTGATTTTGACTTTCCACTGTGTTCTTATCAGGCAATGGAATAGCAGGAGGTGAGTTCAACAATGTTGATGATGGATGGGGTCGTGGCCGTGGTCGTGGACGAGGACAAGGTGGACGTGGTAGTGGTGGCCGTGGTGGCTTTCGCGGTCATGTGAGAGAGCAAGACTCAGGTGGCTATGAGGAGACTTCAGGTAACATGATACAAAGGACCAATCCCAGAAAGTATACGAACTGCTTGTTGATCTATAACAACTTGAAGAGTTATGTCATCATGATATGACTACTGTATTGCATTCAGTTTATTCACATGAGTAATGGGTTTTGCAGGTCGTGGCCAAGGGAGAGGTAGAGGTAGGGGTATGGGGAGAGGTCGAGGTTTTCGAACTGATGGACCGATACCAGCATCAGCTGCAGCAGGAACTGTTTGAAGTGCAGTAGGGTAGTGTGGCTCCTTGAATTCTTTTTGAAGCAACTTTTAGATGTTGTGTATGCTGGGCACCCACAATGTGCATGTACAATGAATGTTGTGAGTCATGGCTCATCTTCCATAGCTTCTCTTCTGTCTAACCTGTTACCACTTTCTTCCTTAACACATGCACATCTCCCTCACTTTTTTCAAACCTTGGGGGGCCTCAAGTTATCTAGTGTTGTTCCATTATAGTAATTCTGTGTTCAGACCCATTGGCATGGCATCTTTCTGACCAAAACAGATGCTATACTAGGGGGGTGTGATTTTGCAGTATTTTCGAGCACTGTTGGCAATAGAGATTACAAAAGAGAGTTGGTTGTTCTCTCTTATCTTCATGTTGCAAGGTAATTTTCTCTTCCAAGTTTTCTGCCAAATAGTTCTGAAGATATAGTCTTTGTGCTCCTACTCTAAATTAACTTTCCTCCTCAAGAGTCAGGTATTTGAGTTGGTGACATTCTTTGCAGCTTATATAGGTGTCTTGACTCCATCCATTTGTATAATCCCACCCATCATAAATCTCAATTTTTGGGTAGAGATCTCACAATTTCAGAGTATATTTCCTCATTTGCATATGTAGGTCTTGCATATATTTGCAAACTTTAATCCATCATGGAGAGTCTGCTTTCAATCCGTCATAGATCTTGCAATTTTGTTAAACATAAGGTCAAAAACTTTCAGATATTCAGATCAGCAGAGTGCAAAGTTTTGACCTAAGGACTAGATTTTAGTTTCTAGATTTAGGATTAATTAGGATCATGGTAGGTTTGGGATCATTTAGGGATTTTTTGCTTTTTCTTCTTTTTAAGTTACCTTTAGTAAGAAGGTTGGTAGATGATATGGTGGTCTTTTGATTTCTCCAACTTCATATATGTGTGTATATGGGCTCTATTTTTTTGGTGTCATACATCAGAAGTCATTTTGTTTCCTTAATAACTTTGACTTTTGTCATTTTGTTTCCTTTGTAACTTGTAAGGCTTCTTGATTTCTCTAACCACATATATGTATGTATGCATCTAGACTCTATGGGTGGTGGCATATGTTAGATGTTGTTGTTTAGTTTCCTTACTTGCTTTGTACAACTTCTTAAACTTGAGCTTTCCTTAGTTTTTCCTGTTCTTTATGATCTCTGTTTATCCTTTTTCTCTCCTTTTCCATAGTTGTTTTTTTACAGTCTTTTTTTGTCAGTTTTTTCAAGTTGTTTTTCTCCATTTGCTCTCTTCTTTTTGAACTAGGTATCATCATGATTTATTCTTCCAGTTATTATCATTTTCATTGAAGAACTACGTTGGTATGACAAAGCCAAATCAACATTGGTTTTGAACTTTCAAACATTCAACTTTTTAAAAAGAAAATTAAACAGCAAAAGTGATGTGCCAAAATCCAGTGTCTATTAGAAAAAGGAGAAGGTTGAAAGTTCAAAGTGTATGTTAAGATTGTTAAGGTTTGTGCACCCTGAATAAAGTCTCCAACAAAGTCAGATAATGATCTATTTTAAAAGCTCCTTGCAATTTGCCATGCTCTCCAGATCTATACAGAGTATGTATGGCTTCTTCAAGTGGTTCAGTTTGTATTAATGTTATATATGCTTTTTCATGTCCATGTAGAAGGATAGTGGAAAGTAATATGCATTTTCATGTCCATGTTATGTTGTCAAATCAAACTTGAGATTGACATAAATAATGATGAAGTGGTGGAAACCGCATGAGAACATGCAAGGGCAATAAGAAAGGGGGACATTGTCAGATTATAAACCTTCACATTTTTTACCATTATTCTTACCTATTAAATAATCTGACAATGTCCCCCTTTCTTATAATTGTTCCTATTAAATAATCATAAATTATATTTAACTCTTAGAGTACAATGTTCAGTATATTTTTAAATGCTTACAAATTTTATATTTTAAAATGACTATTAAATTGATGAACCTTCGTTGCTTTTTTGCCATTATTCTTACCTCTTTCACGCATTTTCAAAGTGGAGCTTAAATTATATTTTAAAGATTTATTTAACCAACATAGTACATTCCATAAATCGAAAGTTTTTGGCCTAGACATGAGGTTTTTACTCTTTTGTGTGCAATATGTAAGTAAGTATTGGGTCACTAATGCAACTTTTTAAAAACAATTCAAGGCCTTGACTTTAATAATCTCATTGACCAAACTTAGGCACAAGCCTATTTTGTAAACCTTGTATATTTGTGTACATTTTTACATTATATTTGAGATAGGTGTTTGTTTGTTTGGATGTGTTGAAACCCTTTCAAAATGTGAGGCCCTTTCTCTTCTTTAGCTATATTGTCACAAAGCCCATATGAGTTGATGTGCACGTTTGTCATTTTGTAAATTTTTGAAGCAATGGAGCAAAATTTATTGAAAGTTAATTATTTTAATCTTTAAAATTTAAAAGTTCAAATGGTTTTTTCACAATGGGGTTTTTTGAAAAGTTATATTGCAAAATATCTCTAAACTTTAAAATCTAAGCTCATTTCAACTCAAATAATATGAGACAAATGACCTTTCGACCTTGCAAGAAGTTTAATAAGTATAGTAGGGCCAACATCACAAGGGGTCAATAGCTTTTACATTGAATATTATAACCCTTATCTTGTATATAGAACATGGTTTAACATCCCCCCAAAAAAAAAAAGTGTTTTAACATGCTAAGGTATGTCCTAAAAATAATGTTTGACATGAAATCTAACAAAAATATGTCATGTAAATATTTGTATTATTATGAACTCAAGTTAAATGGGTTTAAAGTTGTATTTAGTTTTAAAAGGAAGGGCCACATTTTTCTTTTTATAGGTGTAAGCAATTTTCTTAAAGGGGTTTTGATTATGCACAATGCAAAACCAAGTGCCTAATGCTCATAATGAACAATAGCTTGTTTTGAAGACCTTCCTTGTGATTTTCAAATAAATAATGTATAATGTATTTTAGTGTTATGTTTTGGGTTTAGTGTTTTGAATGAATGGTGGTTGTCAATATTTTGTTGTTATGATTGGTGGGTCTACTTTTAGAGAAAAGTATTAATTTTTTTTTTTTCCATATTGTGGTTGCTAGATGTAAAAGCTTTATGCACATGGTCTTCAAAACATAAATAAATCAAAATTTAATTCATAAGGTGCACATTGCAGCTAGCAACCAATAAGTGCCAAGATGAGCAATAAAATGGTGAAACATCTAGTGGCAATATGTGATGAAACCCATTTGGAGGTCACCAAATGAAACTTATGTAACATGTACACACATAGGTGACCACACACATTGCAAGTTATAGAAATGGAAATGGAAATGTTAGTGATTTCTTGTTTTATGTTGAAAATGAGTTAAGTATTGAAGGCATTATAAATCAATTTATGAGAATTTGGTCAATATGCTTCTATTACATTAAATTTGTATTCATTGAGAGGAACATTTACCCATACATGGTAGTTGAAATTTGATTTTTGTGGTACTTCACTAATTTGTAATTTTAATTCAAATTCTTCCATCAAATTTAATTGTTTTAAATATTTCATAATGATGATTGGACAATGTTCTAACAAACATTGAATTATAATTTGAAGATCATTTTAAAATGTAATCATTGAACATGAATGAATTTTGTAGACACATATAATACATATATATTTCATGTATTAATATTAAAAGTTGTTCATACACATTTTACACCATCATTTGTTGTATTGAAAAAATCCAAATGGACGTGTAATATTACACATCATCATTAACTCATTAACACCATGGATTGAAGTATATGAATATTTGAATGAATTTATAAATTTATGCACATTGGTTGATGCATGGTGTATTATTGTTTCTATAAGATATAAGATATGAAATATTTGAAAATTATGGTCATGGTTAATGTTTTCATAATGTTGGTGTAAAGAAATTTTAATCAAAGATTGTATAGTTACATGAAAACAATATAAATTTTTTAATTGAAAAATGAATGGTACTCAAGTCACAATTTTTAAATATTTAAATTTAAATATTTATTCTTGAATTGACATAGAAGTTTCATGTGAAGAAGAGACAATACAAATATTTTTTCTTTCCTTTAAATGTAAGATAAAATTATATATGTTAGGTCATGTTTTTTGACATTAATAGGATCCAAAATCAATTCATTTATCAATAATTTTTTGGAACAATGGATGGTTCTTGTTATTGTAGGTTGAATTGAAATTGAATTCTTATTATAATAAACGATTGGGTCTTATACAATTGACAATAAGTTCAACTAGTATCCATTTTGATTTAATGTTGTTATTGTAACAATGGATGAATTTTCTTGAATTCTTGCGAAATTCCACCAATCCATGAATTTGTCTTTCAATGTTTTATAATATCATAAGTGTGTCTATATGACAAGTGTTTGCCACAAGCATCCACACAACATTTTGCTACTATTGTATGCCAATGTTCCACACAAGGTATTTCCCTTATTTTGGGGATTATCCTTTGATCCTACTTTATCAATGATTTTTAACAACTTCAATTTGCTTTGAAATGCTTTCCACCTATCTATGGTGGAGGGAGCATCATTGCAATCAATAGAATGTCCATGATTTTTTGAAAAGGGGCAAAAAGTTACATTTGTTTCACAAATTTGAATAGATGTTGGAAAAGTTGATGATTCAATGCAATGAATCATGAGCTTCCAAATTGCATGTGTAAATTGAGCAAACCCTTGAAAGATGGGTTATGTTTCAACATGATAAAAAATAGTTAGTGAAAATTCATCTCAATATTTTGTTGCCCAACATTTGTGACATTTGAATGGCCTCCTTCGCTTACTCCCACAAGATGCTCCAAATCCTCATCAAACTCAATTTATTTGACTCAAAATCAAATAAATAAAAATATGCTTCACCAAAGGTAAAAGAGAAAGCAAAGCCATCACTTTGTTGTTGAGCACTTGGAAATGTTTCCTCAACACTTTGCACACAATCTAGCTCCTCTTCAAAGTAAAATAGAAAAAAATGCATCATTGAAAGATTCAAGATCTCCTTCCATACTAAAACGCTTCAATTTTACATTGACCCACACAATGTGTACACAAGCATGTTGTATGATTGCAAAAGACTACCACCAATTCCAACACAAAAAAACTACGAAGAGAATCAAGCTCCATTTAAGGTCTCATCTTGATGATCTATCTTCCAAAAAACTGGGGTTGGATTTCTAAAACTGGGGTTGGTTTTTTTTTTCTTGGGGTCATCGCCCGGGCGGGCACATGTTAAACCATTTCAGACTGCCCTGCCCGGCGAATTGCTGTATCCCCTTGACAGACAGACGTTCACACCGGTCTTCCTGCGTGAACGTCTGCACATTGCAATCTCTCTCTCTGTCTCTCTCTCTCTCTCTGTCTCTGAGTGCATTCTACTACTTGTCATGAGCTTGGAGTAGTAGGTGGTCATAAAAAACCTGAAGAATCAAACCGAAGAGTCTGCATTTCTTCTGAGATCAAGTTATTGTTGGCTCCAAAAACACCAAGATCTATGCGAGATCTCTGGAAAGGAAATATTTACTCACATTATTATGTTGCCTGGGAGGTTCCAGAAACGTTCGATTTGGAAAGGGGCTTGAATCATCATCGATGCAAATTCAATAGTAGACAGTGAAGAAACATAACGTTTTCTGGTAGGTGGGTGGTTTTCTAATCCACCACCAGCTTTTGAATGTTTTTGTGTAGAATGGGTCTGTTCCGAATCCACCAGCTTTCTTAGTAGATCTGGGTTTTGGAAAAAGAGTGAAGAATGCGGTGTTTAGAGATCAAGAATTCCAAGAGAATTTATTTATTTTTGGTTTTTTTGCCCTTGCCCTTGCCCTCCCCGCCTCCCCCTTTCCATGTTTTGGGGTAGAAGAGATTGATGTTTGGATCTCATCTGTGGCGCCATTCTCGAGAGGTTTGCTGCTGGAGAAGAAAGAAAGCAAGGGAAAAAATACACACACAAATTCAGAGGATACCCCATTTCTAGGTCAAGAAACCCTAAAACATTGTGTTGGGTGGTTCTTTCAGATACAAAAGGACCCAGAAGGGAGTTTTGATTTTTGGTTGGTCTCTTTTTTGAGTTGGGGAAAAGAAGGATGCAAGGATCCCATGGTAGTGCTTATGGGCTCAAGTATCAGGTAGATCTCTCTCTCTCTCTCTCTCATGGTCTTTAGGTCTTCTATCTGTTGGCCATTGTCCTTAATGCATGTCTAAGAACAAAACATGTGGTTGGCTGTTTTTCCTTACTTTTTTTCTTCTTTTTCCCCCCCAATGTGCTCTTGATGAGGTCTTGATGACTTGTGTGGCTGCACTACCTACCATTTGAGAATGCCTGGAGGATCTATCTAGCCATGAAAGCAGATCACAACAATTTTAGTTTGTGCATGATGTGGACTCAAGTCAACAAACCATGAACTGGTAAAGAGAAACCTCCTCACAATGCCATGATTTTGGAGGTACCAAATATTGGGATTGTTTCATACCAATATGAAGGATTGGAGTCCTGGTTGGTATATGGGCAAAGGTCGAATTTTCACTTTTCCGAGATGCAAGACTCTAGGGTTAGGACTTACCTGAATGGTTTTCAGAGCTCATGTGCCTTGCCTTTCTCTTGGCCGACAAACATTGGTTTCAGATTGCAAATGTAGTGGCAAATTCAGGTCCATCATTTCCAGATTGCACTGTTTTACATCTGGGAAATGGCTTGAAAGAGATTGCTGGTAGGGTTGGTTGCTTTCTGCAAATGCATAAATTTGAACTGGTCAGAAATCTGATGGAGGGAGAGAGGGTTTTAGGCCCGGAGCATAGCTGCACAAGTTGCTGACACTGAAAATACACGCTGGCTTGTGGGGACTCTCAGTCTCCGTGAAGACAATGAGGTACTTTCCTTTGTCTTTGTCAGAGCATCATCAGACTCCAGTGCTCGAGCAATGAACCCATCCAATATTATATAATGGAGGTTCAGAATAGGTTATGAATCATCATGTATGCAATTTTTTGGAGATTTCCACTAGGTGCTTTCATGTTTTAGTGTGATAGATTTCAAACTTGATCATGCGCAAAACACCTATTGGGTCATGAAGGTGTGTTTGTTGGTGGGTTTGAACCTGAAAATGGACAGGTACATTTGATTCAACTTGCAGACAACAGTGCAGACATTTTGTGCGAAGGCTTGTACACACACCAGAATGAAATATGGGATCTTGCAGCCTGTCCATTTGATTCACAATTTTTCTCAACTGTGTATGCCTCAGGTATTATTACAGAGGTGTCTTCCCCTTTGAATTTTTCATTGGGCAGATGATGACCATACAAACTACATTTTTTCTTCTTTCTAGCTTTGAAAGTTCATCTTGCCAAAATAGGTTGGATCAAGGTGTGCTTCAAGTCTTGATGTCAAATATCAATGTCCTTGGCTACAATGAATTCTAATTAACACAGCAGCTTCACGAGAAATTGATTATGTTTTAAGACTCAAAGATCTGGTTTCTTTTGGATGCTTTTCAGGGGGGGATTTTGGGGCAGCAATATGGAGAATTCCTGAACGAGGGCAGGGAGGCAATCGTGTCATTCCCTTGCAGAATGTTGTCAACTTACAAGGCCACACTCACAAAATCAAATGGTATCCTCTCTCTCCCTTCTACAGCTTCCTGCTAGCAGGTTGCAGTTGAGTTTGCATACTCATTACATGCTCTACTCAGCGTCCCATTGCTCACTGCTGCTAACTGAAAACACACAAGGGATAAGCAGAAGCTTCTGTATGTGATACTGCTCTGTATTGATGGGTTTCTTTTATATCAACAGTACTCTATGGTGGCCATCGGGGAAACATAATCAGCTTGTGAGCATCGATGCAGAGAATCTCTATTTGTGGGATATCGATACCTCTCTGAAGACTGCACAGGTAGACCAAAAAAAAAGAATCTCTTACTTTTAAGCAAGAGAATGAACCCCGTCACCATTTTTGATGTTATACTACTACCGCACATGTTGATCTAACTCTTTGTTTCTTGTGGTTGGAGCTGCAAGGTCCATGTGTCTGCATCAGCTGGGGAGCTAAGCCACATGGCTTCTGGTTGTTGGGATCCGCATGATGTAAACCACGTTGCAACTGCAACAGATGTTTCTGTACAATGCTGGGATCTCCGTTCAATGAAGTAAAAACCTTTCTCCTTCCCACTTCAAAGGTTGAGAGACTTTCTAGCTCACCTTTTTCCTGGCAGCAGCAAATCAAATCCTGATCTTTCATCCCCTGTTCTCACCCTCACATTGCTAGATATTCTATCCTCCAGTTGAAAAAATTGGCTGTAGTTTCCATGCATTTGGCCCAAAATTAGAGCAGGATGTTGGGCCCTGTGATCTAAATTCAAGGTCTTGCTTGACAACATGTGCTTTGAGATTTGGGGCTGTTGAGAGTTCACTATACCATCCTGTGGATAGGTCTTTTCAGGGTTTATATGATTGATCTCATGACCATGTATGTTGCATCAACAAAACTGCAGCCAAACAAATAAGATTGAACAGGCGCACATGCTTCAAGTGCGTCATCTTGATTTCAATCCAAAAAAGCAACATATTATGGTAAAGCTAAAGCTAAACCCTAACTTTCCGAAACCTTCTTGTGTACCCTTCTCCAGCTTGATATATGGAACAGATTCAACTTTCTTTCTTCAGTGGGGAAGACAAAGGTGGGAGAATAAGTGGAGAATGAAGTTATGTGGATTGTGTGGGTGGGTGGATGAGTATTTCATAATGGTCAAAAGTGTATCCAGTTCTCCTTTCTTATGACTCCTGTTTCGTTTTTCCCACCTCAATTGCATGCACCATGATTGACATGGGTGTCTTGTTGTGGAAGATAACTGCAGGGGATGATTCACGGATTCGTATTTGGGACCTGAAAATGCCAAACATTCCACTACAAGAGCTGCCTGGTCACCAACATTGGTAAATTGCTCAAAACATGCCTGTGCAAGAATCTTATGCCAGGGATGTATCAATCATTGATACATCTTGATCTTGATGGAGGAGTATAAGACATGAAAGCTGTAAGAATTGAGCAGAGCTATATCTCTTCTTACCTTCAAGACCAAGCAAGTTATGGTGCAAACTGACTAGTATTTTATGAGTGGGTTCTGTTTCAGCAAGCAATGATTCTTCTGTCTGCTGCACCATTTTGTGTTTGGCAGGGCTTATCGTGTTCAGTATAATCCCAAATACGAGGAACTTGTACTTGTAAGAAGCCCATCTTTTTCTCTGTTTCCATAACAATGGTTACATGTTTTACAAAGACTTAACAGAAAAGGAATCATATCATAAACAAGTGTTACAAGAACCCTATTTTTTTCTAATTGAGTTTCTATGTTAGTGTCCTTCTTCACATTGCTCTCTGAATGGCTTCCATGAACACTTTTGTGTATTGTTACAGAGCTCGGGAACAGACTCCCGAGTGAACTTGTGGCATGTGGCCCTGGCTTTAAGTGGTGATGCAAAACCCCGAAGGTCAGTTCTTTTACTGCATACTTTTTGTATAGCACCTCTGCCCTTTGTGTGTATATTTTGTATGGCCAATGGAAGCATGAGGGACATTGTCAGAAATATATGCACATGCATAGAGATGAAACTGCCATAATTTTTTTGTTAGCAATTGGTAAATAGAACCCCTTGTCTTGTGGGTCTCTTTTTGGTTGATGCCTTTTCAATCTCTTGGAACTTATTTTGTTTGTGTCTCTTTCAACAGCCCATTTGGGTCCCCAAAGGGCCCATCAGATTCCCTCTTGCGTGCTTATACTGAACAAGAGGACAGTATTTATGGTAATGGGTTTTTCTTTCCTCTTCCAATTCCCTGATTCCCCCTTTAATGCAAAGCTTTTCAGCACTCGACAGCTCAGTTTCTTTTATGAATAGAATTGAATTCAATAACCTGAAATTGAATCGAATTCTGAAGAGCTTGCTTGTGTCTACTGAACTGAGAATCCAGTTCTGTTTTTCTTTTTCTTTTTCTTGGCCTTATTCATTCAATAATATTGTGCTTAAGGTTCAGTTTTAAACCCACTCATAATTCCTCAACCCGTAAGTTCATCAAAAGGTAGTTAATTCTGGCAACAATCAAGGAAAAGGAGAGATCACCTTGTGGAGCATGCTGCAACATGGGAAACGAGATGCTCGTTTTGGTGAATATGGGTCGCTGATGGTTTTTGGATGGGTTACTACAGGGCTAGCATGGAGTACAAGAGACCCATGGGTTTTTGCCAGTGTCTCATATGATGGGCGGGTATGTGATCCAAAAGCTCTTTTGGACTAATTTTTTTCACTGTAGCTTGTACACTTGAAACTTGGCATCATGAATTTGCTTTGCACAGTTTTGCTTGTCAAATTGCAGCCTGTCTTGTGAAGATGAGCCCATAAGGTCTGGATATAGGGTACCAGATTCTGTAAATTTTATCTCTGAGATTGTGTGTACAGGTAATGGTGGATTCTGTACCCCAGTCAGTCCGCAAACAGCTTACTTCCAGGAGATAATCCAAAACACATCTTCCTCTTTCTTTTTTGTACCGACTTCTTGTTCCTCAGGAATGACTATGGGCGGGGGCAATCAATCTAGGCTTTGATAGTTAACAACCCTGTGTATGTGTTGCAAGTTCCTGATAGATCTATTTCAAACTTGATTGTTTGGAAAGGGATTGGAAGCCGTATCATTGTGTGTGTTGTATGCATTTCTTTTTAGAGATCATTATTGTGGCAATATTTCCTGGATGGAGTACCATTGGCTCTTGTAGTTGGGATCACATATGGTTTTTGGCATTTGAGGGTTTTACAGGACACATTGCAAGTGTACCAGGAGATCACTTGGTTCATTTTGATATGCTGGTTCACATTTTTTAAGAAGTAATTCTGAGATCTAAATCGTGAGATTTTGTGTCTTATGAGCTGCAAGCCTTTGGCTGGAGATTGTAGCTCTTGTAGCGATTGAGGGGCTTGCTTGTTTGCTTCATGTGTATGCAATGATTTGTTGTGCTCTTGCTCAATTATTTTGAAACACCTCAACCTCTTGAGTTTGTTATGTCATATTTTTGCCTTCATGTATTGTTTGTCCCACTCTAATTTCGTGTATAGGGCAGGTATTTTTCTTTTTCCAATTTTGTGAGGTTGGTGATCATCCACAAGGTGACATATTTGGCTACAGGTCAGAGAACACACTAGAACTATTTAGGATTCTTGCTATGTTTTGGCAACATGTTGGAACTTATTGTCTAAATATGGCAAATTCAGTTTTCTTTTTCCTTTGAAATATGGTTACAATTAGCTATTTTTTTCCAAAAAAATCCTTTGTAGGATTTGCACTGCCTTCCTATTATTATGTCACCAAGTGGTGAAAATCCACCCAAAAAACAGTCCCTAGGGTTAAACTTTTTATGTGACCTCATTCTTAAATGTGATGTGGTGTACTAATCACAAAATCTCTCAGAGTACTTTGTACTTCCAGGACTTTGTATTGCAGGCAGTTTCAGGAAGGTAACAAAGGGGGTGTTCTTGAGAGGTACATTAAAGCAAACATGAAACCTCATGGAACCTGAGTTTCAATTGAATTAGAGCATTGTGAACTGACAATGCACAACTGTGTGATCAAACTGTGCACTAAAGTCTTGTTCTTGTTCTGTTAGTAGCGTGTCTCCAAACAGGACTAAAATTGCATGTTAGTATGGGTTTGCACATGCGTTTACACTTTGCAGCAATGTTGTTCTGGTATTGAGTTTTCGGTGTTGCAATCAAAACTTTCTTTAGTGTATCATTGACACCTTGCTATGTAAGAGTCCACCTAAACTCAACATCTGGTTTAATCAATTCAAACAGTGGGGCAATGATTTTGGCATATCCGGTAAGATCAAGAAAAGCACACACATTTGTAGTAAAAACATGTACTAGAAAATTAGAAACTGCCCTAAGTTTTGGAAGGTTGGTTGGGCATCATCTTGGTTTTACTCATTACATGACCTAAGAATCTGATGTTTCATGTAGCAAAAATGCACTTATTAGGGTTGAGTTTGACATTTATATCCCTTACACAAATTAACATGAACTCAATATGCTTCAAATGTTATTGCCAAGATATGTTGTGGATGTTCGAACCATCCATGAGTACTTTTTAAAACTCTTGCATTTAACCTGGAAACACTTCTTCATGGTACAAGTGAACATAGTCATTGCATTGTTCAAGTTGAAGGGCATGATGGTCCAATTAAAAAACCCAAATTTAACGATCAATTGATTTCTTTACATCTTTTGATGCCATTTTTATCTGCCAAAAGTTGTAGTGTAAGTTTAGAATAGGAAAATTAATTGAATTCCCCATTTGCTTCAAAAACATCATCCATTAGTGGCCTTGGAAAATCATCCTTCTTAGTTTGCAAATTTAGAGGTTGATAATCACCACATAACCTCCTATTATCATCCTTCTTGATTAGAAGTGTCACCTTGCATGTGTACTCTTACATATTGGGCCTCATTTTACCTAGAGAAACGAATGCCTGAATTTGTTTATTTGTTTCAAACCCCTCCCAATGTGACAACCTATTTGGTCTTGTTCGACAAGGAGGAAATCCTTGGGTGCAATGAAATGTTCCCCTATTATGCAACAACCATTTCACTTTTATTCCATGCAAAAACATTGAGGGAAGTTTTCCAAGAACCACCATAGCTCCTCAGTTTGTTGTGGATCCAATATTGCGTCAATTTTAGTTTTATTCATGACCTCTTCTCAACGTCTTGGAACTTCCTACTTCATTTTGTTTCCATGCTAATCTTTTTCAATTGTATCAACTTAAAACAATGTTGACATATTTGAACTACTAAGAGTTGTAGGGTCAAATTCATCTTCAAGACTTACCCATTTCAACCAATCAACATAATTACCTTCATATGAGGAATATTCCATCACATTATTCTCTTGTTTCTCCAAACTCAAAACAAACATATACTTTGGTGTTTCTCCCTTGATTAGACTTTCCAACCCATGATCCTTCAACTCCAATTCCTATTCCAATTCCTTTTGTAAGATGAACTTGATCCTTACAATCATCTTTGCTTCTCTCTTGGATTGATTGTCATCATGCTCACTAGATTTAAATTCAAGCTCATCATAAGGTTGGTCAAAATCTAATATTTGTTTTCCTTTCAATGAATTAAGATAACTTCCTTCTTCAATAATCTTTAAAAAACTCAAATGAATCTTGTTGAAGTCCACCTTTCCAATTCGTTGCCTCCTTTCCCAACATTCGAAGCATGTTCACCATGTTCAAAGGAAGTACTTGTACATTTAATCTTGGACCATGCCAAATTTGATCAAACTTTGCTCCACATCAATAATTATTCCAATTTTGATTAAGGAATCAAATCCCAAGAGAACTTCATATTCATATGTATCAACCACCATAAAGTTCATTTTACATATAACCTCACCCACGCAAACTAATAGTTCATTAAATTTTCCCATAGATTGCATCAGCATGCTTAACATTGCTTTGTGTGATTATGATCCTACAACAAGATCATTATCCCCAACTTTTTGACCACATTTGTAGTTATAACTAATATTGAAGTTATAATATTCACTAATTCTTCAATGATATGGTTATTCATCTCCACTAGTAGATATAAGATTTTGTTTTTCATTTTGTCGATTGAAATCCTATGTAGATATGGTATTTAAGGAACTGTGATATAATTTTGGATCCCACAATAAAACCTTTCTCAAATCCAATTCCTACATCTTTCAACTCCCCCATAAGATATATTGTTCTTGGATTTTCATTGATAGTTTTTTTTACATAGAACCCAATGTTTAGGTAATCTAACATCTGAAAACACATCATTGTTGCTTCCATAGATATGATTCAACTGAACCAAAGTTGATTATTCATCATCAATAAAAACTTCTAAAAATTTGGTTATAGTTGTCCCTACCTTAGGATTATTTTTCCAACACCTTTCCTGAATATGCCCCATCCCATTATAAAATGAACACCTAAGATTACATGCTCCTAGGCTCCTTGATGGACTCAAATGCAAGTTTGAAGTGGAAAAAACAACGAAAGAAAGCAAGGAGTTGAGGCATACTCCTTAGCTCACAACACTTTGGGGGTAGAGGGGTGTGCTAGAACTCCAAGATGGGGACTAGGAAGAATGACAAGCACTTAATCACTCATATGAATCTACACAAATCAAACAACGAGTTGGTTAATGCATAGTTTGAGCATTTTTGGTGTTAGGACGAACCACGAGCAAACTCAAACTTACAAGACTCACCACGGCCAAGACTTGGGGGAAGCCACCACCTTCCCATTTATAGTATACTATGTGCCTCTCCACAAGGCCCACATCCAAATGGCATTTTGTCCCTGGACTCCCAAATGGGAATCCTGAAATTCCTAGAGTTGGGACTCTTGTGATTTTGGGGCCCATAATTTTGTGTGCAAACTTTTGATTGAGATGAAGTTTAAAGAAAAGTTGTAGCCTTTGTTGAGAATTTTCCAACGATATGTCGCACGCCACCTGCATGCAAGGAAATCGGGTCGATTCCTAACTTTTAGTGGTCGGGAGTCAAACTACCAATTTGACTCCCAACCTTTCTTTTGGCCATAATTTTGGCCATAACTTGTGTTTCAGATGTCCAAATGGGTCATGTGAGCCCATTTTGGACATCTACATTTCAGTAGCTTTGCAATGATATAATAACTCTTCAATCCAATGGGTTTTGACCCCTGCAATAGCCCTCTGAAGATTCGAGAGTCCATTGGGACTCCAACTCCCAAAATGGGAGTTCACTTAGGGGTGTGAAGGTTCATTCCTTCACACTCTTTTGCACTCCTAGGAGCATGAGATGTGACTCCTAGGCTTCCCTCTTCGCCCGCAACATCGCAAACCCTCGCCTTGGTTGTGAGCCCAAGGCTAAGGTTGAAACATAAGATCACAATTTTCTATCATATGAAACCCTTCACTTTTCGGCATTTAGGCTTGGAGTTGGCATATTTAAAACAATTTACAAGTAGGTGATCCCATGTATTACAAATATGACATGTTGTTTGATCCAACAATTGAAAATAATTGTTACAACTTTGAGTGCCCTCTGAAAAAGTTCATCAAAGATTCATTTCAAGACTTGTACATGTTTATTTGTAAAAGATTCTATGTACTTTGCATCATTTCCGTTTGTTCCTCCATAAGAGGGTCAAATGGAGTTTACCCCAACTTTCCAAAAAAAAATTCTAGTTTTAAAGCATAAGCCAAAAAAACCTCCATATTGGCATAATCTTGAACAACACATAGCTTTCATATTTCAAGTCTAATTTGGAATATAAAATTTGACAAAATGTTATTATGAAATCACTACTACATGATTCAAATGTCACCCAACCTAGGGGCAAACTTTCTATAAAGAGGGATTAAAAACATTATTTGATTTGGAGTTGTTCTCTATTTGTCCATCCTCTTATTTTCAATCATGCATCCTTCCTAATCTTACATAACCTATAGATCAATTCTCCTTCCTCCTCTTCACATCACACAACCCTCACACAATTGTCTTTGGTGTGCAAGTTGAAATCTATATGTCATTATGTCCTACATGTATCCATTTAAGCTTTCCCACTTGTAGCTTGACACATATTCCAACATAGTGATTGAACTTATTGGCTAGTAAATTCCATTCACTCCACTATGTTTCCGTCTTTGAATCTATCTTTAAACTATGGTTTTATAAAAATGTGCTCCTCCTTCCAACAAATTATTCACCATTAGAATCCATAAATCCCTTATACTATTAATAACATTGGGATTTTAATTAATGACATGTTATTCAAGTTGAAGCATAAGGCCATCAAGACATGATGTAAAAATGGTCATTACTTCGCAAAGAAACACTCAATTCCATCCATCCCAAAAACTACTACAAAACTCCTAGCTCTAATGTCTTTTGAATCAAATCCAACGATCTTGATGGTTGCAAAACTGGTGATAAAAAAAAAATTACACCTAGAGGAGGATCTACCCCCAAACTTGAGTTGATCAAATGTTATAGATCTCTTTGGCATCTTCAAAACTCATCCCCCCATCTTCAAACATATTATGACAATAACCTATCTTTGTCCCATGCATAAGGTTACTAGAAACTTGAATATCTTTTCCTCCGCCCACAATTCCCTTATGGCATATTGATATTCTTACATCTTATAATTATGGTCCATAAAAACTTAAAATAACTCTAATACTAAAAGGGAGGGATAAAAATAACTTAATTATTATTGCATTCTTGTGGTGCATATGTTGTACAACAACCTAGGTTACACTTGCATCTTTATTATAATAATACAAAATTTCAATAGTGATACACTAAATTGTTACCTTTAAAAATGATGACATGAATTAGCAAAAGAAATGTAAATCCACAAATATAGTATGAAAGAATAGATTGGATTAGGTGTTCAGTGTACCTATTTTTGGTCTTCTCATTTAGGATATCACCCTACATTTTTATATATTTTCTTCTAGCAATTTTGAAACTATTATTTCCACCTTTACAACTTTATGTTTATGGATTTAAACTATTTTCTCAATAAGAAAAAAAGAAAAACACAAGTACTTTCAATAGATCTTAACCCCATGACATTTAAATCCTTATCATATTGACATCTTATGTTTTTTCAACATTTTAAAAAAGTTCCCATTGGGATAATGCAGAATTTTACAGACTTTGGAACCTAGTCTTTGTCATAATTTCCAACCCTCCTTTATTCAAGCAAGAATACATAAAGGAAAACAAAAAATCATTTCCATTTATGCCCTATTCACTCAACTATTGATCATTATGCAACGAAAGTATTCAAATTGTTTGTTCAATAGAGCATTGACACACAACACATAATTGTGGATTCCATTAAGAAAATAAACACATGCACATAAAATACTTAGTTGTTTAGTCTTACTTCTCCATTCTTTGTCTTCTGATAAATTCTTGACATTTCACCTCCTTCACCTTGTATACATTAATTTCCATAAAAACATACATGACAATGTGATACGCACAACTTTCCATTCCAATCAAGAAAAACACATTGCATAGACCCATCGATCTTTTATGCAATCCTTTTGTAATTAGAATCTTTCCAAAACTACATTCATCATATTGAAGAAGCATCACCAACCACCAAAATAGATAGCTAAACAAGGTAATCTCACAATTGTAAACACATACCACTCCTCACCCATTGGTTCTTTATGTTGTTGTTCATCATGCATAAAGGTCAAAAGCTCCAACAAGTTACACCCCAAATTGAAAAAGACAAGAAACCCTGACCCTAAATTGTCCACTTTCTAAACTTATATTGTTATCACACTACAACAATATTTTTTTGTTTTCACATGAAACCAAGGATTTACCCAATGCACAATATGGGTTTTTTTTAGTGTTTGTGCCAATATTTTGTGGGTATCAAACTCCCCACTAGTTATGGGGTGGTTTTTCAATTTCATTAGGTGTTCTAAAAGAATAGTGGACCAATCATGACATGTAATTGTCATCCTTAAAAACATAGCAATGATCTTGAAGGAATCACCTAGAAACATGCAATTTTTTATCAATTCTCTAATGGTATATGTTGGTTCTTTCCATGTCAGCCTTAAAAACATAGTAATGATCTTGAAGGAATCACCTAGAAACATGCAATTTTTTGTCAATTCTTTAGTGGTGTCTATTGGTTCTTTAAGTTTTCAAAATATGGAAAGAAAATCAACAAGTTTTAATTTTTATTTTTGCTCCTCACCCAAAAAATTAAACCAAACAATTTTCAAATTTTCAAATTTAAAATAAATGAAGGAATATTATACTTTCTAAAAGAGATGGGTTAGCTTTGTGGGTACCCAAACTTTGAAATGTTAAATGGAAGGATTTTTACATTTGAGTTTGAAAAAGAAAAAGAAAAAGATCTTAATTTTACCATGACAAATCAACCCATAGGTTTGTTGTTTTGGTTTTTTTTTTTTTGGGGGTGTTTTGAGATCATTTAAAATACAAAAAAGTTAATCATGGACATGTTTCATCCCATTTTAATATGGCTACCTTTTTCCCCAAAATTATTTCATCAACTTTTGAAGTGCAAGTCATGTTACTCATTGTCAGACATGAATGAGTGATTTGCTCAACAAATTCCATTACCAAGTACCATGAAGCATGCATGATGACCATAATATGACCCAAACCTAATTAGGTTATGAGGGTGTTTGATTGGAAAAAATTGTGTGTGTGTGTGTGTCCTCTTAGGGTTACTATCTCCTTTTGAAGGTCCTTGTGAAGGACTATATTTCTAATTGTTGTGATTTAGGATTGCCCATTTTGATCTACATGTGGGTAACAACATTTCATGGAACAATTGATGATATTAAAATGCATGAAAAATTTCATTTACAAGTGGATCAATGTTGGGTTTGATAATGTCTTGTTATGTGTTAAGACAAGGAACAAGAGATTGACATTGACTTGAAATGGGAAAATTCACAAGTCCTAAGGTTTCAATGCTCATGCCATGGGATTAAACAAGTTTTGATCATTGTTTTCAAAGAAGCCAAAATGGGGAAGGTGAAGGTGACAATTAAGCCAGGGTCACCACAACGTAAGTTATTCATATTTTGACTTCTATCTATCATTCTGCAATATAATAAAATCATCATTTGAAAATTGGATTATGGTTTTTGAAACATTAACTCCTTCTCTAAAGATTTGATCCTAGATTTTAGGCTTGACATAACAATTCATCTTTTTCTCGTATGTAATCTTATTATGGATTTTGGGACACATTTCTTATTACAGAAAGGTTTTTTCTATGTGTATACCATATGTAATATTTATTGTACATAAAAATCAATCACATTCATTTAGGTTAGATGGAATCCAAAAGGAAAAACATATAGATATTGATTGTCAAACATGTGTCAGTATGTTTTTTGTAGAAAAAACTTTGAGAGTCAATTTATGCCACACATTCACAAGGCATTTTAAACACTCAAACTTGGGTTTATAGTCATTTTTGGTTTATATGTGATTATAGCCAAAAAACCAAGTATGGAGAAGATCAAAGCTCGACTTGTTGAATGTCGAAGAACTTGCAAATTGAACTTTAGGTGACTTTTCTATCCTATCAAACTTCTCAAAACTCATTTCATGGCAATTTTAACAATGTTATTAGTAATATTGCATGAATAAGATTGAAGAGGCATGTTGCACATTTGAATTGAAGCCAAACTTGCATAGGGATTTAAGATGTTGTTTTCACATGTGTGGTCTTTTTATTTCCTAGGATCAACATAAATTGCATCTTTATATTATAAACGCATAATATTTCAATTGTTTCCTTTTGTAATTTCATATTCTAGGGATAAATCAACTGAAACATGTAGGATTTTGAAAGAACATGACTCCGGGAGTAAATATATCTATGTATTAATGGACCAAAAATATTAAGGTACTAACCTAATGTGTGTCAATCTTTAGCAACTTGAATATGTCTGAAATGCCTCAAAAGTTGATGCAAATGGCCAAAATGGCAAATGTTACCACAATTAATGAAATCAACCTTTACAAGTAATTATACTTAACTCCTCATTTCCTATGCCCCCATGTTATACATCTAAGTACAAGATATTACAAGTCATAAACATAATTGTTATGTCTAGATTTGTACACAAAATGTGACATTTTCAATTTGTGAGGCATTAGCCTACATGGAAGTTTATTTGTGATGAATTACAAAACAAATTTTTTTTGCTTCAAAGCATTACTTAGAATTTATTCTTGAAAAAAATGATTCATCAATTATCTATAGCTTCATATGAATGATTACATCTTGATTAATATTACATTTCCTTTTTGTAATTATTTTTCTATCTTTTAAGGCAAAACACTTTTTAATGTATTTTCTTGAAGCATATAGATGAACATGATTGCAAATCACACATACTCAAAGGATTTGTTTTAATTTTTGAAATGGCAGGAATTATTTCACATCAATGCCAATAGATATGGGAGACACAAAAAACTTGAGGTTACTCAATTTGAAGAATAACAAATTTTCAGAACTTCCTCGCACCCTTTTCACATTCATGAAAATTCAGGTATATAATTTCCATCATGTTGGTGAATAAAGTAATTTTCTATAATGAATTCATGTAGATTCATATGTGGTCCAATATAAACTTGAATGTAATATACATATTTTTAAATTAAGGAAAATTCACCCTAAAAGGTTGTAGTACTTTTGTGTTTTATTTTAGGTGTTGGATGTTTCTGAGAATGACCTAAAAGAAATAGACATGAATTTGAGCTATTTAACAATGTTGCGAGAAATTGACTTCTCAAAAAACCATATTGCAACTTTACCTTGCTTTTGGAACAACATGCATCATCTTGTTAACCTTAACCTTTGTAAGTCATGATTTTTCCCCCATTTGACTTCACATACAAGTTCATGGTTGTGAGCACAATGCCATCAATTTCGAAAGGATCAAATTACATTCAAAATTGCCAATCTTCAAGTGAACCTTAAGTGTAGGGTAAAACCCTAGGGTGAGGGCATTTCCAACTAAAGGCCTTATGACGAGGTGGTAACCAAGGCTAGCCAGTGTATTTTGGAAATTTCCCCCTCCCATTGGCCTTGCCCACTTTAAATCACAAGGCAAACCTTATCATAACCCTAAACATAAGTAGATCACAAGGCGATAAGAATCAAAGGGATTGTACACCTACTATCTAGGAGCAGGAAGGATCTTACACATATAAATACCTATTATTTAGGAGTGAGAGATTTTATGCTTAAAAATTCTTATTATTTAGGAGGGAGATGTATCTTACACTTACAAGTACCTATTGTTTTGAAGGAGATGGTAAGTGGTGAAGTTAAGGTTTCCAATCATTTCATAACATGTTCAATTCATGATTTGATGAAAATCAAATTGTCTTTAGTTTCAAACCATAGTGATGACATTCTTCATTTTGCAGTTTAAAATTCGCGAATTTTACCCAATTTTTCGCGAATTTTAACGAATTTTCGCGAATTTTAAACGAATGTCATCACTATGTTTCAAACACATTGCTATTTAGGCTTATAATGAAATGCTCAATTGTGAAATTGTAATTCATTATTGATTTATCACTTAAACATGAATTGCACCTTTTGAAAGGTTATGAAATACTTAGAGCATGTCATACATGTAAGGTTTGTTGAGAGGAGTGTTGAATGGATATAATTAATGAAGGATGTGAGAGCCCAAGGTTTAAGCTTCAAGGAAAAAATAAATTGCACTCATTTAGGAAAAAAATCAACTTTAGAAGTAGGTATTACCTTCAAGGGTGATAAGATGTTTAGTTACATTTTGTTTACAAACTTTAGATCATTTTCCTCTTTTTTTAGAATTTGGTCATTTTTTGGGGTAAATAGTCCTTATTGTGGGGTTTCTATAATATTCCCATTTTTTTCCCCTTAATTACATGTTACATCTAAGTCAATGTGTTAAAAAGATTTCATGCTTTGCAGCCAAGAATGCATTGACAATTATTCCAACAACTATCTCATCATGTAAATCACTTATGAAACTTGATGTTAGCGATAACATGATAACAAGTTTACCATCGACATTGGATCAATTAAATGAGCTAGTTGAGTTTGATTGCCATGGCAATCAACTAATTGCTCTCCCATCTACCATGGGCCACCTTAAAAATATACAACGAATTGAATGCCTTGGGAATTTGTTGACAGAACCTGGCCTCACTATTTACTTACAAGTAATTGATAAATCATTCAAATATTTTTGTCGTGAATAGAGCCAAAAAATAAAGATAAAATCATTTCCCATATGTTATCAAGGGTGGCGATTTTGTCCAAATTTAAAACATCACAATTTAGGTGCACTAGTTGTTGTTTACATTTTTGAACCACCCAACACATACCATTTTATGAATTTAACATGAAATAATAATAAAATAATCAAAGTTGATACCAATTGAAACCTTTTGGATGAATGAAAATTTAAGCAAATTTAATTTGTGTTCTAGGGCATTGACATGTATATGGGATACCTTCGGACTTTATATGAAGAAGAACAACTTGAATCAAAGGCAAAAGATAAGCCACTAGCTGAAATCATAGGTTGGTCTTTTAACCCTAAATAAAACCTTCCTATTATTCAACCCTTGTGTTATTTCACATAAATTTGAAACTTGTTGGTCGATATTAAATTTAAAAATATTTTCTGATCAAGTACCTATACAATATATAATATTCTATCAAAACTCTAATCTAGGTTACCCAATTGTTTCATACCATGTTTGAAAGTTTCCAAATGCCAAATATCCAAAAGTAGTTTCATAATCCATGATCTACATTTCATGTTACATATAATTTTATAAATTTCAATTTTTATTAGAAAAAAAAATCCCCTTTTGAATAAAAGGGCTAATGGAATTGAAAACATATCAAAGGATAATTGAGGAGGTTTTTGTAACTCTAATACAAACATGGGGTGTTCTTGTCACATGAGTGATGTGAGTTATGCTCCAAGATGCATTGAAAAGGAGATATTTGGAATCACATTACAACACCTATTTTGGATTAACACATATGGCATTTTGATGTTTGATTATGTAGGTTCATATAGACGATATAAAACAAGAAGTGAATTCAACAATTGGCCAGTGGCTAGAACTGGACATTCAATAACCCAAGCCCATAATGTCACATTCATGTTTGGGGGATTCATCAACAAATATGGCAAGGTGAAAATGCATTTCACTAAGATAATAGTGGCTACTCTTTTTGTCTTCCCTTGAAAATGTGAATAAATGTTTGTGGTAAACTATAGGAATGGATCCAAAATCAAATAAAATTTCATAAAAAGTAAGCTTTCACTTAGAGCAAAACTAATCAAATTGGAAGTAAATTCCATAAATTGTCCTATTTGCTTCAACAATGAAATCTATTTTGGTAGATTTACTTGTTTCTTCATTGGTCATTTATGCCAGATATTATGTTAGCTAGGGCAATATTATTGCCAATGTAAAGCACTTTGCAAATTCTCCTTGTGTATTTTGAGGGCACCTTATATGCATTATTTTCCCTTCTAGAAAGAGGAGGGATATTTTGCCTAGCTCTTAAGATTGGGAGGGTTCTTGTAGGACCTACTTATAGGTGTAAGAACCTAGTCACTCTCAAGGAATAGGTGTAAGGACCCTCCCCCTCATATCCTTTGTGATTTATGTATGTTTAAGTTCATGATAACCTTTGCCTAATGGTTTAAGATAGGGTAAGAGCCACATGTGAGGGACATTAAGGTCGAATAGGACTCAGCTATTGCCTCATCCTAGGCCACTTATTTTGGGAATGTCCCGATCTTGGGGCTTTACCCTATAGATATTGACCTTGTTTGATTGGTTATGAATTTCAATACACAAGCTAAAGGTTTTTAACATGGTGTTTATTTCAAATTATTTCAAAATTTATATATATACATTTTTTTCTTTGAATTAAGACAAGTTCATTCAATGATCATAGGTGGATGAACTTTACCACATTCATTCTTCAACTTTGATTTGGGCAAGGCCGGTGACAAATGGTGGCCCACCATCGTGTCGGGATGGGCATTCAGCAGCCTTTGATGGGATTGATCGGTATGTCCCCAACTATATGATAGATTGAAAAATTACAATTTAAAGAAAACCCACCTCTAGAAGGAGTGGTATATTGTTATGATTGTATGGTTCATCCATGGGGCTATGAGACAATATTAGTCATGTTGATTTTGGTGGGCTCATACATACATATATTACAACAATGAATATTAATCCATTAAAAAAAAAAAATCATTCCTAGGTGATAATGTACTACATGCGAAATCATGGAACATATACTCGTAGATGGTTTGTAATGATATAATAATAGTGGCATGGAATGTAAAAATAGTGCATGTGACCCATGGAAGGGAACATGTACCAACATCCAATTGTTGCCACCATCTAATTTTGAATACCATGTTAGGTATATGATTTAATATATATAAAAATTGCTCGTTTGTGTATTTAAATTAATCAAATATACTCTTTTCAATGATTTTCGCTTTGTAATTCAATTTAATTCAACTATGCACCAAATTAACAAGTACCTATACAAGGTTTTCAATATTGGAACAAAATTCAAATAAGGTGCCATTGAAGTGTTTGTTCATGTTTTTTTTTATTCTTACATGATATGGCAATAAACCTTCACTTGAAAATTTGACGACAAACAAACTCAAGGAATATTAAATGTTCCTCAATGTTGCTCCATTTTCAACATTTTCTTATTACAATCCATCAAAATGTGCAAGTTCAAACTTCATGTAAATATGAAGTGAGGCACCCAAGGTCCCCTAGATTGGAAGATCTACTACATGTTCAACTATGTAATCTATTGCACATTATTATATTATTATAGTTGCTTGTGGGCAACAATAATAATTAGCATCCTTGGTTGGGTATTTGTGAAACTTACAAATTACCACACATTATGTAAAAATTGAAAATGATGCCCTTGAAAATCCCAAAATGTTGTTCAAAGTATTATTGCTCTACATGGTGTCAAAACTACTTTAGGTGTCCATTTGCAAGCTTGTACACTAGTTTTTTTCTTTTTATTTTTCTTCAAATTTTAATGTTATGTTATATGCAAGCAAGCATCCCCAAGGGGGGTTTAACATTAAATGGTGGCATGTTTCAACAACAACCTCCTTTCCCCCTCCCCAATCTCTCTAAAACCCAAGTGCAAATGTGACAATTTTTTTCAAAATTTCACAAAATTTTCCCCCAAAAAGAAGAGAATATGTAACAAAATATTATCATTAAATTTTCACAATTTCACACAAAAAATATGGCTGATATAGGCATTGAATTTTTGTCCAAATAATTTCAGGATATTCTTCTTCGGAGGGCGTAACGAAGACCACAAACTCTTAAATGATTTCTATTATCTTGACTTGCGAAGCATGACATGGGTCAAGGTACATATTCTTCATTTAAAAAACTCGTTTATAAAATAGATTCAACTTGACTATGCATTCTAATTATTGTTGAAACAAATAATACTCACAAATGCAATTATGAAATTGAACAACCATTTGTTTGATGTGGTATAGCCAATAGTGGATGGGGCCATACCGACAATTCGAGAAGGGGCATCCATGGTGGTTGTAGGACAAAAAGTAGTTGTTTTCGGAGGTCGGGGCCTTCGACAACAATACAATGACATGTACATATTGGAAACTACGGTAGGTTAAGCCAATAGAATGCTAAATTATGCAAGGTAATTACTAAAATCGCATAAATTTCAACATAAATCACATTGTTGGGATGAACTTTTTGTTAAAAACATCATTGCGATGCATGATAACTTCATCCCAATAAAGTGACCAAGCTACTAATTAGTAAAGACATTAAAGGTTTCACAATGTTCACGCCAAACAAATGTGATAGCTTATATGTTATTTGCAATCAATATTTAGACAAGTGCTAAACGGGTAATGGATACAGCTTGATATAACCATATATAACCAAATACAACGATTTCATATTAAGCAAAGTTTGTTCATCTTTGAAAGATAGGTATAATTTGTCATGTTAATTCTAGCTAAATGGTTCTCCATCCCTCATATAACTATATCCAACCATGGGTAAATGTTCCAATGTAAGATACATGAGACATGTGACATGATAACCTCACTTGGCTTGTAGTATGAAGTAAGTGGGTTAGGCCACATGGTAAACACTTGCTATTGTCATACTTATTCCAAATTACACTATTTGATGATGTGCTAAAATATCTCCTTCTATTGGGCTAAGACATATCAATAGGTGGTATTATTAAAAGGTCATTAGTTTACCCTTATGGCTTTGGGTTTCTAGGGTTTGGGTGACATCAAATATTTATATGAATTGATGTTAAACCATGTAATATATAACATATATTCAACCAATGTGGGACCACTAATGTCTCATTTGACTTGAATGTTTATAGACATGGGTTTGGAAATTGCAAAGCACAAAGGGCTCAATACCAAATCCTAGACAAAATGCGGCGATTATAGCTAAGGATGATGTAATTTACTTGCATGGAGGACAAGGTAGCCTAATACTTGAGGACATGTATGTTATAAGCACAATCAACTTTGTTTGGATTAAGGTACGGAACATCATTATATGACCCAATCATATTTAGCAATGACCCAATATTTTGTTATATTATCCTTTAACAAGGCACAACGGTTTGATCAATGATAAACAATGTGACCCATGATATAAATTTTGGTATACTAAGTAATTTTAAGACAAATAGTGCCATATGTATGTCTTAACCCTAGAACTATTCCAACTATTTTCTTATTGACAATCTTAAATTCTCAAATTTCAATTTGTAAACAAAAGAATTCTCTTTTATTGTTGTGTTTAGAACCTCAAAATGCAATATATGAAACATCAAAATTTAGAAGGTGACTTTTTAACTTGCATGATATGATTATGTTGTGGCATATATTAGGATTAAAGGTTAAATGTACATCATCATTTTTTGAAGTCCTAAATACATGTTCTCTTTCTTTGTTTGAATTGAAAATTTTGGGGATAGGTGAATCAAAAAGGTTTAGAACCAAGACATGGCCACACAACTACAATATTCAAAGACAAGTATTTTCATGCACCCTTGCTTATGTAATGACCCTTTTACATTGTTCTTCACTTGCGAATGAGCAATAAGTGTTATACATGTGTTATGTAGATTTTTCATTGTGGGTGGCATTAGTGCATCTGGTGAGGCAAAAACATCTATGTTTTTCCTACCTTTAAAAAAGGATGGAAAACCCCAAGAAATCACCAAGTAAGTGTAACTTTGCAATTATTTTCACGATGCAACATGTGCACCAACCTTTTTTGGGGGTCAAGTTTTTGCACTAGGTGACCAAAAAAAAAGTTTGGAAAAGTTTCTAGTCTTAATTTGAAAATAAATTTGCTAAATTTTTGAAAAGGATTGCCAAACTTTCAAAACCACAAAATTGAAAAATATTTTTAAATGACTTTTAAATGAAAAAACTTCATATTTGATGTTTTGATTGTTGAATCTTTTTGCATCACAATTAATTTTGAGGTATGTTATGACTTATGTTTTTTGTATTGCTATGTAACAAAACCCACATTGAATTGTTACAATGTAAATTATGTTCACTTTTGCTTGATTATTATCACATAAGTGATATAATTACAATGTATGATATTGATATTTTTATTTGCAAATTATGTGCAGTCAACAAGCAATGTTGTTATCTCTAGTGGACAAAATGGAACTTATCTACCATGGTAAATTTTTTTCTTCACCATGCATTTGTAAAATTTACGCGATACTAAATTGTCATTGTAAAAATGTAGTTTAAGATCATAATTAATTGAAAATATAATTTTCTTTACATTTTGAATTCATCACAACATCACACAAGAGTCAAACACAACTACCTTACCCAAAAGGTCAATTCCATCATTAAATAATCCTCAAAATAATGAATCAAATTTTTGTGAAAATATGGAGTTGACAACTCGAAAATCATCATATTTAACACATGTTACACTCAAAGTAATTTCACAACTTGTATCACAATATTGTAGTAGATCATGGAAAATTTAATGTTTTCAAAATTAAAACATGAAATTTTTTTTGAAAATTTTAATTATTCATTTTGTCAATGAGGAAACAAATAAACCCAATTACCATGGAATATTAAAAACAATAAAACCCACATTATTTGAGTCTATATGGAAGTGAACCTCCATGTTGAACTAATTTTGAATCTTTATTTTAAATGGCCCCTCCACATAATGTGGTCTCTAGTCTATTGGAATTCACATAAAGTCCAATACATCTTATAGGCTATATGGTAACCAAATCAAATAGCCCTTTTTAAGGGTGAGGAGACATTCAATCACACTTGATTCATAACCTTCAAATATGACCTAATTTAATCCTACCATGACATAAACATGTTCACCCTAGAAAGTCAAATCCAAAAACAAAATATTATTATAATGCAATTTTTTTTTAAAAATAATTTGTAAAATGTCAATTGCATAAGGGATTTAACATTGGATCTTATTGAAAAACACAGAAGAACATACATGGCAAGAGTTGGAAATTGAGTTATTCACAAACCTTTCAAGGACGTAAGATATATGCACAAATGTTTTTTTCACCATATCATAACCCTATTATAATATTTTTTTCCAAACTAGAAGACGTTGAATTAAATAGAATCACAATCGATTTAATTTCATATTTAACACAATTCCCTTCACATATTCACATTTACTATTGTAATTTCTATTACCTTTAATTGCTTGAAAACAACTTATATGGCACTTTAGGGGTACATGAGCCTTTTGATTTGTCTTTAACAAATTGTCTTGGGTATAAACCAACTCAAGTTATGAAATGTTGTAATAATTTGCACTAATAATCATGCTACACATGACAAACCTATATTTAATTTTTCTC
Source organism: Sphagnum contortum (assembly GCA_963920785.1). Classification (NCBI taxonomy): domain Eukaryota; kingdom Viridiplantae; phylum Streptophyta; class Sphagnopsida; order Sphagnales; family Sphagnaceae; genus Sphagnum; species Sphagnum contortum. Next base: position 1,160,742 of record OY987290.1, on the reverse strand, counting down.
TTCATAAGACTCGCAAGTTATTATTTCCAAGACATGTTTAGAGTGTTGCATTTTGCTATACAAAGTGGTACCTTTAAGTGAATGTTCAATTTTGAATACAATGGGTTTCAATACTTTTGAATAATTTTTCAAGCCTTTGTTGTTTTTGAGACTCACTTCATTGGGATGCGCCTTTTAGCATGCATTTAACCAAGCATTTTTTTCGGGTAAAATTGGTTTTTTGGGTCATCAATAGTGAACCCATTCAACAATGAAAATAAGTCCTTATATTTCGATACATGAATTAAATTCAGGTTTTGTTTCTTTGGCGATAAGCTTCTTGTGACTCAAAGCCGAGAAGACGAAGAAGACAAGGTTTTTGTTGATGGTGCTGGAGATATACCCGTGTGGGATATTCATATGGAAACCGAACTCGACAATTTTAAACCCAAGGTATCCCCCCCCCCACCCATCACATATTCCAACACCTAATCACAAACTTCATCTTTAGATTTTTCAATATACTTCGTTTGGGTTCCGATCTTAACTATACAAGTTATTTGATTTAGACTTTGCCTCACACAATTCAAACTAGATTTGTTTTAACTTTTGCATTAGAAAACCCTAAACCTTAATCATACCTTCAAGATTTGATCTAAACAACAAAATCTTCATCTTCATCTTTTCAATATAGTTTTAATTCCAATCTCAACTATGTTAAACTTATTTCGACATTGTTTCACACAATTGAAACTAGATGGCTTTAGATTCCACCATAAATCCTAAATATACAAAGATTTGAGCTAATCAACAAAATCTTCATCTTCATCTTTTCAATATAGTTTTAATTCTAATCTCAACTATGTTAAACTTATTTTGACATTGTTTCACACGATTCAAACTAGATTGTTTTAGATTTCGCCATAAACCCTAAATATACAAAGATTTGAGCTAAACAACAAAACCTTCATCTTTTCAATATAATTTTGATTCCAATCTCAACTATATTAAACTTAATATCGACTTTGTTTCATATTCAAAGTAGATTGCTTTAGCTTCCACCATAAACCCTAAATATACAAAGATTTGAGCTAAACAACACCCACAACACCTTTTCTTGCACAATTAATCATGACAATATGCAACAAAAAAATACTTTACATTAGATCATACTCTTGTGAATTGTATGCAACCAAAAAAAAAGAACCTTTACTATTGAATGAAATTATTGGAGATGGCCAAAAGGGTGATGGTGCTAAAGAGCAAGCTAAGCATTGCGTGGTCAAGTCCTTAGTGGTGCAATTTGGGAGGTTTTTTGTTTTGCTTTAACTAATTGGTTTCTCTTTTGCGCGATTGAAGAAACATGCACCGGTTGCCCCAAAACCACCAGATATAAAGTCCAATCGCGTCCTCGACATCATGAATACTCCTTCCAAGGTGAAAACATCTTTTCTTTAATAATAATAATAATAATAATAATAAGTCCATTATTCTTGTTTCTAGATAAATGTCAACAAGTGTAACTAGTAATTGTGGTGCATATTATGTACTTCACCTCCATTTTTTAAAAAATGTATTAAGAAAAAATCAAATCAAATCCTTCATCTAATTCTTATTATTTTCATAGCCATATTGAAAATCTAAGAAAGAATACAATGTTGGTAGTTTCAACTTAGGAAAAATTTCCACAAAATTTGAGGTTTTCATGGAAAACCCAACAAAGAACCCTACAACTTTAGGGTGGGTTATATGACTTGGTTTTTTATAAAATAAATAAATAAATAAATAAATAAATAGGGAATTAATATTCTTAAATTAAAAAAGTTCTTTGATTTTGTTCCAGAATTGCCAGTTGAGGGTCAGAATGGGTTCTTTTTATTTTTGTGGGAATCGGTCGTCTTGAGTGTCCATATACCCAACCACACAACACCAGACCAAACCCTTCTATTAAACCCTAAACCCTAAACCCTAAGACTAAACCTTCTATCGAGCTTCAAACTAGTGTCGGGCAGCTATTTAAAACAGGAACAGGCGGGTTATCAGGTCAACTCTTAAGGGTTTAGGGTTTAGGGTTAAGAACCGTAGTTTGTTTCATTTGGGTATATAACCATGGTTCTCAAAAGGCGACAAAAATAACACGCCAAAAAACCATTGGTTCTTTCATGAAAACCATAGGTTCTTTAAGACATTGAAAAAAACCCGGACCAATGGTTCTTTGAATATTCAAATAACCACACAAATAACCATCCAAATAACCCGGCGTTTAAACCCTAAAACCAAACCCTAACCTTTTTAAAAAAAATTTAAGGCCTAAACCCTAAATTGTGTGATATATATATATATAGATGTATACGATGGCATGTTTCCCATTACATAAGTAAAGAGCCTTGACAACAAACTAGATGGGCTTTTACTTGGTTGTGTAGTTATTACAACTTCCGAGATCATTTCAAATGCTCACTACGAAGGAAACCGAGCTTTTGCAACATGTTGAGAATTTCCAAAAAAGGGTACTAAAATAATTTACATCATCTTACATGTTTAAATGCAATTCTTTAATCCATTTCTCCAAATCTTGTTATTATTGCCTATAATTACAATAATAATAATAATCCTATAATTATTAATTATGATTTTTTTTTTGTATAAAAAAATTTGGAAATATTTAAAACTCATATTTTCAAGGATATACATAATTGGGTTGAAAAGTCTTTTATAAGATCCATGCTTTGCATTTTAATATTTATTATTCCACGGTAATTTGGCTTTCATGAAAATATCAAAAATTGTGCGATTAATTAATTAGATTTTTTCAATGAACGAGGGAATACATAATATTCGCCTGAAATTTGCAATTTTTTTAGATTTTGATGTTGGCTTTAAAACCTCTTCTTTTTTTAAAAGAAATTGGGGATGGGTGGGATTTTGTTACAATCAAAAAATTAGTTTGGGCAGCTCTATCCGGAAAGAAGGCCAATATTGCTTGTGGCACCCAATGAATGTGGCATTAATAAATTTATTTGTAGCACCATTAGACCTTCCCAAATGTCGTTCACCGAATTTTTCTATTGGCAAGGACCTGCAAATTTCTTGCCGGGATATTTGGTATATGAGCCACTTGAAGACCCTTTATATTTTCCAAAGTATCTTGTCTCGCCATTCACAACTCTTAAGGTAAAACAACGAGGTTTTTTTTCCAAGCATTTTTTTTGCGAGACTTTTTTTTTCCCTAAATATTTTTAATTTAAAAAATTCAATCGTAACGAAAAATTTCATGATTTTTTTTTAATGTCCCAACTCAAAATTTTCCAAATTATAGACCTACATTTATTAATTATATAATGAATACTTTGACATGCTTTGTAGTGGGCGAAAGCCGATTGTTTCGACTTTGCCATAGTATTAGTATCGTTATTGATAGGTGTGGGCTATGATGCTTATGTTGTTGTCGGATACGCTCCACGTGCTACTACTTCAAATGACCAGGTTGAATTTAGAAAAAAATTGTGCATTTGTTTTTGACAATTATAATGACACCCAAAAAAAAATTTATCGCAATTTGATTGTTAATGTAGAAAAATAATTTATTTAATAAGGTATTGTGGATGCCTACATACCATATACACCACACACAATGTGTTCTTCTTTCACAAATTTGATTATGCAACCAAAAAAAAAAAAAAAAACCACCCAAGTGTTTCAAATTAACCAAAATGGGATTTGAATTATTCCTTTGTTTAAAGGAAACTAGGAGCAATGGATTACCAACTATTACTACATACTTACACGCAACAATGTAAATTGAGGTTTTGTTTTTGTAATGTAGAGAAAAGATCGGTATGAGATTAAAGAAATTATGGACTCAACAATATTACCTTTGAGTCCATCCTTTGAGATTGTAAGCTACACGATTCCAAACGAAATATCTACATTCAACATTGTAAAGATTTTTACATGAACCATGCTTTGATCGACATAATTGTTGGTCTTTCAATTAAACCCTATTATGACCAATTAGCCCACAAACGTAGCAAAGGTCTCAAACTTGGTAACAAGTTGAGAGATGGATGGATTGTGATGTGATACTCATGCAATTCAATTGAAGTTGATTGTGAATTGGAATGTTTACAAATTTTATGGATCAATAATATTTACAAAGCAATTTGTGTGTTTAGTGCCCAACTTTTAAATCCATACATTGCAAAATATTTTACGGTCTTTTTTGTGGCAGGCTAGAAAGAAAAGCAAATACGGGGTCGTTATGAAAGAGGTTGTAAATGCAACATATCTAGGTGCCCAACGGGCATATCGTAAAGAACTTAATGGAAAATTCATTGATGAGTTTTTGAGCAACTATGATGAGGTGCATACCTTATAAATGTAGCATATCAATACATACATGTTTTATGTTAAGTATTTTTCATTGGGTCCTATTGAAAAATTAACTTAACACGGATCTAGGAATGTATACATTTTTGCTTGCAATTTAAAGGTTTAAAAAAAAAGTAGTGCACTATAACCATATGATTCCCCACAAAGTGAGTCGTATGGTCCAAACACACACCCAAATACTAAAGCACTGAAATTGATTGGGCAAATTAGGTCCAACAATTTTGAGCATGTTTCCACCATGATTTAGAAATTTAACCTAAAAAAAAATGTTCAATAGATGTGAAGAACTTCAATGATTCACAATGGAAAATGTGAAATGTGATTTCACATTTCATCAAGGGATGCAAAACATCCCCTTTGCTCAATTTGCAAGTTCATTAAACAATCAAAAACCTTTGATGATTACTTATAGGAAATGTTTAATCGTAACCTAATATAGGACTAATTGAGGATTAACAACAAAGTTATATAGTTTGAATCTAGGTTATGACCCGTGGGCGCAGCGATGATCAAGACACGCTCTTGAACTTCATAGATCAATACATGCTTCCACCCAAAATCGATGAAGCTCCGGAAGAGATAATGGTGGAAGCCCCACAAGAAGTAGAAGATCCAATGAACAAGAATTGGGTCCATTGTTGGGTTATGGTTGTAGTTGGTGCTCGGGAAGTTTCTGAAAGCTTCTTTTTGGAACCCACAACAGGTTTGTCAAGTACCCATTCCTCCAACTTCCACATTGCACTAACTATTTAATTTAGATCATAGTTTTGGACAAACCCACTTCTTGCAATTGATTAGATCAATTGTACAAAAAAAACATCTAGTTAATCATTTCATAGTTAACGAATTACGAAATATGTTAATCAAAATATTCTAATCTCTATTTAAATTTCATAATTAATAATACTAATTTTACATACCATATTTGGACATTGTGTTATTTTGTAACAAAGTATAAATGAAAAATGATTTATGCTTAAAATTACTTGGACAACATACATGGGTCTAAACTAAGTTCCTATAACAACTTGATTTGAATACTTGTGCACTTAATCTCTTTTTTTGGCATAGAATCTTTGTTTGTTTCATAGGATTAATTGTTAACCCACAAGATTAAGGTCTAGTGTGAGTGGTTGCATAGTGTATTTACCTCTACAATTTACACTAACTTACTTGAGGAATATGACAATGTTGTAGGACATCAATACTCTCTTCTCAACTCCCCTTACCAAGATGTTGAGTTTTTATGGAACACCAAAAATGTTTGGATCAACATGCAACCCAATAAAAATAGGTCCCAAATTGTCTTCTTTTTAACCACAACTAGCCTTAGTTAAGGAACCTATATGGCACTTGTTGATTTGCTTTCTAAAAAAATCTTATGTGAGGCAATTGCAAATTTTACAATACTTATTGGGATATGCACAAGTGGGAAATAAGGATATTAATAAAAATGAATAACAACAATAACTATTTTCTATTAAATTTTATTATTTTTCTTAATGACAACAATTGTTCAATAATAACCAATTTTTTTAATTTTTTAAATAGAATTTATGAGTTTATATGCCCCTATTTTGTTGCAGAGAAGGTTTGAAACATATGTCATGGGATTTGAAAAATATCAACAATTGGGAACGAGTCCTTGATAATGATCAAGTGACACCATACACACCTAGTAATGCAAGCGATTCATCAATTGGAACTGGGCGTAGACCCGACTCCGCAATGTCAACAACTACTAGTGAGGGACAAGGAGGAGGAGAGGTTGCGCCTTTGGCGCCAATTCCCCCACCAACAATCATAAAACCAAAACCCAATGTTGTCCTCGAAGGTGCCATAGATTTGAAAGGTGATATGGATGCATACCATTGGTTTCTTTCTACTTCTTGGGTTCCAAAGCTCGAATTGCCCATGGAAGATTTCATCTCAAGGTGGGTTACAATTGTCATAGTTCAAACACCACAAAATCTACATAATAAAAATAATGGTTCTCTCTTGTCGAGGTTTAGCAACCTTCCTCCTCTCCATTACCCACCTATTTTGATATGAAAAGGCAAACGTCATGGGCATTTTTCACATCAAGCATATATGTGTTAAGATGTTTCTATCATATGGCTTTATAGGGCAATATCTTGTCATAGATAAAATAAAATAAAAGCTTGTTCATGTGTACTAAAACCATTTTCATCTTAAATAATTTCACTCTAGGTTTTTCAAACTTGACGATTTAATCGGGTTGATGATGAATGAATGAATGAATGAAAGGCTCAATAGTTAAACCTATGTTTAATTTCTCATATGCAAAATATTCCTCACATCATAGGTGGTTATTTGTTACATGAAAAAGACATAATTTGAAACACCCACTACTCATTGAATAACAATTCTTTCTTTGAAAAAAACCCAACTTGTTAGGAATAAATGTTATAATAAATGTAGTAAGGACCAAGTATTACTTTCAAAGAAAATTGCTTGGGATATAGGGATCATCAAAATAACCATGTTTTCCTTTGTATAAATGACATTTTTAGATGCCAATTGGCCTTAGGGATGTTCTCAAAGGGTGGCCTTTGGAACTTATCATTGTGTCTCAAAAATTTGGAATTCTCACTAGGTGTCCCAAAGGCATGAAGAAGACATTATTTGATCATTGTGCACATTTTATGTTTGCATTCTATGGAGATTATTTGCGATGGGACGGTTTGGTGGAACGCATAATTTATTATGAAGATGATAAATATGCTGATTTGATCGAGTGCCACGATTTTTTCCAACGCCGCAAAGACATGTTAAAAAAGAGAATATACTTCATCAAAGAAATGAAGGTCTTAAAAAAAATAAAAAATCAGATGTTAAAACATCGAAGAATTCAAAATGCTTATGAAAATAATAATAATAGTATTATTATTATTATTATTATTACTATTTTGGATGCATGAGCATATAGTTTGGAAATACAAGAAAACAATGGAAGATTTGTTGTATGCAATAGGTTGAATCAAGGCTTGGATTCTAGGGTTTGTGATGATGAGATGAAAATACTCCCAAAAATCATTTTTTTTTAAAAAGATCTCAAACACTAACTACATCCATTATTTATGGATGAATTGGGTTTCAAAATTAGGAAGGCAATATGCATGCTAACTTTGAGGATTTTATTTCACTCATTTATTCATGCAAGGTTGAGGAGATTTTTGGGCCCGGCACGTCTTCTGGAATTAAAAGATTGACAATTGTCGATGGTGTAAGTAGGAAATTTGTGTATTTTCCTCATGCACGAACCGATGGGCTCCAAACACGCGAAGAGGTACAAATATGCATATATATATTTATATCATTCTATAGTTATTTATAAGTTTTTAAATATTAAATCATTATCTAAAAATTGTGTTCAAATTTCACATGGCTATTGATGATGATGATGTGATGAATTTGATCTTCATATTATACATTTGTAGTTAAGCCAAAAAGCCCAATTTGGGCTATCTAATAATGTTGTTATTTATAGGTGATTGGGAAAAAAATCATTGAGAATTTCACCACTATAGAAAATTTGATGTATTATCGATGTGCTTGTTATGGTTTGCTACCAACACCACAAAATGACATCGATAGTGGTCATGATACCGACCAAAGTATGAAAACTAGCGTTGATGGCACAACGGAAGGTAGTGATTCTCATGGGGGAAGTCTTCGGCATGCAAGTCTTTCAAGTAGGTGTGGACGCAAGTCTCTAGATGGTGATCGACTTGATGCCCAACATAGACGTAGTAGAAGAGGGAGTAGAAGTCGAATGCGGTATTGGGTGTTTCTCTCCTTTTGAAGTTTGATTCTTGCATCATCCATAACATACACAATTAAACCTAATTTTGCATAATTTTTTGCAAAATGTTTGGGTTTAGGTTCAAAATTTTGCCACAATGTATGGGTGCAAAATGTATGGGAATGGGTGTTCTAAACCCTAACATTTTGCACAATTGTGCACAATTTTTGCACAATGTATAAACATGTTAGGGATTAGAACACCCATTCCAATTAGCTAGGGTAAATTGTTTGGGTCCTTGGGACTATGCATGTGGTTAGGGTTTAGGGTTTAGGGTTTAGGATTGATTTGCTTGGATTTGGGTGGGATGGCTGGCCTTCAGAGCAAGAAGGGGTAAGACACAACCTTCGGTTGCAGAGAGGCTCCGTCGACTACAAGAGAAAAAGAATATTTTTTCCTCGAGTAGTCGAAGGAGGACCATCTCGGAATTGCTTCTCCCCATTACCAAAATCACCCAAAAGTAAAGGTTAAAATCAAATTGATTGTATGTACACTCGGTTTTTAAATAATTAAGACAAATAATCAGGGGTTAATTAATTTTAATGTATATTTAAAACCGCAACACATGCCATAATAATTAGCTCAATATTAATTTTCTCATATTCTTAACTACATGCACCAAAACTACTAAAACATTGGAAATTCAACATGGGATTTTAAAGATGTAAAAGCCATTTAGAGTGCAAATAATTAATTCCAAATTCCTAAGAAACATTTAGTAATCCATTTTTGGACACTCAAGTCTCATACTATGACTATAGGTATTTGTTTAAAAAGGATGTCGAACCGTATCAAAACATAGCAAAAAGAGTTTTTAGGCCACTCATGGATCAAATCCGTGTCGATTACCATTATGTGGATGGTCGGATAACACAAGTTTCGCATGTTTATGAGAAAGACGGCTCCGTTTCAATACTAAATGTACGTTTTTAAAACCAAATAATAATATATAAAATTAGGGTGTGGGGGGGGGGGGGGGGGGGAAAGACGATAATTTTTTAAAATCATGTTTTCGTTCAAATGATATAATACAAAGAGGTCCTAGTAACCTTGACCTAATTAGATGGTAAAAAAATGTTAAACAAAAATGTCATGTTTAAGCTAATTAATTATGTATTGAGATTTAGTAACTCTTGGTGCTCAAAATTGGTCTATTAGGTAGATCCATTTCAACCAACACAAGAAGGATTTGCACGGATGGATGAATTTCATCATCTTTTTCAAGCTCAAAGAGAAGCCATCAAAGCTATTCGAGATGCTGAGAAAGAAATCATTGAATTGCTTGAACAAAGAGTGCGCGAAGAACAATGTGTTGTGCTTATGACACCATATTCAGATGTTGCACAAATCAAGAAGGAAGAACTTCCACAAGAGGAAATTGCAAAGGTGACAAATCCTTTTTTATATGAAATTTTTGTGAAAATTATGCTTGAAGTTGTTACAATAAAGTTCTTTTTTCTTTATTTTCCTTTTTTTGGGTGGCTAGGGGAATATTTTAACCTAGTATTTTTAATTTTTAAAATCAACTTTGACTACTTATCCATACTAAACTACTTTCTCATCAATTACTAACCCCAAAATTTGTGTTTATTTGTACATACTCTTGAATGGGAATTATTGCAACAAGTATAATTATTCTATGTATAATGTGTGTTTTAACATGCACAATTCAAATTGGGTGTAGGTTGAGCTTGATTATTTGTCACCTTATTTCCCCCCCGGAGTTAAGCCAAGGCAAAGATTAACTCGACCACAAATGGTGGTTGTTCATGACAATTGCATGCAAGCTTTGAGGGATCGACTTGTTACAAGGGCAAACATCATCCAAGTAAGGTGTAACCAAATATTTACAAATAACCCTACGGGGATTAACACAAGGAAAAATAGATTGACAAAACTTAAATTAAGTAGATGGAATATATGGCCTCCACCATTTCAATAATGAAATCAAAAATCATTACTTTACTCAATTTTCCCTTCACCACAATGTGACAAACATTTATTTTAGACCAAACAAAAAATTGTGGTTTTTTAATATAATTTTAAAGAGCTCCAAAATACCTAGCAAATTTTTTTTTCCAATTGCACAACTTGATAAATGTTTTGTATGTATTATATGATTTTTATCACACATATTATCCCTATTGTTCAAACCATATATAATACCCCCATGTTCATATGTGCTTGGGTTTATATCAATAAGGATATGGGGTCCTCGCACATACTCACTTTGGCAAACAAACTTGGATATCCAACAATGTGGATTCATCAAACCTACAACACAAAGTAACCAAATAATTTGGATTTGGGGTTGGGGGATTGAAAAGTCACGATATGAGGAAGAAACTAGCATGTTGGCCAAGAGGCGAGCAAACTTTGAAAGAGATCGTGAAGGGATGACGGTAGCTGAGGAAGAACAATATGAAAACTATTGTGAACAAACAGTGTTTCGTATTCGTATTTTGGAAGAACGACATGCATATCATGAAGCCAAAGCCCTTGAAAAGTAAGTATTTAATTGACAACCTTAAAATCTCCTTATTCCTTGAAATGTGTACAATTTTAGCACCAACCCAATGACATAATTGTACCAAGATGATGATTCATGAATCATGATCATTTAAATTGTGTTAGAGGTTCACAATAATAACATAACCAACTCCACTCCACTATAGTGAGATCAACACATGAATTAGGTAGTCATGTGGATCGAGTTAAGATAACCTAAGGGCACATCCAAGGTCTTGCCATGTGAAGAATTGGGTGGAACTCATTTACGTAATTACAAATTGTATAACTTCAAAAATGTTACACTAACCTCAAGAGTGAAAAACTTATCAATCACCAAATCTTCTTCTTAACATCTTTGGAATAAGATTGTTGAAAACTAAGATTACGGTGATCAATTATGGTTTCCTATTTTAAAAAGGCTATCGTATAATCAACTCACTTGGGGCATTTGGGAAGTACAGATATAAGGAAATGGATGCAAAGTTGAGAAATGACCCTCGATTGACAGAGTTATACAAACCTATTGTTGGGACCAAGTGATTGTATCCTTTAAAGATATAGATGATTTATGCTATGATCCAAGTGCATATTATATTATGAACAAGACATGTACATCCATATAATGCATGGTGAACCTTTTGCATCCATTCACATCTTCCATTGAGGATCAACTTGATTCTATCATTGATGTACCCCCAAAAAATAATGCAACCATATTGCCAATACTTGTCATTCAAATATTCAATTTATTCCGTAGAATGGTTGATTGACAAGAGAAAAGGAAATAACCCTTCATAAATACATAAAATCTTCCTTAGCATGAAAATCGAACATTAATAAATTTGGTTTCAAAGTGCAAACATTTTTTTATAGAATTAAATTTTTTTGGGCAAAAAATAGGTCTTATCTAATTTTAATGCTAAATAGTTTATAACAAAAAGGTTTTCCCTTCCAATGTTCTTTCCTCATTATGCATTTTCCAGTCTCAACTAGTGTGGTATATGCCATTGGCCCAAGTAATTAAGTCATCCGCGTCTTTGACTGATTTTCCCTTCCAAAACCTGGTTTTTTGGAATTTATTTGAATTAGAAATCACTTAAAAATCAATATCTCCCACATTCTAAACTCAAATCTTACCAAATAAATTCCATTTAAATCCTGCTCATCAAGATCTTTCCAACAACACCAAAAGACACATTCCAAATCCTCTGAGATTTTCAGCTACGATTTAATTTAATTTAATTTTCAGTGAAGAAATCATTCAACGTGAGTCCAAAGGCCATGAAACCAAGCTGATGCACCCCTCCTCCTCGAGAGCTTACCAAAGAGACCAAGAAGAATACAATCTGAAGCATCCCAATTGGGTGGATCTCATCGGTACAAGCAAAACAAAACAAAACAAAACAAAACAAAACAAAACAAAACAGACTAACTACCTTCCTTCATAGAAAGATATCAATCCCATTATTTGTTTTTGTAATATTTTGGTGTTCATATATGGTTGGAGTACATTAATAACATGGGCACAACACATCATAGTAGATAGAAATTCTGCCTAGAATCAAAGAAGTTTTTAGAACATTGTATCTTATAGAATTGAAAAGCAAAAAATGTTGTGTAATCCCCCAAAAAAACCTAAAAGGTGTTGGTAAAAAACATGGAGGTTTCAAGGTTGAGAATTCTTGACATACAATTTCGAGGAATTTTGTAAATAAAAATGTATGGCTAATCCATTAGAAATGGTACGATTATTACTTTTAGCAAGAATACATTATTCGAGGTTGAAGCTTTCCAATTGTTTAAATTGTTGTTCATTAAAGGTAGGCCAAATTTTTTCGTGGGTTAATAACACACTTATAAACACTTTTGCATCTTGTGTGACATTTCACATATTCATTTTGTGAACATAATCATTGTTAATATACAACATACTTGAATTTTAAGATGATTTTGGATTTGAATAGCAAGTTGTTCCCAACCAAGAAACAAATGTCAAGATTTTGCTTTTAGTTTCAAAGTTTTTATGAAAAGTCATTGGAAATGACATGTAAACATATGAAACCATTCATGTGAAAAATGCATGGATATGCCAATAAATGTTGTAGTTCTTTTAGGAAAAAAATAACCAACATCAAATTCTCTTAACATAATCATCAAAACATTCCAAAATCACCACTTGCATTGTCAAAACATGAACATTTATTGCATTATACAAAATAGGCTAATATAGCTCACGTACATGCATGATTTTGTACCACAACATAATTAGAAGCATAAACAATGTTGATAGTTTGAACCAAATGTGTATGACTTATGAATATTGGAAAATGGTGGAAAATGAAAAAGAGGAATAAAAGAAAATGAAACGAAGGATAAGGTAAAATCTTATGAATTGTGAAAATAAATAATGGCTTTCGAAATAGTATGATATAAAATGTTATACCCTTTCTACCAACATGTGAGGTACAAGAAAGGCAAGGCTCATGCATTTGGGTGTGTAATGACATGATTGACAAGCCAATGGTTGGGAAAACCAAACAAAAAACTATGTAAGCAACCTATCAACACAAGAAGAAATCACGGGTTTTGCAACTACCCAAATTCACTAGGTTTTTAGTGAAATGGGACAAAAAAATGATTAGTATGCAACTTTGTGTGGTTTTAGTAAAAATGATTAATTGGTTATGACACTTTTATGAAATTTTTAAAAATAATTTTGAGCGGACATATTGCATTAAGTAATTTTTAATTAAAAACATGTGGCATGGATATTGTGAAGTCCCAAGTTAGTATGATATGGATTAAAATGTCACATCATTGTTTAACTCTTCAACCTTTTTTTCAGGTCATGGAATCATGGATTGTATTTTTTCATAACATGTCATGACAAAAATACATGCTATGAAAAATAGAATTGTTTTTTCTTCTTAGGTATACACATATTTGGTGCCATTCACCACCACCATATGTACTTGTTTGTATACTAAATTTATACATGATGCATCAATGTATACATTAATGCATCCATCCATTCATCAAAATTTTAACCTAGAACCTCATGTAAATGCACAAACGTTTTAACCGCCAAATCATTTCAAGATTTAAGTGGCATAAAAAATATTTTTTATTTTTATTATGTTTAGCACATGATTATTTAGGAAATTGAAAATTTAGAATGTGTCTGTTTTTTTTTGTTTTTTTCAAATGTTAAAAAAAAAGATTTTGAAGCTTATTCAATAGTGTATTTTTTTAAAAATAATTTATACTCAATTTAATAGTTTTAAACAACATGTTATGGATAAATTGAAAAATATTCAAATGTTGATTTGTTTAAATTGATTTAAAATCTTTGTAAATGTGATCCAATTTAATTTGAGTTTAAGAATGCCTTCATTAAGTCTTTAACAAGGTTATGTCCATTATGCAAAATACATGTCCATTTTTTAGGGAATTACAAGTTTTTATTTTCCCTATTATGATTTTTTTTCCATTTTTGGTGATGTTGCTTAAATGACAATCATCCATCAGAAAATTTAACCACATTTGACTATAGATAAATTATGGAAATACAAAATTGTTTAAATCCTTCAATATTATGGCTACTTACTATAACCTATTGTAAAAATTTGATGATATATACATGTATGTATATATTATGAAATTTGATTCTTTTTTTTCAAAAATGTCATTTGTTGCCCCTCTAAATTGGAAACAATTGGCCACAAACCATATTTGTTGAACAATATTAACCAAACACTAATAAAATTGATTAATTTTACAATTTTGAAAAAATATCATAACATTCTTTTAACATTCCTTTTTTTGTTGATATAAAAATGTATTTTACCTTTGTTTCTTTTGTAGAAGTAAATAATAATAATTTGGGGAGAATTTGGCATCAAATAGATGGATTACACTCCCCCCCACCCCTTGCGTTAATTGTTAGGAAGAATTCCTAACTTTCAAGGTGTAGAATTATACAAGGGTTAACTAGCATCAAAGACATTCCTACCAAAGTGCAATAATGAAATAGCTTACTAAACCTTTGTAACAACTTAACCAAACTTAGGAAATCACCCTACTAAATTCTTATTGGCCAATTGAAGATTGTCAAATTAATAGGGACTACCAATACATTATCAAGTTCTTAAGTATTTGAGAAGGGTAGATAAGGAAGTAGGAAGTGGGGACATGATATTAGTAATAGTAGACAATTTTTAGGAACACACTTTCTCTTGTGACAATGGGTGTATTATTGTTTTGGACTTGGTGTTTTAATAATAAGATAGGATGTTGCATACTATCTCTAGGATTACTTTTGCTTGTTATGCATGTTCCATCCCTTACTTGTGTGCGTTGGTTTCTGTACATTCATTCAATGTAATTTGCTTAAGTGGTAGACAAGAACCTAGTAGTGGTGTTGAAATCAAACACTAGAATTCATTGCTAACACTAAAATATTTTTATTTTTATTTTTTGGTGGCAAATTTTCATAGCTTGGTGATTCTTTTGGGGGAATGGAAAAATAATGCAAATTCAAAAAATGCAAACAATGATAATGAAAAAAGGCTACTCCTAATGAATATATAGAGTTCCAACCTTAAAAACATAAACAATTCCAAGATCAAACTTATTTTAAAACTTTAAACAATCTTTGAAATTATTATCCAAGTGTTTTGAAATTAAAAAAAAATATATCAATGATGTAGTTGAGTCTTTTTTAAATAATTTTCACCATTTACGAACCTAAAAAATGGCCATCAACATTGACAAAGAACATTGATAAAAGATTTTTAATTTAAAAAACATTTCACCAATTTTTTTTGAAGGCTATAATTTTATACTGGGTTCTAGGACTTGTAACCAAAACATTAAAAAAAAATAAAAAATTATACCTTCATATATGGTCTATATTCAAGCATGGTTAAATTTTTTGTGGATGATCTTGAACAAACCCACAAAATTGAAAAAATAAAAAGATTTTATAAAATTAATGATATCACTATTATGATTTTCATTCCAAAGGAGTGATGACAATAATTACATAATGTTTAAAATATGGATTTGAAGGATGTCATTTGTCATTTAGTTCTTCAAGTGGTTCAAGATATTTGTAGAAGTAAATTCATTGGTTTTCCTCTCCCAAAAAAACAAACCAAAAAAATCCACCTCTCACAAGGAAATAAAAGTATATCTTTACATTGCATGCTACCTTGTCTCATAGGTTTCCATGATTTCTTTTTTTTGATTGGGGGCAAGCATGATTGAGTGGGCATACCAGTATGTTAAATGTTTGTTTTAACACTTGTTTTTATAGTTGCCATGTGATTGTTGTCATTTGCAACTAGTTTTTCAACTTGAATTGGAGTAGTCCTTCATGGCACACTAGTCAAAAGTGCTTTTAGTTGCTTCCATGATTGCGTATAGGTGCCAACCAACTTTGCAATCATAAGCATGGCTATGTTACGTGCACTTGGTATGGATTGGATGAAAAAGGTGAATTTAAAAAAATAAAATCAACAACATTTAATGGCATCTAACAACGAATGGTAATTGAATTGTTTTTTCAACTTGTAATATGAGTTTGCAACCACACATTGTTGATTAGACTAGCTACAATGTTCTATGCAACTTGTGTTGTAGTTATAAATCCAAGTTGTAAAAGTCCAGTGAGATTGCGATGATTCCAATATTTGAATATTCCAACTTTCAACATGTACCCCAAACTTGTTCTTGATTACAAATCCAAGTAGTAATAAAAAATACAATGATTTTTGTTATATGTACAAATGAGAATTTATCCAAGGTGACTCAAACACATAACAAAATGGTTCAAGCATGCATGAATGGCGATTCACAAAAATGTGAAATATGATATCCCAAAAGTAAATTGAGGAAAAAGAAAATTCAAATTCAACATTAGGCCATCTATCAAGTAAAACAATGGAAAATCCATTTACATCAATCGCCTTTAAGCTACATCACAAAGTTGAGTAACCAAGATTGTTTCCCCCTTTGATAATTCAATCACACCTACCGAGGCCTTAAGCATATCTACATCAACAAACTTCAATGGGGCTTTGAAACCTAAAACATTGGCCCATGTGAATGCAATCCTCACAAGTGTAAGCCACATGTCAATTTCAAGGTTATTTGTGGAGGACCACCTTCTACCATGGTGTGTTTGGTTCATTTCAAAAACAAACTTGTTGGATTGAAGGGAAAAGAAACAACTCATCAAAATCATGCAACAAATGTTGAAAGTTGGCAAGTTTAAATCCAACCTAATTTTGCCTATAGGTCAAACTCCTTTTATTGTTAGGTCCATCGTTCACCCATTGACAACAAAATGAAACATTAGTTGAGAAATTGGACCATAATTTAATAGTATTATTTTCTTCAAGGCCTTTACATACTAGATCACTTTAAGACTTCATCTGCATTCCCTTGGAAATATTGAAAAATGAACGCCACATTGGAATCATATATAACCAACAAATTGTTATGTTCATTGTCAACTCATAAATGGTTCCTATATGTCATCATCTTTTTGTATGCCAATGTTATGAAAGGTAAAAACACACTATGAAGGGCCAAAAACATTAGTTGAAATTCCATTGAAAGTTGTCAAATTGGCATGTTGCCATCATGATTTTAACTATTGTGTAGCAAACTTGGGACAAAACTAACATATTGTGTTGATGTGCACTTGAGGCAGGTTTTCAAGGGACTATATTCTCATATTATTAAACAAAAGTTAAATTGAAGTAGTTTTGACTCTAATACCCCATTGAATATGAATGTTCCACCTTCAGCTTAAAAGACCACAAGTTTGAAAAGAACTTTGTCCCTTGATTATTAGTTTCAAGTGTTGGCACATTGACCCCTAGTATTAAAGGACTTGGAAAATGCCACTAATCCATAACCACACCAATTTGTATTTGTTATATGCAACAAAAAATATGTGTCTCCAGCCATGGAAAAATTACATAGTGCCACATTACCTCAAAATAGAGGGCCAAGCTTTGTTAACCTTGGAGGGATCACCTTTTGACCTCCAATTGCAAGCTAAAATTCATATTATGTTGCATACCTTAGAGTTTTTGCAAATGTTATTAGGGTGAACACATTCTAACTTGCACAAAGTATTATCCTAAATGGCAAATGTCCTTAACAAATACTTAATGTCAAGATGATATAAAAATATAAAAATATTTGAATGATAAAATCACATTGTAGATGAACCCAAATTTTTAATCCTATGTAGCATTTTAAATTGGGATTTGACCATATTATACTTTAATTGTACTTTGTTTGTGTCAACAGAAGCCAATGAATAACTTAACACATCACATGGTGGTAATGTTATCAAAATTTGATGCTTTAAAAAAAAGAAAAAAATCCATCAACTAAGACGTCCCAATGTATCCAAAACCTATAAAGTGTGTTTGTGCAACATCATGCTAATTTGGGTTGATTTGATAAACATAAACTCTTAATGAAATTTTCCATTGGAAAGAGTACATCAAAATATTAAATTTTGAACTATATGTTTAAACATGAAATCTTTCTTCAACTATCTTCAAGGGAATCATGTTGTTGGATTTTTGAAACATGAAGTCCATTATTTGAAATGAATAGTGTCGATTCATAAGCATAATCTAGGGTAATTTTTTAAAAAAAAATATGTTTTAACATTTGCACCAAATTTGCCAAAACATTAGGAGGCACTAAATCTTTTAAGAAGCGATATACATAAAATTAACCTTGGATTCATCGAAATAAATAAATAAATACATTGAAAAATTTAACATCTCAAAAAATTTGAATATAAACTTGCATTGAGTGCTCCAAATTGAACATTCATCTATATAATTGAACATAATTTTCCTTGTAAGTGCATGTCACACATTTTTTAACATCATAGTTATTTGATTTCAAAAGAAAATATCCAAGTTCAACAATAAACCCATTAATTGAAAAATCATTTCCTATCATTGGGCCCTTTTGAATATACCAAGTACATCCAAAAATAATACATGTTAACACATTTTCACCCACTAGCCGTGGTTTGTTCCATAGTTCCTTTTTCTCATAAAAGTGATGTGAGTTTTGATTTCTTCTATATTGGCGATCCTTTGTCAACCATTGTTGAGACCCCTCATACACAACCTTCCCAAATTCTATAAAGTGTTGAAAGCCCACAAGTTGCAATTGAGCCACATAACTTTGGTGAACGCACATGGACACAAGGCCATATGTTGTGTAGCCATTGATTGTTCACATCAATATGGCATCATATGATAAAGTGTCATTGCCATTCAACATTTGCCACATCATATGTTGCCACCATTAAACCAAAGTCTACAAAAGAAAAACTAGTGCAAATGTAAAATTGATTCTTTCCATCCATATGCAAGTGTAAAATGCCTTTCATCATGACCAATGGCCATTGGCTTTTAACTTTTACCTTCTTACTCAACTAGCTTCTAGTTGAAAAGAAGAAGAGGCTTGATGTCACAATTTCTAACTTCTAAGGTCATCATTGAGTACATTGATGGAGGAACTTGTCAAATGATTTTATCTAATTGAGGTTGTAGCTTGTAAACAATGGAATGAACATAGGGTTGCAAATATGTTTTATTAGTCTCTTATTGGTGCTTTGTATTCTTCATAGTCAAATACACCCTCCAAGCAATACACAATCGTTATGATGTAATTAGTTTGTGGACAATTGCAAGGAACAACTTACCATATAACCACTTTTCAACAATAAAAAAATCACATTAGGTGAGTTCAACTTCACCAAAAAAATGAACAAGCAATGGGAGGGGACATGGAAACCCTTAGGGTTTGGACATGTTCAATTAGTGTTAGGGAAAAGACCAATATTGTGTGTGTATATTGTTTTTGATATATCCTAGGGTAAAGGTATATACAAATTTTCAATTAATTTATTCAATGGACAAGGGTATATTATGATTTATCTTCCAATTAGGGTGGGGTTTTAGTAAACAAATTAAAAAATTTTGGCTGGACGGGTAGGGTCCATGTACTCCTTATCATATACCTTTGGTTAAGGTTTTAAAAAGGTAAATAAATTTATATTATTTAATAAAACATGGGAATTTTTTTTTCACACTTTGAAATTTATTTAAACAAATTTTATAGGCCTAAATCTAGTGAGACAATGCACACATGATGTGATGTCAAATTACATTAATAATCTTGCATTAGAATATTTCAATTTTTGATCCCTAAACCTAGGAATGAAAGTCCATTCAAATCAAATTGGATAACATGCCATTTGCCCTACTAAATTTAAATGCAAATCTAAAAATCAAAATTTGCCATATCAACAACTTCAACATAATGATCTATTTAATTTTCAAACTTTGAATTAATTTAATTAAAAAAGTTGCTTCAACATCCCCAAAGTGATCAAAAGACACATTCTTTCTCAACATTTGACACCTTGCACAACAATCACATACAATAACGGGGCAATTTTAGGGTTTAGGTGAAATTTACGATAACAAGATTTACCCAAGTTTAAAAACATACCTAGTTCAAGTATGATATTTTTGAGATACTTCTAGGTTTATGAAATGGGTATATTTTCTCAAATGTATATACTTTTGAATATGCATTTGATTAAGGTCTATTGATTTTGGAAAAAAAAAGTGAAAATAAATAATGTACCCTACCCATACCCAATGGGGTATATTCAGGTAAATGATTTACTTGCAAAACATTGGAAAAGACACCCTATAAAACACTTGGCCTTGGATTAGGGTTTTCATCCAAGGGCTAGGTGGTAAAGGACTCATGAACTACCCTCCCTTCCTCTCTCTCCTATCAATGTTTTTTCTTGCATTTGGACACACATCAAAAGACAAGCATGGAGCTTCCAGCCTACACCTTTTGTCATCCACCAGTAAGTGGTGCTCCCTTGTCTTTCCCCTCTCCAAAATCACATGTTTTTATGGCAATTATGATACTCGAATCTTTCTTAATGAAATACAAAGTGCTTTCACAAGTTAAAGAGGAAGTCATTTTAGTCTACAATGTTAATGTGAATGTTAATGTGGATCCTTGATTGCACTCAACATTGTAGTATTGTGTAGTTCAAGATTGTTTTCATAATCATAATTATCTAATCAACAAATTTGGAGATTTACATAAACAAATGGAAAGTTTTCTCACATTGGTTTTCCAAGTGTATAATTGCATTAGAATTACCACATACGAACAAACAAGCCAACAAGCAACATTCTCAAATTTTCTTATCACATTTGATGTGTCTAGATTCAACTTCATAATGAAATATGCGCTTCATGCAAGTAGAAATTAAAAAAAGTAAAATTTTATAAAAAGATCTAATGTTCTAACTTTCAATTGATGATGGAAATTATCCAATTTGAAATTGAAAAACAAAATTGAGTTGGTGACATTGTAATAATGTAGGGGAAATTATACAAATCCAAAAGAAATTAGTGCATCATGAATCATCATTTGGGAATGGCATTATACATTTACCAATTGGTTGTACCCAATGATTAATACATTGTCATAATTTTTAAATTATTAAATCAATGGTCCTTTAAACAAAAACATGAGAGTTAATCGCATCTATTGGGAATTATATGGGTTGGTGTTGTGTAGGAGCAACCGCGCCGCAAATCCCAAAGCTTGAATTTTTCAGAGGATGGATTTCCAGAAGTGAGACAATTGGGAAGGAAGAAGGAATTTCCTGTAAATGATACCCAAGAGAATTATGACAATGCTGGGGCTTGTCATGGTTGTGTAACTCAATCAAGTGGTCCTCAACCCGTTTGGTTAAAATACGACCGACAGGCATCAATTTCTCTACACTATACTCATAACATGAATTCACAATCTATTGTCAAAAAATAATAATTTAAATCATAGTCCAAGAGTTTATGCGATTTCTTATTAAAAAAAAACATAATTGCATTCAATAGATCAATGGTGCTTAATGCAAACAAAAAATTTCAAAACAAAATTTAAAAATCAACCTTAATGCTCAAGGTCCTTGTTATATTGTTCGGTGATATGACCTTCAATTGGTTTTGAATCCATGTGTAAATGATAATGGTTCTAATGCATAAATAAACAACCTATATCTTGCAAATTTGTCAAATGTAATTTGATGTCAAAGTCTTGAAATTCACATGGTTATTTGAGCCTTCTCAAGTTTGAATATTATTTGAATAAATATTTTATCATTCACATCCACAAAAGACATGATGAAGCTTCAAATTTTATGGAGGAGGTAGTGGCCAAAATTGATATTCACACAAAAGATTGTAGCAAGTATAATTGTTATTCTCTAATAAACTATGTCAATTCAAATCACCAAAGAGGTTAAAAGAAAGCTTTGATTAGAGCCAAAGTTGGCATAACTATGAACCAATTCCTTGTGCCCTAGCTACTAGTTTTCAAATACGGGCCTATGGGTAGATTTATGAAGCAAGGAGATGATCCAAATAAGCAATGGCAATGGACTTATATAGTGTGGTTTCTTGCACATTCTTGAATTGACATTGATTAAATTAGTGAAGTATATAAAATATTACATGTTCTAGCCCTTGTGGTAGCTTGAAGAGTTTCAAACTAAGGTATAAAATTTTAGGTAGCAAAATAAAGAAGGCCCAATTTAATCGCTACCATTACAATCTAAGTCATCACCTCTTGATTAGGCTTTGAATTGAAAGCTTCAAAGGGATTCTAATCCTTCTAACTTGATGGTGACAAAAAAATTGTCGTTTGAATCCAAAGGGGAATAATCCAATGAGTCTTCAATTTGAAAGGAGATTTAAATTAATATATAATATATTCCCTTCCATAAATAAATAAATAAATATGTATGTATGTATGTATGTATGTATAGATAATGTATCAAATGTTATACATGTCAACTTTTAGTCCCAAAATTTCTGAAGGGGGCTTTTGATTTTGGAAATTATGGCAAGTTTGAGCCAAATCCTTTCACTTTGAAGGGCTAGGTTGCTAGTAGTAGCCCTTCATCAAGAAAGGCAACCTTGCCCTCCAACTTTAAGGCTAGTGTTAAGTCCTATATGTCCTTGAATGGACAAAGGACATGAATTTCAAAAGAACCAATGTTGTCCAAGAAGCCCCACATAATTTTGACAAAAGAAGTTAAACTTTATGTAAGATTCAATGTGTGTGTGTGTGTGTGTGTGTGTGGAAATGTAGTAAGCACATCTCAAATGCCAACTTTCATGCCAAGCTTTAGTTGACATGAACGATTGGAATATGTTTTGGAGCTCCTTAGGTGTTGAGGTTTTATGCTTGGTTCAAGGAGCAAGTGGATGAACGTGTGGAAGAGAATCATCGGCATCGCAGATGCACCATATATTTCTACCTTAGTGATGGCAACATACACATTAGTGTATTTCTTTTCAACACTTGCTTTTGTCTCAAACATGAAACAACAATTGATGATCCAATTCTCTAAGCACCCACCTTAAGTTTAAATCATATATTCAACCAATAACGCAAAACTTAACAAGAAGAAGACAATAGGGATGGAATTCAATGGAGCTTGTAGGTAAATGTTTCAAACAAAGTCATTGAAGGAAATTATGAATTGGGGTTTGGGTGAACAGGAACCAAAGGAAAGGAATAGTGGCCTTATGCAGGTTCTATAAGCCACCTCTTTATCACAAACATTTTACTTACCTTGGAAATTAGCAATTTGCTTATCTAAAATAAAACATGAATTGAGGGTGTTGTCCCATTTTAAACAACTATAATTTTTCTAGGTAAATAAGTATAGTTTCATTAAAAGATATAAAAATGGGTCCTACATTTTAGGCAAGTTATTGCATTTGATTGATTGTATATAATTAATATTACAAAATCTATATTTTGAATTATGTACGTTAATTGAAAAAAATAATATTATACACAAAAACAAAATGGAGATACCCAAACATAAATTCTTTGTGAAAATTAAATTAAATTAAATTTCATACATTAGATCTTATAATATTATGCCCAAACACTATTTTCTTTTGTGCAAATGATCGAAACCAAAGGTTTTAGAAATCCAAAGAACTGGTTTCAAGATTGGACCCAAGGTTCTATAAATATTTTTAAAAAAAATCAAAATCGGGCACAAAAGGTTCCTTTTGAAATCAAGAATTGGACAACATTGTTGGGTGGGTAGCATATTTTAAGGAGGCCAACCAAGTCCATATATTTAAAGCTTGGAAGATCTGCCATATCTTGGTAGACAAAAGAAATTTCAACTTAAACATAAGTTGGTATAAATTACATTTTGACTATTGGTGCAACACTTGTTACTAGCTCAATAGTTCTGATCTATTATGTTTGATATGAACCAATATCAATATGGTATATCACAATGACATTTTACTTTGATTGAAATGGAAAATCGCAATAGATTTTTCTTGGGGTAGTTCAGGGAGAAACATTAATGAAAATGAAAATAAAAGAAAATAAAAAAATACATATAAGTTGAGGGAAAAAAGAAGAAGAACTTCTTAAGTTTTAATCCTGATTTTCAAAATGCACTTAGAATGGTATGTTGCTTGTTCCAAACACTTTGGTGGATACACAACTACCAAATCTGGTTTAAGTGACCAATTTAAATCCTCCAAGGAGACCGAATTCATTAATCCAAACATTGAGGGAAAAAGCAACAGATTTGCTTAAGCTTAAGGGTAAAGCCTAAACATATATTGGTCAATCACTCTACACATAGGAGAGTATAGATAAAATGTAAGCACTTGCTTTGATTGAAAGTAATGTAGGAAATCAAGAGGAGTGGAGGATGCATAATTTTTCCCATAAGGACAACAAGAGGTTATTTGCCCCATAGCTAAACAACTCCAAAGATCCTAACATAATAGAGGATGAAGAAGGCATGTTGCTTCTTCAAGCTTCACATCTACTTACATGGCCCACAAGGGAGGCAATTAGTTGGTGGTTGAAACATGGCAAATTTATCCAAAAGGGATCATTGCTCACATATTGACACATAACCTATTTAACAAGATCCAAATGGGGGATCTTAAGTAGTAGATTGACCCATGTTGACAAAATTATCATAATGGGATGCCATCAATTGGAAAGGATTATTGCAAGAACCATGAGGCCTTTATCTCCAAACCTTCAGCTAGTTTGTAAGCCCTTTTGTTTTGCTTCTTCCTCTCTAAAATGTCATTCACCATGTTCTTTAAAGTGGCTAAGGCCCATGGGTGGGGGACATTCCCAAAATAAAGGGCGTAGGTCAATGAGGCAAAATTTGGGGGCTCACATTTTGCGAATGCCCCTAAGGTCATTAGTTATTGCAAAAACCATGGACACCTCAAAACCATTAAAGATGTTCCATATGCTTACGCATTGAGGCTCGATAGAGCCAATGAAAATCTGATGTATAACAATGGTTCAACCATGCTTCACTCCTATGTGTGAAGGCCAAAAGTGTACCATTATTCATGTCTCCATGCACACTAATCCCACATTATTGAAAACTTTGTGGAACCTCCACAATTTCAACACTCAAAAAAATTATGGGACAAACCACAATTAGAACATAATTCCTCAACACCTTACATGACCACATGACATAACTAAAACCTTGGTTACCAAAAAAAATCTTTGAAAACGATGGTTAAATAATATACATCATAATCATCATCATGAAACATGGATGAGCATGAATGACACTCTTGCTCAAATACAACTTGCAAATGCAAAGAGATTTTTCTTTCTAGTAGTACTCATGAGGTGAAACTTGAAATTTTGCAGGGAATGTTTCTAAAGAAACAAAAAGTACCAAATGGAGTGGGGGGATGGATTGAAGTTCCAGATTTTCACCTTGGCAAGGACATATGCATTTTTGGGCACACATATCATATTGTTGGCTGTGACACATTCACCAAAGTCAATTTCAATAACCTTCACTTGTTCATCTCTTTCATTCCCTCTATCCTTCAAGATCCCCAATTTCCCCTTACAAAAAGGAGCACATTGTGATCTCATTCATAAACTCTTGAGCTTGGACAAAATTTCACATTGATGGTCATTCTAACAAACCTCTTATTGTTGACCCATAAGTGAGAATACAATCACAAATCACTACCATATACCATGGATGTTCCTAGAGCTCTATAGGCTATTTGTGTGTTTGTGCATTGGTATTGAATGTTTGTGGCACCAACAATGCTTACTAAGTGATGGGTTTTGGGGGGATCCTTGCTCTCCCAATGACTTGGAAACAGAGGTATTTAATGAAGCATAGACTTCCTGTAGGGGAGGAAGAGCCATGGCCCGGGGAGCCTCTAGAGGAATATCGTCAACATACTTGTCATGTATTCACCAAAAAGGTCAAGGAATACGCACTACGACAATTCTTGGACCTTGATGGCAAGGTCCTTCGCTTTTTTTGTGTGTGGGATGACCGGCAAGTCCCTTATGGTGAACGTCGTCCTTATGTATGTTTTCACAACCCGTGTTGTCCATGAGCATTGCCTCCCATGCAAAGACTCAAGTGGGATTGCTTTCTTTCTGGATTATATACACCAATATAGATTTTACAATCATAACAAGAGTATACAACTTTTGGAACAATGCAATTCAATCATATGTTCTTATTGGCATTTCTTGTGTTAATTCCATTGAGCAATTACACATGCACTTTGCCCATTTTAGTGTCAATTCAACTATTTAAATCAATCCACTTTACTCTTGTGGAGCATGTCTTTCTATTGACACATATGTGATTACAATTTTGGGTACTTTATGATGACATTATTTACACAACTTGTTATGTTTTTGCACACAAATATACCTTGCAAGAATGGGTAGGTTGGCCTAGAGGAAATACATAGTCTCATAACCTGACATTAATAAATAACCTATATATAAAGTTGTAATTTTCTTCTCACATGTTTTTAAAATTTCTATATTGTAATTCAATGATTATTCCAAATTATAAATTGGGCAATGAAATTTCACAAATGTGGAAGCTGCAATTTTAATTTAATTTGGACACTTTTAGATGATTGCTTTATATTCATAGGTTTTGGCAATGAATGCAAATCTTAAAAATGAATTAAGCTTTTGAAACTTAATCATTTTTTGGCTAAAATTAAACCAATGGAATGATGCATGATTGCTAAAGTATTTTATGCAATATAATGTGAACGTCAAAACCCTTCATGTTGTATATACATTGTTAGCCATGAGATCCTTTTCACTATTGATGATTTTTTTCGAAAGCCATTTAGTGATACACTCTACATTAATCTAAGCTGTAAATGCATAATTTGTAGCATTAAAGGCATTTTTCACTTTCAATTATGATCACCTATACATTAGCTTATGTGTGCAAACACTTTGAAACATTTTTAGAAATATATAATTTTGATGAATTGTATTGTGATCTTTATTGTGTTGAATTAGTGATGGAAACACATTCAAATTGATATTAAGACAAAATTAGGACTTATTGAAACACTTGAAACATAACATATTTATGAACATCTTCCAGGTAGTCATTTCCATGTCATTTTACATTAAAAGTTTATTGTTTTCATGTTCACCATAAATATGACATTATATATCCAAATAGCCCCAAAATGTAAAGTCGACTATATATGTATCAATACAACACAATTCAATAGGGATTAACAAATAGTTGTATTTTCATTACTTCCCAAGGAGTAGTTAAACAACACCA
Organism: Sphagnum contortum; assembly: GCA_963920785.1. Lineage (NCBI taxonomy): Eukaryota > Viridiplantae > Streptophyta > Sphagnopsida > Sphagnales > Sphagnaceae > Sphagnum > Sphagnum contortum. Next base: position 1,133,278 of record OY987290.1, on the reverse strand, counting down.
TGAATCTTTGAAACCTATATGGGGTGACTTGCAAAGGAAATGACACATCTAAGTATGATCTACACAACCCACCAATATACACATGTTGGAGGGCAATGACTAATTTAATCAAGTAAAATCCAATTAAAATTCATGATATTAAAATTTGAAACCAAGTGATCTTTTGACCTCAAAGTTTTACCATTAATTAAATGAATTGTATCATTTTAATTATATAAAACTATCACATAAGTTGAGATGGGTGGTGTAATCATGATAATAGGAGTCATAGAAAAGGAAATCATTTGATTTTTCATTTTTGGGTAAAAAAAAAACTAATGTTAATTGTTTCAATTTGTGTATTCAAATATGTTGTCCATATATTATGGAAACATATGGTATTATTTGGAATGAATATAATGAAAAAATACCCCAAAAAAATGATAAACATTGTTTAAAATGTTCTAAGAACTTTTATTTTGAAGAATATTTAAATATGAAAAATTTGGGGAAACTTTTAAAACATATCTCTACATATTTTTAGGCTGTAACATGTTTTTAAGTTACAAAAAACCAAAATCCTACGAACATTTTAAAATAAACACTCACCCACCCAAAGTGATGGGTGTGATTCCGATTATCCCATTTGCACCCAAATCTTATTTCATGTGCATCAATACGCACCAAATAAGAGGGCATGTAAATCATGCTTACTTATGAGTTATAATTTTCATTTATTAAGTTGGTTTTAACTACACGAAGATATGGAAATCATGTAGTAAATACATAGTGATTACAAAATATTAAAATTTAAATATGTTGACAACAAAATAAATATGACAATGATATGGTGCTACATTTTGTGTAACAAAAACAACAATACATTAAAGATATACTTGTTTGTAAAGCCGAAAATTGTCATGGCTAGAAACAAACATGATTTAAATGTCATCAACAATTCACTATCACAACTAAACATGTTATTGGAGTGGACATTATACAAATCCTTGTAATGAGGCTTTGTTGTTTGTTCTTCCCTTATAGACTTGAGAAATTCATGAATTTTAAACATTTAATGTGATTTAATGATGACCCAAAATTAGATTATCATATAGTGATTCCAAACTCAAGAAAACCAATATTTGACGACATTAATCGAGCAGGTTGATTCATCTTTGGTTGCATAATACAATTTATATTGGTTTGGAAAATATGTAAATAGAATTCTTTGAACATTTGAATAGATGGTTTCATATCAATTTAGGTGTTAAATTATTTCTTGGGAGATGATACAATTGAGATTTTAGAAATTACGGAACGAAATAATGGACGAATGCCATGGCCTAAGCTTATTCGTCGCCAAAAGCTTCCGAAATTGACCCCCAACGAACTTCTTAGTAAGTTCGAATTTCGATGTCTATTTTGTCTTTTAATTCTGTAAATGATTGTTTAAGCTACCAAAATTTATGTTATTAGGGACAAAATTCACATTAATTACTAGAAAATATTATTTGCTTTGGATTTTATGGAAGGGAGGTTTGGGGGTTGGGGGGCCAACTAGGTTCAAAGAATATTGCGGGCGTATTAACTGCCAAACCTAAAGAAACTTATTATCGGGACACCGATTTGCATATTGGGAGTTACATTCGGATCTTCGACCGTGACATGTTGATACATGATGTCGATGAGTTCACACGAAATTACTACCAAAAGAAATATGGGTACACCAAAGACATGCTTGAAGCCGTAAATGTCCAGGTATGGTTTCTCTCAAATTTTATCTTCAAATTTTTTTTCTTTAATTGGGTATAAAAACTAAGTGTCTAAGTTATTTTTTATTTAAAATAAATTAATTTGATTTAAATTTTTTTTTATTGGTAAATAAATGAAACTATATTTTTGGATAGATTTTTTGAAAATTTATTTTTGTAACTCCTTTTTGGAATAAAACATAGACATGTGAATAAATCAAATATGTTTCTAATTTCCCTTACCAATATTCAAAGGTCTATAAGTAAACCTTTTTTTTTTTTTTGGGGGGCTTCTAATGTCCTTATTTTTTGATTATGGGTCTTGTATTAATAACAGGAAGAGGGCCCAATATTGGCGAGAATGCCAATGCCCGAACACAATGGATTTGGGTCCGAGGCTGATAGTTATATGAATTGCATTTCTCTTATCCCCAAAGCACCTCTCAAAGATTTCTACAAGTTCATCTTCAAAGATGGCAAGGTGCAAAAAATTTTAATTTCAATTTCTTCAATGTTGATTTTCAATCCCAAATGCTCCCCCAAAAAAAAATGTAATTAACTTTTGATGTTACAAAATGTTAAATTAACTATTAGATACTTATAGTGCATTCACACTTGATGTTAAGTTTAGTGTCAAATGAAAATCTAGGTGGCATCTTAGGTGGCACCCAAATGTCGAATTGACGATAGCATAATGTTAAGTAAATGTTAGCTTAACATAAAAATTTGATGCTTAGTAGGTTTAAGTCCTAAATGACTAGCATGGTGTGTGAATGCACCTTTAGTGATCCATATTTGTGTGCATTATTTTCATTTGTGATTTGTATAAATTTTTTGATCTTTACAACTTCCTTGAAGACTTGGGTAAGTAGGGCATCAAAATGTTTTAAATCAATGAATCGGCGTGTTTATGTATTTATTTGATTTGGGGATGTCGTATAGAACATGTGTTTCTCTTGTAAACTAGTTGAGGATCCCACACACAAGCTCTCCGTTGTTGACAAGACTCGCAACATGATTTTTGTGGTAAGTAACGAAAAAAACACTATGTGCTAGCAAAACATATCATGATTTCCTTTTGTAAGAATTCCCCCACATACAATTTATAGCATCAATACTACTCATATGACTTGTGTTTCATCATCGATTTATTCTCATACCCAATTCAAAATAAAAATAAAAATTACCCAATAGGCCTAATGGTGCTTTCAGAAATTAAATTATTGTGTTGACACTTCAATTTAATTCCACAAGGATTGATATTTAATTTGTTGGGGGCATCATCATCATCATCATCGTCATTTGCAACAAAAATTCAACTACTAAATTCAACATGAATCGAATCACCACGTTAATTTGGTCATGGATGAGTTAGCCAAAATGGACCTAACTTTCTAAACTTTGCTATTTTAAACATGCACTAATCACTCTTTTTATTGCAAACTAGATTTCTTTGAATAATTTGGTGCACCCATGAGATAAAATTGGATCCATGTAGATTTGGGGATTTTGGACTAGATCTAAGCATGCATTTCAACGAAAAAACTCCACAAAACTTTAGAATTTCAAGCCATTACATCTTTTGTAAGGGGGATGTTCAAATTACCAAACCTTAAAATTAAAAATTAAAAAAAAAAAAAAAAAAAAAAAAAAACCGTCCATGCCATGAAAATTAACATTATACATCTTTATTATAACATGCAATGAGGATGCTTGTTTGATATTTTTACTATTTTGCTTCATGTGTCCGGTGTATCTATCGTAGTATTACATGTCCGATGACACCGTATCCGTGTTCGAACCACCAGCTCGAAATTCGGGGATTTCATCAGGTCGATATCTTCAGCGGACGGAAGCCCCTCGAGTTCCGGGCACTAAACGTCCGTATAGACCGAGTGATTGTTACATGGGCCAACAATTACACCTCCACGAACGTATTTTCGAACTCATCCAAGCAGATGAATGGACTTTAAAGTATATGGAAGCTGATCCCAAGCAATTTCCTTTGGCTAACTTCAACTATGTGTCGAGTAAGGTATGTACCTCGAGTTTATGGACCTTGTGTTAAACCACAAACTTTGGTTTGCATGTGTTTTTCTTGCCATTGATTTTGAACCAAAATTAACAAACCGAAGAATTAAACCACCATAGGATTACAACCCTTTTTTTTCTTTTTTTTTTTTTTTTTTTCCGTTGTTATCTCTTCATGGAATTTACATAGATCGAGAGGAATTGTCATTCACATTTTTTGACCTAAATTAACTACTCTTCTCTATGTTTTAAGTTCATATTGAAAGGCGAGAAAGAAGGTATTATTAATTTTTAAAAGATTATGTTAGGTTGATGTTATCACATTATGAGGTGAAAGTATGATTGAGTGGTGCTACAAAGAACTAGTTCTAAGAATGGTTTAAAAAACTAAAGTTGGTCAAATAATGTTTTAATTTTTTTTAAAAAAAAAGTCATAATACTTATTTTTTTCATATTTACTCATTGCATGCCAAAGTATATAGCTTGAAGTTTTCATTGGAATAAAAAAATGAAATTTGTTAAGAATTTTTATTCTTAATTTTCATAGCCATTTCAAAAATCACGAACCTAAACTTTGAAAACTCATAACTAAATTATACTTACATAATTAAAAATAGAATAAAATATCATTTAAAGTACCTTTCAAAACTATATATATATATATATATATATATATATATATATATAACCCCCTTACCAAAAATGTTTGCTACAATTTTTTGGTTGAGAAATGATTAAGAACATCAAAATCAAATTATTTGTTGACAATTTTCAATTTGTTAATCATCATGTTAATAAAGCCAATATGCTAGCTTGCACAAGCTTGTAGAGGTGGTAAACTTAATAGTCAAAACTTTTTATGAACACAATGGGCTATGCACATTTTCCAAAATGCGTATTTTACATTATATCCTTTTTTTTGCAATATAAAACAAATTAATAAATTTTGTAACATGATCTTGAGGGATTATGTGATTTTAAACTTCATGGTGGATTGCTTGGTTTAGTGCATTTATATCCAAGAGTAGAAGGAGATAATGAATTACAAACAAATCACAAATAAACTAAAACTAACAAACCTATCTCATTGGATTTATCATTATTACATAGTCATTAGGTTTGGAATTCATCCATGATTTGTGCTATTTTTCCATTAAAGTGGATGATGATTGTGTTGAAAACTTATGCACATTAGGTTACAAAATTATCCTATAATTTATAACTACTATTATAATGAAATCAAACAATATGTGTAATGACATTCACCTAAATTAGACTATGTAGGATTACTTATACCTAGTATGGATGATGTTGGTTCACAAAGTGAACCTTGCCTCATAAATATTAATGTTTAATCGTATGTTAAAAAGAATATTAATTGTGTGCCCTCATGGCATATTGGTGGCAATTAAAAGAACACTAAAGAAAGGCCAAACAACTTGGACTCATGGCCATCTTTCGACAATTAAATTCACCAATATGCCATGTTGGATATTACAAACAAAACCTAACACAACTATATTAAGGCCCACTTTATATGGGGGTCTAGGGTACAAATTTGTAGGAACTAATTTTGCCTCATTTGAAGCAAATTGAATCTAGCTTTCGGTCTTCTCTCTCTTTTTTATTTTTTATTTTGTTGAAACCAATTGATTTTTCCTCCAAAATGGTGCCATGTAAGTGTAGGCTTAATTAGCCAATTTTTGGTCTTGGACATTCATCTTAAAGGCCGTGATTGCATTTATGAACATGTTTTGATATGTAATATTCAAGCATTGGGTGCCTTGGGATTGTTGGCAAGGTTTATCAATGTATTTAGGATATTTTATCTTTTGAATACATTGTCAATTAATAGATTTAAACCTTCGCAACATTATATATATATATATTATCATGAAGCATTTTGAGTCAACTCAATAGTGTGATCATATCCCAATGGAAATTAATGTTTAAACTTCAAGTTGTTGATAAGCTCAAACAATATGTTGATTCAAATTTGTTTTGTATTAGCTTCATTATTTTTTTCTTTAATCAATTAGATGTTGATTTCATACACGATTGTTAAATCATGAGACACATGGATAATCTAGATTTACACACATCTTTAGGTTTCAATGATTTGCATCTAAATGGGTTTAAGTATTTTTGGTCTAGTTCCTTGTGAAACATTCCCCTTAGCTTAAATTCAATATTTGCAAAACGTGTCATTTATTAGGTCAAACTTTGTTCCCCCAATAATAGGTTCAACCTTGCCTATAAACATTTATTTCATAATACTTTGTGGTAGGATGCGTCAAATATTTACTCTACGTTGGTTTGGCATGGTTTTAAAACAATGCCTAAATAAGAAAACAAAAATAATATTGGGCAATTTTTTTTGATTTCTAATAGTGCTTAAACCATCTTGGTCGTGAATAAGATTTAACATGTAAGAAAATTGGGTTTGATTAGCAAGCCCTTGAAGCACTTGTTTCCAAAAAAAAACATATTACTTGTTGGTGTTATGTTGGTAAAACCTGAGCCTAAATACCCTTCAAGATGAATAAGGCAATTTGGCATTGAAATTGAAAAACATATGTCTAGTGAGCAAGATTTGGGGCATTGAAACACATGTGTTGGAAATAAAATATCATAATTGATGGCATATTCACATAGAATTATTCATTCCCCACCAAAAGATGAATCTTATGAAAAACATGTGTTGAAGGGGTATATGGATTTGGTGCATCCATAAAAGGAATCAAACATTTGTCACACATTTTTTTTTTGGTTATTTAAATTTATATAAAAAATACATATTATAATTTTATTGTTAAATTGTTCATGGATGGTCAATTCAATAACCATAATTGAACAACCTTGGTTGATGAACCATAGTTGCAATTGTGTGCCATCTATCATTGAAATCACATAACATGCAATTTCACCTATCTTAATATCAGCATGCAATATGTGATTGTTAATAGAATGGATGATATTAAATGGTGTGCTTAAAATGTGTGGTGTCACATAAGTGCATTGTGTTCTATTGTTTATTGAATGCCTTAGGCACAACTTAATAAAATTACTTGTAGAAACATGATTGTATCACTTTATGAATTTCTTTTATCTATTTTCTTAGTATTTAGTGGAAATCTCAAAGTCAAAAGACTTCCCATAAAGGAAAATTTATAAATATGTTCCATTTCAATGTTGGGTTGGCAATTTTGTACAGATAAAAGGTGAAATTGCAAAATTGCCTATTGAAAAAAAGACGGAGTTGAAGGAAAAAATTCCACCATTGGATCCATTGCCCAAGACTCCACCTAAGAACCCATGTAGCCCACCTCCACCTGTATCACCATGTGGAGAAAAATGTAAAGATTTTACCTCTCCACAAACACCCCCTATTGGTCCTTGTGAAAAGAAAGATAAAGATCCCATCAGCCCCCAAAAATGGCCAACATCGCCTCCTAAATCTTTGTAAAGTCCTTCCCCTTGATGTTACAACAAGATGATAAAAAAGAACTTGAACTATGGTGGACAAATCATGATACAATGTGAAATTGGAAAGCTTTTGTTCTATTGTTAAAAGTTCATGCAAGTTAAATATATTAGAACTAATGGTAAGTATATATGTTTTTTGGGATTTTAAAGTTGTTAATATGTGCATGCCTTAGGAAGAATTAATTAATATTAAGCAATTAACTATGGGATGTTGCATTCTAGGTCAAAGTCACCAAAAGGAAAGATGGAACCTCTTCAAACAATCTTGGCAAGATGTGGAATAATTGTAACAAAACAAGAAATTCATACACTTGAACGTTATTGTATGAGAAACAAAGACAATTTCCCTGATGCCTATTCAGTAGTTCGATCTTTTTTTTGAAGATCACCACAAATATGCATTTCAATAGTTTCAACAATTATGTGTTTTAAACATAAATGTGCAAATTTACTTGTCCTCCATGTTGATATAATAAACTCCTACAAATTATCATCTCATTTTTTTTTGTGTCTAATGATGTTCTAAATCCTTTAAGAATACTAACAACCAAGTTTTGTAAGAAGTAAGAACATCATTTGTATAATAAAACAACAACTAATGCTAGATACAAAATCTACCAATATTAGAAATGTACTTTAAACACATAAACACACATGAATCAAATCCTTGGGGTCATTAATCCTAAACAATAGTGGATGCCAAAGCTTGATGAAATTCAATAGAACACAAGAAGCTCAATTATCCTAAAGCAATCCTATGGTTCTAATATTATTTACACAAGATAAGGGGCACCTTTAAAATTGCACTACTCCTTTATTTCAAAGGCTCCATACACACATCAACACCCCATAGGTTCACACTTTTATTTTATTTTTATCTTTATTGTTTTTTCTCCTTCCTTAATTATAGCCATCATTAATTATTTAAAAAAAAAACTTCACCATACATTGTTCCTTCAAATCCCTTTCTAATATCATCATAATGAAGGATGTTATTCTATGAACGTGAGTGTGAGAAGTGAGTGGTGAGCATGATCGATAAGTAGGATTTTGTCAACATGAAGGAATATTTTCAATCATTTTTTTCCATGTTGCAAATATATTTTTTGACGTATTTTATTGACATGAAAGAATATACCCTAACACAATGGAATCTTTTTTCATGTCACCAGGCCTATGATGTTTAGTGGCCCGAAACATCCTACAGTTCAGGGGTCCATCTTTGATTTCCGATGGGGATTAATGGGAATATTTACAAATATATTTTGTGATTGTTGAAACAAATCTAACTATTTTGACCTAATGAGTCATTTTGCCATATGTAAACATTATAAGGTTGCCAGTTTATGCAAGTGGTCCAATACACATTAAATAGGTATCATGATATTACTAAATACAAAATAGAATAAACACTTAGAAATGTGTCACTAGATGCATTTGTTTCCAACTTTAAATTATTTTCAACAATCAATGTAATTTTTCATGTGAAGCTTAAACCAAACAATTAAAGAAACTAAGTTTTAAATGCATTCATTTGCAACATGTCACCATATCCATATCCATGGCATTCTTATCAAACATTGATAAACTTGGATTGTATCCTTTTATAGATAGAAGAGAGCTAAAAAATGTAGATGTAGAGTACCAAACAAAGGTAAGATATTGGGCATTGTTTGATCATTTGCAAGGTTATAAGATATATGGGATGGTGATCAAAATGTTTATACCAAAGTTTCTAAACAATTTGTGACAACCACCTAGAGACAATCCATGGCCAACACACCCAATGAATAAAAATTTCAAAACATGATTTCACCAACGGTGTGATTACCTATTCGAATTCTAGATGTCAAAAAAATAAACGAATCAATCTTACTAAAAAATTGGCCAAGGAATGAATCCGATGAAGAGGATGATGCATAGGAAATACCTACACTTGTTTACAACTAGGAGATCGATAAGCTGATGCCAAAAAATAATATACCGGACAACGAAGAGGAAGAGCCGAGATCTCCAACAAACCCAGAAGAGGGAATGACAGAAACAAATGATGAAGAGGAAACCACACTAACAATAGAAAATGTGCAAGAGTCGAAATGACAAACACCAATTAGGAAAAGTCAACCATGCCATGGGATACATAAAGGTTAGAAGTAGGTTCCAATGACATGAACACAACACCTCTAGAGATTGGTTTTGTGCAATACATCCGCAACAGAGTCTAACAACACCTTTGGAGTTCGTAGAAAGCGGAACCAAAAAACCAAGTAGACAATAGAGTCGATAAGGGAATCAATGAACAATTTTGACTAACCTAAACTTGGAAGATCAAAATTGAATTTTTGGTTGATGAAACTTTGATTGGACTATGGACATTTAAAATTGGAAATGTTTCATATATTGATTGTAGGCTTTGGTAAGTTGTATGATCGCTCTCAAGAAAGTAAAAATGTTGAATGTGGGTTTAAGGTTTATTTGTGCTTTAAGGGTTCTTTCATGAATCAAAACAAGATTATGGATTAAATAATTTTGTGTTTGGCCAAATTTGAGACACAAAATAAAAGTTTATACATTCAAACGTAAGGAACTTTTTGGAAGCACATGGGTATGTGCATTGAACCTCAATTCTAAAGACAAATATTTGTGTTTCAAGAATGGAGAATTTTGAATGTTGAATGTTAGATAATGGGTCATGCATAATTAAAAAAGGAAAGAAGAGGAGACTCCAAAAAGAAGTAAATAAATTAAATATAGCACAAGAGTGGGATGAAGAGGTCTTTAGTTGGAGAAACAATCTGAAGCATAATATTGATTATAATAGATGCCAAAATAATATTTAAATAATGAAATAGAGTTCTCCACCCAACCATAGTTTCCTACAAAAGGTTTAAGCACACAATGTTCCCCCCTAGCTCAACAAATAGGATCTACTTCACTTGAAAGCTTCATCATCAACTAGAGATCTAATCGAAGGATGATACCTAACATTTTTTTTAATGCTAGGTGGTGAGACCATCCAAGCCATGACTTGAACTTGAACCTCATCATATAAAGGCAATAGAAAGCTCCCAAATGCATTAAATTGTAAATCTTCCATTGAGAAAAAAATAGGACCCCTAGGAGTATGCAATGGAAGTCCCTTATAAAAATGCAAGTGGAAAAAGTTAGGAAAAAAAAAAAGGAAATCCACAACAACATATGGGAAACACAAAACAAGAGTTGGACTTACTCACATTCCAAGTTTTGTTTAGATTGCTCCAACGGTGGGGAGTCCTCATCATCTAGGGGGATAACATGACATTTGCCTTGAGGGATGGGAACCTTAACAAGTAGCTATAACACTTCCTCAAACACCTCCATGTTTGGATCAAGAGCTAGAATGTGACACTGGAGGATCTTGTGAGCTTTGATGTAATTGCATGTTTAGAGGATGCAAGTTCAAAATTAAAAAAAGGAATGAAGCCATCAAAATGACCAATGGAAAGGAATCAAAGCAAACATGTACATGTAGACAAGTCCACAACAAACAATCTTGATTGAAAGTATAATTCTATCAAGGTTTGAAGGGTAACATGATAAACCGCCTTGTTTGCCCAAAATGGCTTTCCATGCTTGAACTTACTCATGGAAGACACGTCTATCTAGTTATACATGATATCTTCATCTCGAACATTGACCCCCTTTTGTAGGAAGTCCTTAGACATAAGGGAGAACACAAAATGCTTCAATTGCATATTTGATTCATTGAGATCCCTCGCCAATAGAATAACTTGGCTCAATGAGGTTTGTCAAATTCCAAAGGAGAAAAAATTAAGAAAATGGGACATGCAAAAAGTTGGAAATTAGATAAGGGGAGAAAAATTGGATCCATACCTTCATGGAGGGGTCCTTTGAGCTAGTAAGTGGGAGAGGGTTAACAATTGCCCATTTCATTTGAATTTGGAAGCTATAGCTTTCGAAATATGATTTGATCTCTTTGAGAGCAAGGACATTGTCAAGGTGGAAAAGAAAGATTGCCCCATCACTTGTTAGCTAGGAACTTGTTCGTGAAGTCGAAGACAAAAACAACATAGTCTTCCATTAGCCTGTTTCAAACATGAATCTTTGCTAGGAGAGCTAAAAGCAATGGCAATGGAAGGTCCCTTAGAACATCAGCAAGGACAAGGCTAACCTTGCCATCATGGGTTGTATGTAGAGGGAAAAAGGATGAGTTAAAAAAACTAAAAATTGATTACAAGGAAATAATGATGTTTGGGAAGGATGGAAAATATATTGAAGAGGGAGCAACTTGGTGAATGACTTCTAAGATCCTATCAAATTCTCGAGGTGAGTTTCCCTTTTCTTGCTTCTATGAGGCGATGGTTGGCCAAGAAAATGGAAGAACAATGCATTGCCATCCAACTAGCCTATAGGATGGAACCACATTAAGGATAGGCCAAGGTGGGGGTGAAATGGTGAGAAGGCACATTACTACAAAATGTGGGTTTAGTCTAGTACGATCTATTCATTAGACCAATGAATTCACTACTTCCCTATTAAGTTTTGTTCACTATAACTAATGAATTCATTCATAATCTAGTAAAATCACTAGTCATATAAGGACACCTTTTGTTGTAATGGCACCACCACCTTTAGAGAACCTTGAGGAAAAGTGAGTTATTCATGAGGAACAAAGCTACTAGAGGGAAGAATATTCCCATGCAAAGAAACCTTGACATAATCCACCTTAGTGTCATTAGTGTCCTTATTTTCTCTAACATGTTCTTTCCCCTTCATTTTACTTTCCTTTTAAAAGCCTTAATCTGAATAGTTATGGATGCATGTATGATAAATTGAAACTCAAGTTTAATTTTTTCGTGGAAGGCAATTTTGGATGTCGTTATGCAATCCTTAGGGTAGTCAAGATACCACCCACAATCTAGGAGTTATGAGGACAACCAGTCCTTAAAAAGATCTTTACAAAATATAGAATTGTTCGCCTTGGGATCACACCAAATTTCAAGGAGGTGTGGCAGTCAATCAATGGCTCCAACCTGGAGCATAATGTGGTAGAAATACTTGCCTTCAAAGTAGACAATATGAACTCAATGTGGAGCTAGTAAAAAGTTGTAGGATGAAGAATGAGGATTATACCCCAAATGCATAAATCAAGCCATATATGCCCAACTTTCGGCACCAAGAGTTGGGCCTATATCGATGTTCTAAAAGATAAAAATGAGTCTAAAAATTCAAGCACATGATGTGTACTTGTAGAGTATTCTTTTTAGAACCTCCTTCACACCAAATTGTTATTTTCAACTTTTGCTTCTTTGAATTCCGTCTCGAGTCTTGAATTTTCAAAAGAAGCCAGATTCCTAAATGGATTGCCTTTAGATATAGCAGGTGAAAGAAATCACTCTAGGGACATTTCTCATAATTAATTCTAAGTTAGAGACCGTAGAATCATATAACTTCAAAGCTTCCACCTTTAATTGCATGAAACGAGAAATTAAAATTAAAATCAAAACAATTGAGTAGAATGGGAACCATCATTGTGATGAAATCATGTCCATTGCAACTTGTCTATCTAGTTTTAATCTAGTTTTATCAAACATTTTCTAGTTGCATCAAACAAGTTGCAACGAACACAATTTTCTCATAGTGAAGACAAAATTTAATTGGCATGCAAAGATTATACTTAATTGGGATGTTCATTTGGCGGTAAAATGTGGCCTTGTGGAGCCATTTATCAAATTAAGCATGAGAAAAAAAAAACCTAGGAAATTTCTTGGCCTTTCGAAAAATGCCTAACTAATTCCATTACTTGAACTAAACAAGCTTCTACTCAAGAGATACACATGCATAGGTTAACATTTGCAGCTTCTTTGTGAGCATCTTGGGTTTAAATTTCATGTCATAATGAACTTGGATTTCTTGAAGAAATCCAAGCTAAGAGCATGATTACACACAAGAAGGTGTTTGAAGAATGCGGGGTAGTGGTTTTTCCTAACCTACTCCATTGCCTTTTCCATTCACTCTTTGAGCTTGATGGGAGAGCATTCACCTTTCAAAGGGAACTCCTCATAGTACAACTTCACAATGACATTTCTAATAATTGAGATTTCGTGATGCAAATCAGAAAAAAAGGGATATGAACAATGTTACCAAGTACCAAGTACCAAGTCAGGAAAGTTAAAAAAAAGAAGGAATCGAGGAAAGAGAAAGAAGAGATTGTTACGTACATGGAGGTTCCCATATTTGTGTTTTCTCTATTGGTCGAGAATGCCCTTGAACTACCACCTTTATTCGACCCTCCCTAATAAGAATCCATTCATATGGGAACCTCCCCTACAACAAAAGAAATTTTGAATATAACCTTTGGGTATCTGAATTCCTAATTATTTCAAGTAAATTGCCTTGCCTTGTTACTTTCTTTCCATTTCCTTTCCAATTTGTAGGCTCCACCAAACAAAGGTTCAATAAAACTACTAGGTATTTGAACTCTTGATATGTTTTCCTAACTTGATTGGGGTTAGATTGTGAATCATTACAATTATATTTGTAAAACAAGTGTTGCATCATCTTACCAGCTTTTTACAATGAAATAAATTATTTAAATTCAAATTGTCACCCACAAAATTGGTTCCCAATTCATATTATAATGTTACATAGATGCACAATTTCATCATGTTGTAGCAAAGTTTTCTTTCTATTGACCAAAAGTTGAATTGATTTTTAAAAAAAGGTTAAGAAACCTTCTAAAAAGATCCATAATGCCTTTTTTTCATCTTTTCAAAACGCTAGGATAACAAGAGGTGTGTCACACTATGGCCTTGCCATTTGCATTGAGAAGTATATATGTTAAGGCAAAAGAAGAATTATGGGTGAAAATCCTTTAAGGTGTACCACACATGACGGAAAAGGCATAATCCTTATTCCAGTCCTCTCTTTCCTTATATTTTGATCCCCAAAAAATTAATGAATCAAAAGTTGTCAAAATTTTCGAAATGGTTATATTTTAGACTATTAAAGTTTTAAATTCCATCATAATCATCCATAAATGTGTCTTTACTTGGTAAAAAAAGATTAGGTAAAAATACATAAAGAGGTGATGTTGTGACAAGATTATGGTACACCTTAAAAAATTTGCGCCCTTATGGAAACTATTATACATTTATGTTATTGTTAATTTTATTAAATTCAACCTATACCATGTTGACACATGTCATTACATATAGTAGGCTTAAAAAGTTAGTAGGCACCTAGCCTATGTTGGCTACGTGAATAGGGAATATTTGATTCAACATTCTAATGTTGACCACAACCAATGTCTTTTGTGGGGATTAATCCTTGAACCAAAGGATGGACATCAATTTTTTTACCACCAAGCCACCCCACTTGGCAAAGAAGTGGCAAAAAGGTGGTGTGCATTGTATTTAACCTACTTCATTTGAAACATTACTCAAAATATCATTTTTGAACTTTGATATCTTATCACAATTTTGTCCAAATGATAAGACTAAAGTTTAAACTTAATGTTGTTCCAATAATGTACACAAACATATTTTTTTCTTCTTAAAAATATAAGTTGGTTTGAAAAGAAAAGTATTTGAATTTTGTTATTAATACAATTTCAATGACCATTCCATGGAAAAACAAAATTCAATCACATGCTTTGTAAATGGAAAATATAATAATAAATATATAAGTAAATTTAATACCTTAAACCTTCATTTGATTCTAAAAGTTATATTATGCAATTTATTTTTTGATATATCACATTTAACCAATATAATTTAATTAAAATGTGTGATCTATAATATATTCACATATAATATTTATAAATGGATCATAAATAAAATGTAATAGAAATATAATAAATATATTTTATTAAATATATTATTTCTGATATAAAAGTTTAATCTAGATAATAAATTTTAATTTTTAAATATTAATTAATTCCATATCATTAATTGGTTTTATAATATATAAATATTATTATGTTTACACATATAATATCTTAATTTCTTTTTAAAATTATGATCAAAATTTTATGTAAAAATAAATTATGTTTTTTCACATTTCAAACATCTATTTGATTTAAGAAACTATACTATACAATTTTGCTTATAATATATCATAGTTGTATCAAATTTTTAAAAAAACGATGATATTAAATGGGTCATACAATACTCGTACTGCTTAGCATATTCAATAAATAAACAATATTACCTACCTAACGTAATATTAATTCAAAACATGTCACATATATCAACATGATAAGATATTTATTACTCAACCCACATACATATGACCTACTTGCTACTTATTACTTACTACCTATCCTACTTATTGCCTATTTAATAGATTAATTTCATAGCCTATGTAATTATTTAATTACACTTACTACCAAAACCTTAACCTATTTAATAAATAAATTACATGGCCTAATTAATTAAATAATTAATACAAGAACTTATCACATATCAACATGATAAAATACCTACTACTTAGCCCACATACATCTTACTTACTACTTACTACCTTACAATTTGTAATTTAGTAATTGATTAATTATTTGACTAACTAATTAATTAACTAACTAAAAAAATTATGACTTATCAACATAATAAAATACTTACTATTTAGCCACATACATGTTACCTACTACTTAGCCCTATTTCTATCATTAGTTGCCATGGGACTTTTAAGATTTTCACAAACCCACCAAACCCTACTACATTTTAAATTATTAGTTCATTGTAAAAAGTTAAGGTAACATAATTGGGTCATTAAATCCAACAATTCATTGGCCAATACAATTTTTTCACATTTAATTACATGTGCAATTGCAACTACAATTTATAGTTGTAAATCAAGTTGAAAAGATGCCATGTGGTTTCCAATGGCCCATGAACCTTTTTTTAAGTTGCAAAAACAATTATGTTTCCATCTATTTTGGTATGCCACTAAAAATGGATGATATAAGTGTATTTTCATTTTCATTTTCATCCAAATCGACATTAATCCCAAATATAATTTGCATATGCAATTACAAACCATTTTGTAGACATTTATGCGACTATTAGTCATTTTTACTAAGTGACATGAAAGATTATCATATCTAAAATCACAAAAATGGTTGATTTGGACAAAATTGCAAATGCATGGGTTGGAGTGGATAAGAGTTTTTGTAGTGTGGATAATCGAATCTTATTGTGGCAAGGGGGGCTCAGATATGAAAAGGCGAACATGATTTGTCACCTTTTAGGTGAAATTGTGTGAAGTTGCCATGGGCATTCATCATAAAACATTATGGAATTTGGCACAATGACTTGTCCAAGGACAACATTATGTTGCATTTTTCGTTAAACAAACTAGATGTTGTGTACATAAACATGTGTGATTGAGGTGAAGTCAGGCACTTGCAAGAGGTGATGCCATCATTGTATAGGTTTGCAAAGGACCAAGATGCCACCAACACAAAGAAAGTGCGTTGGTTGGTTGCCCTGGAATTTTTTTGTTTATAGCAAATTGAGAACTATAAGTTGCTTTTGACAAATGGTTAAGCAACACGCCACAACTTTGAGGTTTGAAGCATATTCAGTGGGCAAGCTAGCAAATGTCATATGGGGTGATGATTGGGATGCAAAATATTTTATGGACAATTCAACCAAAATGTCACTTGGGAAAGTGATCCAAATATGTATGACCCAAATATAGAGGCACAAAAAATTGTTCAACATGTCATGCACACATTGATGGGGTCTCCATACAATTGGATTGCACCTAACAAGTGTTATCACATGCAACTATAGATAATTTGTAGTTGTTACATATGGAATATGATGTAATTTGCATGATTTTTAAAAAATGACATGTTTGGGACTTATGGATTTTATAAAACCCAATTTTGTGAGCGAATCATGTTGTCATGTGTAACCAAATTTGAGATTTGTGAATCCATCGTTTTTACACATTTGAAATTTGTGGATCTATGCTCTAAATGATGATGGGTTTCTTGTCAACATAAGATACAATGATCATTTATAATTTTACACAAATATTGCCCATCTATTTCATATATTTTTGAATTATGGATGGTTGGACTTACCATTGTTAATGTGTTCTGATAAATGTTCTCATATAATTGATAGACATCAAATAATGAAAAAAAATCAATATAAATTCATTTGAAACAACAGGTTTTTCTTCTAGTTTATAAACCTTTGTTGTCCATCGTCAAAAGGGTCATTCTCTAGTGACCAATCATATTGGCGGCTTTAGAAAATGCCTCAACCAAAAATGGTTATTAATGATGTAAAATGTCGCGACCAAAAATTCAACAACATAAAATATGGCAACCAAAAAGATGGCAACTAAAAATGTGACGATGAAAAATCTAGTGAACGAAAAGCTAACAACCAAAAATGTGGCAACGAAAAATTTGGTGGATAAAATGTTGGTGACCAAAAATGTGGCGACTAAAAATGTGGTGACTGAAATGTGACAATTGATAGATGGTGATAAAAAAATGTGGTTACTGAAAGATGGCAATCAAAGATGTGGTGATCGAAAGTTGGCAATCAAAGATGTGGCAGTCAAAAGTAGGCAACCACAAACATGACGATCAAAATGTGTGACAATTGAAACATGTGGTGACTAAAATTTGTGGCAATTGAATTCTTGTGGCGATTAGTGGTGACCAAAGTTTTTGGTGATCGAAAACATGTGGTGATTGAAATGTGTGGTGATCGAATTCTTGTAACAATTGAAATTTTGGCAACCAAATTCTTAGGGCAACTAATCTTTTAGACACATTTTGATCATTGGATCTTGAGATTCCAAAAATCTGATTAATTCTACCCATGTTAAAGCCAACATTTGGCATGAGTGGATATGTGAAATTACATTATTGTTCAAGCAAATTTTATTAATTGTTAAAACCAATGCATCTCTATTCTCCCATGCACTAATGTTTCTTGCTTGTATGAGAAGTAAAAGAGGAGTTTTAACAATTATTTATGCTGTTGTAGGTGCAATTGGCTTGACTTCTTTTTTAATAACTAACAACCATAACTTTTTTGTCTTAAAAATGAGCATAAGTCTATGTTCAAATGTTAAAATAAGATTCAGCAAACTTTGAAATGTGACTTGTAATCCTCACAAGTATTTAAGTGACACATAATGAAGACAAAAGATTAAAGAAATCAAAAAGCAAAAAGCTCTAATACTATGTTTAGATTTATAAAACACATAGAAACAATAGAAAGACAATGTTGTGAAGTGCTCTAGTTAGTAGAGGTAGGCCTAAGGGCTCAAAATGTAATCTGAAATTTCAGAGCAGCACATGACCACAAGCACCGTCACAATAATTTAGTACTTTCACAATAATTTTTTTGTACTTGCTGCCTTCCTTTCACAGCTCTTGAATTATAGTCACAAGCACCCTCAAAATAATTTAGTACTTTCACAATAATTTTTTGTACTTGCTGCCTTCCTTTGACAGCTCTTAAATTATTGTGACAGTCATTAATTAAATCGACAATAAAAGGATTCAATAATGCTCTGTTTTTTGGTGTTATCGTAAGTACAGTACGTGGTCAGGGTGGGCAATAGGCCTACCTCCATTCCAGGTCCCAAAAGGGACCAACTAGTTCTATTCATAAAACAACATCTGTTAATATGCTCTTACAAGAGTGGAACGATAGTAAAGCTAACTTGGTCAAATTTGTAGCTACTAAAGGTCACAACCTTTCATGTGAAAGGTTACAATTAGTGTATTATATTATGTACCCTAATACCTTGGCAGATTCGGCAAATGAATGCTGAATAATTAATTTAATTTAAGTTTCATGGTTTGATGCTTAGACTTTTTAATTTGAAAATTTCAACAATAAATAAAAAATATATTGTATGGTTAAATGATTTCAAACAATTTGAACTGTTTTGGTGGTCAAGCAGTGCTACATTTGACAATCTCCAGAGTTCAAAATTCATTTGATGACCAGAGTTCAAACTCTGCCACTTTTTCTTCTAAATTTGCACAGATTAAAAAATGAATTTGTAAATTTTTTGGCACATTAGAAAATAATTTAATTTATGCCCAAGTCGCCAAGGTACTACCCTATATATTGTGTATAGTTCCAACAATTGAGACATGAAAAAACACCAAAAGACATTGTTTTATTCCATTCAATACAACCAAAATGTCAAGCACTTGATCCATGTCCATTACTCTTGTAGTGACAATCACTAACAGAGCCTCACAGGGTTCACATAAACCAGTTTTGATTATCATCACCATTGCAAGAATTTTAAAAAGGCACACATGAATCTATAAAAATTCAAAAACACTATGATATATGGCACTGGAAACAGGTTGTGCCTACAACAATCACTTCTCTAGGGATTGTGTTTGCTTAAGTTTTTTAATTAATTAATCAAAATAAGGTGCACAAGATCATGCAACATTGATGATTTTTTTTTTCCTTCCATGGATGCCAGGGCATGGTAGATCTCTGCATCACTACACTGGACTCAATTTGAGTTGGCAACGGAGATGTAGTGTGTCATGGATGCACCTTGAGTGCTTGGGTGCAGCAAGCCAAATTGACATCATTTTTTTAAACCCATTTTCCGGGAACACAGTGAGCTTTGCTGCTCTTTTCCAAGGTAGTCAAATCAGAGGAAATGGAATTTGCAATCTCTTTTAGTACTGAAAATTCAGTGTTGAGGGCTGTTGCAAGGGTGATTTCGGGAACTCTGAACAAGGAAGCTCCCGCATTCTGTAGATCACATCCACACAATTTTTTTGATCAGATCAAGAAGATATGGAATGTATGGGATCAATGGCATTCCAGAGTCGATTTGTTGCTTTCAAATTTCTAGAAATTTAAATTCTTTTACAGAATTTGTGGGACTGATCTTGAATAGGCATCATCAGCCCATGTAATGTAAAAAATTATTCCTAATCTAGTCGCCAGATCTCGACCCATAACTTAAGCAGTACACAAGGTTGTCATTACTGTGCAGGGGTTGGGTAGATTATGTACCAATGTTCCAGGGTTCTGGCTGTTCAGAGCAGAGAGGTACGTGGCATTTTCTGTGCCTAAGTTGATTTCAAAATGAAGTAACCCTCTTGGAAATAATGTGGAATCTCCTGGGCGGATTATGTCAAGATGCGCGTTTCCTGCAGCCAAGTAATTGCACTTGTAGCTTTCAGAGGGTAAGCTCTCAGGTGAAGCACTACATGGATATTACATTGAAATGGTCAAATTTCTCACACAAAAGGCCGCTTGCTAATGTAGCATATGCCAGCATAAACATCACATACTGTGCCTCACAATAATATCTATGAAACTAGAATGTTTACCTCACACACATGTGCCACGAGCCGTGGCCTTTGGTGTGAAAAAAACCACATTCTCTCGTAGGGCATGCATGCACAATTGGACATTGTGTTAATGATTGGAAAAGCTTATCAAAAGTTTAACAGCTGCAATATCATAATTACTCACCTGAAGTGTCGATGAAGCCCACTTGGAGTGGGCCGCCGGTGATGAGCGAGAGCAGTTCAGATGCTCGCGGATGTGTGTGTGGCACATTCACTCCACATGGCACCATCTCAAATCTCACCACGGTTAGGCCTTGAGACCTACAGATAGACATAAGTATATAACCGACAGCGCAAGCACCCATTAGAACTAATTTACAGAGTAATGGAGATGATTCAATACGCTGCAGGCATTTGACTGTGTGTCACTGTGATCACAACAGCTTAATGACTAAAAGAGACCCGAACTAGACATGTACAACACTAGTAGAGCGATCTATAGATCAGTGTGTGCATGGAGATATAATACGTACGTTGTGGCAGGAAAGTTTTGAGTGTTCACAGCGGCACGGACACCTCCAGGGCCTGAAGAGACATCGCCATTGTGAAAGATGTCACGAATAGTGAAGCTGGTGAGATTGAGTGGATTGTCGAACAATGGATCAGGGTCGGCCGCAGTCACTGATGTGATTTGCATGCAACCCATCGCGACGACTACCACCAAGCAGAGCACAGCCTGCATTTGCTTGTAACGTGATCCCATGGTAGCTGGCCAGCTGCTGATGAAGTAGACTTGAGTGGAGAAATGAAATAGGAGCAATGACAGAGGCGAAAAATCTGCACTAGCTAGGCGGAGAAGGGAAGGGAGCTGATGGTGATTAAGTGCTGGGGAAGTGAATTGTGAGACTTGAAAATTGTGAGCAACTCTGTCCCTTTTTACGTGGGAATCGTGCACATACGCAGTAAATAATGTCTAAGGTAGCACGGTACCCGTACAGTTTGTGTGGGGGCAGGTGGCAAGCAAATTGTGTAGATAAGGATTCCTAGTCATTCATGTACGAGTGTAGGTATGGATGTTGGCAACCCAGGCGCACTCGGTTGAGATTTAGCGGATAAGAAATAAAACCGCACAAAGTTTGTTTCACGTGCGTTTGAGATCAGGCAGCCTAATACAGAACCCCATCACTGATTGCACTGCACAGTGTATTTTTCCCGGATTCTTAGAAGTTGCCTCGATGGCCAAATTGGTAAGGTTGCATTAGCATGACGCCATAATCAAATGCTAGGTTCCAGGCAGAGTCTGTTTTTTTTGTCCTGGTGATTTATTGCCAGATTTCTACTTTTAAAGAACACTGGGTAGCAATACAAGGGGGGGTTTTTCCATTTGAAATCGCCAAAACGTGACAGCAATTTTTTTTGGTGTCGTCACATTTCTGGCTACTGGCTGCAGTTCTAAGAGGTCGTTGAAATAATGTCGCTAACTGGACGAAAGTTGCCTGGGTATGCTCACCACCCTGACTCAGGAAATTGAAAAAATAAAAAACACTGGTTGCAGCACACCCGCTTTGACACCCGTTTCCAGTACCGCGCTGGGTGTTGACACCAAACCACCCAAATCTAGATCGAAATCTGGCGGCTAATTTAAGACCCAAAAATACACACTGCCCAACAACGAGCCTTCTTTCTTTTTGGCGAAAACTCGCCAAATGACCACACCGCCTCAAATTTCTGGCGACATTCCTCGTTTTTCTCTAAAAGAATTCATCAAAGTCCGCCCTTGGAGGGGGGCGGGGTGTGTGGCGTAGCGCCACAAGTCTGGCGACATCAAAACAAGAAAAAACACTGCCCCGCCAACCAGCCTTCCTTTTTTTTTGGGCGAAAAATCGACATTGCCTCAAAAATGTTGTGGCGAAATTTCCCCTTTTTCTCAAATAGAATTCATCAAAGTTCGCCCTTCTTGTCGGGGGCGTGTCGCCACAAGTATGTGTACTGGGTTACGGTGTTAATGATCGTATACAATAGTGTCGCTGGTTAAGGCGAAATCGAACTGATTGTGTCTGGGGACGCTGGCCACTGCTGGTACAGTACAGAACTGAGAAAATGTTACTCATGGCTGACACCCACCAAGTGTAAAGAGTCAAGAGTTCTTATCGACAAACTGTAACGTGTCAAGAAGCTCTTTGTTAGCTGCAGGTAGTTGTAACTAAAAATCATACAGCTTCGAGACTGACACCACTCTCACGGACTTTCATGGCCTTGCAAAGTTGCTGTAAGTTGACACACAACGTTGTGACCCACTCATTTGATTTTCAAGGCCTTCCGTCCTTCCTTGCTTGCTCGCTGGCTTGTGGCAGCTTTCTTGTTTTTGGCAAAAAAATCGCCACAAGGCGACACAAAAAACTTGGCAGCGATACCCCTTCTGTAAAAACAGGGTTGTGAAACAAAAAAAAATCGCCCAAAGCGATTGCTGCCAAGTGGCAGCATCCCCACAAGAACGACATGGGTAAACCCTAAATTGCCTATCCATCACCTGCGGTGGCATCACCATCACCACTTCCGCCTCCATCCTGGGAAACTTTTAACCATATGAGCTTCAAGGTTTCAAGATCCATTGCCAGCAGTGGTGATGCAATCCAAGGGAGAATTCGCCAGCACCAATTTTAGTTGTAGAGTTTTTAGGGTTAGATTAATTATCATTGGATCTTGGTCATGAAACTAGTGCAGTTGTATTTACCGCAAACAATTCCCAAAGGAGCGACAATGTACGCAATCCCATTTTGCAATATATGTTTTGCTTCCTTTTTCAACAGATTGATGGATTTTAATTTCTGAGAGCTTTTGGTTTAGAGGGGGACATATGGCATACGGTTATGAGATTGATTGTTGGCTACGGAGTTTCAAAAGGCAAGGATGGAACCTCAAGAAGCTACAACATTTTAAGGCCAAAAAAGTTTCACTAAACTCAAACCTTCCTTTTTCATTTCCAGTTTTGATGATTGATTTGTTTCTTTTAACTTCTAAATCCTCTAAGAGCCTAACTTATCTCTAAATTTAGAATATCTCTTTCAATCTGTAAAATTAAGAGTTCCAACTCCAAAGCCTAAGATTTAGGGTTTGTCTTCTAAGTTCTAAGCTCTTCATACGATTCATAAAAATTTGTAGAATTTAAACACGAGAATGCAAGTCCCAAGGTCCTTAGGAATCAAGAATTAAGATTCAAGAGTGCATCAAAATGTTTTTAGGGTTTAAACTTTAGAAACCTTGTGTGCTCGTTGCTCAAGAGTCAAAACTTGCACATTGAGAACTTTAGATCCTTAAAAATTTATGGCCCTTCCATAAATCCTGAATGGTTTTAAGTTTAGGCAAATTTTTCCTTTCTTTTCACCCCGTCAAAATGAAGGTTGGTCCATCATGCATTCCCCATTTTGAGCCCTTTTCCCCTATTTAAATGTCCTTTAATAATGACAAAGGTAAAAATGTTCTTGATGACATAACTAAAAAAGGTCAAGAAAAAAAAAAGAAGAAAATGTATGATGGAGCTGAGAAATTCCAAGATGCTTGGACGACATGATTACCATGGGCAAAATCAATTTTTGATGAACAAGGTCAAGTTTATCATTGTAAGATTTGTACATCTATCAAGAAGAAAGAGACATTGCTTGCTTTGAAGTTAAAAAACTTGCTAAAACATGAAGGTTGTCGCAAAGCCAAATTGTCAATGCTAGGGGTTTTTTTTTCAAATAAATTTTGTACATGTGAAAAATGAACGTTGTTACACCCCCATTGACTGCCCATTTGTCTTGGACTACCTACAAGCCAATGTCACTTTTGAGCAACGACAGACACATGTGTAATTCGTTGATGTTTTTTATCTACTTTCCCATGGATGTCCCATGAGTGATTATGAGAACTTGAAAGATTTGTTTCAGCTACTAAAGGTGAAATGTTTTTCTAGGAAACATTGGATTGATAATTTTGGCTACGGGATGGCAAAAGTGATGCATGGTGTATTGTTGAAAACCACAAAAGCAATAGTCATTGCTACCTCCTTTATCATAGTTAGTGTGGATGAAGTCATGGCAATTGACAACACCCAATGGTTGCCTATCCACTTGTATGTGGTGCAAAATTAGAAGAGGATTCCCATTTGCTTTATGTGGAAATTGTTAGTACATTTGCCACTTCTGACAACAGATATGCTTTGATGTTGAAGTGTTTGTGTGATTTTGGTGGATAAGGGTCGGAGGACCTTGTGTGAAAGTTGGTCAACATCAATTACAACAATAGCAACATCTTCCAAGACCACATGACAAGGGCGACACAACAATTCAAGGAGAAAGTCGCACCTTTTGTTATGGGGGTACATTGTTTTGCCCACAAGACCAACCTTGTGGTCATCACTCTATCAGATGTGCTATTGATACATTAATTGGAACTTCTTCCTCAAAGCCTCTATATTTGTTTTTGCACATTCCTCAAAGAAATTTGTTGAATTTCAAAAGCTAGCAAATTTGTTGCAAATGAAAGGTAACAAATTCTTTTACAATGTGTAGACCCATTGGATTACCATGTTATTTCTAGCAAAATGGATATATACAAAATTTCGCCCTTTCATTGTTAAAATGCATGATGAGAGTGCAAAATTCAATGTTGTTGGGAAGTACTTGAGTTTTATGTTTGATGTGGAGGTGATTTTGGGGCTACCATGTATTTTTCCAATGCTTGAATGTGTTCATGCTTTGATAAAGGTTGCCTAGGGCAAGGATGTATTTGTTTTTGACTTGGCAAAGGCTGTGAAGATGGCCCAACAAGAGTTTTATAGATTCTATTATGACCTTATGCCAAATTTGAAGACCCGATGTTTAATGATTTCAATGCAATCCAAACCTTAAACAATTCTAATCTTCCTTTGGAAAGGTTTTCTAGTCTTATGGGTGGAAAAGATTACCTAACATTCTCTTTGTTGGCCATAAGTATCATGTATACTATAAGAGTGATGAAGGTGTTGGACGTCGTAACTGTAACATTGGGTTCATGATTAAATGTGGAATGCAAAGGCCCATGAGGCAAAAAAAAAATGTTTAAATGTGAAGCATACACTTATAAATGGGGGAGATTGCAAGGGATGGAGCCTAATGACTCCCAAATGCATTCTCACTTTGGGAATTGCATTCGTGTGGGAGTTGCGAATGTTCAAAATCTTGGTTGGAAAGGCAAACAAAAACCAAATTGGGCCCGCAAAACATTATTAAAAAGGTCTTGAATCCTTAGATGCTTAAAGTGCCTTCTCATTTATCACTTTAACTTGATTTTCATGATTTTCAAAAGAAGGGTGAGAATCAAATTGAGAATTTGACTCCCGACCACAAAACCTTTGAAAGTTGGGGTCAAATGAGTTCCAATTGGGGTGTGTTATACATTGTTGGAAAATCCTTTTAAGAACTAGAAGATATTGCCTTTGTATTTTCAAAATAGATTTGATTTAAAAAAGATATGAATGTCTAGATTTTTGGGACAATAAAAGTTTAAGTTTTGGGACTCCTAGTTCAGAGTCTTGGGGAAAAGTGGCATTTGTATGTAGTACCTGCAGGAAAGCATAAAATATATTATAAGGAGGGGAGTGGTGCCTCTTCTCAAAGGTTGGGGGCTATGTAAAGCTTGTGCTTAAAGTTGTTTTTATTAAGTCCATCGCACCACTTTCATTCAATTTGCACTAACCACCTTCTTTTCTTAGTTGTGCAGGTTGATCTTATTTTGAACTTTTGCTTGTGAATTCATTCTAATCCCATCCTAGAGCTCTAGCACACCCTTTTACCCCTAAAGTGCTACAAGTTAGGATGCATGCAGCCCCAATTTTATTTATTTCCGTTGTTTCATTTTAGGACCCACATTTGGGTTTCTTAAAGAGTTTGGGGCGTGTCATTGGAGGTCTTAAACTTGTCACAAAGTGTGCATTCAGCCATGTAGTCAATAAAATGAAATAAGAATGTGAAGTTGTTTTCCGATCCTTAGTTTCAGAGTTGGAAAAATGGTTCCAAACATGAAGTGATGACAATTTTGGGCTTTTAATGGTTTAGAAGCAAAAGCTATTTTTTACTCTCACCTTAATGTCCTAAAAGCAATGTTTTATGTACCCCTCATGATTGGTTTGAAGTGCCAATATTGTCTTTACTTTGTTGGACGTTCACACTCAAGATTTACAGTCCTCCCATTTCAAGATGAACATGATCGACAACTTTGAGGTGGTCATGCGTGATCAAGAGAACAACTTGAATCCATTGACTCGACTTTGGTGCAAAGTAGGATCTCCCATACTCAACTAGAAACTTTTAGAATGCATGAAATTAACAAAGATCGCTGCTATCCAAGTGTTTGGTTTTATTGAAATCAAACGCACATTTAACACTTTTAGTTTCTTGAAGAATCGATTACGAAACTAATTAAGCACGCACTTGGATTTGTGCACACGATTTTACAACCATCAGTTTTTTTCACTCCAAAGCTTTCCTTATGAAAAGGCCATTGCCAAGTGGCAAGGCACAATCCGCTCATGTATCAATGCTTAAAATCCAAAGTGAAAAAAACTTGGTAGATGTATTGTCACCAAAAAAGAGGGAGAGAGTTACAGAGAGAGATATGCAGAAACACAGAGACAACCAGTCATGGAAAACGTACAGACCCAAACCGAGTCTGAGCGTCCTAATCTTCTGATCTGCGCCACACCCCATTCTAACAATCTACAGAACACAGGAACACACGATGCCTGATCCTTCAACAGAAATGATCTGCTCAAAACAAGGATCAACAAATCGGATCACAAAGTGCAGATCCCTGAGCCTTAAATCAAATTAACAAACCAAGGACTGTATCATGTCCGCTCTATAATGCGCATCATCTTGGATCCCACAGATTAATAAACCAAGCACCATCTCGTGCCTGTTTTGCAATGCAAATCGTCATGATCCAACAGGAATGTCAAGTGAGGCCTTTGAGGTCAAATCCCTCAATGTTCAATTGGTCCGTTGAGCCACTAAACCACAGCCCCAATATGCATTTCTACATTGCTCTCACTCTTAACATCTGGAAACCCAACTCCCGGAAGCCCTCTATTCCAACAATCTCAAGATACTCTGACACAGACCAACAAAAAGCCAAGTTCCTATAAATCTTCTCACAATGACAACCCATCAAGCATGGACAACAGATCTGAAGCTGCAGACCCATTCCATTCACTCCTTCTCCACCAGCAACCTACTACTGCCCCCAACTTAGATGCAAAACAAAACTCCTACATATACACATTCTCCTTAACAAATTCTCCCTTTTTCTTCTATAGGCCTATGAATCTAAGGCTCGGACCCCTCAAATCTCTCATCATTCCTCAGCCTCACTGTCGCAACCCTAGTTTTGGGCTCACAACCAAGGCAAAGGGTTGCAAGGTTGCAAGCCAAGAGGAAGGAAGCCCGGGAGTCAAGGCAAAAGCATGGCAAGGTTGCAAGCTAAAAGGAAGGAAGCCCGGGAGCGAAAGCAAAGGCATTGGAAGGGTGCGGACCAAGAGGAAGCCCGGGAGTCATCACACACTCTCGGGAGTTTAAGGAAGTGCGAGGGAGTGAACATTCACACTCTCCCAAGGCAACTCCCATTTTGGGAGAGGGAGTCCCAGTGGACTCCCAAAACTTCAAAGGGCGAGTTGAAGGGTCAAATCTCAATGGATTGTTGCGCTCTTTATACCATTGGAAAGCTCTTGGAACGTAGATGTCTAAAATAGGCTCGCATTGCTCATTTAGATATCTAAAACACAAGTTATGGCCAAAAGAAGGGCCGGGAGTCAAACTGGCAGTTTGACTCCCGACCACTAAAAGTTGGGAATCGACCTCTTTCCGACATCCGATTTGAGAGTGCGACATGGCGTTGAAAAACTCTCGATGAGAGCTACAACTTTGCTTCAGATTGCATCCCGATCAGACTGTGCAGTCGGGAGATATGGGCGTCCAAAGTCCCGAGACTCCAACTCAGGACAGTTTCGGGACTCCAACTCGGGAGTCCTGGGAAAAATAGTCATTTGGATGTAGCCTCCGTGGAGAGTTGCGAAATATACTATAAGGGGGAAAGTGGTGGCTTCCCCCAAGTCCGGGCCGTGGTGAGTTTTGTGTGTCCATGTTGCCCGTGGCTCGTCCTAGCACTAAAGGTGCTCCAACTATGCACTAACCACTTTGTGTGGGTTTTGTGCAGGCTCATGTGAGTGAGTAAAGCTTGTCAAATCTTCCTAGTCTCGTCCTGGAGCTCCAACACAACCCCCTACCCCTTAAAGTGTTGTGAACTAGGGAGCGTGTCCCGACTCCTCCTTCTTCCGCTGTCTTTCATTTGGACTCACATTTGAGTCCTTCAAGGAGTTGGGAGTGCGTCACTCACCTTCCATGATAATTGCATTCAGGGACTACACAGCAACTCAGCAAGACACTGGTGCAGCAGAAGAAAATCAACAACAAGCTAAGCAGCTCTTAGCACACTCGAGAAAACAACGCTAAAACTAGCAACCCAGAATGTTGCCTCAGTTTGCCAATCTTCCTCCTCAAAATGCCGCCCCCTTCCCCCAAAATTCTAGCCGTTTCATTCTTGGCTTCCAGCTCAAGCTTTCCCATGCACCGTTACAAGATTCATGTCCCCAAAATCACAAAATCGTCGCCTTCATTAAGTTTGTTTTCCGATGGGTTTAATTCCTTAAACCCTTAAAGCAAAAAGATTAGATTTCCAAACTTAGTATCCATAATCAAGTTTCCGTTCGGCCACCCCATAACCGGTCACAATATGCCATGCCAAAATCTTTAGATCAAAATGTGACAAAAAAGTGAAATAAAATTCAACCTTTTTTAAGACCTATGTGGTTGCAACTTGTGTTTGCAATTTTACAAATTTTACATTTCACTTTGTTGCATAATTTTGATTTTGTGTTTGTCTTTTTTCTTCCCCCTAATTTTCAAGGATGTTTGGTTTTTGACCTTGTGGGAAAATGAGAGTTGCATATTTAATTAGTTGATCCTTCGATTTGATATTGGTTCTTAGAGGCAAATCTAATCCATACATTCCATCTTTGATTTTTTGCTCATTCCATACATCCATTGTTCAATTGTGGAATTTTCCAATTCCATATATTCAAGTGTTGGATTTAAATTCCCATTTCATATATTCAATTTGTAGAATTTTCTTTTTTGATTCCATACATCCAATCTCTAGATTTTTTTTGTCTAATTCTATACATCCCATATTTGGATTATTGTTTTTTTTATTCCATACATTTAATTCATGAACTTTTAAATTCTGATTCCATACATCCAATTTTAGGATTTTTTTGTTTGATTCCATACATACATCTCTGGATTGTTTTCTTTCTAATTCCATACATCCAATCTTTGGATTAATTTTTCTCATTCCATAATAATGAAAGCACAATCAAGTAGACCACAAAAGTAGTCTTCTCTAATTCGAAAGTAGTGATTCTTACATTTAAGCATGAAAAAAACTCAAGAATTCCTCCTATCATAATGCAAAATGATGGAGCTTCAATTGACATCATAAGAATGTAGATTTCCTAAGAATGAAAAGCAATTACATAATAAAAGAATGTAAATAATACATTTGAAAATTAAAAATTAAAATGTTTTAAACTTACTTTAGTTCCAAAAATCAAATATAACATTTCTAAATTACATGTTTTCACAAAACCAATGGTATATTTTAAGGCCCCCATTTGATTTATTTTTTATTTGGACATTCTTTTAATTTACTTGCACCTATTTTTATGAAATAGGATATTTACTTGCATCTACTTTCACAATACTTTTATTTAACTTTTGATTAAATCTGTTTTTATCATATTTTTCAGACAAAATCAAGAACCATATTAACTTCAATTTTTGTACCCAACCAAACTATATGTTTGATAATTTCATGATATATTTTAAGGTTCATGTAATTCAACCCAAAAAAATACACTAACTGGTCTATTTGAATTTGTTTTCACTTGGGCAATTACTCAACATCCATCACATCACATGGTATGAACATTAATTACAAGCTATATATTTCTAATAATTTTTAAAAATAATTTCTAATAATTATGTCTCACCAAGAAGGTGACTCAACTTTAATCTCTTGCAATCCAAGCCTCCCACAATACATAAGAACAACACATTTACTTTATGATACAATATATTTGAAACAAACCATAACCTTTGTTCTTATTGACATGCATATAATCATGATTTGTTTTGGGAAATTTATAGTTGAAAGGTGAGTAAAAAAATGACATGGCGAAATGGCATGAAGATTATATATATATATCAAACCCAACCCCCCCCACTCCCCCCTTATATTAACTTGTGTGCGAAAAGACAAATGATGGCAAGGTCTCCATTGCTAATAAGTGACATGTTTTAAGTTCCATCACGAACAACACCTTTAAAATTTTAAGGTTTTATTTTTATTACACCACCACATAAGATTTTTTGTGCCAAATCATGACCAGACGATATTGTATGTCATCTAATTGTGACCATATGGTTCCATAGGCCATTTAATCGTGACCATCTAAAACCCTAGTTCAGATAATTTACTCCCATTCTCCTATTTAATAGTCCACTTAATATGCTTGCTCAAATGTGTTCATTTTTTGTAAACTACAACTTGAAAAGTCAAAAAGATCCTCGTAGAAAATGGTCATTACAACATTCATTATAAGTTCTTTGATTTTGTGCTTTCAACAAGTGGGTATGGAAATTGTTATAATTCAATGATGCAATGTTGACATTAAAAACTCAAGAATTATTTGGGGGAGGGGGTGGGCGTTTTTTGTAATTCCTTAGTAATTGCAAAAGGAGTCAAGAGCTTGAAATTCACATGTGCTTACAAATCACAAATCATTTGAAATGGTATAAAAATGTTAAAACCCAATCACAAAACCCACAACATCAAATGTGTGTTTTTCTTCCCATTTTTGTTTTTGCCTTTCACTTTGTTTCAACTCTTTGATTTTGCATTGCAAGTAAGTGTAGTTTTTTTATTTGAAAGCAATTTCAATTTTAGAGGGGTTCTAATTTCTTTTGTGTTTGGTTTTCTTTAATTTGAGAAGGTCAAGACTCTAATTTGCTTTTATTTCTAGTCCAATTGTTTTTTATGGTGCCATTAATTAAAATTTCCTGAAATTTTCTACTTCAAATTTTTTTTTGGGGTGATTTGGCATGAGCATTGTATAAATGCAAGCTCATTCCATTCTCCCCTTCTTGTATTGCCACTTGCTTTTGAACCCTAAAGTTTTAGTCCACACAAATTTCCATTGAAAAATCCAAAAATATCTTTTAGTAAATCTTGGATCTTACAAGATTCTTGGGCAACCAAGTTTCCTTGGGCTAAATCAATTATAGGAGAGGATTCTTTGGTCTCCCAAGGGAACAAGAAATTATTGTCACCAAAGTTGGACACTTTGCAAAGACACATTGGTTGGAACACACTAGAAGGAAAAAGGTTTCTTTTAACCAACCAAATTGTAATTACCATGCATTTTCAACTTTTCTATAATAGTACTATTTTTTGAAATTTCCATCTTAATTAACCACATCAACCAACCAAGTATAAACACTAATTACTACACTGGTGGGTGTTTGAAAATTCATATAATAGGAAATCACTAATTATATTATAAATTTATTTAGGATTTATCATGAAACAATGACATTTGTAATGAAGACAACGTTGGTCATCTACCCATATAATTAATGGTATTTCAAATTGAATTTTTAATCTGAATTTTCAAAAGAAACTAATCAAAGTATCACAAACTTAATCAATCATGAATATTCAAAAATGTAATTTAAAAAAATTATTCAATAATTCATATTCATGTAATTTTAAAAATATATTTATGATAAGAAAGTTTGGGTTGTCAAATCCCAATATCATATCATTATCCCAATAAATTATTAGTAACCATTAATTTTGTCACAAGACATGTAGAAAGTTATTTTAGTTTATTTATTCATATTATGTACGCAATTGTCTAGCATGATAAAATGACATTTTGCATGTATAATTTTTTTTCTAAACACTCATAAATTCATATTCAATTTTGTTGAAGATTGATTTTAGGAAACAAAAAAATGTCATTTCTGATTTTTAGAAATAATATTATTTTGCAAATATACTTCTTCAACCATTAATTGATTATTATTTTTGTATTATTTCATTTTCAAATTTTTTAATCTTTTGTTTCATCTTGGTTTTAAATAATTTGACAAATATGTATGTTTTGAATGTTTAGGTTTTTTCTTTTCTTTTGAGAGATGAACACCCATGTCATTTAAGACATCCTTGTAAAAATATACATGGGTTGATATCATAAAACATGTTGTTATATAATAATGATGTGATGCATTAAACTTAATCAAATTATTAAAACACATATCAAGATTATTTTTGACCAAATGTTTTCTTAAAACATAAGAAGAACATTGAGAAAAATAATATATCTTTCCTTTTTTTGGTCCATTAAAAATTTTAATCATTTTTTTCACATAATGCACTTTTAATGATGTGAACATCAATTGGTGAGTAACATTTCAAGTGAATGCAAATCACAATGAAAGAAAAAAATATGCATGCCCAAACATAGAAAATTCATTACATGTTCATATGTCAATGACATGAAATGTTGAAATAACCTTGATAAAATTGAATTCAGCCAAAGGGTAATGATGATATGATGTAATGTGTAACATGCAATAAATCCTCCTTACTTACACCAAGACTAAAAACATAAAAAAATCAAAGATATCATTGTGAATCAAGAAATGTTTTTGAATGTTGTTGAAGTGAAAGACAACAATTCATTCTTATATGAAATTGAAATCCATTCAATGTATTTGAATTCAATTTGATTGATTCTAAATTAAATTTCATTCTAGCTATTCAAATAAGATTGAATTGAATTCAATTCAAATTCAATTAAAGACAAATGGTATGCAGATTGGGGGAGATTGTATTCAATATCTTTTTGTGTTCTTATGGTGTTGGAAAACAAAATACACAAATCTGAAAAAACACCTTTCCATGCCTCTTCATTTGGGAGTGGGCTAAACAAATACCAATTTGGGATTGTCCAATGTATGATGGCTTGAAGACTTTAACATTGTTTTACATAAACCAACTTTGATGAATCATCAACATTTGAATATTGACTTTGGAATGAATTAGACAAGTTGAATAACACTTAAATTACTAAGTTTGATGAACACTCACAAGTGGATGTTCAAACTTGGTTTTCATAGAAAGTTTGAATATCAACTTGTGAGTATTCATCAAAACTTATTCAAACAAACAATTTATTTAAACTCCTTTATTTAAACAAATAGATGCAATATTCAAAATATGATATTTTGTCAAAATATGATATTTTGTCAAAATTCAATCACTATTAGAACCCATTACCAACATTAATTAACATAACAATTTCATGAATTATTTTCACATACGCTAGTTATTATTGACAATTGAGGTTGAAATTCAAAATGATCATGACATAACCCAAACACAATTAATAAGAAAAAGAATTGCAAATCACCAATACCATCACAATCAAGTACATTACATGCAAATTATTTAAATAGTTTTGGAGCCCTTTCATGCATATTGCATTTTTATGTCAAATAGTAACGGAAAACAATAATGAAACAATAATGAATATCACCAACATGAAACTATTTCTAGCACAAAAACCATTTCTACAAACAAAGGTTAGAATTTTTTTTGATAAATAATGTTTAAGCCTAATCCAAATTATACACAAATTTTTATTAAAAACATTGGAGACAATTATGTAGAACTACACTCAAATGCTAACCTAATTATATTCATTGTGAAAAACTTGGGACATGAAACAAGGTGCATTACATGTTACAAGGTCATATGTCAAGTAATGTTGATTATACCAAAAGTAATGGGTTGCATTAAATCTATTCAAACATACTTTAAAAGTCAGGTTGTGAAAACTCTATGAAAAGTTTTATAAATCCCACCATCCTAATAAATCATTTGAACAAATTTTAAATATCAATTGAATGGATGAATACATGAGTTTTCAAATATAACCTAAACTATTTGGATAATTGTATAGAATATGCATGATCCATTTTAAGGTCAATGGGTGTCATTCACATGAATGATGTGGTGTAATGAAACAACAATTTGACCAAAGTTTTGTATGTAACTTTCACCTTAGGTGGTGTTAAACCTTGGCAACTAATGCTAATCACCACATGAAATTTGTATTTTAAAATTATTCCAATTCTTCATTCTACCAAATTGTTCCATTCACATACAACTAAAAATATTATAGAAAGATCACAAGTATATATTGAATTAAATATTCAAACTAAAATCCAAAACTTCAAAGCATGGATTGCTACCAAACTCATTAAAAAAATGAAAGCTTGTAATTGCCTTTTAATCTTAGAATTATTTTTCCATTTAAAAATTAATCCAAACTTCAATAGTTTGAAAATGTGGAACTAACCAAAGGGAACTATAAACCTTTCAACTTGAAAATAAGCAATTGGGCATGTTATTTTCAATAGCCCATTATTATCTTTTGAACATTGCTAATGTTTGTGAAAACAATCAACATTTTATTATTATGCATGATCACAATGGTGAAAAAAAGTGTTATATTATTTCCAATAGTTTGAAAGAGGGATTGGCTAAAGGGTTTACCTAAACTCTTAAACCCTAAACCCTTGGGGAAATCTCAACAAAAAGCTTCTAGTCTTTTGTAAGAATGATTTTTTGTTACATTTAACTCTAGGAATCAAAAGTGTTAATTGTAAGGGGATTAAAAAAAGACAACAAGGCCAAAAAAAAAATTTCAACCCACAATTTAATAAGAGTTTCAAAATGCTCAAGATTCCAAAATTGTATGCAAAGACAATTACACTTGAAGAGCCATAACATTCCCCAAACTAATACCTACACTTCCAACAAAAAACAATTACAACCCAAGTGCACCTTAAAAAGCCCTAACATTCCTCCAAAATCAAATAACACTAATATGAAATTTAAAATATTTTCAACTTTGTTTGTGCACTAACAAAATTCTTAAGCTAATAATAGGAGGAAACTTAATTAGACTTAAATAAAAAAAATTTGATTCAATACCACCCTTTCATGTGGGAATGAACATCTTCCAATATCTTTGAGATTGTTAATAAATCAATTCATGATATATTATTTGTGAACCATTCTTAGCTCATGCTCAAACTTCTTAAAACTATCTAACCACACATGTGCACATGTGCACATACATCAAACAAAAAGTAAGACAAAGGCACAATTGATAGATGGGAGGGGAGGGCATCAAGAGACAAAAAAAACAACACATGATTCTTCACCAAATGGACCACAATGCAATGAATGTACAAACAATGACATGTTTTTTAAGATTCAAGATCAAAAAGCCGGGCACGGTTTATTGCAGGAGAGGAGGAAAATTTTGAGGCATCACTATGATCCTCATGGGCAAAAGTCCATTTCTCGTGTGTCTGATTTGCACGTTGAAGGTTTTGTTTTTCTTGCTTGATTGCTTCAGCTAATAAACTTCGTCGCTCCATGCGATTAACATGATCAGGGTCATCTGAATCTGTTTTGTCACAAGTTTTTTAACACAATTTTTAATGGTCTCAAAAGGTTGAAGAATGTCACATATGTGTCCAATCAAAATCAAAAGAAACATTAATGATATTTACATTTTGGAACATAAATCCTCAATAAACAAGGACGATAATATTTTGTATATATATATATATTTTTCCCAACCATACATAGAATCAACAAACTAGATTACAAATGTTAATGACAAAGGTGTTAATGAACATTGCCTTCCTATGATGAAGTTGAAATGTTAAGGGCAAATTTAGAATTGACCATGGAGGTTTTGACAAAAGCAAATCAATATATAGTCAATTAACCTTTGATTCTCAATAGGAAAATACAAAAAGGGAAAGAAAAAAAAATGGTTTTTGTCCATGAATCTCATCATCACAATTGCATGCCAATATATTGTTTCAATCTATTATCTCAAGTGAACACCCATTAAATGAATCAGATGAAGGTTTTGGTTTTTACTATATGAAGTTGATTGGGGTGTGCAAATTGGGCTGACATTATGTGGGCTTGTATCAGCTGAAGTGCTGACACCACTTGTGCTTGATGCAAGGAATGGTCTGATGTATTTTTTGTCCAATCTTGCAAATGTTGTGCTACATCCAAATTTCCAGATATATACAAAAATGTAATCACATATACATTTAACAAATTTTGCACTACATTGTGAAGCACTTCTTAGTGATGAAAAAATTAGTATGTGTAAGTGTCCAAATTTCAAAAGTTATATAAAATTGTGTATGTATGTATGTATGTATGTATGTATGTACAATGATGCTTACTCATGTTGAATTTGTCGAAGCTTTTTTGTCAAGAGACGTTTATGTTTGGTGAGACCCAAGTCATCATCATCTGGTTGTGCTTCCTCCAGGTCAATTTCTGGTGCCATCTGCGATACACACATTGCTCAAATGAATGCTTCAATGGGCTAGAACCACATTGGAGAATAAATTATCTACCATTGTGAAATAAACTAACCCATCACTAAAACTTCATGATTTAGTAGATCAACATTGGCTATGACTATAATTGTATTGTACATGTATGCATTAGGTCCTCTTGGTTTGATTACTATTGGAAATGGGTTCTTTAACTCTTATAGTCACAACTAACACTAAGCTTGTGAAATCTATAAAAACACATTTTGAAATGCATTAAAATTTAATAATTGTACATGCCATATAACATCATAATTAAGATAAATAGGAATAATTTATGTTATGAAAATTATGAAGAAGATAGGTGTGAGAAAGAATGCAGGTAAATTACATACACTATCAGCTTTTTCTTCTTTTGCTTCAGCTTCCTGTTCCTCCTTAGCCTCCTAGAAATCAAAGAAACCCCATCATCAACAAGGATCAACTTGAAAAAGGATTCTTCACAAATATTGGCACCGCATTATGAGGGGATTGATGATGAATGGTTTCAAAACTCACTTGTGCCTCTAAAGCACTAAACCCTCCTGGACCACGACAGTCAATTTTGAACCGCATCAACATCATTGGTGTAGACCCACCAATAAACAAAACCTTGCAAAAACACATCCAATTACATACATTGTTATTTGATCCGATGAACTTTTGAATGCTTGTTGCATGATGGATTAGTTAATCCATATGTGTGTATAGATGCAATGCTCTCACACATGATCAAAATCCTCTTGGAGGTATTTCACATAGGTAGTGTCCATTATGTGGGATTTTATATTTTCAACAATAGAAGAAGCAATGTCTTTCAACATGCCTATTCAACAACCTACAAGAGTTTGTTTGACATGTATGTGCAACCATTAATTTGCTAGAAAAATTATGTATTGATCATGAGTGAAAGCACATGGTGGGCGGGGGTTTTACTGTGAAGATAATGGTGAAGAGAGTGGCAGTCAAAAGAACGCGACCGTGGTTGTTTGGAAGATCTGTCACTGATTGAAGTGCTAATGCAAATGCCATAGCTCCCCTAAGGCCTTGAGATCAAAAGGAAACAAAATTCAACAAAACCAACAAATTAGCAAAACAATCGTAAAGTCTCTCTATAAGTAGTGCCCATGTTCTTAGGAAGAAGGGGTATTGGCCTTGGCCAAAAATGGTGAGAAATCATCTTAGGAATATAAAATTCAAGAAAACAAATAAAATCACTTTGGATGCAACCCCTGCAACTCATTAATAATAATGCAACTAACAATAGGTATGCATGCTCATGAAGTAGTTAGTGTAGCCAGCCTCTCAATCACATGGATTCAATTCACATTTAGCTACAACTTCAATACTTCCTAACTGGAAAAAAAACACAAAATTGATACAAAATTTTTATGGAGAAATACACAATTTTTTATACAAATTGCATATGTTGCTATGGGTGGTGGTAAACTAGACATGGGTTTGGATGTATGGGATCAAACAAGACTTTCACTTTGTTTTGGACCCTTTCTTATTTCCACAAACATAATCTGACATTGGATTGTAAGAACTTCAAACTAAATTGAATGTAAGATTTGATGCATTTAAAGGGGAGGGGGTACCAACATTATTGCTTACCACTAAAGAAAATTGCATGTTGTTGGTTTTTGGATATTTGCTTTGCAGGTTCGCGATAATAGTTTATGAGCATTGCACATGGATAAACATTGGCCACCCTGCATGATTCTAGCACAATTTACCTACATAGATTTTGTTTCATGCAGATCTCACCGCGGATAGATGCCTTTGTTACTAATCTCATGGGACCATCCAAAAACACCTACTATACCACCTATGAGTGAGATTAAATATTGGGTAATGACTGTTGGAAGGACCCAGCTAAGGGGCAAGTAGATCCCTTGTGACCTATGTGGCGACCCATTTTGGGGACCCTATCTGACCAATGGCCCTTATATGACATAATTGGCATTTTGGGGGAGACTTTGTGACATCATTAGGGATTTTTGTACATTATTTGCTAGACCTTACAATGTTTTATGTGTGAGGTGCATGCATTTGGAACAACAATTGATCCTCATAGGGTTTAAGGTGGAAGGGTGAAAATTAAGCATGAATGACAATTATGCCTTAAACAAGTATCCGTGGATCGCACCACTTGATGAGTAAAGTGTAGGAAATTTACTACGGCCCCCGACCCAACCACAAGTATATGATACCTCATGGATTGGTGGCAAAAATTCAGGAAGTTTGCTATGGTATCCAACCTGCCCACAAGTGCTACTAGGTATTGATCATAAGTATTTTATACATGGGTATGGAGGATACCTTGCAATAAGGCAACTGATCTGAAATATGAATAAAATCCACAGATGGCGACAACCTTTAGGGTCAAGGAGACATTATCCCCATGCTTGAAGCTGTTTGTTTATTCGTCAAGTATTCAACACCATAGTTTTTGATGAAGATAACATGTTCAATGGTGAGAGGGGGAGGATGGGTGGTGGACCCTCTTAGGCTTTTACCCTAATCCATCTTTGCAAGTCATTCATACTCATCAACATTTTATATGATATGTTAAATTAATCAATCCACCATCCTCCATAGAAAAATATGGTTTTTCCTTTACACAACATGATATGGGTTTTTACAGTATAGTAGTAGGCCTAGGCTCCTCTAAATAAAGTGTGAGGTAAATTTTTGGTTTCATCCATATTGATGTGAAAATTCTTACATCTTATGCTAATGTCATTGAATGGATGAAACCACAAAGTTTACATTGAGCACATTTGTCAAGAGCCAAAGCTTACTACATTGGAAATAAAAATTATATAGTGTTGTATTGATAGACAAAGTAAAAAAAAAGAGTTAGCTCAAATACTGAAAAACAAATAAAAAGATTGGAGATGGGCAAGATACAATTGTAAAAAATGTGAAGCCTATGTTGTGCCAGCTTTGTTGCTCCAAAAATAATGACACGCCCATGTATATAAATCTGCATCAACATCATTTTCATTCATGCTTAATTTTCACCCTTCCACATACATGTACTGTACATGTACTGTATACAAGTAAGCTAAATTGAAGTCTTTCTCACATTTAGTATGTTGATATCAACACATTAAAAGACTTAAAAAACTATGTAAACCAAAACAATCCATTGGAATAAAAACATTGAGCTTTGAGATGCACTCACATTGGGATGCACCCATGACTAATAATTTATCAATTTTGTATACTACCTAACCCCTAGAGTAGGTAGCCCCTTAATCCTAGGCCTTTAAAACTAATAATTGTTTTTTGAATTTTTTTAATACTTTGAATAATTTTCATATTTTGATTATTGAATGGTTTTCATTGAAATGAGGATTGATGGGGTGGGTTTCAGTTGGGTTTCACCAATGGTGGTGCCCAATGATTATAAAGTGAGAAACGACTTAACAATAGAGATGGTCCTCATTTCAATTTCGAAAACCACCCAACACTAATAAACACATCATGTATCACAAATAACTAAAGAATGATTGAACCCCCCCCCACCAATTCCCCAATGTTAACAATTGTTGGGTCTTATACGTTGTTACAATCCATAAAACATGTTTCACAAAATCAGCAAGTTCAAAAAGATTGTTAAATTTCACCAAAACTGCGATATAAAAAAAAAAAACAAACGCACACACCTGTTGTGTGATTTTACTAGAACATACTAGTGTGCACTAAACTACTTGTGTGCACCAAATCACAAAATTGATACCAGATTATCTCAAGTATCTTGAGAGTTTACACAAAGGTTTCAGAAAGCTTTGAGAGCATTTGGAAAAAGCTTGTAGTCACTTGCGTAGCTTGCACAGACAAATTGGGTACCGTATAGTACTTCATTCCCTGGAAACCAATTGCTCTCATTTAATCTTGGCTTTGGATTTCTGAATTGCTCATTTTAATCAATTGTCAAGTATTAATATGTTATATTTCTTTTTCTTAATCACAATCAGAACACTATTTTAAAAATAAATTATTTGTTGTTGTAACCTAATTCTATTCAATGTGAACAAGCTATAATGCGACTTTGTGAGGTTCGATAGTGTTGGGTGTCAATCTAGCAACACACAACATAATCTATATCCACACATATTACCATCTACCAACCAAGAAATCGAAAGCATGCATCTACTTAGTTCAATGCATATCACTGATTTTCACTTGAGCTTTTGCTACCCAATTATTATAACAAATTTTTTGGATTTTTTCATGTAAATGTTGAGCATATTTTTGTTGTCTTACGATTCCAGCAAACAGAATTGCAACAATTCCAGAGAGTTCAAGTCCATCTGCCATCATATAAGCAGCATATGGGAAAAGAGTCACCAAACATGCCTCCAATGTTGCCAACCTGTAGAGTTCAATAGTGCCAAATGGAGAGATTAAATCACATGATCACAAATGTGAAGCAACCATTCATTAATGTGCATTGATTTTTTATTTTTTTCTGACTATTTGATCATTTAAAAAAATTACTTTGTTAGACATTTTTGGCAAAAGATTGTATCTTTTACAAGAATTTTTATTTTGTTGTTGAACCCACTTTTGTATGAACAAGGTTGAAATTTTTCATGTTTGGGGGGGGGGGGGGGGAGGGGTTCTCTTAAAAGTGTTTATACAATCTCATCTTTCAAATTTGTGTGCATGTTTTTATGGGTGTGATTTTGTTAGTTTTGAAAATTTTCAATTTAATAATACAAGACAACTCGTATATGGATGAATCTAGGACTTAATTTGTTTAAATCTCTCTATGTCAATTGTAAAAACTCCCATGGGTGAATGAACACCCAGATAGTTTAGAAGAGGACATGTTAATAAACATTGCTCAATTGATAATTGTTCAATGGTACCTTATAACCCAACAACAAATTCTGAAAATTTATGGTTGAGGTTTTAAACCTTTGATTTGAATACATTGTTTTTTTGTTTGTTAATGGGTAAGCACTCCTCAAAACAAAAAAAAATATTGACTATTGGACATTCCCCCATCTCTTTAACCATAAATGGGGTTTTCTTAAAAATAAAAAACTTTCTAAAATTTATTTTTTTGGGAACAAAATCCACATCATTTTGATAAATAAGATTAATATTTTTTGTGTATGAAGTCTGACATGTCCAATTATAGGATGCACTTCAATTGCACATGGAAAGATATGTGAACATTCAAAAGAGACAAAATATATATTTTTAAACACCTATTTGAGAGATTTTATCTTGTTAGTTTTGAACCCAAATGAAGGTCTGTAACTGACTCTAGTGGCACTACGTGAAGGGTTACCTAGACCCTTTGAACTTCCAAAGTTGAAAGTGATGAGAGAACCAACACATACTCTTTAAGAATGTAAATGTTCACTCACTAGCCAATCTACCCTCACCCAAGCATTGAAAAAACATTAAAATAAAAGAAAGGGCCTGGAATCATAGTACCCTTGTTGCTGTAAACCACCATATTTGAACAAAAGTGCACTTCCCACAGCTGCTAACACTCCTACACACACACAAAATCAACAACAATGTTTGTGCTTTGCCAGATTTGGGTTTAAAGGAAAAAACTTAACAAACTTCAAACTGTAAACTTCATTAAAAAAACAGTGGGGCAAGAGATATGATGCCGCAAACTAACGTACTATTGTTTTTAGTGCATTATTTGTCACAATAAGTACCAGATATTGTACATTGCAAATGCATGAAATCACACAGTTTACTTCACACATGTGTCATGAGCCAAGGCCTACTTCCTACAGTAGGCAAAACCATATCATGTTATGATAAATTAAAATGATAATTAGAGAGAGAATATATATAGTACTCAAACCAAGTTTTGTGTTTTGGAACTTCACCTATTGAGAAAGAACCAACAAAGTTGCCAATAAAATATGTGGCAGCAGAGATGATCCCTGGTTCACTCACTGAACTTTTGACAAATGAAAGAACCGTTCTGCATATAATCCAGATATATGCCAATCAAAAGTTCAGTTTTCACAAAAAGAACTTGAACAAGCTGGCTGGCGTGTCACCAAAAAAAAAGCATTTTTGATCTGCCTATAATTATATGCACTCTTCAGTGTTGGGTGATATCAGAAAGCCTAAACCCTAAAAACACACCCACCCATCTCGGAATTTTATGTGAATTATCAATGCAAATTATCTTTAGATTTGTATGCTTAGACACCCAAATTAAGATCCACCATTTGCATTACATCCAGTACATTTGAATTTACTACTAACCCTATATAATCCTGAGTAAAAAATGCAGAAAGAAAAAATCAGGTGTAGTATATATACCTACCTGTACATGACTATGGCAACCTGTGTTGTCCCCAAATCCCCAAAGTTGCATCAGTTAGTTTCTTCCACTCTCATTTGTGGCCATCTCACACTTCTATGGAAGAGTGAGATGCAGAAGCTTTTTATGATTTGATAAAGTAAGAAGAGTAGCTTACTTAGATTCTAATCTTAATTAGCTTAAGTAGCCGAATCTAAGGAAGAATTATCATCACTTTTGACATTCGCTTTACTAGCTTACATTTCTTTAGTCTCTACTACTGAAAGGGAAGTATCACCGCATCATTGAGGACTGA
This sequence comes from Sphagnum contortum, assembly GCA_963920785.1. Lineage (NCBI taxonomy): Eukaryota > Viridiplantae > Streptophyta > Sphagnopsida > Sphagnales > Sphagnaceae > Sphagnum > Sphagnum contortum. The sequence continues at coordinate 1,089,477 of OY987290.1, read as the reverse complement.
CTCCCCGAATACGTATGAGTAAAGGTCTGGGTCCACTCCTAGCTCCTGCATACGATTTACTTACTGTCATTTTTTCTTCTTCATAGCGAGAGACTTGAATTAGTTTCTTCAATACTCAATCTCACCCTCACCAGAGTTGACAAGGTTTTTAAAAAATTTACTTTCAATAAATTAATCCTATTTTGTCAAACTCGGACCTATTTCATTTTGGATCCAAAGACATAAGACTATTTATGTATGACTTAGAGGGTCTCCAGCGGTGCCCTGCAAATTAGAATTGGCTGAAGAAAAGTCCAAACTTGCCCAGTTGGGTCAGCAAAATGGTTTTGGCCCAGCATTTTTGCACAGTTTGTTTGAGGCTAGTAAAAAGGCACAGCAAAGCCTAACACCTGCTATTCATTTGGCTACATAGTTGGAGTGGTCCAAGTGAGTTACTCTCACCTATTTAGTAGTCTCTCACCTATTTACAATCCCAGTTTTAGTTTTATGGTTGCGGTTGGAAAAATAAGTAAATAATTAAGCTTGGATGTGAGCTATATTTCTGCAAGGTCATATACTGAGCACTGCTGGAGATGAGATGCTTGCAGAGCATCTCCACTCAAATCCAATATGTTAGCCTCTATGAGTTAGTGTCTCTATATACCATATCCAAAATATGGTGCAAGTTATTTGTATATACCCTCATTATACCAGTTTCAATAGAAGTTATAAACCTGCCTCATACCAGCCAAAAACACAGTCTGGGAAGACTACACCAAGTTAATTTCACAAGAAAGGGCAAATAATGTCCTCCTAGGTAACTACTAATTAGTGGTGTTTATTAATTCGTTCACATGGTTGCGATATTACAAACCTCTAGATTGCTTGGTTTGTAATGTGAGGTTTCCAAGTTTCAAAGATCAGGGGGTTTTGACAATGAGACTGTGTTTATTACTTCTCCACTATTTGAGGCTTTTTTGGTTTTTTTTTCAAGAAAAAAGGTTTGAGTAACTTCTATTGTTTGAAAGAGAAAGAAGATGATTCTGGGTTTTGTGTATTATTCACATTGAACATTGCAAGAACTGTGACAGGATCTGTTGATGAAATTAGGGCACCAAATGTAAGACAAACTAGATACGGCATTGAATATGTCCAACCTAACAACCCAAAAACCCATCTGCAACAAAATGACAGTGCACACAGCTTAGTTCCTTACAGTGCAGAATTTGACCAAGAAATGCCCAACATCCAATTTCATGCATAAAATATCAAAACACCCAAATTAGCACATCAAACATCCAAATGAGTGCATCAGAACATCCAAATTAGTGTAATCAAATGTCAAAAATCCAAATAAATGCATCAAACATCAAGACATCCCAATGAAGCACATCAAAACATCAAAACCATCTCTAAAAACAAATTGGGTTTGCATCCTATTATTTGATATCATGTGAGCTATTGTCTGAGATGATAAAAGAGGGAGGAGAAACTTCTTGGTGATGACACAAGCTAGAATGGGGTTTGTGAGAGAGAGGGGGAGAGAGAGATGGGGGGGTTGGGGAGGGGCACCCTCCAATAGAAGAATAGTTTTCACTTACAGGAGCAAGCCGATCACAAACGATGAAATCACAGTGCCCAAGAAGGCAAATGTACAAATTGCACCAAAGTTTCGAAAAAAATGCCTCTGCAGCATAAAGTTCCCATACCACATTTTAGCAAATCAGCTCAACACAACAAAATTACCAAATTTCCCAAATCATCAGCACCTAGGACCAAATGTCCCATTTAGAATCAGCTCACACAACCAAATTCCCCGGTACTAACCAGAAGGAACTTCAGCAAAGAAAATTTTGAAGAAGAAGATTGAGATCCACTAGTGCAGAATCAAGTTGAAGAAGCACAATCAGATTGACATCCACTAGTGCAGATTGAGGAGCACGTGCAATCAAATTGAGATCCAGTAGTAGTGCAGATCAAGGAGGAGGAAAGCACAATCATCAGATTGAGATCCTGGTAGTGTGGATTGAGGAAGAAGCACAATCAGGTTGGTTTTTTTAACAAAAGCTTTCATTGAATGCAGAAGAAAGAAAGAAAAGAATCAAAACAGACTGAATTTGGAAATGCGACAATCTGAGCAGTTGGCTAAGGAAGGCACACCGGCTGTAAGCTCCATCCGGATTCAGTTCTTTCCAGTTTTCGTCAAGGAAATTTTCTTTGTCCAATACAAAAAAACACACATACACATACATGTACACATATACATACACACACATTTGAGAACTCTCTATAAATCAGAATTTCTGCTAATTTCAGAGAGCAAGCAAGGCGGGTTTTACAAAAACTCTTTGTTGTTGTTGGTGGAGGATATAAGATGATTGGTGGCAGGAGACCATAGAAGAAGAAATGGGTGTTGAAGTTTATCCAAGAACTGCATACACAAAACCCCAATAACAACACTGTATCAGACAGATTCTCTCCATCTCCTCTCTCTGTCTGTGTACCTCTGGTATCCATGTCTGTGTGTCTCTTTGTGAGTCTGTGTCTCTGTGTCTGTCCCTCCGTTCCTCTCTGTGTTCTCTCTCTGTGTCTCTTTCTCTCTTTGTGATCTCTTTATGTGTCCCTGTGTGTGTGTCTCTCTCTCTGTCTCTGTGATATTTTCTGAGGCTTTACCATTTTTATACGCTTTCAGTGGCAACAAAGATTCGAGCATCACACACAGAAGTACTGTGTGAAAAATGCTCACCTGAAGCCACTCTCATCACCTATGAATGTCACCATCAATCCAACAAACACACCTGCAGCAAGAGCAGAAAAAATCAGTTTGCAGATTCCATACAGCCACCACCCACCACCACCACCGACATGAATTCCAATTCCTTTCCAAAACTAGCTTACTTGTTTGAGTTGTTTTGTGGGAAGAAGAAGAAGAAGAAGAAGAATGTGGGAGAAGTAGGAGGAAGAGACAGGAGGTGATGGATGGAGTGATGGAGGATCAGGCGGGTATTGTATGGGTGTTCTCAGGTTTAGAGTTTAGGATTAGGGTTTAGGGTTTTAGGGTGAGTGGCACCAAGGATGAGAGCTGCTCCCGCTTCGTGAACGATCATGACCTTCTTACGACGCAGAGTGTGACCGATCACAAAAATGGCACCCAACATGATGATTTGCAACAAGAGTGAAAGACTCCCTGCATCTTCCGATGCTGCTGTTGCCGCCACAGGTGGTTTTGGTAGCGCCATCTCTGACATCATATGATCATGTATCATGTGTGGATTGTTGTTGTTGTTGTTGACGAGCTCCATCAAGTTCTTCTTCAGTTTCTTCTTCCTACATTGCCCAGCATGAACTTCAAGGTAAAAAAATTGTGTTTTGTTGCCTGTTTTCTTGTATACAATCTCTCTCTCTCTCTCTCTCTCTCTCTCTCTGTCTCTGTGAGTTCACCACCCCTTTCTCTCCAACAAAACCTTGAAAAGGATTTCTAGTTTGAAATTGTGAGCAATTTCCATTCTTTTGCTATTCTTTAGAGCTTACAAAAAACACAGTTTTTCTTTTCTTTTTATTGGGTTGGGTCAACACCCACATGAATGTTCACAAACATCATAGTGTGGATGTATGTGTGTGTTTTGTTTTGCAAATCCAGATGTTCACAAACATCACTCTGTTTTTTTTCCTCCCACAAAATTGCATGCTCACAAACATCACTCTGCTTTCTTTTTCTTTTTTGGGGTGGGAGTACTGCATGTATGTTCAGCAGCAGATCACATTGTTTCTTTTTTGTTTTTTTTTCCTGAAGAGGGGTGGTTGCAAAGATTGTTGTCATTCCCAATTGATAGAGGAAAAATATATAGCTATGATGGAGTTTTAAATGGTTTTTAACACTCCAATCTGCGGACAACTCTTGTTCATGAATTAGGGTTCCTCTTGATTCAAGAATTTGTGGGATGATGAATGTTTGGGTGGGAAGTTGTTCAGAGTCACCCACCACATATTTGAATTTCACCCATGACCCCCAATGAAAACTTATGACAGACAACACACTACTTCTTTCTGTTGGGTGACAAAACACAAATTGTGGAAGTGCTTGCTGCTCACACAGAGAGAGGAATGAGAAAGGAAGGAAGGAAAGAGGAAGGGAGGAATTTTAATTTGTTGCAACCACAACCCATCCCGAGTTATGCCCAAAGGAGATTTTAATGCAAAAGGGTTCGTTTTTTTTGACAATTCACAAGTATATGATTGGGATGCTCTCCCACCCATTTGTTGATTCAACAGATGAAAGCAAATTTCATCATTCAAACTTGATCAGAGTGGGTTGAATTTTTTTGGGGACTTCTCATTCAAAAAAATTGCTCTAAGATTAGGCAACTGAAAATCTATCTATATGTGCCCAATCCAACAAAAGAATTGAGTGCCTTTTTGGAGTGTTGTACTCAGTGCTCTAAAAAGGTGTCAATTCCAAGTATGATATATATATATATATATATATACCAAGGGAAAAAGTTTCTTGGAGAGTCAAAATGCAATTTTTTCAAGACCCATTTTTGTGATTCGTCATGTGATCAGAAAGCTATGAGAGAGAGAGAGAGAGAGAGAGAGAGAGCCATATATATTATGATGTTGAGCTACACCCAACTTGAAAAACTCAATGGTCTAAAACCTTTGCATGTCAGACTGAACCTTGAGTTTGACATGGTTAAAATCAAGAGAGTTTTTCACAATTTTATGAACTGCTGATGAAAACAAAACAACACACATGCAGGTACAAGAATTGCAGTTGTAAGCAAGAATTCTTATAACTGCAATAATGTAAGAGTCATGCCGAATCATAGTACCTGTAAGCAAGAATTTTGGAGCTGAAACCCCAATGTATTGATTCATATTCTCCTTCACATTTTCTGGGTCCAGATTTTGGGTATTATTGTTAGGCCTTGATAAGAACAACTTGGGAAGGCTTCACCAATTAACAAGAACTTGGAAATCTGTCGAGATCCCATTCCTAGGGGAAACAGAAGGGAAGGGTAGTTACTCAACTAACAAAATGCCCTGGTGACAATGTTGGCATGTTCACACTTCACACTTATAAGCTATACTTAAAAAGGAGGAGGACTTTTTTTACTTTTCTCACAAATTTCAGTGTTTTTTTAAATCACAACAAGTTTAATGCACCCTGCCCCATCCCCTCTCTCCTTTTATTTAAATTTTTTTCTTGTATGTTTTCCTATGGTTTTCAATAGTTCATCATTATCCATGTCAAATCTTTCATGTTCATGGAAATGTGCAAGGGGAAGGATTTAAGTAGACAAGCTTGGAAGAGGCAAGTTATTAAATTCTAAGGATGATGTTTTATCAAAGTTGGTTGGTGTCATCCATTTAGATGACGGTCTTAAATTAGAATTTGTTTAGTCAATTCTCACGTATAGAGGAATGGAAAGGTGCCTTTTGAGGTGTGGGCCATAGGAGTTCCTCTATTTTCTTTAACATAGTAATGACATATTCGTAATTGAGCTTGAAATGTGTCACCCACTCTATGCTTGCATTCTCTTGCATATTTGAAAAATTGTCACGCAACATTTCGAATATTCTAGGCCATGATGTCAAACCATGTGATTGAAATCTCTCATCTTCACGGTATTCCGCTTGCATTATACAAAGCATTCACTTTGTAGACTTTTTGTTTTGGTTTTCATTCTTTTTTTAGCATTGCGTACCAAGGATAGGATATTGTGTGTAGATTCATTATAAAATATAATAATTTAATGGATTTTGGCCCCCATGTAGTACGTCTATTTTTATACAATGATTTTTAAAACATGATATTTTGGTTTGTGTTGAAACTTGAAATTAATGAGTTGTGATATTTTCAAGGATTTTGGTTTTTTTTAAAGGATTACTTTTAAAGATTATATTTTTGCATGGTGAAATATTTGGAATTTCCATAATTCTTCTTTTGCCTTGGGATATTCTTTGATGTAAATGACAAGGCCATAATATGACAACAAAAAAAAGGTGAGAAAGATGGTGATCGAAAACATCTTTCACCACAAGATGGTGTCCAAATTTTGATTGTCGCATTGGCGACCAAATCGGTTATTGTAGGGTTAGCGATCAAAACTTATTTTTGATAACCCATCATAATGGGGGCAACCTAAGTGAAAATATTTTTTTGTGTTAATCTTTATGGACATGATTAACACATTAAGAAAGACACCAACATGACGTGTGACGCAAAATGGCCATGTCACATTTGTTTTTGACAACCTTGATTTTTAATCTTTCAGAAAATGAATTTTGTATTAAAAATCTAGTGGATATGCGAACTTCTTTTGTTTTGCAAGTTACAAAAAAAAGATGGTAGTCCATATCCTCCAAGTAGGTATGTTTCCTTTGTATGTTTTGTATTCCATGTTTTCTTTTTCTTTTTTTTCCAATTTTTATTAAGGTTTAATTTTTTTCAGCTTTCTAAACCCTAAACCCATTTTAATTAATTTTTGGCCGTTGCAATGATTAATTTGTCTAGAAGGAGTTTCTTTTATGTAAAACATGATAGTTTTTTTCCTTTGGCCTTTTTTGTTTTCACTGTTTCTTTTCATCTTGATGCATACAAATATAAGGTTTATGGTGCTAGGTTTAAGCCCCAAAACATCATATGAACATAACAAAAATATGTTGGTTTTGTTATTGATTCTAAAGTTGATTTTTGGAACAATATGTTTGACAAAGAGCTTTCGATCTACAAGGATTGCTTGGAAGCCATTTTCCCTTGTCGTCTACTTGAAACCACCAACGTGAATAATGTTTTCATGCCACATTTTCAGCCACTTGTAGAATTGCCTAATTAGTATTACATAGGTTGTTGATCCAAAGTCCATTCTTGATTCAACACACTAGCACTAATAGATAAGTCTTGATTTTGTTGGCCAGATGCTTCAAACTTTTATAGATTTTTCATTTGTGTTTTCATTTCCATTACATATGGCCATGCTTCTTGTAACACATGCATATTAAAGATACATGTGGAGAGGATGAGAACTTAAGTAAATGTGTTAAATTTCATGAGGATGCCCAGGTTCTGTGGTTGGGTTGATCAATGGGAGGTTTTTTTTATGAACATTCCTTTGGATTTTGATTCTATTTAGGGGAGGTTTGGGATTTTTATTGGGTGAGTGGAATCCAACCAAGAGAACGTTGAAAGTATTGATCCATAGTTTTCTATTAATCCTTTGTGCAAGTAAATTCAGTGAGTTTTTGTGTATGAATATTTTGTCTTGAATGAATGAACAATTGAATTCAATACATGATGAACCCTTTGTGTTGAATGAGCTATTCAATTTAGCCTAGGATCATTCAAATTATATATGAGTACTTTGAAAACAATTGAAGGTTAACTTTGTACTCCTTCACTTGGTCTTTTGTTTAATTTTGTAATTTTTTTCATTATTATAAATAAAAGAACTAGGCTTTACCTTTATGTTAGAAATTTATTTTGACTGTATTGATTTATTATTTTAGAAAAAAAGAAAAAGAATGAAAAGATTAATCTACCTATGAAAGAAGGTAGTTTGTTTGTTTTGTTCCAATGAGATCCACATATCACGTTCTTGGTCTCTCTGGAAAGCTCTTGAGGAAGAGGGGTGCATCGCTTGTTTTCATGGCGTTTGGGCTTGTGGTGTAAAAGTTCTTGAATCTTGAATGATTTCACTGAAAATTAAATTAAATCGTAGCTGAAAATTTTGGAGAAATTGATTTTCAAATGATTTCTGCCTCGAGTGTTTGGACTCGCAGTGTAGAAGTTCTTGAATATTGAATGATTTCTTCATTGAAATTAAATTAAAATCGTAGCTAAAAAAATCGGAGGAATTGGCATGGGCCTTTGGTGTCACTGGAAAGATCTTGAATGGAAATGATTTGGTAAGATTTGGATTCAAAATGTGGGAGATTTTGGTTTTAAAGTAGCCAGACTTGTGGCGACACGCTCCCCCCCACCCCACCCCAAGGGCGAAGTTTGATGAATCATTTTTGAGAAAAAGGAAAATTTTGGCGAGAAATTTGAAGCAGTGTGGCCTTTTGGCGATTCCTCGCCAAAAAAAAAGAAGCCTGATTGGTGGTGGGCAGTCTGTTTTATGTCTTAAAGGAGCCGACACATTTCGACCTGCATTTGGGTGGTTTTAGTCAACACCCAGGGCGGTAAATGTCAAAAGCGCGTGAAAGAAACCGTGCGCGGCTGTATTTCTTCTCCGGTCAATGTCAATCGGGTTGCCAACATCCGTACGTACACTCATTCATGGGTGGTTTCAGTCAACACCCAGGGCGGACAACGTCAAAAGCACGTGAAAGAAACGTCACCGTAGACATTACGTACTGTGCACAGTTCCCAGATAAAAAGGGGCAGAGTTGCTCACAATTTTCAAGTCTCACAATTCACCTCTCCAGCACTTGATCCACCTCACCTCCCTTCCCTTCTCCGCCTAGCTAGTGCAGATTTTTCGCCTCTTTCATTGCTCCTATTTCATTTCTCCACTCAAGTCTACTTCATCAGCAGCTGGCTAGCTACCATGGGATCACGTTACAAGCAAATGCAGGCTGTGCTCTGCTTGGTGGTAGTCGTCGCGATGGGTTGCATGCAAATCACATCAGTGACTGCGGCCGACCCTGATCCATTGCTCGACAATCCACTCAATCTCACCAGCTTCACTATTCGTAACATCTTTCACAATGGCGATGTCTCTTCAGGCCCTGGAGGTGTCCGTGCCGCTTTGAACACTCGAAACTTTCCTGCCACCACGTATGTATTATATCTCCATGCACACACTGATCTATAGATCGCTCTACTAGTGTTGTACATGTCTACTTTAGGTCTCTTTTAGTCATTAAGCTGTTGTGATCACAGTGACACACAGTGAAATGCCTGCACCCTATTGTATCATCTCCACTAGTCTGTAAATTAGTACTAATGGGTGCTTGCGGTGTCGGTTATATACTTATGTCTATCTGTAGGTCTGAAGGCCTAACCGTGGTGAGATTTGAGATGGTGCCATGTGGAGTGAATGTGCCACACACACATCCGCGAGCATCTGAACTGCTCTCGCTCATCAGCGGTGGCCCACTCCAAGTGGGCTTCATCGACACGTCAGGTGAGTAATTATGATATTGCCGCTGTTAGACTTTTGATAAGCTCTTGCAATCATTAACACAATGTCCATTTGTGCATGCATGCTCTACAAGAGAATGTGGTTTGTTTCACACAAAAGGCCACGGCTCATGGCACATGTGTGTGAGGTAAACAGTCTAGTTTCATAGATATTATTGTGAGGCACAGTATGTGATGTTTATTCTGGCATATGTGACATTAGCAAGCGGCCTTTTGTCTGAGACATTTGACCATATCACTGTAATATCCATGTAGTGCTTCACCTGAGAGCTTACCCTCTGAAAGCTACAAGTGCAATTACTTGGCTGCAGGAAACGCGCATCTTGACATAATGCGCCCAGGAGATTCCACATTATTTCCAAGAGGGTTACTTCATTTTGAAATCAACTTAGGCACAGAAAATGCCACATACCTCTCTGCTCTCAACAGCCAGAACCCTGGAACATTGGTACATAATCTACCAACCCTGCACAGTAATGACCACGTTGTGTACTGCTTAAGTTATGGGTCGAGATCTGGCGACTAGATTAGGAATAATTTTTTACATTACATGGGCTGATGATGCCTATTCAAGTTCAGTCCCACAAATTCTGTAAAAGAATCTAAATATCTAGAAAGTTGAAAGCAACAAATCCACTCTGGAATGCCATTGATCACATATATTCCATATCTTCTTGATCTGATCAAAAAATTGTGTGGATGTGATCTACAGAATGCGGGAGCTTCCTTGTTCAGAGTTCCCGAACTCACCCTTGCAACAGCCCTCAACACGGAATTTTCAGTACTAAAAAAGATTGCAAAATCCATTTCCTCTGATTTGACTACCCTGCAAAAGAGCAGCAAAGCTCACTGTGTTCCCGGAAAATGGGTTTAAAACAAATGGTGCGAATTTGGGTTGCTGCACCCAAGCACTCCAGGTGCATCCAGGATATACTTGACATTTCCATTGCCAGCTCAAATTGAGTCCAGTGTAGTGATGCAGAGATCTACCATGCCCTGGCATCCATGGAAGGAAAAAAAAATCATCAATGTTGCATGATCTTGTGCACCTTAGTTTGATCAATTAATTAAAAAACGTAAGCAAACACAATCCCTAGAGAAGTGATTGTTGTAGGCACAACCTGTTTCCAGTGCCATATATCATAGTGCTTTTGAATTTTTATAGATTCATGTGTGCCTTTTTAAAATTCTTGCAATGGTGATGATAATCAAAACTGGTTTATGTGAACCCTGTGAGGGTCTGTTAGTGATTGTCACTACAAGAGTAATGAACATGGATCAAATGCTTGACATTTTGGTTGAATGGAATGGAATAAAACAATGTCTTTTGTGTTTTCTCATGTCTCAATTGTTGCAACTATACACAATATTTTGTAAATTCATTAAGATTCCTTCCTTTTTCTTGTATCCAAGTATGACATATTTGAAGAAAAGAATCTGTCTTTGTTTTATTTATTGCATAATTTGTTGTACATGGACATCATTTATATAATTTACATTTCATTTATTAAACTTAGTACCTTAGCATCTTTGACACCAATTATATTAAAAAAAAACTTGAAAATCTGTTTTTTAAAGGAACAAACTTTTGTGAAAGAAAATACAATACTCTTTTGAAATATTTTTAATTCATTAATTATTCTATAAACATGTGTTGAAACTTCCTTTGTATGTAACTGAATGTATTTAAACAACCTTCAAAATATTATGAGTTGATTAAATCATGTGTGCTTTTGATGTCTTATGAATATGTTGACATAGGGGTTATAATTTGTTTTTAATGTGTGTCATTATTTGAATTAAATGCATGGGAGGATGAATGACTTGTTACTAAAAAAAAACATTATAAAAAACAAGAGAAAGAAAATAGGGTTTTTTTTAAAAAATTTAAAGGGGAAAATAAGTGATGTAATTTGTGTGCAATACACCAATGTTTGCAAATTGGGGGCAAATCGAGATGGGTAAGTCTTTTAAAACTATCAAAATTGACAAAGTTTGCTTTTATTTTATCAATGTTATGTTTACAAAAATTAATTACACTGAATAAATTCATTCTAAACATCAAATTCATTAATTTAGTAAAAATGGTAGGTAGCCATCTTTTAATTTATACTTTATATTTTTCGAACCAAGGGTTTTTGGGAAGCATGGTAGGAAGAACATTAGAGAATATTTTTAAAACTTAAATTCTTTTTTAAGGCAACGAAGGGCACCAAAAAAGACATTATTGGTTTCATAAATGTTAATGTTTTAGTAGGTGAAAATTAAATTTCATATTCCAAAATTAATGAAAGTGGAAGTAATTTTTCATGGACAATTTATATGATCCTAGATTATATGTGTGGTAGTTAATTATTTTTTTAAAATTGTATTTAAATAATAGTGAAACTTGAGTTGAAACTTTGACATTATGTCAATCAATTGTCACTAGTAGTGTGAAATAGCATGAAACCCAAGTGCATAATTAACATGATGAGATGAATTTATCAAATTTTATTTCCTACTCCCACATCTTGGCTTGTTCTACTCCTTACTTATTAACCTACATCATTCCTTGGTGTTCAACTCAAGCTTCAAACATTGCAAATAAATGTAAAATAATAATAACTTTAAAACAAAGTTCTACAAGGAAAGCAAAACTAAAAGGTGCTTATTTTTGGAACTCCCTTGCTTTGAAGGTGTTACCAAGTGTAAAAATTGATGAAAATTTTCTAAAAATAGACCCACAATACCCAATGAAAATAATGAAAATAATGATGGTGGCCATTTTGAAAAATGAAATGTTCACTCCTTGAAACTTTTTTATTTTTCAAAAGACCCACTTCTTGTGAACAACATATTACACTTTAGGAAAGTACCTCCAAATACATTACAAAACTTTGTGCAAGTTTTCACATGTAAGGTAAAACCCCACATGATGAACTCATGTACAAATAAAGGGTTTAAGACTAGGTTCTAATCAAATCTAAAAGACTAGCCCCACATTGTTGGAAAAAATGTCCCCACAAGCAGCTAAGGGCAATCAAGTGCAAGGAAAAATTTACATCTTAAACTTAAATCATATGTAAATTGTGAAGTGATAGAAGTGGGAAGATTAGGTGAAAGAACACTAAAGCCCTTTACAAATTGTAATCATAAGCATAATTTTTCTATAATTAATTTTTTTTCTAACCTATACACACCACATCTTATAATTTTTTTCTTGAACTTTTAAATATATATGATTAACTTTAAAAACTTAATTATTTCTTAAAAACTTACAAATATTGAAGAACTTGAATGTATGGAATATATTTGTGACAAAATAATATCCATCATAGTTTGAAAAATTGCACATATATTTCAAAATTGGGGTGGTGGGTGGAATTTTTGGGTGAATTTTTTTCTGTGGTGAATAATATCGATATACATCAATTAATTCTAAGGCCATTTTAAAATTTAAATTTTTTGAATAAAATTTCATTTAAACAATGTTTTATTTTTTATTTTTAGCAATAAATGCATTATAATATATTCATTTTAAGAAAAAAACACTATCATATGAAAAAGGAAAAGATTTATAGTTAAACATTACATTATTTTTTCAATTTTTTTTATTTAATAATGTCACGTGAATCACAAACATGAGGCATTATGGCCTTAAAAAAATAATTATATTATATATATGTATATTGATTTGATTCAATCCTCTTCATCCAACCATTGAATCAAAATTAATTTTAATTCAAAGTTCATTTTCAATTCCACAATATTATCATGGAAATTATTTTAAAATTTTACTTATGTTTAGGATCACCAAAACAAGCTTTAAAAAATTTTCATTTTTCCCTCATATGAAAGTCAAGAAAATTAGAGCAAAATTTTATTTGATTCAATTTTAAATTTTGGTTGTAATTTAGAATGTTTGAAAATGTACACCTATTCCATCATAGGGAGTCAATTTTACAAAGGGTTATCAAAAGGACTCATATAATAATTTTTAAAAATTCAAAAAATAGAAAAATAAGAACATATTAGACACATTCAAAAACCACTCATAATTTTGAAAATGTAGAATTCCAAAATTTCAAAAAATTCAAAGAATGTTTCAAAATTGCTTCAAATTTTCAAATGTTTAAATTTTCATATTTATTTAATAATGACTAACCACAAAAAAAAGTGATGCATTGGGAAAATTTTAAACAATTTTTAGAACAAGTTATTAAAAAAATAATTCAAAATTCATTTGCATGCCAAAGTTATTTTTGGGAAAATGGACTTGTTATGATTTTCCAAAGTAATCTCTTTGGCTCCTTGTTACACATTTTGACCCCCTTAGTGTGTTTTCTCCTAATTTTGCATCTATTGTTTGGGAGTGGGAGGGACCTTACATCCACGAAGAAGCATAAAATTGTTCTTGCTCCTAAATATCAACTATAAGGTTTAAAAACTAAAAATGTAAAAAATGAATACATAAGCTTTTATAAACAATTTGACATGTTTTCATACATGATTATTTCTTGCACATGTTGCTAACACTTGGGGCCACCAAATCTAAACCCAGTGAATACAAAAATCAATCAAATGGCCCAAAAAAAAATTCCTTTAAACCTTTTCAGAATGGATTCTATAGCCTTCCAAATTATTATATCGTATATTCTCTAATCAAACGCATATATGAACATAGATGTATGCATTATTTATCCACAAAAGAAAATTGAAATCAATTACATTATTTAATTTTTTCGTGCCTTTAAAATGAAAATGCAATTAAAACAAGGACTCAAATTATTAGAAAGGACTCAAAAATACATCTATATTATATCCAATTTATTCTTGGATTTTTTTTATTAGATTAACATGACATCATTCTAATTATAATCATACACCAATCCATTATAGTCATGAAGTTATAAATATAATAAAAATCTAAAATAGTCCTTTGTAGTCCTTTTTTATTAGATCGTCCTTCTTGGTATCTCGACCGTGAATGTTCTTGATAAAGTTAAATAAAATAGTTGAATAACAAGTTGGTGTGTTTTCTACCAAATAATTATTTAATTTTGATGAATCCATTTCAACAAACTCCAAAATATTTCAAAAGATGCTTCACTTTCCTTCAGACAAAATAAAGTCTTGGAGAAAAATATTTCTTTGAAATTTTTCACAAGTCTAAAAGCAATAATACTACTATGGGTATAAGAATTCATTTTTTCTATTTTCTGGACATTTCCAACATGCTTGTAACTTGTAATCAAAATTGACCTAGTGAACTTAAGAGAATTTGCAAGCATCATAGTACCACAGAGGCTATCCCAAGGCAGGGAGGAAGTTGGATGATAAACTGCATGGTGTCTTCTGGAGCCAGATCTGGACCATAAATGTAGCCACACCAGCATAATGGCTACTAGCAAGGCCTGAGCAAAAAGTGCCTTAATTGTGATAGGTTCATGTAAGGATGAAATCGGTGAATTATGCAACAAGCTATCTACAAGCAGGAGATGGAACTGAACTGACTCTCTGTAAGACAAGCCATGCATCGATTATTTGTCCTCAATGTCAGTATTGGATTCATCGAATAACTCTTCAAATCAACAATCACGAGTACCAGGCTCACTATAAAACTTGCATGCAGAGTTACAAATCCCTCCAAAGTCCACATATGTGAAATTCCAGATCCACGCAATTGTTCCAAAGCAAAGAGTGTTGTTTCTTGTGTTATTGCATCCTTTGTCCTTACAACCAAGTGACGATGTTCATATCAAAGAATGTCACTATCAATATGCAGGTTAACCAATTTGCTGATACTATTGTTGATCCAAGTGTCATCTGAGGCTAAATGGAAGCTAAATGCCAGGGGAAGGTAAACGTAATCACTGAGATCTGGAAAAAAAGGCCAGTCAATATGTTGTGATCCTCTTCAGTTTTCATACCCAATAAACCAAATTGACCAAAATGAGGACTTTACTGGGATGACTATGGAACTAAGCTGCAGAGATGAAATGTGTTCTTCTATATGTGGGGAGGCCCAGGTGGATGAGGATGCAGAGGTACACCCATATTCATACCCATGGGGACATTCATGTTCAGTCCCATAGCCATGCCATATGCTCGCATGTCCATCATATTTGGAGCCACAAGCCCCTACAACAAGGACCCACATATTAGAATATGTGGTTCTCTAGATACCTAGTAACCAGGTGAGGAAATCACAGTACGAAAGAGCTTTAGATATAGCTGCTGAGAACCCTTACCAGATAAAGGTGTTGGCCAGGAACCATTGTGTTGGGCATAAGCATATACGGCCCAGGCAAACCACCCATGCTAGGCAGCCGAGCTCTGAACCCTCCAGGTGCCATGAAATCCCACATTGGTGGTGGCCCCATGGGTAGAGTGGGACCCAAGGGTGGCCAGACATGAGATGAACCCTGTGAGATGGGCCTGGGGTTGTGCATAGTTTGGGTTGACATCATCATCCCACATCCGGGCAGATCCAATGGCCAGGCAGCAGAAGGTGGCAGCCCAGGTGGTGGCTGCAGAGGTGGTAACGGTCTTGGTAGCAATGGTGGCTGCAGCTGCTGACATACTGATGTAGGGTAGGGTGCAGTAGGAGGATAGGGAGGATGTAAAATAGGGGGATTTGAAGTTGGCATCACATTTTGCAGTACTGACCTAGTGGCACCAGCTGGATCCAATGACAATGCCATGCCCACACCAGGAATTGCACCCTCACCACGTATAGGCCCACCTCCAGCAACAGCACCTGGGGTGCCGAGCCGAACTGCCTGAGATTCACTTGCATTTCCTGATCCCAATAATCCACAATCCACTACCCATGTCAAAAGCTAAGGTGCAACCTGCACCAGAAGTCAAGATCCCAATATTTCAGCATACCAAATTGGACAAGAAAATGAGTGTGCAGATCTAAAGACTTTTTCAAAATCTATGCGATGAAGCACAAGACCCAACTAAACATCAGATGAAGAAGCCTTGCACAAATACTTTTGTTCATGCTAGTGTGACTGGACACATGATCAACTGTTTCTCAACTATCAGTATCCTCACCTTGTGAATGTGCATTATCATGCCTATTGTCAATTAGACTCTCAGCAGGGCGGTTTCTGCACCAGAACTTAGTCGTATGGTCATTGCTTCCACTGTAAACATCATGCACATTCCACCACACGTCAGTCCAATCAGACTTTGTGCTGCGACATAGACAAGAATTGATCTGGAAAGACCTGCCAAACAGAGGAAATAGCACCGAGTTACCTGCAGAGAATGTGCCCCATGGGATGCCAGGCCAGATCCCAGACACTGCTTTCATGTGCATTTGCAACTTCTGCTTGTGGACCTTCATGCCTGTTCCCCCTCCATTTTAATGAAACCCAAGTTTTCTTATTGCCTCATGTCCTCATTGTAGGAATAAAACAAGTGCCCTGAATTACAACTGCCCATATCTGTGTCCTTTCCAGATTAAACAACAAGAAGCCTCTGGAGGAGAGAGGTATTTTCATTACCCAACCAGCCAGTGAATCATGCTGCCATCAGAGCTTCCACTGACAAACAGCTCCTCATGATACAGGTGCCAGGCCAGTGCTGTGAGTGGTAAAGAAAGTGCACAGCTTAGTACATCACTATACATGAAACAAGCAGTGATAGTTTTTTCTCAGTTTGATCTCTTCCATTGCAGATCTGCATTTGTGTAGCTGCACTGGTGTTGCAAATTCCAAACCTCAGTACATAGTGGTGGCAGAAAAAAGGCATAGAAGAAAATAAGTAAAACCTGTGACATCCTTCTGATGCCCATGGTAAGTTTCCAACTCCTTGAATGTTCTAACATCATGAAGCTGCACACATGCACCATGACAATGATATTAACCCTCAGAATACTGACATGACAAAGATGACAAATCCTTCTCTAACAGCAGGAAAGTACCTTGATTGTTTGATCCCGGGAGGCAGTTAGCACCCAGTTGCCATTGCTGTTCCATTTCACTGACAGCACTGTATTTTTGTGGCCATGTCTGCACCAAACAATGGACTTGATTAAAACCCTGTATGCATCATAGGCAGAAAGGATGGCATAGGCTCTATAAACAGAGAAAGGTGCAGGCCATACAGGGTGCACAGCTCTCGACCTGTCTTGGCATCCCAAAGCTTCACCAGGTTGTCTTTGGCTCCTGCACACTCTCAGCAATTATTCTCATTTGGTCCACTTGATCAAATCAAGGTCATTTACTCAACAAGTGAGCAATCCATGAGTCAGCATTGCTTAGTTTGAGGTGGTTCAACTCACACATTGATCTCAAGGAGAACTACTTTGTTTGGTCAACACACCAGATACCAGGAGGGACTTCTGAGGGTGCCAGTCCACACTCTTCACATCCCAACCATGCCCTGCTCAAACATCCACCAAAACCCTAACCTTATCTGTCAGCTTGCACCTTTACTATTCATTTGCAACAACACCACCAAACAGTGGTCAGTTTCACATGGGTACAAGCCAATGGTAAAAGGGATGCCAATTTGTAGTTCTGCCAAGTGCCCTAGATGCACTCTTCAGAAATATGAGCTGGTGAGGAAAGCCATATTGGGTACCAGGAGTCACATGGTGTTTCAAGAATTGCCACATGTGATTCGTGACATCATCTGCCAGATACTGCAATGAAATGGATTTGAGCTTTAAGGAAAAAGGCACCCATCAATTGGTCCTCTATGTACTGTCAACCGATGTGCCTCAAAGATGCATTCAAAAGTACCAGCTAAGGAACGCTCCTCTTGGCATCGTGCAAAGTCCCAAACTTTGATGGTTGTGTCATCAGAGCAAGAGCAAAACTTGAGGTCTGTACTTGAAAAGCTGTCATGCCACAGCAGGGGGAGAAGTCCAACACTTCATAAGTGGGTTACACATGTAAAACAACTAAGCTTCACTATATTTGCACAACAATGTTGAGCTTGCCATTGTTCCACTACTAAGTCCCAGCAGCATCCTCTACTTCCCAGCAAACTCTAAATTCCTCCCTTGCTTTTGTTTCAGCAAAAGTGATTGAATTCATTATGAGCGCTCTGGATTTCCTTCACAAGAATTCAGCAAGAGAACAGAACAATTTACACAAAGCAAAGACTGCAGATTTGTCAGATACAAAGTGCACCTCAGGTCACGGACTGCCTCCTTGTGGGCAGTTTTGTTAGCCTTCACATTGTTCATATTGGGTTGCCAGTACCTACATGTATGCATAACCAGGAATACTGATTTAATCAATGACAAAGAACAGTACCTCAGCTAGGCTACTTCTAGTTCCCAAGAGTAAAAATCTATTCAAGCATGCAGACAGATCCATCTCAAACAACAGCCACAGCATTGTGTGAATCATGCATGAGGATGGAGTCACAAACTTAATGCAGCCACCATCATCACCAGTCACCATCCAATTCTCATTGTGGCTCCATATCATTGACCGGACAGCTTGATCGTGTGCCTGCCTCAGCAAAGCACTGTCATGAACAACCCAAATATCTAAACTCTTTACTGGGGGTGTAACAGCTCACAAAAATACTCCAGTTGTACCTCAACTTCTGATGTGCTAATAACTCCAAAATTCATTTCCAAAGCTTTTGCAGGACACATGTACCTGCAGAATCATCTCAAAATTGAAGGATTGTCCATTCCACAAAGTGAACTCTCCACTTTGAGATCCTGTGATCAATCTTCGTCCTGTTGGTGTCCACTGTAGCATCCAACAATGTGGGCACCATCATCAGCTTGGGCCACTGCTGCTGTCTACTAATTCAGACATCAGATCTGAAGAGATTGTTCAAACCTGAGTGGATATCAAAGTGCAGGATCAACACCTCATTACCAAAAAAGAGAGCAGAATGTATAGATCTGCTATTTGAAAGGTTTAACTTCACCACTGAGTATGTGCACCTATTGATTGCATTGGGATAAAATATTACCAGAACTTGATTGATTGAACAGTGCACTTTGTTGGTTGATGGATGTACAAACTCAGTGGTGAAACTTGTAGCTGGGTTGTCAGGGTAAGCTGCTGTTGGCAGCAACTGCAAAACCCAAAATTTCCAAAACAGATTTCACCCATGATCTATAACATGTATTGGCAATATTTTGTTTCATGTGAGCACTTCATATCTTCTTTCAAAGGTCTGTGCAAGCTTTCCCTTGTGCCATTATTGCCGTTCTCAAGTAACAGTCACAATCATGCAGGTCATGTACAGAATGCATTGCAAAACCAACCCTAAACAAAAAAATTCCATGTACATCAACAGCAGAAGCTGAACAAGGCTGCAATGCAGAAGCATCTCGGACATCTCGTTGCCACATGCGTGTCTGCAACCCACCCATCAGCAAGCAAGCTCTCACCCTTATTCCATCTCCTTCTCCTCTGCTCAGGACATAAGCATTGCACATAAATAGAATAGAACAAAAGTTGGCATAATTTAAACTTCCAAGATCATTTTGGCAACAGCAGCAGCACAATTCAGCATCAGCAAGATGAATTCAGAAAGTTAGGCACAGCAACACCTCATACAAGTCACATTGCCACCACACAATTTACAAATCACCGCATTTGAAGCAGCAAAAAACCTGTATGTAGCACACAACTGTTGAACTATAGTCAACAGTTCTATGATGTACAGGCTTCCGCATCCACTTTCCTACACCAAAGCAAAGACACTCCAAATTCAGTATGCTTGATTTGATTGTCTGTCTGTCAACAAAATGTTATCAAACTGCCCAACTCTCTGCAAACGTGCTCTCAGTCCATCTGCACATTGCAATCAGAAGCAGCAAATTTCCCAATAGTCTCTACCCCAATCTAACCTCTTACCAGTATTGGATCTCTCCTCCTCTCTTCCCCTTACAACGAAGACTAAAGCAATTACAAAGAGCAACAAAACAATTCCTCTCTCAGACAAGTAAGAATTCCACTACAGCACAAATTCCGAAGTCTTCAAACACACTTTCTTGTGAATATCAGCAGACATGCATGGTTGCCAGACTCTGCAGCCAGAAGAGTAGGATAAATTTTTAACAAAAACGGTAGAATTGGGTACCATCAAAGCTGGCATCTTTAGGTCGATTGTTGAAGTCTGCATCAGCTGCAGGGGCTGAGGGAGGAACAGGTACAAAAGCAAGGGGGCGATGGAAGTCATGTCCCTGCTGGACAACCTGCATCTGATGTCCCTCCATTGGGGACTGTTTCTTTTTTATTTGGGAATTTGGGCGGGTCACTGGAGCTTCTCGCACCTTACCAATTCAAGCTTGTATGTTGCTGCTCTTCTTGATCTGGGTGATCACTGTCACCTCCTCCACCTCCTCCTCTTCCTCCTTTCTGTTAGGCATTGTTATTGTTCTCCACCTATGAGTTTTTCTTTTTGGCAATATTTTTTTGAGCAGTTTTGTTGGAGATCTTCCACAAATAAGTCTTAGGGAAATTTGGTTACAGTTCACAGACGACATTAGAAAACATTTTTCTCTCTCTCTCTCTCTCTCTCTCGTCCAAGAGACGACTCACATACAAGAAAGGGAAGATGGTGGCAGTGCGGTTAAGAGAAGTGGCGTACACATTGTCACCCATGCATCAGAATGTCATGAACGGGTTGTGGAAGGACGCAGCCGTCAAGCTACGCAAGCGTGTCGCAGACAATTGGACTCACCCTCGTCGTCCCCGTCGCCTCCACTTACTGGTAAGTATATTTTCTACGAGCTTTTAGATTCCAGCATCAAGAAGTAAGCTGATATTCCAATCTTTTTTCTGCCGCCGCCGCTGCTGCTCTCTCTCTCTCTCTCTCCTGCAAATTTTTGTGATGTTTTGGTTTTGAAGTCCTCATCAAGGGACTTCTTGTGACAAGTCTGTGAAGCGGTTTTCTTCAACTTCCCCAACAAATGTCAAGAAATCCATTCATGCTTCGTTGTGTAGAACGTAGGTTTGCTGTCTCTATTTTGTTTTGCCCTAGTTCGTTGAAGATGGCTGGAAGAACTGTTTGCTAATGGTAGTGGCCTGAGTGATAGATCGATGAGCACCTTGCACCATGAGCACACTATCTGATCTCCATGCAATCTTCTTCAAGAACGTTGTATGTGTTTGTGAAACTATCCCCCTGTGAAGGTATGCAGAGCATTTCAGACAGGAGGAGAAACTGCAGCATCGAACCTAGAGAAAAACCACAGACCGTGATGACCTCAATCTTGATGAAGGCTATGAGCTTTTTTTCTGTTACCTAGAGATTCTGTGTCAGATCAGTTTTTTTTGAGCATGTAGATAATCCCAACTTTCTTTTCTGCTGGAACAACTTCTCCTTCTTCTTCTTCTTGGGTGTATTCCAGAACTGCCTGTTTCAAGCACAAGATCAAGAAGCTGATATTGTCTCTTCATCGGCAGAAAGCAAGTGGCATTTGCAGCACAACAAAACACCCATTGAACATGGAGTTGTTGTTCAAAGCTCAGAAGCTCTCATGAATGCAATTCTGGAAGACAAAAGACATTCTTCAAACACATTCATTGAAATGATTATTACCTTTGCGACTGTTTGGGAAGAAATTGTATGAGAAATTTTGTATGGCATTGAACCAATTTTGTCAAGATTGCTGCTATCTCACATTCCTGGTTCCTTGAAGATTACTGGTGCTCTTGATCATTTTCTCTTGGAAACCTCACTTGATTTCATTGTTTTCTTAGAAACACCTACTCATGATGCAAAACCAAGAAAAACAAACTAATCAAATCAAATTATGACTACAAATGGCAGGTTTGTAAGTTATAGTTCTTGTGAGATCAATGGAACAAGATTTCTTCAACCCAATAAAAGGACTAAAATATGTTTTAAAAAATCAAATAGAATGGTGTTTTATGCACAATTAATCACTTGATTTTGTGTTGGTATCATCATATGATGTGGCATCTTTCATTCATTCATCTCACACTTTTACGATGATTTGTGATTTTGGCATAGTTTCAATTGAATGGTTGATCATGCGAATGGACTTTGTTCATTGAATGGACGAATGATGAATGAATTTTTTTGGGTTGGTTTTCGCACAACTATGGTGGAATCTTTGTTCCTATATATATATTAACCATCATCTTCATCTTTTTTATCGTTTAATTCTAATCAATATAATTTGTAGCCTAATAGGTAGCCATAATTGGTAGATTGGTAGGCTACCAATCAAGACTATCTAAATAGTTGGCCCAAATAATCACATAATATGTAATTAGCCCTATTAAGTAACCTACCTAGCTTATGAGAGTTGTGAGGTGATTTTCCACTCTTCACTTTTAATTCTATTAAGTGGGCATTACTTATATGTATGTTCTATAAGTGATGGTATGGGGTTAATTTTCAAAATGGATGGTTATGTGAGGATGACATGTAGAGGGAATGAGTGTTAAGTGGGTTAAGTCTTTAGGAGAACTTTTTAAGTATATATATAAGTTTTGTACGTAGCTTCCAATGAACTTGAAATTTTGCAAATAAGTTCTTAACTTCTTTCACTTCCCACACATTGAAACTAAAATTCAAACAACCAAGGGGGAAAGTGAGAATGTCTTCTTGAAAAGTTGTTGGTCTTCACTTGCACCAACACCCGCCCACTTCTTTGCTAAATTCTTTGTGCTTGTAATTTCAATGGTGTTTGAAAATTTGTAGTCACTTGCTAAGGTAATTACTATTCTAAAATTTTCTCAAGTTTGAAGGTAATCCAATGGTGGATCCAAAAGTTTTCAATATCTAAGCTAGAAGTCAAAAGTTTTCATTATGTTGGGGTACCCCTCTCATTTCATGTCACTACAACTATTGCCACACTTGCAAATTGCAAGTTATCGCTTGAAAAACTCTTTTAATTCTTGAAAAATGTTTTTCTTCCAAATCTTCAAAGTTCTTCCCTCCTAACTTGGAAAGGGTTCTTTCTCCAAGCTCTTCTGCATTCCTTTCAAACACACACACATTTTATTCCCTTGAACCACTTCAAACACACACATTTTATTCCCTTGAACCACTTCAAACACACTTCCCAAAAAAAAAATCCTCCAAATACATAATTGGGGGGGGGATAAGCTTGAAGGATGAAAAAATCTAGGGGGTAATCCAAGAATCTCCTTCTCTAATGACAAGGAGGAGTTGAACCTTAACCTACTTTCTCCACCAATAAATCTTCCCTCACTCCATGATTTCTTTAAAGTCTTAATTTTCACCTTAGATCTCCCCAGAAATAAAATCATTTGAAATGATAAGACGATGTGTTTTGGCCATACCTCTTTATTCATGGCGAGTGAACATTTCATAATCTAATATAATTATAAAAGAATCATTTCCTCTAATCAATTCAAGACAAACACATAAGAAGGCATATTCATTATTAGGGTACCATTTTTGGAAATAGGAGTCAAGGATTTCATTTTTACTATCTACCAAATACAAAATCTACATGATGAAATCAATTTAATTATGAAAATTTAGATAGTTCAAATTATGATAATTCATATGGTGGTGGTGATTTTTCACATGCATATGCAAGCATGCATAAAATAGGCGATCAGAGGTCGCGCCGCCTAAATTACCTAAATGTATGCCTGCCGTCGCGCCTAAATTAACTACATAAATGTTCGCCCGTCGTCACACTTAAATTAACTACGTAAATGTCCGCCTGATCTTATGATGACATTATGAATTAATCTAATACTGCCGCACACATTGCGTAAGGTGCTAGCTCTTGGATGTTTGAAAGTAAATAGCTAAACTTGATTGTGAGAAACATTTTTGCAGGGTCAAATACTAAGCACCAATGGAGCTGCTCTTATAGCTACCACATTTGCGTTATAATCTCTCTTCTTGCCTTTTAACCTGAATCCTTTCTTACTCCCAAGATTGGATGGTGGCCTTGCGACTTTGAATCGATTGTTAAGCATCTTTATGGTGGTTTGCATTTGTGCCGCCTTGCGAAGGCAACTAATAATCTGCTGCCTATCAAGGCTTTCAAATTGATTGATTTCTGAAGAAAAAAAAATCAAGGTTATTTTTTCTCTCTACAAACTTTTATGTCGAAATTTTGGAGTTCTGTGGTCCAAGGCGATCGATTGATTGTGAAGATTTTTTCTCTGCTCCAATTCCCTTCCTGTTTGGTCGCAACAGATTCGGGTTTTCTGAAAGCTTCTACTTTGCCTTAATAACACCACGAGCTTTCGAAGGTTTCATGCGTGCCTCTTTTTGTTGTCGTTTTGTGGGTGCTGGAAAGAACATTTTTCGGGGAATCGAAGCAAAGCAAGTCACTACTCTTGGGTGCTTTGCAGACCAAAGCTTTGGAGAGCGAGCCAACTTTTGAGTTTTTGTTTACCTTGTCCTTCGATTGGTGTTTGATCGTGTTGTTGAGAACGATTTTTGAGAGGCAAATTTTTTCCTTTGAAGAGTGAGCAGTTTTCTAGTTACGGTTTCCAATGCAGGGAGAAGAGTTTCAGATTCTAAGAGAAAGGGTAAAGGTGAAGAAGGGCTGTATTGCCCACTCGATGATTTGCCGTTGCGCCTAAATTAACTACCTAAATGTCCGCCCACTATTGCGCCTAAATTAACGAGTTGTGTGGTGGTGCAAGAGGGGGCACATGTGTGCTTTGGAAAATCAATCTCACACTTGTATCACTCTCTGCAATGTCCGGGAAACGTTCGTCGAGACATGTTAAAGACAATGACATCCGTTATGGTCTTAAGGTTGCGCATCGTGATCCCAAGTTGTCGAAAGTGATTGGCCTTCAATGCCACTTCTGCATTGCATTTGGTCGGGAGGAGAAGGTTGGGTCGAAGCGCAAGACTTCGACTACTGTTCAAGGATGGAGCCATCCCTTCCGTTACGATAATATTGAGAACCATCTTCACAACCAACATTCTAATCAATGGGCTCTATACCAGGCTCTTGAATCCTCTTCTGAGCACACTTCATTCTTCAATGACATTCCGGTTGCGTTCAAGAACTCGATCAAAGTGCATTTCTTGTCTTCGTCTCTGGGCGCTAAACGACAAATTGTCTATGATATCGATAAGGACATTGTGGATACTATTGTGGGCGACATGATGTTCAATCCCGAAGACCAAGACAACAGTGATGCAGACCATGACGCGGATGAAGAGCATGCATTCAACAGTGCGGCTGAGATTAATGTTCTACGTCTTCGACATCGTCAAGCAGCAGCAAAGGTGAAAGAGCGAGCATTATCATTGTTTAAGCATGTTGAACCGGAGGATGATGTTGCAATTTATTCTTATTCAGTGACAATTCCCAAGACGAAAACCACTTTGTTTCGCTTGGCTGTGCGTTACGTGTCTTGCGGAACATCATTTCGTATGGCTTCTGAACTCATCGACTGTACGTATGATGTTATGGGCAACCTTGGTTTACGTGCATGTTCTCGTGACGAAATCAGCAACTTTGTTCGAGTTGTCTGCACTGTCAATCTGCAGCGAATTGCTAACCTCCTGCACCGTTTTTGGGCCTTTTCATTAGCACTCGACTCTGCGACCCATCAAAGCACCTCATTCCTCGATTTACATTTCCGATTTTTCATTCCCAACTATCATTCCATTGTTAACCTGCATGGATGCACACTTCCGATGTTTGATCGCCATACAAGGGATATCATGTCCATGATGGTGAGCAAGTTCTTGACAGTGTTCTGTCCTGATTGGACAATTTGTCTTCTTGGCTTGACGTCTGACGGGGCCCGCAATATGACTGGGCGGGTTGCTGGTGTTGTCACTCGCCTCGACGCCGCAATGCATAGCGACTATTCTCTGATTCGGATTCGGTGTGGGGCGCATCAACTAGATCTTGTTATGGAAGACATAATGAATAATGTCATCAAAGAACGATTCTTCTCAATCATGATTGGATTTATAACTCATTTAACACGACAGCAGAATCTGATCGCGGAAATGCAAACTACATGCCCTCGTGTCGTCAATCGTTGGCTTTCGACAGAAAAGGTCATCAGTTGGTTTAAAATCCATCGGCCATAGTTGCTTGCTCATATTGAGTCAAAGTAACCAGATTCCGCTCCACCTCGCCTTTGGTGGGTTGCACTTCTTTCTATGCATCATTTCACCACTCAAACAGCTGTCATTTTCTGTTCTATCCAGGGATTAACTACTCTTGTGCTTCAACAGTGAAATGCCCTGGATAACCTCATTGCATCCTTCATTGACGACATTGGAATGATTGGGTCGCTCAGTGCAGAATCGATTGCGAATATCGACCCATCGACTCACGTCATCAGTGGTCATTATGCAGTTGCTCTATCTAGTGTCCAAGAATTTCTTGTTGGTCTGACTTCCTGGGTTGACACCTTACTTAACGAAGTCGATGAAAGCGACTGGAACACCCTTTGCCCTGGTTTACGTCACTGTTTGCGATCAGATTCATGAAATTTCGGCCTATCGAGATTGAAACAACAATGCGATGGCCAATCCTAGTTCTATTCCCCCAGTGCTACCGCATGAGCTTGTCGAGCTAAATTGATGCCCTCCCCTCCCATTTATCAATTGTGCCTTTATCTTACTTTTTGTTTGATATATGTGCACATGTGCACATGTGTGGTTAGATAGTTTTAAGAAGTTTGAGCATGAGTTAAGAATGGTTCACAAATAATATATCATGAATTGGTATATTAACAATCTCAAAGATATTGGAAGATGTTCACTCCCACATGAAAGAGTGGTATTGAATCAAAGTTTTTTTATTTGGGTTTAATTAAGTTTTCCTTAAGAATTTTGTTAGTGCACAAACAGAGTTGAAAATATTTTAAATTTCATATTAGTGTTATTTGAGTTTTGGAGGAATGTTAGGGATTTTAAGGTGCACTTGGGTTGTAATTGTTTTTTGTTGGAAGTGTAGGTATTAGTTTGGGGAATGTTATGGCTCTTCGAGTGCAATTGGCTTTGCATACAATTTTGGAATCTTGAGCATTTTGAAACTCTTATTAAATTGTGGGTTGAAATGATTTTTTTGGCCTTTGTTGTCTTATTTTTTAATCCCCTTACAATTGAAGCTTTTGATTCCTAGAGTTAAATGTAACAAAAAATCATTCTTACAAAATACTAGAAGCTTTTTGTTGAGATTTCCCCAAGGGTTTAGGGTTTAAGAGCTTAGGTAAACCCATTAGCCAATCCCTCTTTCAAACTATTGGAAATAATATAACATTTTTTTTCACCATTGTGATCATGCATAATAATAAAATGTTAATTGTTTTTGCAAACATTAGCAATGTTCGAAAGATAATAATGGGCTATTGAAAATAACATGCCCAATTGCTTATTTTCAAGTTGAAAAGTTTATAGTTCCCTTTGGTTAGTTCCACATTTTCAAACTATTGAAGTTTGGATTAATTTTTAAATGGAAAAATAATTCTAAGAATAAAAGGCAATTACAAGCTTTCATTTTGTTAATGAGTTTGGTAGCAATCCATGCTTGGAAGTTTTGGATTTTAGTTTGAATATTTAATTCAATACTTGTGATCTTTCTATAATTTTTTAGTTGTATGTGAATGGAACAATTTGGTAGAATGAAGAATTGGAATAATTTTATAATACAAATTTCATGTGGTGATTAGCATTAGTTGCCAAGGTTTAATACCACCTAAGGTAAAAGTTACATACGAAACTCTATTTTCTTTCTCTTGTTTTCTATAATGTTTTTTAGTAACAAGTCGTTCATCCTCCCATGCGTTGAATTCAAATAATGACACACATTAAAAACAAATTATAACCCCTATCCCAACATATTCATGGGACATCAAAAGCACACATGATTTAATCAACTCATAATATTTTGAAGGTTGTTTAAATACATTTAGTTACATACAAAGGAAGTTTCAACACATGTTTATAGAATAATTAATGAATTAAAAATATTTCAAAAGAGTATGTATTTTCTTTCACAAAAGTTTGTTCCTTTAAAAAACAGATTTTCAAGTTTTTTTAAAATATAATTGGTGTCAAAGATGCTAAGGTACTAAGTTAATAAATGAAATGTAAATATATAAATGATGTCCATGTACAACAAATTATGCAATAAATAAAACAAAGACAGATTCTTTTCTTCAAATATGTCATACTTGGATACAAGAAAAAGGAAGGAATCTTGATGAATTTACAAAATATTGTGTATAGTTGCAACAATTGAGACATGAGAAAACACAAAAGACATTGTTTTATTCCATTCCATTCAACCAAAATGTCAAGCACTTGATCCATGTTCATTACTCTTGTAGTGACAATCACTAACAGACCCTCACAGGGTTCACATGAACCAGTTTTGATTATCATCACCATTGCAAGAATTTTAAAAGGCACACATGAATCTATAAAAATTCAAAAGCACTCTGATATATGGCACTGGAAACAGGTTGTGCCTACAACAATCACTTCTCTAGGGATTGTGTTTGCTTAAGTTTTTTAATTAATTCATCAAACTAAGGTGCACAAGATCATGCAACATTGATGATTTTTTTTTCCTTCCATGGATGCCAGGGCATGGTAGATCTCTGCATCACTACACTGGACTCAATTTGAGCTGGCAATGGAGATGTCAAGTATATCGTGGATGCACCTGGAGTGCTTGGGTGCAGCAACCCAAATTCGCACCATTTTTTTTAAACCCATTTTCCGGGAACACAGTGAGCTTTGCTGCTCTTTTGCAGGGTAGTCAAATCAGAGGAAATGGATTTTGCAATCTTTTTTAGTACTGAAAATTCCGTGTTGAGGGCTGTTGCAAGGGTGAGTTCGGGAACTCTGAACAAGGAAGCTCCCGCATTCTGTAGATCACATCCACACAATTTTTTGATCAGATCAAGAAGATATGGAATGTATGTGATCAATGGCATTCCAGAGTGGATTTGTTGCTTTCAACTTTCTAGATATTTAGATTCTTTTACAGAATTTGTGGGACTGAACTTGAATAGGCATCATCAGCCCATGTCATGTAAAAAATTATTCCTAATCTAGTCGCCAGATCTCGACCCATAACTTAAGCAGTACACAACGTGGTCATTACTGTGCAGGGTTGGTAGATTATGTACCAATGTTCCAGGGTTCTGGCTGTTGAGAGCAGAGAGGTATGTGGCATTTTCTGTGCCTAAGTTGATTTCAAAATGAAGTAACCCTCTTGGAAATAATGTGGAATCTCCTGGGCGCATTATGTCAAGATGCGCTTTTCCTGCAGCCAAGTAATTGCACTTGTAGCTTTCAGAGGGTAAGCTCTCAGGTGAAGCACTACATGGATATTACATTGACATGGTCAAATGTCTCAGACAAAAGGCCGCTTGCTAATGTCACATATCCCAGAATAAACATCACATACTGTGCCTCACAATAATATCTATGAAACTAGACTGTTTACCTCACACACATGTGCCATGAGCCGTGGCCTTTTGTGTGAAACAAACCACATTCTCTTGTAGAGCATGCATGCACAAATGGACATTGTGTTAATGATTGCAAGAGCTTATCAAAAGTCTCACAGCTGCAATATCATAATTACTCACCTGACGTGTCGATAAAGCCCACTTGGAGTGGGCCACCGCTGATGAGCGAGAGCAGTTCAGTTGCTCGCGGATGTGTGTGTGGCACATTCACTCCACATGGCACCATCTCAAATCTCACCACGGTTAGGCCTTCAGACCTACAGATAGACATAAGTATATAACCGACACCGCAAGCACCCATTAGTACTAATTTACAGACTAGTGGAGATGATACAATAGGGTGCAGGCATTTCACTGTGTGTCACTGTGATCACAACAGCTTAATGACTAAAAGAGACCTAACGTAGACATGTACAACACTAGTAGAGCGATCTATAGATCAGTGTGTGCATGGAGATATAATACATACGTGGTGGCAGGAAAGTTTCGAGTGTTCAAAGCGGCACGGACACCTCCAGGGCCTGAAGAGACATCGCCATTGCGAAAGATGTCACGAATAGTGAAGCTGGTGAGATTGAGAGGATTGTCGAGCAATGGATCAGGGTCGGCCGCAGTCACTGATGTGATTTGCATGCAACCCATCGCGACGACTACCACCAAGCAGAGCACAGCCTGCATTTGATTGTAACGTGATCCCATGGTAGCTAGCCAGCTGCTGATGAAGTAGACTTGAGTGGAGAAATGAAATAGGAGCAATGAAAGAGGCGAAAAATCTGCACTAGCTAGGCGGAGAAGGGAAGGGAGGTGAGGTCGATCAAGTGCTGGGGAGGTGAATTGTGAGACTTGAAAATTGTGTGCAACTCTGTCCCTTTTTATCTGGGAACTGTGCACAGTACGTAATGTCTACGGTAACGTTTCTTTCACGTGCTTTTGACATTGTCCGCCCTGGGTGTTGACTGAAACCACCCATGAATGAGTGTACGTACGGATGTTGGCAACCCGATTGACATTGACCGGAGAAGAAATACAGCCGCGCACGGTTTCTTTCACGCGCTTTTGACATTTACCGCCCTGGGTGTTGACTAAAACCACCCAAATGCAGGTCGAAATGTGTCGGCTCCTTTAAGACATAAAACAGACTGCCCACCACCAATCAGGCTTCTTTTTTTTTGGCTAGGAATCGCCAAAAGGCCACACTGCTTCAAATTTCTCGCCAAAATTGTCCTTTTCTCAAAAATGATTCATCAAACTTCGCCCTTGGGGGGGGGGGGGGAAGCGTGTCGCCACAAGTCTGGCTACTTTAAAACCAAAATCTCCCACATTTTGAATCCAAATCTTACCAAATCATTTCCATTCAAGATCTTTCCAGGGACACCAAATGCCCATGCCAATTCCTCCGATTTTTTTTAGCTACGATTTAATTTAATTTCAATGAAGAAATCATTCAATATTCAAGAACTTCTACACTGCGAGTCCAAACACTCGAGGCAGAAATCATTTGAAAATCAATTTCTCCAAAATTTTCAGCTACGATTTAATTTAATTTTCAGTAAAATCATTCAAGATTCAAGAACTTTTACACCACAAGCCCAAACGCCATGAAAACAAGCGATGCACCCCTCTTTCTCAAGAGCTTTCCAGAGAGACCAAGAACGTGATATGTGGATCTCATTGGAACAAAACAAACAAACTACCTTCTTTCATAGGTAGATTAATCTTTTCATTCTTTTTCTTTTTTTCTAAAATAATAAATCAATACAGTCAAAATAAATTTCTAACACAAAGGTAAAGCCTAGTTCTTTTATTTATAATAATGAAAAAAAATTACAAAATTAAACAAAATACCAAGTGAAGGAGTACAAAGTTAACCTTCAATTGTTTTCAAAGTACTCATATATAATTTGAATGATCATAGGCTAAATTGAATAGCTCATTTAACACAAAGGGTTCATCATGTATTGAATTCAATTGTTCATTCATTCAAGACAAAATATTCATACACAAAAACTCACTGAATTTACTTGCACAAAGGATTAATAGAAAACTATGGATCAATACTTTCAACGTTCTCTTGGTTGGATTCCACTCACCCAATAAAAATCCCAAACCTCCCCTAAATAGAATCAAAATCCAAAGGAATGTTCATAAAAAACCTCCCATTGACCAACCCAACCACAGAACCTGGGCATCCTCATGAAATTTAACACATTTACTTAAGTTCTCATCCTCTCCACATGTATCTTTATTATGCATGTGTTACAAGAAGCATGGCCATATGTAATGGAAATGAAAACACAAATGAAAAATCTATAAAAGTTTGAAGCATCTGGCCAACAAAATCAAGACTTATCTATTAGTGCTAGTGTGTTGAATCAAGAATGGACTTTGGATCAACAACCTATGTAATACTAATTAGGCAATTCTACAAGTGGCTGAAAATGTGGCATGAAAACATTATTCAAGTTGGTGGTTTCAAGTAGACGAGAAGGGAAAATGGCTTCCAAGCAATCCTTGTAGATCGAAAGCTCTTTGTCAAACATATTGTTCCAAAAATCAACTTTAGAATCAATAACAAAACCAACATATTTTTGTTATGTTCATATGATGTTTTGGGGCTTAAACCTAGCACCATAAACCTTATATTTGTATGCATCAAGATGAAAAGAAACAGTGGAAAAAAAAAAAGGCCAAAGGAAAAAAACTATCATGTTTTACATAAAAGAAACTCCTAGACAAATTAATCATTGCAAAGGCCAAAAATTAAGTAAAATGGGTTTAGGGTTTAGGGTTTAGAAAGCTGAAAAAAATTAAACCTTAAAAAAAATTGGAAAAAAAGAAAAAGAAAACATGGAATACAAAACATACAAAGGAAACATACCTCCTTGGAGGATATTGACTACCATCTTTTCTTTGTAAGTTGCAAAACAAAAGAAGTTCGCATATCCACTAGATTTTTAATACAAAATTCATTTTCTGAAAGATTAAAAATCAAGGTTGTCAAAAACAAATGTGACATGGCCATTTTGCGTCACACGTCATGTTGGTGTCTGTCTTAATGTGTTAATCATGTCTGTAAAGATTAATAAAAAAAATATTTTCACTCAAGTTGCCCCCGTTATGATGGGTTATCAAAAATAAGTTTTGGTCGCTAACCCTATAGTAACCGAAACGTTTTGGTCGCCAGTGCGACAATCAAAATTTCGACACCATCTTGTGGTGACAGATGTTTTCGATCACCATCTTTCTCACCTTCTTTTTGTTGTCATATTATGGCCTTGTCATTTACATCAAAGAATATCCCAAGGCAAAAGGGGAATTATGGAAATTCCAATATTTCACCATGCAAAAATATAGTCTTTAAAAGTAATCCTTTAAAAAAACCAAAATCCTTGAAAATATCACAACTCTATCATTAATTTCAAGTTTCAACACAAACCAAAATATCATGTTTTAAAAGTCCTTGTATAAAAATAGACCTACTACATGGGGGCCAAAATCCATTAAATTATTATATTTTATAATGAATCTACACACAATATCCTATCCTTGGTACGCAATGCTAAAAAAAGAATGAAAACCAAAACAAAAGTCTACAAAGTGAATGCTTTGTATAATGCAAGCGGAATACCGTGAAGATGAGAGATTTCAATCACATGGTTTGACATCATGGCCTAGAAAATTCGAAATGTTGCCTGACAATTTTTCAAATATGCAAGAGAATGCAAGCATAGAGTGGGTGACACATTTCAAGCTCAATTACGAATATGTCATTGCTACGTTAAAGAAAATAGAGGAACTCCTATGGCCCACACCTGAAAAGGCACCTTTCCATTCCTCTATACGTGAGAATTGACTAAACAAATTTGAATTTAAGACCGTCATCTAAATGGATGACACCAACCAACTTTGATAAAACATCATCATTAGAATTTAATAACTTGCCTCTTTCAAGCTTGTGTACTCAAATCCTTCCCCTTGCACATTTCCATGAACATGAAAGATTTGACATGGATACCGATGAACTATTGAAAACCATAGGAAAACATACAAGAAAAAAATTTAAATAAAAGGAGAGAGGGGATGGGGCAGGGTGCATTAAACTTGTTGTGTTTTAAAAAAAACACTGAAATTTGTGAGAAAAGTAAAAAAAGTCCTCCTCCTTTTTAAGTATAGCTTATAAGTGTGAAGTGTGAACATGCCAACATTGTCACCAGGGCATTTTGTTGGTTGAGTAACTACCCTTCCCTTCTGTTTCCCCTAGGAATGGGATCTCAACAGATTTCCAAGTTCTTCTTAATTGGTGAAGCCTTCCGAAAGTTGTTCTTATCAAGGCCTAACAATAGTGCCCAAAATCTGGACCCAGAAAATGTGAAGGAGAATATGAATCAATACATTGGGGTTTCAGCTCCAAAATTCTTGCTTACAGGTACTATGATTCGGCATGACTCTTACATTATTGCAGTTGTAAGAATTCTTGCTTACAACTGCAATTCTTGTACCTGCATGTGTGTTGTTGTTTTGTTTTCATCAGCAGTTCATAAAATTGTGAAAAACTCTCTTGATTTTAACCATGTCAAACTCAAGGTTCAGTCTGACATGCAAAGGTTTTAGACCATTGAGTTTTTCAAGTTGGGTGTAGCTCAACATCATAATATATATGGCTCTCTCTCTCTCTCTCTCTCTCTCTCATAGCTTTCTGATCACATGACGAATCACAAAAATGGGTCTTGAAAAAATTGCATTTTGACTCTCCAAGAAACTTTTTCCCTTGGTATATATATATATATCATACCTGGAATTGACACATTTTTAGAGCACTGAGTACAACACTCCAAAAAGGCACTCAATCCTTTTCTTGGATTGGGCACATATAGATTTTCAGTTGCCTAATCTAAGAGCAAATTTTTTGAATGAGAAGTCCCCAAAAAAATTCAACCCACTCTGATCAAGTTTGAATGATGAAATTTGCTTTCATCTGTTGAATCAACAAATGGGTGGGAGAGCATCCCAATCATATCCTTGTGAATTGTCAAAAAAAACGAACCCTTTTGCATTAAAATCTCCTTTGGGCATAACTCGGGATGGGTTGTGGTTGCAACAAATTAAAATTCCTCCCTTCCTCTTTCCTTCCTTCCTTTCTCATTCCTCTCTCTGTGTGAGCAGCAAGCACTTCCACAATTTGTGTTTTGTCACCCAACAGAAAGAAGTAGTGTGTTGTCTGTCATAAGTTTTCATTGGGGGTCATGGGTGAAATTCAAATATGTGGTGGGTGACTCTGAACAACTTCCCACCCAAACATTCATCATCCCACAAATTCTTGAATCAAGAGGAACCCTAATTCATGAACAAGAGTTGTCCGCAGATTGGAGTGTAAAAACCATTTAAAACTCCATCATAGCTATATATTTTTCCTCTATCAATTGGGAATGACAACAATCTTTGCAACCACCCCTCTTCATAAAAAAAAAACAAAAAAGAAACAATGTGAGCTGCTACTGAACATACATGCAGTACTCCCACCCCAAAAAAGAAAAGAAAGCGGAGTGATGTTTGTGAGCATGCAATTTTGTGGGAGAAAAAAAAACAGAGTGATGTTTGTGAACATCTGGATTTGCAAAACAAAACACACACATACATCCACACTATCATGTTTGTGAACATTCATGTGGGTGTTCCCAAAAAACAAAAAGAAAAAAAAGAGTGATGTTTGTGGACATGCATGTATGTGGTGTTGACCAAACCCAATAAAAAGAAAAGAAAAACTGCGTTTTTTGTAAGCTCTAAAGAATCTTATATATAATTACAACAGTGTGTCTGTGCGTGCGTCCGACGACGGTTCCGCGTTTCAATTGACCGGCGGAACCGTCCCGGACGGTCGGATTCCGAAATCGGGAACCGGCCCGGACAGTCGGATTCCGAAACCTGTGGCAGCAGGGGGGGGTGGGGACGGGCGGGGAAGGGGGGGGGCCAGGGAGGAGGTTTTTTTTTTTTTTTTTGCCGTGTCCGAAGGTCACGGGCACCCACTAGTAGCAAAAGAATGGAAATTGCTCACAATTTCAAACTAGAAATCCTTTTCAAGGTTTTGTTGGAGAGAAAGGGTGGTGAACTGAGAGAGAGAGAGAGAGAGAGATTGTATACAAGAAAACAGGCAACAAAACACAATTTTTTTACCTTGAAGTTCATGCCGGGCAATGTAGGAAGAAGAAACTGAAGAAGAACTTGATGGAGCTCATCAACAACAACAACAACAATCCACACACGATACATGATCGTATGATGTCAGAGATGGCGCTACCAAAACCACCAGTGGCGGCAACAGCAGCATCGGAAGATGCAGGGAGTCTTTCACTCTTGTTGCAAATCATCATGTTGGGTGCCATTTTTGTGATCGGTCACACTCTACGTCGTAAGAAGGTCATGATCGTTCACGAAGCGGGAGCAGCTCTCATCCTTGGTGCCACTCACCCTAAAACCCTAAACCCTAATCCTAAACTCTAAACCTGAGAACACCCATACGATACCCGCCTGATCCTCCATCACTCCATCCATCACCTACTGTCTCTTCCTCCTACTTCTCCCACATTCTTCTTCTTCTTCTTCCCACAAAAGAACCCAAACAAGTAAGCTAGTTTTGGGAAGGAATTGGAATTATGTCGGTGGTGGTGGTGGGTGGTGGCTGTATGGAATCTGCAAACTGATTTTTTCTGCTCCTGCTGCAGGTGTGTTTGTTGGATTGATGGTGACATTCATAGGTGATGAGAGTGGCTTCAGGTGAGCATTTTTCACACAGTACTTCTGTGTGTGATGCTCGAATCTTTGTTGCCACTGAAACCGTATGAAAATGGTAAAGCCTCGGAAAAGATCACAGAGACAGAGAGAGACACACACACACAGGGACACATCCGCGACACATAAAGAGATCACAAAGAGAGACAAAGAGACACAGAGAGAGAACACAGAGAGGAACGGAGGCACAGATACAGACACACAGACTCACAAAGAGACACACAGACATGGATACCAGAGGTACACAGACAGAGAGAGGAGATGGAGAGAATCCGTCTGATACAGTGTTGTTATTGGGGTTTTATGTATCCAGTTCTTGGATAAACTTCAACACCCATTTCTTCTTCTATGGTCTCTTGCCACCAATCATCTTATATCCTCCACCAACAACAACAAAGGGTTTTTGTAAAACCCACCTTGCTTGCTCTCTGAAATTAGCAGGAATTCTGATTCATAGAGAGAGAAGAGAACACAAATGTGTGTGTATGTATATGTGTACATGTATGTGTGTTTTTTTGTATTGGACAAAGAAAATTTCCTTGACGAAAACTGGAAAGAACTGAATCCGGATGGAGCTTACAGCCGGTGTGCCTTCCTTAGCCAACTGCTCAGATTGTCGCATTTCCAAATTCAGTTTGTCTGATTTTTTTCTCCCTTTCTTCTGCATTCAATGAAAGCTTTCGTAAAAAAAACCAATCTGATTGTGCTTCTTCCTCAATCCGCACTACCAGGATCTCAATCTGATGATTATGCTTTCCTCCTTGATCTGCACTACTACTGGATCTCAATTTGATTGCATGCGCTCCCCAATCTGTATTACTGGATGTCAATCTGATTGTGCTTCTTCAACTTGATTCTGCATTAGTGCATCTCAATCTTCTTCTTCAAATTTTTTTTGCTGAAGTTCTTTCTGGTTAGTACCGGGGAATTTGGTTGTGTGAGCTGATTCTAAACAGGACATTTGGTCCTAGGTGCTGATGAATTGGGAATTTTGGTAAATTTCTTGTGTTTGAGCTGATTTGCTAATATGTGCTATGGGAACTTTATGCTGCAGAGGCATTTCTTTCGAAACTTTGGTGCAATTTGTACATTTGCCTTCTTGGGCACTGTGATTTCATCGTTTGTGATCGGCTTGCTCTTGTAAGTGAAAACTGTTCTTCTATTGGAGGGTGCCCCTCCCCAACCCCCCCATCTCTCTCTCCCCCTCTCTCTCCCAAACCCCATTCTAGCTTGTGTCATCACCAAGAAGTTTCTCCTCCCTCTTTTATCATCTCAGACAATAGCTCACATGATATCAAATAATAGGATGCAAACCCAATTTGTTTTTAGAGATGGTTTTGATGTTTTGATGCGTTTCATTGGGATGGCTTTGATGGTGATGGTGCGAAGTTTGGATGTTTTGATGTTGTTTAGGTTGCTAAATTGGATGTCTTGATGTTTGATGCACTAATTTGAATTTTTGACATTTGATTACACTAATTTGGATGTTTTGATGCACTCATTTGGATGTTTGATGTGCTAATTTCGGTGTTTTGATATTTTATGCATGAAATTGGATGTTGGGCATTTCTTTGGTCAAATTCTGCACTGTAAGGAACTGAGCTGTGTGCACTGTCATTTTGTTGCAGATGGGTTCTTTGGTCAAATTCTGCACTGTAAGGAACTGAGCTGTGTGCACTGTCATTTTGTTGCAGATGGGTTTTTGGGTTGTTAGGTTGGACATATTCAATGCCGTATCTAGTTTGTCTCACATTTGGTGCCCTCATTTCATCAACAGATCCTGTCACAGTTCTTGCAATGTTCAATGTGAATATACTCAAAATAATACACAAAACCCAGAATCATCTTCTTTCTCTTTCAAACCATAGAAGTTACTCAAACCTTTTTTTCTTGAAGAAAAACCATAAAAGCCTCAAATAGTGGAGAAGTAATAAACCCTGTCTCATTGTCAAAAACCCCTGATCTTTGAAACTTGGAAACCTCACATTACAAACCAAGCAATCTAGAGGTTTGTAATATCGCAACCATGTGAACGAATTAATAAAAACACCACTAATTAGTAGTTTCCTAGGACATTATTTACCCTTTCTTGTGAAATTAACTTGGCGTAGTCTTCCCAGACTGTGTTTTTGGCTGGTATGAGGCAGGTTTGCACCATATTTTGGATATGGTATATAGAGACACTAACTCATAGAGGCCAACATATTGGATTTGAGTGGAGATGCTCTGCAAGCATCTCATCTCCAGCAGTGCTCAGTATATGACCCTGCAGAAATATTTCTCACATCCAAGCTTAATTATTTACTTATTTTCCAACCGCACCCATAAAACTAAAACTGGGATTGTAAATAGGTGAGAGACTACTAATAGCAACTCATTTGGACCACTCCAACTATGTAGCCAAATGAATAGCAGGTGTTAGGCTTTGCTGTGCCTTTTTACTAGCCTCAAACAAACTGTGCAAAAATGCTGGGCCAAAACCATTTTGCTGACCCAACTGGGCAAGTTTGGACTTTTCTTCAGCCAATTCTAATTTGCAGGGCACCGCTGGAGACCCTCTAAGACATACATAAATAGTCTTATGTCTTTGGATCCAAAATGAAATAGGTCGGAGTTTGACAAAATAGGATTAATTTATTGAAAGTAATTTTTTTTTTAAAACCTTGTCAACTCTGATGAGGGTGAGGGTGAGATTGAGTATTGAAGAAACTAATTCAAGTCTCTCGCTATGAAGAAGAAAAAATGACAGTAAGTAAATCATATGCAGGAGCTAGGAGTCGACCCAGACCTTTACTCATACGTATTCGGGGAGTCAGTCCTCAATGATGTGGTGATACTTCCCTTTCAGTAGTAGAGACTAAAGAAATGTAAGCTAATAAAGCGAATGTCAAAAGTGATGTAAATTCTTCTTTAGATTCGGCTACTTAAGCTAATTAAGATTAGAATCTAAGTAAGCTACTCTTCTTACTTTATCAAATCATAAAAAGCTTCTGCATCTCACTCTTCCATAGAAGTGTGAGATGGCCACAAATGAGAGTGGAAGAAACTAACAGATGCAACTTCGGGGATTTGGGGACAACACAGGTTGCCATAGTCATGTACAGGTAGGTATATATACTACAGTCTTTCTGCATTTTTTTTACTCAGGATTATATAGGGTTAGTAGTAAATTCAAATGTACTCTAGATGTAATGCAAATGGTGGATCTTAATTTGGGTGTCTAAGCATGCAAATCTAAAGATAATTTGCTTTGATAATTAAGATAAATTCCGAGATGGGTGGGTGTGTTTTTAGGGTTTAGGGTTTCTGATAATCACCCAACACTGATGAGTGCATATAATTATGGGCAGATCAAAAATGCTTTTTTTTTTGGTGACGCGCCAGCCAGCTTGTTCAAGTTCTTTTTGTGAAAACTGAACTTTTGATTGGCATATATCTGGATTATATGCAGAATGGTTCTTTCATTCGTCAAAAGTTCAGTGAGTGAACCCGGGATCATCTCTGCTGCCACATATTTTATTGGCAACTTTGTTGGTTCTTTCTCAATAGGTGAAGTTCCAAAACACAAAACTTGGGTCAAGTACTATATATATTCTCTCTCTAATTATCATTTTAATTTATCGTAACATAATATGGTTTTGCCTATTGTAGTAAGTAGGCCTTGGCTCATGACACATGTGTGAAGTAAACTGTGTGATTTCATGCATTTGCAATGTACAATATCTGGTACTTATTGTGGCAAATAATGCACTAAAAACAATAGTACATTAGTTTGCGGCATCATATCTCTTGCCCCACTGTTTTTTAATTGAAGTTTACAGTTTGAAGTTTGTTAAGTTTTTTCCTTTTAACCCAAATCTGGCAAAGCACAAACATTGTTGTTGATTTTTTGTGTGTGTAGGAGTGTTAGCAGCTGTGGGAAGTGCACTTTTGTTCAAATATGGTGGTTTACAGCAACAAGGGTACTATGATTCCAGGCCCTTATTCTTTTTTTTTAATGCTTTTTTCAATGCTTGGGTGAGGGTAGATAGGCTAGTGAGTGAACATTTGCATTCTTAAAGCGTATGTGTTGGTTCTTTCATCACTTTCAACACAAACAATATTAATCTTATTTATCAAAATGATGTGGATTTTGTTCCCAAAAAAACAATGTATTCAAATCAAAGGTTTAAAAACCTCAACCATAAATTTTCAGAATTTGTTGTTGGGTTATAAGGTACAATTATCAATTGAGCAATGTTTATTAGCATGCCATCTTCTAAACTATTTGGGTGTTCATTCACCCATGGGAGTTTTTACAATTGACATCAAGAAATTTTTAAAAATAAAGTCCTAGATTCATCCATATACAAGTTGTCTTGTATTATTAAATTGACAAATTTCAAAACTAACAAAATCACACCCATAAAAACATGCACACAAGTTTGAAAGATGAGATTGTATAAACACTTTTAAGAGAACAACCCCCCCCCCCCCCCCCCCCCCAAAATGAAAAATTTCAACCTTGTCCATACAAAAGTGGGTTCAACAATAAAATAAAAATTCTTGTAAAAAGATACAATCTTTTGCCAAAAATGTCTAACAAAATAATGTTTTGTAAATGATCATATAGTCAGGAAAAAAAAAAATCAATGCACACTAATGAATGGTTGCTTCACATTTGTGATCATGTGATTTAATCTCTCCATTTGGCACTATCGAACTCTACAGGTTGGCAACATTGGAGGCATGTTTGGTGACTCTTTTCCCATATGCTGCTTATATGATGGCAGATGGACTTGAACTCTCTGGAATTGTTGCCATTCTGTTTGCTGGAATCGTAAGACAACGAAAACATGCTCAACATTTACATGAAAATCCAAAAAAAAAATTGTTATAATAATTGGGTAGCAAAAGCTCAAGTGAAAATCAGTGATATGCATTGAACTAAGTAGATGCATGCTTTCGATTTCTTGGTTGGTAGATGGTAATATGTGTGGATATAGATTATGTTGTGTGTTGCTAGATTGACACCCAACATTATCAAACCTAACAAAGTCACATTATAGCTTGTTCACATTGAATTGAATTAGTTTACAACAACAAATAATTATTTTTAAAATAGTGTTTTAGATTGTGTTTTAACAATAATTGATTAAGAAAAAGAAATATTACATAGTACTACTTGACAATTGATTAAAATGAGCAATTCAGAAATCAAAAGTGAAGAGTAAATGAGTGATTGGTTTCCAGGGAATGAAGTATTATACGGTACCCAATTTGTCTGTGCAAGCTACACAAGTGACTCCAAGCTTTTTCCAAATGCTCTCGAAGCTTTCTGAAACCTTTGTGTAAACTCTCAAGTTACTTGAAAATATTCTGGTATCAGTTTTGTGATTTGGTGCACACAAATAGTTTAGTGTGCACTAGTATGTTCTAGTAATATCACACAACAGGTGTTTGTGTGTGTGTGTGTTTTTTTATATCGCAGTTTTGGTGAAATTTAACAATTTTTTTGAACTTGCTGATTTTGTAAAACATGTTTTATAGATTGTAACATCGTATAAGACCCAACAATTGTTAACATTGGGGAATTAGTGGGGGGTTCAATCATTCTTTAGTTATTTGTGATACATGATGTGTTTATTAGTGTTGGGTGGTTTTCGAAATTGAAATGAGGACCATCTCTATTGTTAAGTCGTTTCTCACTTTATAATCATTCAGCACCACCATTGGTGAAACCCACCTCATCAATCCTCATTTCAATGAAAACCATTGAATAATCAAAATATGAAAATAATTCAAAGTAATTAAAAAAATCAAAAACGATTATTAGTTTTAAAGGCCTAGGATTAAGGGGCTACCTACTCTAGGGGTTAGGTAGTATACAAAATTGATAAATTATTAGTCGTGGGTGCATCCCAATGTGAGTGCATCTCAAAGCTCAATGTTTTTATTCCAATGGATCGTTTTGGTTTACATAGTTTTTAAAGTCTTTTAATGTGTTGATATCAACATACTAAATGTGAGAAAGACTTCGATTTAGTTTAGTTGTATATAGTACATGCTCACAGTTTTGGGCAAAAATTATGGGACAAATTATTGTGTTAAATTGAAAAACATTTTGAATGCACATTGCTCACCTAATTGTTTGACTAGAACAAAGTCAATAATTGATTTGTGAGATTTGTTAGAGATATTTGATGTTCTTACATTTACAAGAACCGCTGAAATTTTTTTAATTAAAAATTTTAATACCTTAAATAGTCTCAAACTTAAATTTTTTAACCAAAAAAATTTAAGGCTAGTTCTTACAAGTTTATGAGGAAACCAGGACCATCAATTTTCACAAAAATGTTAAAATCAACACTTGACATTGCTGTAATATGTGTTGTAGTCACCACATGTCAAGGGCTATGGCACATCGTTTAAGTCATATGTTTATTGTAATGTTAGAAGAAGAAGAAGGAAGAGGAAACCACTTTCTCTCCAGTCTCTGAAAAATAAAAGAATGTGAAACTCTTGAATAGGTTTCATTCCACATACATAATCATGAAATTGGAATTGTTAGAATGATGTTGATGCAGATTTATATACATGGGCGTGTCATTATTTTTGGAGCAACAAAGCTGGCAGAACATAGGCTTCACATTTTTTACAATTGTATCTTGCCCATCTCCAATCTTTTTATTTGTTTTTCAGTTTTGAGCTAACTCACTTTTTCACTTTGTTTATCAATACAAAACACTATATAATTTTTATTTCCAATGTAGTAAGCTTTGGCTCGACAAATGTGCTCCATGTAAACTTTGTGATTTCATCCATTCAATGACATTAGCATAAGATGTAAGAATTTTCACATCAATATGGATGAAACCAAAAATTTACCTCACACTTTATTTAGAGGAGCCTAGGCCTACTACTATAGTGTAAAAACCCATACATCATGTTGTGTAAAGGAAAAACCATATTTTTCTATGGAGGATGGTGGATTGATTAATTTAACGTATCGTATAAAATGTTGATGAGTATGAATGACTTGCAAAGATGGATTAGGGTAAAAGCCCTAAGAGGGTCCACCACCCATCCTCCCCCTCTCACCATTGAACATGTTATCTTCATCAAAAACTATGGTGTTGAATACTTGACGAATAAACAAACAGCTTCAAGCATGGGGATAATGTTTCCTTGACCCTAAAGGTTGTCACCATCTGTGGATTTTATTCATATTTCAGATCAATTGCCTTATTGCAAGGTATCCTCCATACCCATGTATAAAATACTTATGATCAATACCTAGTAGCACTTGTGAGCAGGTTGGATACCATAGTAAACTTCCTGAAATTTTGCCAATCCATGAGGTATCATATACTTGTAGTAAATTTCCTACACTTTACTCATCAAGTGGTGCAATCCACGTGATACTTGTTTAAGGCATAATTGTCATTCATGCTTAATTTTCACCCTTCCACCTTAAACCCTATGAGGATCAATTGTTGTTCCAAATGCATGCACCTCACACATAAAACATTGTGAGGTCTAGCAAATAATGTACAAAAATCCCTAATGATGTCGCAAAGTCTCCCCCAAAATGCCAATTATGTCACATAATGGCCATTGGTCAGATAGGGTCCCCAAAATGGGTCGCCACATAGGTCACAAGGGATCTACTTGCCTCTTAGATGGGTCCTCCCAACGTTCATTACCCA
Source organism: Sphagnum contortum (assembly GCA_963920785.1). NCBI lineage: Eukaryota > Viridiplantae > Streptophyta > Sphagnopsida > Sphagnales > Sphagnaceae > Sphagnum > Sphagnum contortum. The sequence goes on along the minus strand of OY987290.1, from coordinate 1,045,468 downwards.
ATATTTAATCTCATTCATAGGTGGTACTAGGTGTTTTTGGATGGTCCCATGAGATTAGTAACAAAGGCATCTATCTGCGGTGAGATCTGCATGAAACAAAATCTATATAGGTAATTGTGCTAGAATCATGCAGGGTGGCCAATGTTTATCCATGTGCAATGCTCATAAACCATTATCGAGAACCTCCAAAGCAAATATCCAAAAACCAACAACATACAATTTTCTTTAGTTGTAAGCAATAATGTTGGTAGCCCCTTCCCTTTAAATGCATCAAATCTTACATTCAATTTAGGTTGAAGTTCTTACAATCTGATGTGAGATTATGTTTGTGGAAATAAGAAAGGGTCCAAAACAAAGTGAAAGTCTTGTTTGATCCCATATATCCAAACCCATGTCTAGTTTAGCACCACCCATAGCAACATATGCAATTTGTATCAAAAATTGTGTATTTCTCCATAATAATTTTGTATCAATTTTGTGTTTTTTTTTCCAGTTAGGAAGTATTGAAGTTATAACTAAATGTGAATTGAATCCATGTGATTGAAAGTCTGGCTACACTAATTACTTCATGAGCATGCATACGTATTGTTAGTTGCATTATTATTAATGAGTTGCGGGGGTTGCATCCAAAGTGATTTTATTTGTTTTCTTGAATTTTATATTCCTAAGATGATTTCACACCATTTTTGGCCCAAGGCCAATACCCCTTCTTCCTAAGAACATGCATATTACTTATAGAAAGACTTTACAATTGTTTTGCTAATTTGATGGTTTTGTTGAATTTTGTTTCCTTTTGATCTCAAGGCCTTAGGTGAGCTATGGCATTTGCATTAGCACTTCAATCAGTGACAGTTCTTCCCAATAACCACAGTCGTGTTCTTTTGACTGCCACTCTCTTCACCATTATCTTCACAGTAAAACCCCCGCCCACCATGTGCTTTCACTCATGATCAATACATAAATTTTTCTAGCAAATTAATGGTTGCACATACATGTAAAACAAACTCTTGTAGGTTGTTGGAAAGGCATGTTGAAAGACATTGCTTCTTCTATTGTTGAAAATATAAAATCCCACATAATGGACACTACCTATGTGAAACACCCCCAAGAGAATTTTGATCATGTGTGAGAGCATTGCATCTATACACACATCTGGATTAACTAATCCATCACCCAACAAGCATTCAAATGTTCATCCGATCAAATAACAATGTATGTAATTGGATGTTTTTTGCAAAGGTTTTGTTTATTGGTGGGTCTACACCAATGATGTTGATGCGGTTAAAAATTGATTGTCGTGGTCCAGGAGGGTTTAGTGTTGTAGAGGCACAAGTGAGTTTTGAAACCATCCATCATCAATCCCCTCATAATGTAGTGCCAATAGTTATGAAGAATCCTTTTTCAAGTTGATCCTTGTTGATGATGGGGTTTCTTTGATTTCCAGGAGGCTAAGGAGGAATAGGAAGCCGAAGCAAAAAAAGAAAAAGCTGATAGTGTAAGTAATTTTACCTTCATTCTTTCTCACACCTATTTTCTTCTGAATTTTCATAACATAAATTATTCCTATTTATCTTAATTATGATGTTATATGGCATGTGCACTTACTAATTTTTAATGCATTTCAAAATGTGTTTTTGTAGATTTCACAGGCTTAGTGTTAGTTGTGACTATAAGAGTTAGAGAACCCATTTCCAATAGTAATCAAACCAAGAGGACCTAATGCATACATGTACAATACAATTATAGTCATAGCCAATGTTGATCTACTGGATCACGAAGTTTTAGTGATGAATCCATAGTGAAATTTAGGTTAACATATTTGTTATTTAATTTACATACAATGTTAATTTGTTGGGTCATGAAGTTTTAATGATGGGTTTATTTATTTCACAACGCTGGATAATTTATTCTCCAATGTGGTTCTAGCCCATTGAAGCATTCATTTGAACAATGTGTGTATCGCATATGGCACCAGGAATTGACCTGGAAGAAGCACAACCAGATGATGATGACTTGGGTCTCACCAAACATAAATGTCTCTTGACAAAAAAACTTCGACAAATTCAACATGAGTAAGCATCATTGTACATACATACATACATAAACAAGTTTATATAACTTTTGAAATTTGGACACCTAGACATACTAATTTTTTCATCACTAAGAAGTGTAGTGCAAAATTTGTTAAATGTATATGTGACAACATTTTTGTATCTATCTGGAAATTTGGATGTAGCACAACATTTGCAAGATTGGACAAAAAATACATCAGACCATTCCTTGCATCAAGCACCAGTGGTGTCAGCACTTCAGCTGATACAAGCCCACATAATGTCAGCCCAATTTGCACACCCCAATCAACTTCATATAGTAAAAACCAAAACCTTCATCTGATTTATTTTAATGGGTGTTCACTTGAGATAATAGATTGAAACAATATATTGGCATGTAATTGTGATGATGAGATTCATGGACAAAAACCATTTTTTTTTCTTTTCTTTTTTGTATTTTCCTATTGAGAATCAATCATAGGAAGGCAATGTTCATTAACACCTTTGTCATTAACATTTGTAATCTAGTTTGTTGATTTATGTATGGTTGGGAAAAAGAAGATTACAAAATATTATTGTCATTGTTTGTTGAGGATTTATGTTCCAAAATGTAAATATCCTTAATGTTTCTTTTGATTTTGATCAAACACATATGTGACATTCTTCAACCTTTTGAGACCATTAAAACTTGTGCAAAAAAACTTATGACAAAACAAATTCAAATGACCCTAATCATGTTAATCGCATGGAGCGACGAAGTTTATTAGCTGAAGCAATCAAGCAAGAAAAACAAGACCTTCGACGTGCAAATCAAACACATGAGAAATGGACTTTTGCCCGTGAAGATCATAGTGATGCCTCAAAATTTTCCTCCTCTCCTGCAACAAATCGTGCTCGGCTTTTTGATCTTGAATCTTAAAAAACATGTCATTGTTTGTACACTCATTGCATTGTGGTCCATTGGGTGAAGAATCATGTGTTGTTTTTTTGTCTCTTGCACTAGTAGAAATCTGTGATTTTGTAACCAATGAATTTGCGACTAGTTGCGACTATTTGACATTTACAACTACTATTGGTTATATCTACAACTACTGTTTGCATTTGAAGTCGCTTGCAACTACTCAATGATTAACTTACGACTAATGGATTATTTCATCCTTTCATTTGGATAGATTTCATTTCAATTTTCCATCCAAGAAGACCCCTCTACCTACCACTAGTTGCAAATGTCACCAAATGAGTCATGGCCCTATGAATATTCCAAATGTATTATACATATTTTAAGCATAAGGGGTCCACAATTGTGTAGTGAATGTATTCTACTCATTATTATATAGGTACATACTAAGATGTACTCATATATTACTGGTTATGTATAATGGTTGTATTTAAATTGTATGTAAGTTGTATTTGAAGCATACTTAAATATGTATTGCATACATCACCTTAGTTTTTGTCTAGTTTATTTATGTTAAATTTGTTTAAAATAATATACAGATAATGCATCCCATTTTGTAGGAAGTTGGATATCTCGTAGCAATCCACTTATCTATATGTGAGAAGGAATAGGCATTTGAGAATCACTCACCATCTGTGGCTACCTGGTTGTCTCTATTGAGGGGCAGGCAAAGCTTCTATACAAGCATGGCTTTCCTTCCATCCAATTGATTTTTGTTATTAGGAGTACTCCCTTCACCAATTGAAACTCCCATTCTTAAGTTCTGGAAGATCTGATTAGGGCACAGGTTTATGACATTTACCCAAATGTCCATGGAGTACATATGTTTTGTTTTAACATTCTGCATCTTGTGAGTATTAGCAAACTAACTGACCATTCTTTTCTCTTTGCAAGTGGTGTTTGTCCCCAACTATAATGTAACAACAGCAGAGCTCATAATTCCGGCCAGTGAATTGTCACGGCATATCAGTACTGCAGGCATGGAGGCCAGTGGCACGAGCAACATGAAGTTTGCACTCAATGGATGTCTAATCATTGGTACTCTTGATGGTGCAAATGTTGAGATCCGTGAGGAGATTGGCAATCAAAACTTCTTCCTATTTGGTGTGCAAGCAGATGATGTGCTTCGCTGCTGAGAGGAAAGAATGGCTGGACATGTATGTTCTATCTCTTTTCTCCCTTCAGGTTCAAAGATGGCAAGTGACGTTAGTTTTTGGAGCAGTGCTTGAGAAAAATTCTTGGACATGCTTTTTCACTCAGCTCGTACTGATCACAACTGTCCAAATTATAGTGTACCAAGTTTAGTCCAAAGTTGTCTGACAATATTTCTTTTGTGACCTAGAACCTTGTACATGAATTGGCAGTTTACTCCAGATCCTCGATTTGAGGAGGCGAAACATATGATTAGGAGCAAGACTTTTGGTGATTTTGACTATGAACCTTTGTTAGAATCACTGGAGGGTAACAGTGGGTATGGCCATGGAGATTACTTCCTGGTTGGAGTAGACTTCCCTTCCTATATTGAAGCTCAAAAGGAGATTGATATTGCATATAAATAAGCTCATACATCTCTCATTTAGCTAGTGTTCCTAATCAAATATGCCTTGGAAAACCCATGCATTCTCTTTATCTCAGTTTTCAGAAGGCTCTTGCCCCAGAGTTTACACAAATAGCTTAAATCTACTCCTAATTGTGAGAATTCTAAGTTGCACTTGGGGAGTCATATGTTCTTGACAGAATTTCTTATGTGTCTTGTTTTGTTGTTTGTGAGTAGGGACAGGAGACGTTGGAACCACAACAGCATTTTGAAGCAAAATCAAAAGCGTAGAGCAGATGTTGAGACCTGAATTTGAGTAGAGTTCAAATGTTCAATGTCTGGGTTGTGATGGTGGATCATACATTTAATGTCCACGAAATTCAATTATCCGGGAGATTGTATTGCTGTTCCTTGGGAAATTCAACTATTTGCATTTTCAAATATGGATAGGTTGTCTTTATTCCAGTGTTTTTTGCATTTGTGAAATTAACAAAACTTATAATCTCAAGTGCATTTCACATTTGTCAAAGTATACTTGAAGACTAAATTGCATGATAACCACTGCAGCTAATCAGACCTTCTAACTATGTCACAGAAGTGTTTGATGGTTGACTATATCTTCAGCTGTGTTTTTTAAGGGAGTGAGGTCAATTGTGTTGTGCCCAGATTCCCTCCATTCGTCATTTGTTACCCTCCACACTTCTGGTTCCTTAAATTACCCATTCCTTCACATGTTGATCAGACATTTCTTTCTTTATCTCAAGGTTTGTAGAACATGGTTCCTTAACCAGAATTTATCAAAGTACAGGGCGTGCTGTCAAGTTCTTCTCATTTCAGGCCAACTTGTTCTGATGGTTTTTATAAAAATCACTTCTTGTCACTCAATCTCTGGCAGTACAACATAGAAGAAGGATACAATCATTTATGCATGGAATTTTTGTAGAATGTTAGTTCTGCCATATCACAACAGAGAACTTGAGGATTTGAAATCCATGTACTATGCTTCAACTAATTGCTCATAACAACATCATGGATGTCATGTGCACAAGTTGATACTCAACAAACTTTTCCTCCCCCCATGAAGTGCATGCAACTCTAACATACTCGGAGAAAAATCCGAAATCCTTGACAACATGGATTTTTAAGTTCGGTAGAAACAACCACAAAACTCTTTTTGCCTGAAAGCCTAGGCCAACAGCCACTGTTTATGTAAACCCCACCATTTCCCTAGCATTTTCTTGTTTTAAGTTCGGCTTCAATAACTACAAAACACATTATTCCTAAAAGCCCAAGCCAACACTTATTATTGGTGCAAACCCAACCACTTCCTGGCATTTTTCCATACTGTACTAGAGACATGGAAAGACTTCGCATAGATCAGTCTTATAACCTATCCAAGCTATCGAGTGGCTTGATGCTAGACAATGCGAACATGAACTTGCATTGGTCGAGAACAATGGAGTTGTGGACATTGTTGAGACCCCGCAACTGAACCCTTATGAACAAGCACAAGCTCAATAATCGTATTGCTGAGCTCCAAACACGACTAGCTCTACTAGAACATCAGGCTGCTGAACTGTGAGCTTATAGCATCCTCTCCTTACCTTTGCAAACACGTGTGGTTTTGAAATGTAGGTTTATTACAAACATGTGTGTTAATGTTTATGTATAGTAAACTTGTTCCATTGTAAGATCAGATGTAGGGAAGGTTGAAAATCTACATGTGTGGGTGGGACCTACCAAATAGCCAAGTACTTTCGTTAGGGTTTGTGTCACACAATGATGTGTTTGCATCCTTAAGGCCAGTGCATTGCCCTCTCATGTTCTTGTTAGTCTAAAGTCTGTATCTTTCACACATTACTTGCACAGGAGTGGAGTTTGTATCTATCACAGTGCTAACCATAGTTCGAGTATTTCGAAATTGTGGCATTTGTTATAGGTGGAAAACTCCACATAAGAAGAAGGTTAAGCAACATCTTGTGGATAGAACGTCACAACCACGTAGGAAGAGTGATAGGATTGTTGCAAGACCAGTAGCAAGCATGGTAGAAGAGGGGGGATCGTCAATGTCTGCATCAAAAAGCGAACGTGACACAAGTAGCAATGAAGAGTAGTCTGAAAAACAATCCGATAGCACTAGCTCTGAACGGCAACAACGAAATGTTCTGCTCAAAGAAGGGGTGCATTCATTGCAAAATGCATATTCAACAGCCAAGGAAGTGAAAAACCTTGGCAATAAACGAATGGCAACAAGGACACCAGACCAGGTTTAAAGCAAAATCTTTCAGACCTTCTACCACTAAAAATCTAAACCCACTAAAACGCCACTAACTACACTAAGTGGTGACCCGAGGTTGTCATCACTAAAGGATGAAAAAAAATAGTTAACTTAAAGGTTGTCACAACCGGAGGATGAAAAAAAATAGTTAACTTAGAGGTTGTCACAACCCGAGGATGAAAAAAAATAGTTAACTTAGAGGTTGTCACAACCCGAGGATGAAAAAAAATAGTTAACTTAAAGGTTGTCACAACCCCAGGATGAAAAAAAATAGTTAACTTAGAGGTTGTCACAACCTGAGGATGAAAAAGAAATAGTTAACTTAGTTAACTACTGTAATTAACTAATGTAGTGGAAGAACTCTGAAAAATTTCTGCTAGCAACCCTTGCAGACCTTCTACCAAAAAACAAATTTGGCACTAAAACGCCACTAACTACACTAAGTGGTGACTTGAGGTTGTCACCACTAGAGGATGAAAAAAAATAGTTAACTTAGAGGTTGTCACAACCCGAGGATGAAAAAAAATAGTTAACTTAGAGGTTGTCACAACCCGAGAATGAAAAAAAAAAATTAACTTAGAGGTTGTCACAACCTGAGGATGAAAAAAAAAAGTTAACTTAGAGGTTGTCACAACCCGAATATGAAAAAAAATAGTTAACTTAGAGGTTGTCACAACCCGAGGATGAAAAAAAATAGTTAACTTAAAGGTTGTCATAACCCCAGGATGAAAAAAAATAGTTAACTTAGAGGTTGTCACAATCCGAATATGAAAAAAAAAAGTTAAAATAGTTAACTTTGTAGTGGTAGAAGGTCTGAAATATTTTTTTCATTGTTTCATGCAACTGGTTTGTTTTTGGAAGTTGTTGGTAGGTCAAGAATCAATGCTTGTCCAGATTAAGTGGTCAAGACTATTTACTTATTCCCTAACCAGGAGCAGAGATCTCATTATCTCTGTTTTTGTTTCTTCTCGTATGGATGGTTTGAATCTCTCTTCCGTGTTAGATCGTCTTCCTCCTTTTGTTAGACCAACCACCATCTCTGTCATCATTGTTGAACCACGGCCAATCCTCTCTGTACCCTAAACATGCTGAGGAAAGTTACCAAGCAGACTTGCTTGTTACAACCAGCCTTGCCTGAAGCCAACTTCCTCTTCACAGGAACTTTTCCTTGTTTTAGTAGCACACAGCACCTCACCAACCTCCAAACAATCAAAACCATTAAGGTTTTTACCCACAGCTTTTAAAGCGCAACAGGGATATGTTGCAACCACCAAGTGGGTTCAGCAAGTTGACAGTCCTGCCAGCCTGCATGCCTGCTTGGATATAACCCACAGAACCAGGAATGCAAAATGCAGATGCTGCAATTTAAAGAAGACAATTGACATAGGAGTCAGGATGAGTCCAGTTGAACTCAAGAAGGCTGCCATAAGTACGGTCCGCAACTCCCAAATACAGAGCTTCAGAATCAGGGCTGAAGGGAAACCCTGCCAATTCACCAAAGAGTCTAATCTCTTGTCACTTTGCATAGTCCTGCTTGGTGTCAAACACATGCTTCAAGTCTTCAGGCTCAGCCATAGCCAGAAAACACCCCTCAGAAGTAAAGCAGAGGGAGTGAATAGCACCAATGTATCCCTTTAAAAATGCTAGTGAGGACGCAAGGTTTTGAATGTCCCATAGACAACAAGTTGTATCTTGGTTCAATGTCACAAAAACCTAACCATCTGGGTGCCATGCTGATGCAAATGAATAGTCTAAGTGGCCCTTCAAAGTTGCAATGACCTGCAATTTTCAACACAACCTTTTTGTAGGTTGCTGTTATGGGACTCTGCTTATAAGGACCATAACTTTCAAGCAGCCCATCTACTGAGCGACTTATCCTCCTTTTGTAACCAGGAGGCAGCTTGCTTCCCTGCACAAAAGATGATGGGGTTGTATCTATACTGCCAACAGAAACAAAAGTAAACAGTGCTTCCAAACCATATGAGTGAAGGTAGGACATATGTTGTGTATCTGTTTCCTCCTTGGTCTATTGCTGGGGAGATTCTGGGGTTGTATCCCAAGGTTCACCATACACCGGACTCATGTTTCAACCTCGAATTGGAGCTGTAGCATAGACAGACTTATTGCAATGAAGAAATCATAGTTGCTGTTGGTTACTGCTGGGAGGATACAATTACAACACTTCTAAAGGGCCACTCTGTTTTATTCTTGCAGGGATAGGTCAGGGGAAGGCAAATGGGCAAATGAAGCAGGTAAATACAGTTTCTTCTTTTTGTGCTTGTGTCCAGAAAGGGTGTCAATCTTCACAAGTAATCTGGTTTGCTAATCTTTGTGGTATCACTGTATGATATTGCAATGGTCTCGGTCTACTGCAGGATTTGAACTCAGCTCCATATGGGCATAGTCATACAAGGCAGGCACGCTATCGACCTATGGTCAGCACCCAAGGTAAAAACTTTTTTATTTTGAAGTTCATCAGTATTTCATCAGTTATTCATGAAAGGATAGGGAGCTCAACTTAAAGCTGTGAAGTTTGTAGGACTATCTAAATTGAAGTTGTTTGATTCCTTCGGTTTTGTATTTCTGATGCTGGAAGCTACTGATGATGTGTGGTCATCACTGTTGCTGCAGTTGTACCCTCACTGGTTGCTCCAGGGCCTTATCCAACTGCTCTGTCTGTTAAAGCAGCCATTCCATTGTTTCCAACTCGGTATGCACCATGTCCATGGTCTTTGTGGAAACAGTCATGTCCTTCTTTATCTTATGTGTTGTGTGGGCTAGGTGTTGAGATGGGTTGTACTGACACCATCTATGTAAATCTGACAGGCAAGTTGTACAGCCTGCTGTGACAATTCCAATGCATGGTGCTACACCTGCAGCACCCTCATTTGGTATGCAGGGATCATATAATGATTATCTGTCAATGCCAGCAGGCAATATGACATCAACTTATGGGCGTGGTATTTTGGCACACTCAAGCACCAGAATGATTCTGGACTCAAGCCACCTTATACCTGGAAATGTCTAAATTTAAAAAAAGATTGGGTGGTTTAAGACTCTTATTAAAACTTGTATGTGTTGAGGTATACTTTATATTTGCAGTGAACGGTCCATAAATGATTTCTGTGTAACCCAACCTTGCACTATGATGGTGAGCCTCTGGAGGATATCATGGCCTTGAACTTATCAGGTGGAATTTGTGGATGGGTGTAGACAGTGGAGGCAGAGCGGATATCAGTGGACCATGTGGCACATATCAAGCCTTTCGATGGGAGCTCAGCTGCTACACAGTGTAACTTCTCATCATTTCTTAGCCAATATACTCTCTAAGTTGAAAACTGAGAGAACATTTTTAGACTGCTCTGCTAAGAGAATGAAGTTGTTGGTTGTGTAGTTCTCAGAGTTACAAAGTTATTGAGGTTTCAAATGAGAGACCTTCTGACTGAATTGTCATGCTTGCTACTAATGGGAGAGCTTTGTGGGCCCCTTGGAGGGAATGCAGTGGCAGCCCATTTGACAGGTATGCACAGTGCCATAATTTACCTGTAGTTTTTTGCTCCCTTGTGGACACTTTCAAGTATTGAACGCAAAAAATCAGCTCTGGATCCTTGATGCATGATTTCTTATTGAACTGGTATTTTGGCACACTCAAGCACCAGAATGATTCTGGACTAAAGACACCAATTGGCTGGGATCATGCCTCAATCAACTATGTTCACATTTGTTTTGATATGGCAGTTTATGGCATTGTGTTGCGTTAACCTTTCAATAATGTAGTCGTGGCCAGATTTTATGGCTTCAATGTCCCATGCCAGCACCAGTTACTTTCATTTGCTGGACATTTTGTATCCTGAAGAGGCCTGTATTAACTTCCCTGATTACTTATTCATTAACTGCAAGATTTTCACCAATTTGTCTATGTACTATTTCAGGATGTTTTAATAAGTGGTTCTCAAAATTTCTCCTTATGGTGTGATGCTAGGTTGCAGATCCATTGCGAGCAATGGTAATGGGGGCACCACTAGAAGATGCTCAACACCTTACACAACGCTATGAACGCTTACGACAAGAAGCAGACGCACTGTTGAAATCAGGTGTCAGGTTAATGACAGGTTAGCTAGGCACGTGTTAGCAATTTGTAGGATTTTGACACGCGAATGACTGGAACAGTCTACATCTGGAACCTCCTAGACACGTGTAGAAGTTTCAAAGTTCCTTCTACAAGATTCGACAAGTAGCGTACCCTTGTCACGTGCCCGTAGGTCCTGTAAGCCAGACTGAAAGAATATAAAGCAGTAAGTTGAGTAGCTAGATACCGTGACTTTGATTTGTGAACTTGTAATGTTATGTTTCATTTCTAAAGTTTGTTGCTGTGCAACCTGAGATTCTTAACAGGTTATGGGCCCACGGCGCTAGGAGCTTTAGGAGTGGTAATTGTGTTAGCCATAGTGAGCAAGTTGACGCTAGAGTTGGTAGAGGTTTTGTGGTGAAGGCGCTCGCTTGGATAATCACCAGATACAAAGTCTAAGCACAAGAGTGTGCTCAACTCTAACGTTGGAAGAGGCTTGGCTTAAGAAAGATGGCAGATGTTAAGATTAGCATAGAGCCGCTAAATGGCGAAAACTATGCGGTGTGGTCCCAGAGGATGGAGATGTTCCTTGTCCACAAGAAGCTGTGGAAAGGGGTGACAGAACCTAAGGCAGATGTTGATAGGTCTGCAGAAGCAAAGGTTCTGATTGGACTGAATGTCACGGAGCAATACTTAGGACGTGTTGTAGCTGCAAGGAACGTCGAACAAGCATGGGATGAACTAAAGAAGGTGTTCAGGGGCAAGACCACGGCCCGGAAACTACAGCTAAAAAGGGAGTTGATGACCCTCAAACAAGAGTCAGGAGAACCTGTGGCAAAGTATGTCGGCAGAGCAAAGGACTTGGAGAGGGAGTTGCTTGCTATAGGAGCTGAGGTAAAGCCAAAGGACCTGGCTATGAATGTGATTACCGGTTTGTCAAAGGAGTTTGACACGTTGGTAATTGTTTTAGTGGCAGCAGACGCAGTCAAGTTAGTAGACGAGATGCTCCCACAGCTGCAAATCTATGAGCAGACTGAGAGGTTGAAGGCAAGCTCGCTTGACCTGGATGAGAAGGAGTCAACAACTACGGTAGCATACGCTGCTAGGAAAGGAGGCAATGGGAAGGGCAAGAAAGCATCCATGAGGTGCCACAAGTGTGGCGAGCTTGGGCACTTTGAGAGGGAGTGCCACAAGAGTTCTCAGGGGTTAGAGGGGTCTGGAAAGTCAATGATCAAAAAGGGGTGCTTCACTTGTGGAAGCTTGGACCACATGAAGAGGGACTGCCCTAAGAGGGGAAAGGCTAAAAGCAGCCAAGGGGTTGCCTTCACTACGGCGGAAGAAACAAATCCTAGACAGTGGTTTCTGGACTCGGGGGCAAGCCAGCACATGACTGGGGACAAGAGCATGTTCAAAACCCTGGAGCCGCTTAAGGATGGAGAGCAGGAGATCAAGTTTGGCAACAAAGCGGTGCTCAAGGCAATGGGAGTTGGTACGATGGAGCTACGGTGTCTAACACCAGTTGGTGAGCGAGTCAACACTCTCCATGATGTGATGTTTGTCCCAGGAGTTGCAGAGAACCTCTTTTCTGTGAGCAGGGCAACTGAACTTGGAGCGGAGTTTGTCTTTAAGCGGGGAATGTGCCAAGTGTTCATGAGAAACGAGGTCGTGTTGCGAGCAGAGGGGGCCTGTTTATAATCTGCCAGCTGGGGTTGTCTTGGAGAGATTCGTGCTTGCTTGTGAGAGAAGCTGAGAGTCCAGAATTGTGGCATAGAAGACTTGGGCACGAGGGGTATGAAAATTTGGCAAAGATGGTTGAGGAGGAGCTAGTCTCGGGTGTCCGAATGAGCAGAAAAGCGTTCAGAGAAAAGAAAACTTTGGTGTGCGAGCCATGTATCCTGGGGAAATAGACTCGTGAATCCTTTCCAAAGGAGTCAGTGTTAGAAGAAAGCACAGAGCCGCTTCAGCTGGTGCACATGGACGTGTGCGGACCTATGCCAAAGGTGTCAAAGGGGGGGAGCAGATACCTAGCAACCCTTGGATGATTACAGCAAGTTATCTGTGGTGCAACCTTTGAAAAAGAAGAGCGACGTTGTAGCCGTCACAGAAAGGGTACTAGCGCGCCTAGAGCTACAGACTGGGAAGAAAGTCAAAGTAGTGCAAACGGACAGAGGGGGTGAGTATGTCAACAAAGAGATGACCACCCTTCTGAGCAAGAGAGGTATCACGCACAAAAAGACAGTTGGATACTCGCTTGAACAGAACGGATCAGCAGAGCGGTTGAACAGGGACTTGCAAGAAAAGGGGAGGACAATGCTAGAAGACTCGAGGCTTGGAAAAGAACTGTGGGCAGAGGCCATGGTGACCGCCAACTATACCCGCAACCGGCTGCCCTCAAGAATGCATGGGAAGACACCCTGGGAGAAGTTCTTTGGGAAGAAGCCGGATGTGAGTCACATGCGTGTGTTTGGGGCACGTGCATACATGCACATCCCCAAGGAAAACAGGAAGAAGATGCAATCAGTCAGTGAGAGAGGGGTGTTTATGGGGTATGAGCCGGATTGCAAAGCCTACATGGTGCTGCGGGAAAGAGATGGGCGGATCTTGGTTTCTCGTGACGTCATCGTCAACGAAAAGCCTGCCTTCGGGACCATTGAGCTGAGCTATGACTCAAAGAAGGAGGAGGAGGGTGCTCGTGGTCTTAGCCATGTGAGCCTTCCTACTCAAATGGGTACAGGAGATATCCCTACGGGGAAGTCTGGCACTTAGTTCGGTGCAGGAGATATCCTTACGGGGAAGTCTGGCATTGGAAAAGAGGAAAGTAGCGCCCCGTCAGGAGTCCTTATAGGGGGAGCAGTAGCAAGCCAAAAACTCCTTCTCCAGATCGACCTAGAGGACGAGGAGGACGGCGAGAAGCAAGAGCTGCGAAGAAACCCTGCTCGTGAAAGGAGGATACTTGCAAGGTATTGGGCAAACCTTGCAATTGAGGGGAGCAACCCAAGGGGATCAGGGGAGCATCCTGAGCCACAAACATACCAAGAAGTTGTTTCGGGGGAGGAGAGTGAGCTTTGGCAGAAAAGCATGGATGAAGAAATGCGTTCGCTCTTAGAGAACGGCACCTAGGAGCTGGTGGAAAGGCCGGAAGGGGTAAAACCAATCCCTATGAAGTGGGTTTATAAAGTCAAGCGGGACGTGCAAGGAAATGTTGAACGGTACAAGTCTCGTTTAGTGGCAAAGGGGTTCCTGCAGAAGCAAGGGGTTGATTTCGAGGAGGTGTACGCCCCGGTGAGCAAGCACACAACTTTGAGAGCGCTGCTAGCGATTGTAGCGCAGCAAGACTTGGAGTTGCACCAGCTTGATGTGAAAACGGCCTTCCTCAATGGAGAGTTAGAGGAAGAGATTTATATACAACAGCCACAAGGGTATGAGCAAGGAGGGCCGAACATAGTGTGTCATCTGCTGAGGGCTCTCTACGGACTGCGGCAAGCGCCTCGGGCATGGCATCGGTGCCTTAAGAAGGTCTTGGCGGACCTTGAGTTTGTGGCATCATCTACGGACGCTGCACTCTTCCGAGGCACAGTGGACGGTGAGACAATTTGGCTGTTTGTCTAGGTCGATGACATTCTAGTGGCAGCCCAAGGAAAGGAGCGAGTAACAAAGGTGAAAGCGCATCTAACAGCCAAGTTTGACGTGCGAGATCTAGGGCCTGCCACCTATTTTCTGGGAATGGAGCTATCACGTGATCAAGAGGCATGGAGTCTGAAGCTAACCCAAAAGAAGCTAACGGGGGAGCTGATCAGCCGATATGGACTGGCAGATGCACGCACGCGCTCAGTGCCACAGGCAGTGGGGGAGAAACTCAGAAAGGAGGGGGAGCCCTTGGACACGGTGAGATTCCCTTATAGCGAATGTGTGGGAAGTCTGCTTTACCTGAGCGTGTGCACGCACCCTGATATTGCTCAGGCTATGGGAGCGTTGGCGCGTTACATAGCAGCACCAACAGTGGAGCATTGGGAGGCCGCGCTTGGAATAGTGCGTTATCTCGTGGGGATTGCAGATTTCGGCCTAACCTTTGGGGGAAGCAGTGAGACTCTTGTGGGCTACTGCGATGCGGATTACGTAGGAGACCTCGGCTCGAGAAGGTCCACAACAGGGTATGTCTTCCTAATGTTTGGGGGAGCGATGAGATGGTCAAGCCGATTGCAGCCAACGATGGCCGTGTCAACGGTCGAAGCAGAGTATTTAAGCGCGGGGCAGGCAGTGAAGGAAGCACTATGGTTTCAAAAGCTGGGGGCGAATTTGGTGCTCAACCTGAGACATGTTCAAATCTATTGCAACAACCAAGGAGCAATTCAACTGCTAAAGCATCCTATTGCTTCTCAAAGGTCGAAACACATTGATGCGATTCATCACTTTGCGAGGGAACGGGTGGCACGCAAGGAAATCAACTTCGTCTTTTGCAAAACGGAGGACATGAAGGTGGACATTCTGACCAAGGCACTGGCACTAGGAAAATTCAAGAAGTGCAGGAAGGAGATAGGCATAGAATAGTCATTCGTGTGTGGGGGAGTGTTGAAATTAGGTGTCAGGTTAATGATAGGTTAGCTAGGCACGTGTTAGCAATTTGTAGGATTTTGACACGCGAATGACTGGAACAGTCTACATCTGGAACCTCCTAGACACGTGTATAAGTTTCAAAGTTCCTTCTACAAGATTCGACAAGTAGCGTACCCTTGTCACGTGCCCGTAGGTCCTGTAAGCCAGACCGAAAGAATATAAAGCAACAAGTCGAGTAGCTAGATACTGTGACTTTGATTTGTGAACTTGTAATGTTATGTTTCATTTCTAAAGTTTGTTATTGTGCAACCTGAGATTCTTAACACGCACAGGTCAGTTCCCAGAGTTATTCCCTTCCTTCTTTTGCTTTAAAAAATCATGGCTTTGGATTCTAGTTTGTGAATCACCCAATTTCATAAACTGATGGGGTCCCTTTGTTGTATGGAGCTTATTTTTCTTTGCATTTTGAGTTCTGCTTTTGAGACGTGGCAATTTGTTTTGTCTGTGATTCTTGAACATGTAGCAGAGGTTGGAAGGAGGCAACTCAGGAACAAGGAGATTGGGGGCAATGCAGACAACACCTTGAAGCTACAAGCGACATAACAGAAGATGGGTGAACTTGCCTCTGCCATGGCAGTGCTAGGCAAAGAGGTTGCAGCTGCCATGATTGCTGTTGAAGCATAGCAACAACGACTCACACTGCAGCGATTAATTGCTATGGTTAAGACACTTGGACAATATGAACAAGATTTCATCTTATGTTTTGTGCATTGAACAGTGACCCATGAGAGTTCATGGATATTGCGGCATTGTTTAATGATGTGCATATGAAGGTTCAACTTAAAATATTGCTGAAAGACCCCCCTTGGGATTTTTCTCAGGTGGAAGCAGAGCGCTCCTATCATCTGCGTGTTGCAGAGATACTAGACCAGCTTCATGCTCAAGTATTTGTTTCCCTTTTGGAAGATGAGAGTTATGATTGATTGCACACTTTAGCAGTTTTGGAAAGCTTATGTTTGTGGATAAGTAGCCATACCAAATGGGTGAGTTGTTTCAACAGCTGATATTGTGGAGCTCATTGTGGAGGGAATTGTATTTAGTTATCTGCCTCTGTCCCACCCTTGGTTCTCAATGATTTGCATGTGGGACCTGTGTGACTTAAGCTACCAAACCCTGACTGGGAGTTTGGATATGCAGATGGTCTCTGAGCGCCAGTGCATTGAGTTAAGCTCCACACCTGGGGGAAATGTTGCAGCTGATGATATGTACATGCCCCCCCCCTTCATATGAGGATGTCAAGTCGAATGGTGGATCACAAAATGCCTCTGAAGCTGCTCCTGTTGCTAAAGCTGCACAGAAGGCTCTATACTTCCTTGCTGAGGTAGCCTCTTCAACTTCTCAAGTGTGTGTGTATTCATGTTTTGTTGAAGATGCATTGTGTTTCATGGATATGTTGTTAGGGGTATGGGAGTTCTAGTGAATTTGTTGTATTCTCAAGTTGTGCAATACACTGAGTAACTGTGTAAAATTCTTTGTACACAGTGAAGCTTCAGATCCTTGTTTTAGCATTTATGTCCCCAAGGGTCAATAGAGCTTTCATAGAACCCATCTCTTGATGTATTGTTTATGAGGAAACAAACGTTGCCTTTCCACTACATGAATTTGAGGTTTTTGGCCAGCAGGACAGGCTGTTGAGAGGGGGGGGGGGGGGTTCTGTGTTTTTTATCACATGAGGCTGATGAAATGGCCTGCTCAGTTAGATTTGTAGCATGTTATATTTCTGCTTGCCCAGAATTTTGCTATTATCTGTAGCTTGTTATGTGTGAAAACCCTTGATGCTTAGGTTCTTTAAGGACTTGAAATTTGAGGGTGACCTGGTTGACCAGAAGTCTTCCATAAAACAGCTAAAATATTACTCATTTTAGGATTGTGAAAGCAAATATTGTGTTGACAACTAGAAGGGAGTTTTTCTAGTTATCACTACAGGAATCAACTTTCAAAAGTCTAGGGTCCTTTAGCTATTCCCACTTGACAGTTTATCTGCCTCTTTTAGCTTACAATCATTGTTGCTATCCCAAATTGTTGTCTGGGCAGTGCAGATTATTGCAAATTGTCATGAAGTCCCTGATTCCAAACCTGGATTTTTATTGGGCAATGTGGCATTGGTCGAGGCAGGTGATGCATGACTTTGAAACTGAGGATCAAGGGGAGCTGAGCTTATCTGTTGGGGATTATGTGGTTGTTCGCCAGGTCTACCCTTTATTAATTTGGTTGCTTCTCTGACCTAATATTTCAGGGAAGGGTAATTGTTGTGTTATGTTGTATATCTTTTGGTGGCTCGTTGGAGGATGTAATGTTTCCTGGTAGTTGACATGCAAGTGCTAATTTGCCAAGCTTACTAATGAGGTTGATGGTGGGCATCTGGTTGGCAGGTCTCTCCAACAGGCTGGTCAGAAGGAGAGTGCAAAGGGAAGGTAGGTTGGTTTCCATCCTTGTACGTTGAGCGGAGGCAACGCATTCCTGCCAAAAAGGTAGCTGATGATAGCCCAGGGGTTTAATCTCAGTGCTTTTCCAACTTATTGGGTCTTGATTAGTGGAGAAACTATCACTCTGAAGCTTATTCAAGTTAAGTATTGTTGATTACATTAAGGTAGGAACCCATGTTCAATACAAAACATTCTTCCATCTTTGCAAAACTTAAGGTGAGTGTGCTCACTGAGATTTTATTAGCTCAATAGAAACCATTTTCCATGTCCATTTTGTGTGTGATTAGTGAGCCATGGTAACCCTAACCCTAGAACATTGTTAATTCAACCCTAAAATGCTAACCTCAATTCATAATGTTAAACTAGGGTCCATTATTCCTTTTCAATAAAAAATATTTTACAAATTATTTAACATCGCCATGTGGCAAGTTTCTATTCTTCGATCTTTAAAAGATGTGACAAATTTGAAATTTCCAATCAAATAATAATTCGACACGTGTCAAGATCCTCATTCTTTACATCTGATGAATGGGATATATCTAGGGTTTTTTAATAAATATGTAAATGCCATAATGCTCATATTGAGACACGTGGCACATTTTGATTAGCCAAACACAAAAGACGTGGCCATTTTTTGGCCATTTGATTTAGAAAATTCAAGATCACAATCTGGTTTCCTAAATACTAGAAACCATGCCATGTGGCAACAACCCATTAGTTAATCGGAAAAAACATGGCCACTCCTTACCCACACGATCAGGAAAAACTTGAACATGTGACAATCCCAATGTGTTGAATCCAACGACCTAAATAAATGTAGAAGGATTTAAGGAAATATAATTGAAATATTTCAATAGTTGACATGTGTCTCCACATGGTTGGAGTTTGGATCCACCAAAATAGTTGCAAATTATAGTCGCAAAATGATGCCTTGTATACATTATGTATATACTGGCCCCATCGGATGAAATTGTATATACTATATTTAGGCTCCATCCGCCATCTGATGATGTCATTCTGATGTAATTGGTTTTTGCAACTATTTGTCGTCTACAACTTGTCTTAGGCGACTATTAGCAAAATAGTTGTAAAATGTCACTTTCGACTAAAAAATAGTCGTAAACACCAGTTGTAAATCAAGGGATTTCTACTAGTGTATCCGCAGTCGACTTCATCCGAAAGATTCGGCAACATGCTTTCCGATTTGATCATTGTTACTCATCAACTCATATCAATCTCATCGCCAATGAGCACAAAGCCCTTATCCATGTTCACAAATGTGAGCCAATGTTGAAGGACGGCATCGATTCGCTTTCCAGCAATTCAAGTTTCAAGGATGGTTGGTCTTTACTTGGTGCACAATTCCCGAATCTAATGGAATATTGTGGTGTTGTTGCAACACTTTTTCTTGGAACTAGTACTGTAAAGTCCGATTTTTCGATCATGCGTTGGGAGAAGGATTTGTTCCACAAGCGTTTATCGAACTTTGGATTAGAAGGAGTCATGCAGGCAAAACAGTTCTTGTTCATAGAGCAGTTCCAGCATTGATAGATGATGAATATCTTTTGAGTGAGAGAGTGGATCTTGGCAAAGCACGAGTGTTAGCAAATATGGATAGCTCTTAAAATTGCATTGAGCACTATGTAAATCAGTTGTGGGCACTTGTGGAATGCAAACTAGCTTAAACCCTGCGAGAAATGTTTTCATGGCCATATGGAAGTTTAAGAAGGGTGTAGAATTGCAGGTGGCAATATGTGTACGTGTTGTAGTGACCACTATCAGGCAAAATGGGAATGTCACCCGTATTGTCACAATGTCCCAGGCATTTTTGAACAGTTTCTTGCAGTTGAAACAACACCCTAGCTGCTCAAGTTATGAATGACAAGTATTTGTCTCGTTTCCACTAGATTCCAGTTCACGGCAGATTTAAGCTTGATATTGTATGGAAAGCAAGTTTTGTATACAATTGTATGTTGAAGGTCTAGAGCAGAACTCACTACCATGAATGTGTTTGTTGCATTGAATGAAAAGAGAGGCATGTCTGCAATATGTGTGAACAATGAGAATGGGAATGAATCTGTATGCTTTGTTTTCTAGGCATTCTCTGGGTATTCAATTTGGGTGTCTACATTTTTTCTTCCTCTTGGGACTAAGACAGACACATTGTATGTTTTTGTGTTTGTTTTTTTTTTGGTTCTGTAGTTGTTACCATGGCACAGGTTCTATAAGGAAGACACAGCTATTCATTCAGAATTTCTACTGAAGATTTGGTTAATGTGCATTGCAAGGAGGCTAAGCATTTAAATGTTAGTGCAACAGGGCTTCAAGGAAGCCCCCTAATGATCAGTCATGGATTAGTTTTTGCTTCTGAGATCATGGTAGTGGCAGCAGCAGCACCCATATCTTGCTTTTTTCGAACACTTATAGCACCAAAACACATGTTTTATGAGCAAAGTCATAAATTGTGCTCACCAAGGGCAACAAGGTTCAAGTCTGGCAGGAGGTTGGCATGTACTCCTCAGCCCATCACATATCAAGCAGCTTCAGATTCATCAGAATTGCAGGAGTCTGCTGATGACCAAGTCTGTTTCATCATTTTCTACCTACTGTTTGTTTTGTTCTTGCTTGAGAGGAATTCTCCATCTGGGTTGTTTTTTCCTCATGTTTACGTATTAATCCAAAATTGCAAAGACGAAGCCAAGTTTATGGATCCATCATGTTAGTTAGCTTCAGATAGCACCATGTGTAGTAGTGTTAGTGTTTTGAAGTTTCCATGGCAAGCAAGCACTATGTGTTCCTTGGCAATGCTATGTTAACCAATCATTTTCTGCTAAATAAAGCCTTCATTTGGCCCCCACCTAAACTAACTATTCCTGATGCGCCTAAATCAAGTTAATTTAGGTAATTCAGGCGACTGCCTAATATAAACATGCATGTGCATATGTAATTATGCATTAATATTTTGATAAAAAATCAAAAATACAAAAAATGAATACATCAATTTCTATAAACAACTTGACATGTTTTCCTACATTATTATTTCTTACACATGTGACTTGCACTTGGGGCCACAAATAATTTAATGAATATAAACAATCCACCAAATGGCTTTAAAAACTAGTCCTTTTCCTTGTAACCCTTTCAAAATGAATTATGTAATCTTCAAGAAAAGTATTCTGTGTATGATATAATCAAATGCATTTAATGAACATAGTTCAACATAAACATCAACATTTTTTATCCATGAAACAAAACTCAATTCAATTAGATTATTTAATGCATTCTTTTTTATTCCTTTAAATTGAAATTTGTAACTAGGACAAGGATTCAAATTATTTAAAAAAACTCAAAGAAACATTTATATTGTATCCAATTTATTATAAATTGGATAATTATTTAGATTTTAGATTAGATTTTATTATCATTTTAAAATGACATCATTCTAGTTATAGGCATACAACAACCCATTGTAACTATAAAATAATAAATATTATTAAAATCCAAAATAATATTTTGTAGTCTTTTTTTCATTAGACGATCCTTTTGGGTATTTTAACCATGAATATGCCTACGATAAGATTGAGGTAACCTATGGTAATCAATTGGGTAGGTTATGGAGATTTTAATTAACTTAAGATAAATTTCAAGGTTGCCTTGCTTTCTCCTTGTGATCATTCAAGTTTTACATCTAGTCATTTGAAAATTACCAATCATAAAATCGAAACAAAAGGAATATGCATCTTTAACCAATCCAAATGTCTAAGCCTCTAAATGATTGGTGGATTTTTAGGGGTTTTATTTTTCTCATCAATATTAGGGCATTTACTTTGATCAAATTCCACCATCACCATGCCTACCACACCCCTACTCTATTAAAAGATACAAATTACATTTCATGAACTCATTTAATTCTACTTGCATTTTCTTTTTGTCTTTTTGCCTTTCATCCAAGTTGTGTTAATTAATTATGGAACATAATACCTCCTCCTCATAAGGACCTTTAATTGCACCAGTGAATGACAAGTAGCTTAACAAGATGCCCTTGAATTCTAACACCATTCAACAACCACACACAAAAAAATTGATCAAATGGGTGGTGCGCATTCTTGAAATGGATCAATCAATATGGTTTTGTAGGCTATCCCCCAATGCTCATATTTTAGCCATCTATTTAAAATTTGACTTGCTTCCTAATGGTAGCCTTAAAAGGTTTGTTGAATGGTAATGTGAAAATGATGATATTTGCCTTTTTTGCAGACCTAGGTTCCTAATGATAGCCATTACCATTGGCTTAAAAGTTCGATCAACCCATTTCCAAGGGAGCATAAGAAATAATACCTCATTCGCACCATCTATTGATTGTTTGATTCCTTGCAATTGTGAAGTTTGATTACTTTACGGTTTAGGAGGTTAAATAGTTTGTTATTATTTATA
The DNA here is from genome assembly GCA_963920785.1 of Sphagnum contortum. NCBI lineage: Eukaryota > Viridiplantae > Streptophyta > Sphagnopsida > Sphagnales > Sphagnaceae > Sphagnum > Sphagnum contortum. The sequence goes on along the minus strand of OY987290.1, from coordinate 1,023,101 downwards.
TGTTTCTTTCTAAAATCAATGAAGGTGTGTGACACATGTTTATGTTTTTAAGGATTGGCTATCATACATCTTTATTGGAACTAGTATTATTGTGCTACCTAACTTAATGAACTAGAATTTTCATCACCCTTGATTACCCAATCAAGTATCGTCACTCATAAGTTCTCCATTTTATTACATATATAAATGGAGGATTTATAAATAATGATATTTAATTTTACAAAAATTCATAGGTTCGTTAAATTGAGGAGCATAATAAAAAGTAACTTTGCCATCAACTCGTTAAATGTTTCAATGCATAAAAATAACAAAAGGTCTAAATAAAACCCTCATATGAATTATTTTCCCTATGCATTTTAAACCATTAATATTTTTTATAAATGTTAAAGAACACCTATTTGTATGTTAAAACACACACATGGATGTGTCAATACGACTTTAAATAGTTATTTAATTTGGCATGTGGATTTTGATCAATGGTTATCTAGGCTAGGTAGTTATGTGAATAGGGTAACTACTTTTGTAGGTCAATAGCTTAATCTTGATAAGTGTTTAAGTTAAGCTACCTAGGTGGGTCAATATTTCTTAGTAGTTAAGTCAAATGTTCAACTACTATGATAATGTTCATCCTTTTTTGAAGATTTGGTTTCCAAATTGGATGAATAAAATGGTTGTGGGAATGTGTTGGTAGTAAATCCAAATTTTGAATTACATTCATTAAAATTGAAATCCAATTATAATCTTTTTAACTTACATAATTACAAATTAGTTGACATGTCAATTAGGCTAATGACTTGAGATAAATGGCAAGCCCATCATAGACCTATATAGACCTTTCACAAATTTGAACATTTTCCTTATGCTCATTTTCTCCTTATGTGTTGAGACCTTTTTTTTAAAAAAATTTGCAAAATACTTTTTGAATAAAGTCTATCCCCCAAACTTTTTTGTTACTCTATTAAAAAAAATTAACACTTAATATTATTTAAATAGTTGGTTTTCATGCAAGTGATCATGAGTAATGAGGAGAAAATGCATCAAGCTTTGTCACATTTAATGCACACAAGTCATAGTTATAGGTGGGTCATATGGTTCAATTGTTCTCCTTTTTTTTAAAAATTCACTCATTAAGCATGGGGTAATTTTTTGGATTCAAGTTTGAGGTTTGTTTATTCAATTTTTAGTTTTAATCTTTAAAGTTTCAAGTCTAGTTTTAAAGTTTGAAATTTTATTTTCAAAGTTGTAAGTTTATTTTTTCAAATTTTTAGTATGGATTTGAAGTTTCACAATTGAGTTTTCAAGTTTCATGTATGATTTTTCAAGTTGCAACTTTGTTTTTAAAATTTCAAGTATGTTTTTAAAGTTTTGTTTGCATTTTCAAGTTTTAGGTTTGATTCTTGAAATTGCAATTCTATCTTTCAAATTTAGGTCTGATTTTTCAAATTTCAAGTTTGATTTTTCATTCACATAGTTTGTCTACAAGTGTTGGCAATTGGGATGTTTAAACAGAAACTAGTTGAACTCTTCATGTCTTCATTACTACCATAAATTATTTTTCATAGGATCACTTCTTGATATGCCTATTTGTTACTAATTTAATTTGCCATTTGTGCAGCTTAAACAATACATTTGTTTCATTTATACAATTGTGTATCATAGGTGAAGTGAATGATGTTGAATCAAGGAAAGCAAATTACCTTATCAACAAGGTGTGCTAAATATATGTGAAATATGTTCACTTGCCATCATCAAACCAATTCATGGGCCATTCAAGAAAGGTGACATGGAATGAGATTGACAAACCAATGAAATCTTCTATTGCACAATTGTGATTTTAAGTTGAATGAATCAAAAGTGTTGATATCAATGGTGGATCCAATTGATGAAAACCATTATTTGGTAGTTGTTGAGGTCTTAAATGGGAACATTTTTTTGTTTGTTGTAAATGAAATAGATGATCTAGTCCAAGAACACCTTTGGGATGTACCATAGTACCTTTTTAGGTTTGGCATTTTGTTGCCAAATAATTATTTAATTTTGAAAATTTGATTGCAACCCAGAAATATATATATATAAAATTTTAGGCAAAATTTTATTTAAATAAAAAAAAACGTGACAACAGCCCGAAATCTCTTAAAATACATGTACTAGTATGCATATTAAAAACCTTATAATTATTTTATAACAACTTCTTGAATTTCATGAAATCTTAGTAATCAATAAACAATATTTTGAAAAAACATCAACAAAAAGGGACCTTAATTTTCTTCAATTTCAGCATTTGAAAAAATAATATAATATTTGTTGAACCTGAAAAGGTACTATGATATTAAGCATTACCATGTTGTGGGACAATGAATACATTACTAGTAAATAGTGTGTAATAAGTGTTAATACTAAAAGCAAATGTGTTTAATAAACCTAGAATCAAAAATAAAATTTGTGACTATGTGTTCTATAACTTTTCCTAAACTCTTTGTTGGTTTTATTATAATTGAACATTCATTATTTCAATTTTAATTTAAAATATTGGACACATTTTGCAATTAAATTTCATTTTTTTCCAACTTAAATTGTTTAATTGCAATTGCATCTTCGTGTGATTACATATGATTACAACATTTGCACTTTTAAAATCAATTATTTGATTCCAAAGATGAAAAAGATATAAATATTTTAACTTTAGTTCAACTACAAATTTACTTCATTTCAATTCATGTTAATCACATTTGAGTTGATCCTTCAACATTAGTGATAGACATATAGACATTTGCAACACATGCATGCATCATGCCCATGTGGCATCACCCAATTTCACAAGCTTCAAATATTTTTGGAGATGAAGTAACTTCAATTTTTCATGATTTGATGGCATCACATGTTATGGTCAATTGGATCATTTTAATTTGAATAATCTAGTGTTACACCACTAGAGGAATGATATGACACATAAGCAAATGAATTTCATCCACCCATGCCATGCCAATTGATTCTAGTTGGAAAGCATGTTCAATTATAATGGTAGGCTTGCTTTGAATATATTGTCCCATGGATGTCATTTGTAATTAAGTATTATTTGCAATTTATTGCCATTGACTTTTTTAGTGACTTTTTTGGTGCATAATTTTTAAAGATACATTTCAATTGTAATTTAGTTGTGCATGGCTTTGCAATTGGAAAAGCTAGTTGAAAATGGAATTATATGTTGTTTTTCCCTATGATTAATTGTTGCTTCCTCCAAGGTTGTTGGGGACTAGTATTATAACAAGGATTCTTCTCATGCAAAAATGAAGATATATGTTGACAAATGCATCAAATCTACCTTGAGTTTGATCTAATTCAATGCTCATCTTGGGTTTGAAAAAAAATTGATTGAATTTGTCACAATTTTTCACTTTCTAAATCATAGTTGCTCTATGTGTGAATTCAAGGTAATCATGGATTTGTTTTGCATTTTGAATGTAAAAACAATCCTAAAAAAACATTGGATGAATAATAGTGGGTGGGGAATGGCCACTACAACAAATCATGGTTTATTTGACAAAAACTTTTGGTGAAAATAGACCAAAAGTTACATTTGCCAACTTCACCAACCAAATCATATTAGACAAGTCAATTTTGACATGTCCAAATTGATTGGGTTTTTTTGGTTGGGTTCTTTTTACTAATTTTTTTGTTACTAAAATAAAATTGGGTAGAGAGAATATCTACATTTAAAAATAAATTAACGCCCAAAATAATACTATTTTTTTCCCCCTACCTACCTACCCCTAATAATTAATGAAAAAATAATAATACATATTACCTACCTATTTAAGCTAATTAGGCTAGCTAAGCAACCTAAGTAGTGGCCTAAATTGTAAGTGTGAAAACTTGAATCCTTCACCTTCACATTTAAAAATCAAGTCTTTAATCATTACACTACCACCTTCGTAAGGCGAAATGTTTTTGAACATAATATAATGAACATGTTTAATTTTTTTTACACTATTTACATAGGTTAACAAGTAAGGTAGTTTAACCTAGGTAGGCATTGGCCTATACTAATCTAGGAGATGTTATACTAAACTTGCCTAGGCTATATTTTTAATCTACCTAGGTTGTATAGGTTGTATTAGGCTAACCAATTTATGCTACCTATAATATACTAACCAAGACTATATTAAACTACCTAAGTTATATTAATTTAATGCTACCTAGTTAAATAATATATTTAATACTTATATATAACGTAAGCTAGGTATTATATTATTAACCTAGGTTTAAGTAGCAAGGAGGTATATTAGGTTGTTAAGGTCATTGAATAATATCCTAAATTTGAAAATTAAAAAAATAAGAGCAAGGAGTGAAATACACTCCTATAGCTATATAGTGACAAATAATCAAATTAGAAAGAAATTCTAAAATTAATAGTACAAATAGATTCTTAAATTCCTATCAAGAACACGAAGACAATTTTTTTAATAAATATCAACATTCGAAAACAAAAATATTCTAGTTTTCGAAACAAATACCTTGAACGTGGCAATTGGCAATCTTTCAATATCACCTCTAGACATGACTTGGGGGCTAGGCATTTTATTTTGTTTCTTCTAACCACTTTCTCTTTGGAATGGGTAAACATTTCTTCCCCTTTTGATTATTTTATCTTTTCCCATCAATTGAATATATTGTCATTTAATTTTTTTAAATTTATAATTAATGAAGATTGGACCCATCATTTTAAAGCTTTTTGAGTTTAAAATAATTATGTTTGTTGTTAGGCCAAGTTTTTAAAAGGTCTCAAAATGGGATGTCGACTTAACAAACGTTTCCAAATCTAAACATCCTTAATCAAAATTGACAAAATTCAAATCAATGTGATGTTTTGGTTTGAGAATGACCTAAGCTTTGTCAACAACAACAAACTCAGACAACACAAAAAATGACAAAGAAATTTTAAAAAGAAGAAGGTAGGAATGACAAAACGACGACAAACAATACTAGAAGTGTCAAAAATGCATGTTGGAAACACCAAAGGTGCTTAGTTGAACATAGAAAATGTCTTTTTTTGAGCAATAGAAGGCATGAACCACATTGAAGATTGAATGTAATGTGGTAGGACACCAAAAGATATATAGAGGATGTCGTGAGCACTAAAGTTGAAAATATTTTATATTTTATATATTTTTTGAACCATGGATCATTGGGAAGCAAAGGAAGGACATTGGGGGATGTTGGGAAGGCACCAAAAAATATTGTTTGTAATGTAATATAAAACATCAAAAAGGACATCATGGGTGTTAAAAATATTAATGTTTTAATAGGTGAAAATTAAATCTCATATTTTAAAATTAATTAAAGTGATTTTTAAAAAAAATATATGATCATGGATTACCAATTTTTGATAACTAATTATTTTTAAAATTAATTTAAATATATTAATATTTTGACCTTGATCGACATTGGTAGTGTGAAGCAATGTGAAACCCAAGTTAGATAATTGCATGTGTTGAAATATGATCATTGAGAAAATGCTAAAATATACGGGGATTTTTCAATTCCATTTTCTTTTTTAAAAATTCAATTGTGCATATATTGATGTCTATTTTTCAAGAATTCAAAATTACTAATAAACTATTATTCACAAGTATACCTACCCATAAATTATTTTTACATTATTCACAATTTACCTAGCTTGGTTAGGCACTAATTATTTATTTTATGAAATGGCCAAAATTTTTGGAAAAATATTTTCCTCATATGCTGAAATTTTGTAAGAAAGGAACTTTCAAATACACTAGCTTTATTATTTAATATAATGTTGAGTTGTAGAATATTAATATTTTTACTGCTGAAATGTAAATGAAAAAATAAAATAAAATAAAATAAAATAATTAGGCACCTTGCTACTTAAGTAAGAGCTAGGTACCCAAGTAGTTGAAATTAGTTTGGTTGTTAAAAGTTTTAGAGATGAATGTAACAAGGCAACGGGTTTGTTTTTATTATGAAAATGAGCAAAAATATATGGATACTTAACTTCATGATTTTATTTTCATATTAAAAATTATCTTTAATTCAATTGCATTTCCACCAAAAAAAACATCTTATGTTTTTAACAATTTGTGAAACCAAGTCATATAATGTTGCATATCTTGTAATTTGTTTGTCAATTAAGCAAATTATTTGCAAAACAAACAAATTATTTGTAAAACAAGCAAATTATTTGTAAAACAAACAAAAAAATTATCTGTAATTTATTAAAGGTTAACAACATAGGTATCCTTGTATTTGGATACCTATGTTGTTAACCTTTAATAAATCACTTAATAAATGATTTAAAGGGTTTAGGGTTTATGATTTAATTAAATTGGTCATTAACCAAACGAAACCAAAACCCACACGGTTACCCAAACAGTTGTTCGCTTACTAGGAAGGCGGGAGTCTTGGTTCATAATTTTTTTAGGGTTACAGGAACGTTGCATTGCGGGAAAGGAGGGGAGCGTTTTCAAATGCGTTTGTTTGTTTGTTTGTTCCTTTGCGCATCGGAGCAGCAATACAGAGGGTTGGTTTCTTCGTCTTCTTCTTCCAGCAGTTAGCGCTTGGATAGTTGGTTTTTTGTTTCTTTCCTGGCTTTGGGACAGAAGATGGGGTTCAGAGGATCATAACACCAGGTCCATGTTCTATTATCATTCAATGCATGGTGAGATGCTGTATCAATCTGTTCCTTTTCTCATTCTCTCCGCTTCACCTTTGTTCACAAAATTAGTGGCCACTGAAATCTGCTTGGTGCTTTTTTGCTTTTATTTTACTTAGTGTGTTGAGGAGTGACAATGTCATTGCAAATGCTCTGAATGTTTTGTTTGAATGTGTGTTATCTAGATACAGACATTTGTGCTACAGCTTGGGAGTGGCAGTGATGGCATTGAGGGACACAAAGACTGGGCAACAACAAGTGACAGGGGATGCCCTCCTCATGCTGCTGCAGGCTCCAGACTCCTCAGGTCTTGCCTCGCAATTGAAGCTTTATGTAGCACCTGTGAACACAGTGGGAGCAGGTGGGAAGGAGAACAGGTCGGCAGCAGAATGGCATGCCTGTGCTAAGCAGTATGTGCCCTTCCTTGTCAAGCTCCTCAAGCTGTGCACTGCTGAAGTGGCCCGCCCACCACGTGGGGAGAATGACACTGCTGCGTGGAAGAAAGGCGATGAGGTCTTTGCAGCCATGACAATTGCACTCGACACCCTTCACCTGCTGCGCTCCTTCCTTGTAGGCTGTGCATTTGAGATCGAGATCCAGAGATCAGGCCTAGTTCGCCGCCTGATGGCATGGAAGAAGTTTGCCGTTGCATTAGAACAGAGCCGAAAGAATTACCTCAGCTTGTGTTGCAATGTTCTTGCTCCCACAACCAAACAAGGGGGGCTCATGGTTGCAGCTATCAAGGGCAAGGCCAGTGCTCGACAGAGGCGAGTTCTGTCCACTGCAACCACTAAGAAGGCTGCAGGTGAGACTTTGGAACAGGAATTAGGCCTTCGGCCACCTCATGAGGTGGAGATGGTAGCAGGGCTTTCAGCTTTAGTCACTGGTGTTGTGGTTGACCTAATTTGGTGCTCTGGTGAAACTGGAGCTGATTCCCCTGAGTGCTTTCAGAAACTCGCCATTCTACCACAGCAGCTGGATCCTTGGCTCAGAATGCTAGATGCAGGTGTAATCGAGGGCCAGAGAGATGCACTGTTCAGAGCCCTACACAAATGTGCTTCATTACTGGTTGCAAATCCAGCACTGTATGGTGCAGAACTTGTAGAGAAGTTTTGCCTACTCACACTTCAGCAGCTGTACAATTCACCTGCCCTATGTCCACAGTATGCCAAGGTAGCTTGGAAGCTGTCTTCACACTTGAGCTGCCAAGGTGCAAACTTCACTCGGATTGCCTTGAATGTGTGTGAAGTGGCAATGGAAGACATCTTGCTAAGAAGTGAGCTGCAATGTCTATCGGGGAGTACTGATGTACTGGATCTGATAGATGGCTATGCACGTCTGTGTCTAACTGCCAATGAAGGTCCTCAGGGTTGGTTTCATATTTGTCAGTTTGTAGAGGGATGTGGACAGGAGTTCAGGTTGCTGGCACCTGCTGCAGGCTTCTATTCAGTAGGTTTGATGCTCCTCATTGAAGAAACAAGTGAAAAGGAAATGAAGGCACTAGGTCATTTATCCAATGACAGAGGCTGCAACAACCCACAGGAGAAGATTCACTCTGCCTGTGAGCTTCTTCACGCTGGAGCAGAGGCAGTTGAGATGTGGCTGCAGCAGGACACCATCCCGTTGAGTTGGCCACCATTTATAGAGGGAGGTAGTGGTGGCAACAGGGGAACACAAGCATCCAAAGGTGTGCTGGGGAAAACAGGTGTAGTAGCGGTTGAAGCAAACCACCTTCTCTCTGCATTGAAGGCTGTGGATTTCATCCGAAGACATTCAGCAACATATGTGCAGCATGAATGGACTTCATTTTTATCAATAGCAGGCTCAAAAAGTTCTGAAGAAGGGAGAAACTTGACTCAGTCAGCAAGTTTCAATAGTGCACTGCAGAAGGTTTTGCTTCTGTGCATCCCATTGTTGGAAAGGTGTGAGACTCTGACTTGTGATGAGTATCTGAAGAAAGGTTGGAGCATGACATCTGCCTCCATGATAGCAGCATTCCGCCTTTCCTTGGTTCATCAACAGCAACAAGAAATTCAGACTTGTATCGCATCGATCAACACCCTTGTGTCAACAGGCCGTTTGAAACCCGATGACCTCCACTGGTTAACATCTTCCATCTACAACATGGGTGTTCACATTTTCAACACAAAGCTATATAAATTGGCTTGTTTCCCCTTTGAAGTTGCAAACAACGTTGTCTGGACTAGAGTTTCCTCCAATCTCACTCAGCCATCTGAGGTTGCAGAGAGCATGGGCCAAAACAGCATACTGCGTGACTTGGTGTCTGAGGGATGTGCCAAATGTTTGACTCTTGCAGACACTCTGGCTCGCAGTGGGCAACATACAGTGGGATTGGGAGTGCTCGTGGCTGGCATCACACGTTGGGCAATGGTGCAGACAGCAATGAAGCCTCCTGGTTTGAAAATTCCCAAGGTTCTTGTTCGCTCATTGGTCAAGATGATGCATGCAGAGAGTGTGCTGGCTGCAAAACTGGTCACATTGGACCCACCTTGTCTATACACATTCCTAGGGTCCAATCTCAGGCATTTTCAGCCTCGCACACTTGGCCTCCTTATGGAAGAGGAGATGTCAGCACTGGAAGAATTGGAGGCTTCAAACTTGAGTTATTTCCAGTCAACAATGGAACGCCAGTTGCATCTTCTGCTTAACAATGTCTATACAGCTGAGGAGTTTCCAGTAGAGCGATCCAGAGCACTGCAGGAAAAGGGTCGGATTGCTCGATCAAGAGGGAATGATGGCCTTGTCACCTGTGTTTCATGCATTATCGAGGCTGAATCTGTTGTGAATGCAGCACTGAAGGATAGCCAGGGAACTTCCTCAGCAGTTTTACAAGTAGCAAGTCTCGAGGATCAGTTAGCTACAATCTACTGCATCCAAGCGCTCTGTGCCTATGAAACAAATCCATCTGCCCAAGACTACATTGAGAAGATTGTTGCAGCTCTGAAGTTGTGGAAACAGTCTCTGGAAGCTCAAAAGAAGTGGAGTCTGTTGCATAATGAAGATAATGCCGTGTCAGATTGTCAGGAAGCAGGCAATGGAGCAGCTTCTGTGGGTCTCCTAATGAACATCTTTGACTTGCTCTCTTTGAAGGGGTTTTCACCTCTTCAATGTGAAATTCAGGGCCTAATTCTTGAAATGACATCAGTCAGCCAAGTTCACTGTAGTCATGAGGAACTATGTGCAGCATTATGGGCAAATTGTCGTCTTGGCCATGTGCTGTGCCCAGTTCCTTTTCCTGCAGGTTTCTTCAGCTTAGTTAGCCAAAAGCTGGAAGTGGCGGGTGACTCATTGATGTTCTGGCAGAACTCTGCATTGCATTGTCAAGGCTCTTTGCTAGATGCCCGCCAAAAGCTGATTTCTCAAGACTTTTTGGATGAGTCTTGCACCAATGATGGCAATTGCACAGAGGCTGTTTCTGGGAGTTCTGAATTTCTGGAGAATATTGCCTTGTCACAATTTTCCACTGGCCGCAGAAACACACATGAAGCCCTTGGTTTGGCTGGTTTGTTCTGTCTGCTGGCAGACCATGAGTATGGAAAAGGAGACATCAGAGAAGCAATGAAGTACGCAAAGAAAGGATTAAGTCTGCGGTTAAGAACATTTACTCATGCTTTTGTAATGGTGGACAAGGGAATGTCTTGTCTGAATACTGAGGACTCTCAGTCAAGTCCTCAATCTGATGGAGCAGAAAAGAACAAAGTTGGAAGACTGGAGACCCTGGGATCTGCTGCAATCACGAATTGGCCCAGATTCACATCATCTGCAAAGCCAGTAAAGTTTGGTCCAAGCCAATGGCGCATCTTGGGTGACTACATTGAGAGCCTGATGCAGGTTGGTGTGATACATGAAAGGATGGGAGCTGTGGATGATGCAGAGCGTAGCTTTCGAGAGGGTCAACGCCTGTCATTGGCTCATGACATGCTTCTAGCACAGGCAGCTTTCAGCTCTTGCTTGGGTGAGGTCCATCGAAAGCGACACTTGTGGGAGCTAGCAGAGAGTCAATTATGCTTGGCCAGAAAGATTTATGATGAACTAGACTCTGGACTGGTATGTGGCCACTGTAACCTTGCTGGCCAAGCTCTTCTGGCCCTCCGATTTGGTGACCTTGCACGGCGACGGAGTGATAGTAACCCAATAGCAAGTCAGAACCTAGAATCTGATCTAGATTGCTTTGCAGAACCCTCACTCATGACATGGAATGATGCTAAGTCCTGTTATAAAACCTCAAGAGACATTCTGGGTGTATTGCTATCCATGCCTAGTGTGAAATGCCCTTGTACCAAAAGCCTTTTGGTTGCCACAACAGAAGCTTTGCCTCGCAATCTTCTGAGAATCTATCCACAGATCCCTGCTGCATCATCTATAGCCTCCACAGCCTCAGGAGATAATGTCTTGGCAGAAAGCATTTGTTCTGGACAAGTTGGGTCAAGGCTGCAGGATACAGTTGAGAAAGGCAGAGCTTGGAGGTCTGTCCAGTCAAGCAGCTCAAAAGGACATGTATGTGTGGAGCAAGACATACAATTGGTCCAAAGTGACGTGTTGCCACATGCTGCAGCAGAGCCAGCCAGGAGAAGAGGTCTTCGCCCTAAGAAAACTCAAGGTAACACAGAGAACCCTACTGATGAGAAGCAGCCAACTAGAAGACGGAGACCCAAAACTCAGAGACCTGCAACAGTTGGCATGACTGATTCTGCTAAGATCCAGGCAAATGCAGATGACGAGGCACTCGTTGGTGTGAAAGGTACCAGGAGGAGGATGTTCCTTGACACTGTGAACAAAATGGGCAATCTAGCTCTTGAAGAAAGAGCTCTCGAGCAGAAGCTAAATTTGGTTGAACCTGAAAGAAAATCCAGGGATATTTGTGACTTCAATGGACAAAAGCATCCTCAGAATGTTCCTTCTCAGGAAGACAATTTACTATGCAATCACAGACTTCAGGCACCTCTCTCCATGCAGAGTTGGACAGAGTATGTATGGGTAAAACACTGCCACCAACTCCTGGCTCGGTTGATCATCCAGACAGGAAAGTTGGAGCAAGGTTTTGGGAGCACTGAGAAAGCGGCTGAAATGTACCTGCAGGCCAAGTGTGTTCTGGGCATAAGCTTGGAACCTCTATCTGCCACTACATCTTGTAGCGATCTGCCTCAAGATTTTTTCAGCAGCATCCAGGCCAGAAAAAGTCCATATCCGTTGGAGGAGGCAGCGCTTTTGTACCATATGAGCCTTTTGTATTTGCAGAGAATGCAGCATAGTAGAAGCCAAGGCTGTGATGTAGGCAGTTTTCTCCCACTTGCATGGCTCTATCAAGCTTTCCAATTGTGCTCCCAAATCCCACCACTCCTTCGCAAGGTTGCGAGACTGCTGTCACTCCTCCATGTGCCTATTGTAAGAGGCAATTTTGGCCTTTGCAGGCAAGACAACATGTCTGGGTTGAAGGAGCAGGCTGCATTCTTCCATCAGGTATCAGTGGGGGCTGGAGTTCAGCAACAGCATCTTGCTGTGTTGGATACCAGACTGGCTGGTCTGCTCTCGGAAACAGACAAGGCACTGCATTATGGGAGTTTGAAATGCTGTCTACAACAGATGCAGCAGGCTCTGAGTGTGCCACGTTTGGCCATTGACACAATGCAGACTGCTGTTAGGGACATGATGAAGGGCATTCCTTGTTCGACCCTTTGCTGCATCAGCATGGTGGATAGTGAACATGGCTTCTTGTTGGACAAGGAGCACGATGATGATGCAGTTAACTCTGTTGTTGGCCCAGCATGGCTCCTGCTCACACGATTGAGTAACAGCTCTGGACCCCTGACTGTTGTGTTGCCTGTGACCTCCATTGTGGAAGACACAAGCTCAAATGAAGGAAGTGGTAGTCAAGAAGGTCAAACTTCTTGTCCTTATGATCTGGACAATTCTGATGCAAAACCAGACCAGATGCAGTTGCAAGTAGGTGGCTCAAAAACATCAAATCAGATATGTCTGCAGAGATTGGTTTCTGGGTTCCAGTCCATTCTGGAAGAAAGTAGGCAATCGACTTCAGGACTGCTGCCACTTACTGCAATGGAGAATAAAAGCCAGTGGTGGCAATGGCGAATACAACTGGATGCCCGCCTTGAATCCCTTCTTAGGACAATGGAGGATACGTGGTTGGGGCCTTGGAAGTGTTTGTTCCTAGGTGAGCCTGATGCAACAGCCATCCTCAAAGAATTTCACTCCAATGCCCTGGAGCTTTGCAGTTTGCTGAGGTCTATATCAAGAGCAAGGCAAGAAGATGGAGTTGAAGTGCCAGTTGATGAAAATCAGGTGCAATTACTATTGCAGGGGGTGGGGACTATCAAAGAGAAGGAGCTTGAGTTAGGTATTGCTTCAATACTGGGGTGGTCACCAGCTCTCTTCATCAGTTCTTCTCATCTAACTGATGATTCACAATGTACACATGAGAGTTCACAAGTGCAGAGACAGTTGATTTCAGAGGTTGTCAAAGCTTTCAATGTGGCCTACAGGAATTCTATTAGAGGCCATAGAGCTGTACCTGAACAACTGGGAGTGGGCAGTGACACCAATGCTGGGGGAAGAAGGAATGCCAGGAAGTGTCGAGAAACATCTGCCAAGGAGACTGTGGTTATGGAAAGGCCTTCAGCTCCAAGGGGCTTGAGCAAAGTGGGAGACACAGACAGGTGTGAATTTGAACGACAAGCTATGACACTCATTCTAGATGCAGGCTTACAGAGTCTACCATGGGAAAGTCTTCCAGTGCTGCGGGGGCATACAACCTATCGCATGCCATCATTGGGCAGCACTTGTGCTCTTACTATTCACCAACAGTATGTTGCTGCAGGTGTTATGGTCAATCCCCAGATATGTCATGGTGCCCAGGTTGGTAACACACATGCAGATCCACTAGTAGGATGTCCTGATCAAGTGACTATGCAGCGAGTGGCCACCATTGACCTCTCAAGCACATACTACCTTCTAAACCCTAGTGGAGACCTTGAGAAGACACAATGTGCTTTTGAGGACTGGTTCAAGCAGCAGCAGGGTTGGGAGGGTAAAGCTGGCCAAGTGCCGACAGTGGAGGAGTACATGAAAGCCCTTCAGAAGCATGACCTATTTGTTTATCTTGGACATGGTAGTGGGGATCAGTATCTGCCAGAGAGGTATATACGAACTTTGGACCGCTGTGCTGCTGCTTTGCTAATGGGCTGCAGTAGTGGGCGTCTCTCTCCACGAGGTGACTATGAACCAGCTGGTGTCCCTCTCTCCTATCTCATAGCTTCTTGCCCTGCAGCCATAGCTAATCTTTGGGATGTCACTGATGGTGACATTGACCGCTTCAGCAGGTTCCTACTTCACAAGTGGCTGAACATTGATCAGCCCCCTTTACCTCCTCTTGTGAATGACAGTCTCATGAAAGCAGTTCCAACACGATTGAGCAGTAAGAGTTCTGAAGCTGCTTTGCGAGAGATGCCACAACAGCAGTTTACAGCAAAGTCTGGAGAACTCCCCCATGCAAGAAGGAACACCAAGGCCACTGAGAGGAAGCTAGAGTTTGGAATACAACAAGCTGAAGAAACAAGGCCCAGAATGGTTATGTGCACAGCCATTGGAGAGGCAAGAAATTCTTGCCGTCTGCCTTACTTGATTGGTGCATCACCAGTTTACTATGGTGTTCCCACAAGCATACAGAAGAGTGTGTGAGTAGGCAAACTGAAGATGAGATTCCTGTGGTAAGCATAGAACAGTAGTTGAAGTGTTAGATTTTTACGGCCATTTTTTGAGGACAGCAACACCTGTATTAGGGAGTGGGGGAACAACCTCATCAATCTCTGTTGCTCCAAATAATTGGATTTCCTCAGTTCAACACAGCTATGATACAGTTCTGTTTTGCACTGTGTAGAATATAATTTCATACTGTCACCCTGGTACTGGATTCTTCTTGAGCCATGATTCTGTTGAAAATTGATTGCAACAGAACAGTGGCTGCTACTTGATACAAATTCATATCCCAGCCCAAATTATTTAGCTATCTGTGCACATTTGTTACGGGAGTTACAGAAACTGTTCCTTTAGGTCAAGTGAATGCAACCTTAATCCAAGTGATGCAAGTTTTGACCGACACTTGAAGAGTTTTCAGCAATGGGAATTGTGTTTGATGTTCAATTTTTCTTGCATGCAAAGTACTATGAACAGTTTTCTTCCTATGGGCTACGATTCTCCTTGGTGAATACTAAAGGAGCATAAACATTTCATTCATATGGGTTTCATTACAGGAAGTCCATTTATGAGACTCATCCATCCATCGATCCATCCATGGACCTTCATTTCACAAGTTGGTCACACATCTATGGGAAATTCATTTGACATTTTCATACATAGAATTCAGTTTTTTGGGCACATCTAAACTTTGTTCCATCCATTAGAGTTTATAGTATCCAATAGGGCTAGCTCCATCTTGTTGGGTCATTTCATTTTCATGAATTCACTTAATCTGTTTCCATGCATTCATCCATAGACCTCTCTCTATATATGAGACTTCATTAAAGGAAGTTTCATCCCATGGTGTTGCATTGAAAGAGCAAAATCCATTTCATGTGGTCACTCTTGTTGCATGAAGTTCAACCATGGCTTTGTGAGGCCACATTTGTCCATTAACCATTATTTCATCTAATACTCTCATTATTCCCATTGATTTTCATACAATAATTAATCCAAGGGGGGTTCACATTCATTCTATTGGATGCATTAAATAATGAAAAAAATCATGTCATTGGTTTTCTTCTATAATCATCCATGCCTTTTTTTCATTTGACACATCCACATTCATCCATAGATGTTTATGTAACGTTTCATCCATGCGAATCCATTAGATCAGATAACCGTGATCTTTGTTTCATCGATTTATAAGAACTCTTTTCTTGATTGTTTCCACCAATGTTCATTGGTTGACCTTTATTTCATTTGTTGGGTAAAAAATCATCCATCAAAAGCTAATTTGCACATGGTTCCACACCATTCATCCATCGACCTCTAGTCATCCCAGGATGTCACGTTCATTCATCAAAATTTATTGCATCTAGTTGGTTTAGGTTATTCCATTTGGATTAGTCATGATATCCACCGTATTTAGCCAACAACTTTATTTTTATTTTTATTTTCTGATGGGGTCACATTCATCTATCAAAATTCATGGTTGGATCCATCTCATACATCAACAACATCATCCATCAACATTTAGTTCATCTAGTTTAGTTGCATTCATCCATCAATCATATGACTTTTATCCATTCAAGCTCATTGCATTCACATTCACCCATCAAATTTTCATATCTTAAGTTAAGATTCGTTTGAGCCATTAGAGAAGAGATTGTCTTTTCAAAGTCCATTTTCATAGAGTGGGCCCCAAAATAGGTCAAAGTAGACTAGTGCCATGCATTGAAGGTTATCCTTATTTTGGATGACATTCATCAATTCCAAAATAAATTTTGTACAAAAAATGCACAATAATATGGACATATCATATAGAGGGATGCACATATTCATAATTGATTGGTTCTCTCTCACAATGGATGGACAATTCACATCTATCCATCATGGATGAATGTAATTAATGCATCCATGAATGGATATCATCATTATGTATAAATGAAAAGCATTCATCCATACATGAATGACATACATCAATCATGGGTGGATGGATATATCCATCAAAAGGCATGCCAAGAAAATGAATGCACATGAAAAATACATGGAAAATGATACAAAAAATCCAAGCTATAGAAAAAAAGAAAATTATTAGTTTTTTCCAACAATGTGAATCGCTTGTTAATGTGCATTTTCTTTGAACTATTACAACCAATAAACAACGTGCATGACAAAAGACTCCGTATTATTAACTAAATCCTTTACTCAGTTTAACTATTGTGTAAATAAATCATTTAAAGATAATTAGTTGTCATACGTTGGTCATCCAAGATTGTATAGATTGTCCATGAAATCATTTTCACTTTTTATTATTTTTAGAATATGATATTTAATTTTCATGTACTAAAATATTAATAATTATGGCATTCATTTTTTTATTTTTATGGTGCCCTTTGTTGCTTTCATTAAAAAAAAGTTTGGGCCTTTCCAACATGCCCAAATGTTTTTTCTACCATGCTTCCCAACAATGCCTAATTCAAAAAACATAGAACTTAATATAAAAATGTATTTTGTCCTTATATTGCTTGTAACATCTCATATTTAATACTTCTTGGTGCCCTTGGTGTCTTCCAACATTCTAAGTTGAACAAGGAAATATATTTTATTGAGTAAAAAATAATTTAAAATGAAAAAAAAAACATTTACCCATTCTAAGGAAAGGGTGATTAAAATGGGCAAAATATAAAATGTCCACTCTCAAGTCATGCATGCAGGTGATATTAAAAGATTATTAAATATCACTTCTCATTTGCATATTAATGAATTTTGATGTTTAGAAGGAATTTATCACATCTAATTAATTTTCTAAACATAAGATTGATAAAAATAATGTAAACTTGTTAACTTTGATGGATATTTCATTTTCAATGTTGAGTTGAATATGTTTATAATTTTGATTAAAAGGTCTCCACTAAAATAATACAATTTTAAATTTTTTAAATGATTATATATATAATTTAATCAATAGAATATGATTAATGTAAAAATTATTATAATATTTAAAAATATTATTAAAGTGAAAATATTCAAATATTAATTTAAAAAAGCTCAATACTGTAATTTATAAATTATAATAATAATGGAATTTCATATTAATTTATTGTAATTTTGATTTCAATATAGACCAAAACCTATTGTTATATTAAATTTAGTGTTAGCAGTTGTTGGAATTATGAACATGATGAAAATTAATCAATATCAAATCCATTAAAAAAATCTATGGATATAAAGTGTGATTTAATAGTTTAAAAATACACCAAGTCCAATGTTCTTTTGTGTGAAATTTTGTATTATTGCAAAAATAATTTAAAAAATGAATCAAAGGAGTTAGCTATTTTGGGTTAGTGTAGATGTATTTCTATTCTTGGTTATTATAGGTAACCAAATTATAAAAAGGGGTGTTTTTTTCAAAGAAGTTTTAGGAAGAGGTTGTCATTTATTGCTAAATTGCTGGGGATGTTTCTATGACACTAGAACAAAAATAAATAAAATAATTGAAAGAAAAATAAAATTCACCAAGATATGTTCCTTTTTATCAAATAAAATGTTGAAATTTAGGACATTTAGGACGATTTGCAATCTAATATATTAATTCCCTTAGTCCTTTCTGCATGTCTGTGACACGCTGTTTTGCTGCAAAAGCATTTTCTATGTTTTAACATTATGGTAGAATCGACCTCTAATTTGGGTAACTTCCCCAAATGTAAGTGACTCCAAAGAAAAAAGATTTTTTGAGGCAAAAGATTTGGTAGACCAGAAAAATATTTAGGCCTTGGACAGCCCATAATCATTTTTTTTTTGTTGTACTGATCAAAACTACCTTTTTTTTCTTTTAGCTGCTGTCCATTTCGATTAAGAGGATGGATGAAATGTTCGTCCGGTTGGATGACGGGACGGATTTAGGGGAAGACCAGAAAAAAAAATTTTAGGCCTTGAACAACCTAAAATTAATTTTTATTTATTTTTGGTATTGACCAATACTACTTTTTTTTCTTTTAGCTATTGTCCGTCCTAATTAAGGGGATGGATGAAATGTCCGTCCGACTGGATGACGGGATGAATTTAGGAAAAGCTTTTTTTTTTTAAACTACTGTCCGTTCGGTTGGATGACAGGATGAATTTAGAGAAAGTTTTTTTTCTTTTAACTACTGTCCGTCCGGCTGGATGACGGGATGAATTTAGGGGAAGCTTTTTTTCTTTTAGTTATTGTCCATCCTGATTAAGGGGATGGATGAAATGTCCGTTTGGTTGGATGATGAGACGAATTTAAGGGAAGCTATTGACTTCACGAATATGCCTTCACTCTTGGGGGGGGTCGACGGGATAAAAAATCAGAAATGCGAAGGACCCGGGGGGACCAATGGTTGTTTGAAAAGATAAAAGTTTTTTAAAAAAACCAAAAAACATGAACCAAACATTGTTGAAGTAACACACTTGTGCATTATGCACAGGGTTCACACTAGTCATAATATAATTTGTCAAGAACTTTAATTATAGTTTAATATTCATTTTTGAAAAACACAAATAATGTATTTATTTAATACACCATTAAACCTAAAAGTGTAGCTGTGAAATGAAAATACAAAACACAAATGCACTTTCAAGAGTGTGAATCATGAATAAATTTTGGTGACCTCTGGATTTTTTTCAAAATAAAAATTGTAAAATATATTTCTAAATAATAATAATAATAATATTTTAAAAAAAGCACTTGTTCACTACCCACAAGTTGCAACAATTAAATTGAATATTTTATGTATTATCAAAAGGAAGCTACATGTACCAACACAAGAAAGCTTCAGAATCCAGTGCAGTGCTACCAGTGTTTGTTTTTAGGAAATTTTGTTTGTAGCCAAAAATGGCAATCATCCCTAGAAAGATTTAGCCAGATCTGGCTATAGCCAGAAATAAAGTAAAACATATTTAATCATCCTTCTATATATTTTTGGCTCCAAAAATGGAAAGCAAGTGTATGAATCTGGCGATTATTATTATTATTATTTTCTCCCGCTCTTCTGGCGACTGAAAACCTTCAAAATCACTTCTGTCTGTTTGTTGCACTATTCGAGCACTTCTGTCTCTTCCCTAAACCCTAAACCCTAAGAACCTTGCCCAGACTCCATAATTCTCTTCTCTTTCTTGAGCTGCTTCTCAGGGAAGTAGGGATTTGTAACCCTAGTTTTGTTAGTGCAAGGGAGTGTTGGAGAGTTGTAATGCCAAAGAAACTGTGCTACGTTATCATCATCAATCATCATCATTATCAGCAGCAGCAGCAGCAGCATCAACTGGAAAGATTTCTTGTTAGGTTATTTTGACACTCAAGCTTGCAAGATATTATGGGTGGGATTGTTGATTGTGGAATCAAATTCTGTCCTGTGTTCTCAATGCTGAGATTGTGCTGGAAACTTGACGATTCCCTTCCCTTAAGTGTTGTTGATGCATCTGGGGGGGGGGGGGGGAGGGGGGTTGGAAAGGGGAATTTTGCTTTCTCTGTTTGTCTCATGATCTTTCTTCACATGTTGTGTTGTTGTTTGTGTTAGTTCCTTCATGAAGTACTGTGGGTAAAGCCACTGATCCAATCAATCCCTGTAAATCTGTGGAGCATGATCTCTGTGCGTGTGTGCAGCGAAATTGATTGCGGAGAAATTTGTTTGTTGGTCTCACTGAATTGCCTGCAATCCGTGCAGCATTTCCACCTACCTGCAAAAGTGATCCAAACAAGATGCCTGTCAAGTGGTATGTAATGTACCCAATCTCTCTCTCTGTCTCTCCCTCCCACAAACTGTCTTGCTCTTTCTGCCGGCAGAACCCTAAACCCTGTATTCTTACTTGCTGTTTCTCCCACAAATTACACTCACTGCCTTGCTCTGTGAAACGTGGAGTAGAGAAAGATTGGTTTTTGCATTCTGTCTTGGTAAGTGAATGCCATTGTGTCTGTAAAACATCTGTGAACTCGCTTCCTCACTGATGGTGCTTGGTGGTGGTTTAGGGTTTAGGGTTTCTTGCTGTTGTCAAAGTCTTGAAATCAAGTGCTTTGATACCAGCTTATGCAAAGTTGGCTCGTTCAACTTTCACCCCATCATTTATTCCTGTGAGATTGTGCTTGTCATCATCCAGTTCTTCTTTTTGCACATGATTTTGTTGCAAGGTGTTGTCATGCCTCTTTGGATAAGCCTGTGCATACACAAGATAGGCAGTCTTTCCTCCTATGTGAGATTGATTGTAAACATGATAATGCTTCCACCTCCTCTTTCATTTGCTGTGCAATATGAGTGACATGACACAGAAGGAGTGGGGTTTTATGTTCTGACGTTATATTTTAGGCAGGCTTTTCCACTGGCAACCAAACGTAGGATCACAAGTGAGTAGCCAAACTTTGCATGATGTCTTCAAGCGCATTGACAGCCTCCATGCCACCAAATCCACACGATGGCAGATCACTGCATCACAATACCGCCCAAATGTACGAGGTAATATTTCTTGATCAGCACATTTTAGCAGCATCCTAAACTATTGTCTGTAGATTCTTCTTCAGGTGATGGTTAACCTTGAGGTGCAGAAGAATCTTAGCTTGTTTTTGTTTCATTGTTGCTACTCTATGAATCCTTGATAGCAACGGATGATGGTTACAATCTTAACACATTTTGGTATGATTTGTGGGGGATGTTTTTCTTTCTTTCCAACTGTAAGACCAAGCACAACCTGTAGACTGTGCACGGGAGCTGCTTGGGGTGACCTTCACAGAAGCACCGGATAAAATCTTTTTCGTACTCCGGCAAGAGCACATGGTGGTGGAGGCAGATGCTACCATGCAAGCAATCATGGAGAGATTGCAGGTGTATCGCAATCGCCTCACCGTCCTCTTTGAGGTTGATCATGACCCTAAACCCTAGACCCTCCTCCCTCCCCGGCACATGCCCTTGCCTTTGTTTCTCTTATGATTTCATTCCTCTTGTCAGTTTTGTACTGTTGCGAAATTACAAGAGGTGGTGATCAAGAGCCAACATGTTTCAAGGCAGATCTGTTTCAATTTCTTGCAGGGCTTTCAGTACGAACTTGGTGACTTTCGTGTAAAAGCAGGCAGAGCAGTACTAACACCTGTTGAAAATCTGCGAGGTATCATCATGGAGGTACTCTTCCTCCTCCACATTTTAGTACTGGTGGTTTGCCTGGATTTTGGGCGGATCATAGTAATATATTTATCTACAACCCACTGTCAGGAGCTGATGAAGTCAGTGGGTAGTCATGGCAGCACCCATCACTGCTGCTGCTACTCATGATGAAGGTGATGAGGTATATTTGGAATCTGTTCCATATGGTGCATCAACTTTCACAAGTGGAATTTGACCTTTTTGTTTCTATGTTCAGGTGGAGTACATGCCAGTATCATCACTAGAACAATCGCGTGCAGCGGTTCTTGAGTTTATGGAGTTGTGGCAGGAAGGTGTGATATTAGGCCAGTTTGTGGCCTTGGAACTGAATTTTACAGATTTCTCACTTTCTGATCACTACTGTTGGCAGCACACAGCCCTGCAATATGTTTCCCTCATGGCCTTTTTCCTTTCACAACAACGAACTTGAGCTTCAGAAGTGTAATCTTCAGAAAATGTAGCCTACTAATGAGCATCAAGAACAAATCAAGTTTGCAATATTTTGCTTGAAGGGTCTTTTCACTTTCCAAGACTTTCATTCATCAGGACATGCTGGTCAGTTGTTTTACCCATGAGGGATCTGTTATTGGTTCATTGGAAATTTTCATGGGTTAGGCAGCAATGCACAGATTTGAATCCAATCACTTGAACACTGTTAGATGAAAATGCTTTGGAACCA
Organism: Sphagnum contortum; assembly: GCA_963920785.1. NCBI lineage: Eukaryota > Viridiplantae > Streptophyta > Sphagnopsida > Sphagnales > Sphagnaceae > Sphagnum > Sphagnum contortum. The sequence continues at coordinate 1,000,876 of OY987290.1, read as the reverse complement.
ATGTGTGGTTGATTGTTCTCCAACAAAAGACACCGTCATGGAACAAGCTCAAATTGGAATCATTGTGAAAAGCCCCTCAACTGGTGGTGAAGGTTTAGTTTTCTTGGGGAATATTTCTAGAGTGAATATTTCTTCTGTAGGTGATTTTCTTTCACTGCGGACTGCTTGCTCTGGAGCAACTTGTTGGAAAGTGTATTCTCCCTCTCCTGCTTGTTTGGTCACAAACTATAAACCAAGTATGAATTTCTCATCTGATGTTTATCAACATCTTGCAGATTTACATCACCCGAATAGGTAGATGACCTGATAATGAGGTTTTAGAGATTTTGTTGTCGAAGTGAAATTTATCTACAGAGATCTTGAGAGTCATGACAGATATTGATCTTCCACACCACCTGTCTTGAATGCAACATAACATTTTGAATTTCATCCCTGTACATTGACTGGAACAGCATGTTACAGACATTGCTGTTGTTGGATCTGCAATTTGGATGGGAAGACCACAAAACAAGGTCTCAAAACATATATGACTGGCTGCTCAATCTCCTCTGTGAAAACACATGCTATGATGGATTATGTGTGAATCCCTTCTGCCAGTTTTACCAGTAAGTGAAATGTTGCTGACAGATGCTCAAATTTCTTGCTTGATGCATAAACTCAATTCATTATTCACTTGACAGCAGAAATTGTCACCCAAAAATTGTGGCATCCGAACCTCCAGTTGCAACCACAACCAGAATTGCTCATTGAATAATGAAGATGCACCATATGCTTGCCGAATCTCCATTCTACTTTGAAGCAAATTGATGATTGAAATGGGTTTTGTTTACCAAAAAAGAAAAGAGAAAAAAAAGAAAAGAAAAAACTGCTTTTGTTTACATAATGAAGTTAAAAAGAGAAAATAAGAAAAGGAGCACCATATCGCAAATTATGCTCTAAGGACCACTTATGAATGGATTCCCAACTTGACCGTATGTGTGACAAGAAAGTTGCAAGCAAACAAAATGACCATCACATCATGAACACTAGATTACATGGTTTGAATCTCTTTTCTAAACTTGTAGGTTATGGCCAAAGAGGTAATGTTGGCAAAGTTATATGTCCAAATGAGCATTAAAATATGTATGTCAATTTGGTAGGTTAATGTTAAGCTCCACAAGATGCATGATTGAGAACCTGTTTTACTGACCAAAAGCATACCAAACACAGGCCTTATTCCAAGGGTTTCTGGTGACTGGTGATATACCATTAGAGTTATCCGTGAAAACACAGCTCTAAGAACCTTGAGTTTGCTCATAAACAGGTGAGATTAAAAACAAACCTGCAAAAAAGTACATTAGCATTCAAGGGGGTGAAACTGAGAAAATTATAAATTTTGGTGGTAAACTGAGTTTCATCCTGTCTTTCCATTTTCCTGAGCGCCTCCACCGCTGCTGCATATATTTTCACTGCTCCTCAGTGTACACAGCTATTATAATTACTCTCGAACCTTGTACATTAAATGCTGAGTTTCAGCATTTCATACCCAGATTTAATAAAATTTCATTACTTCACAGATATCACTGCAAGAGGGGGTTTTGGGGGGTGAAAGGAGGCTCAAAGACAGTGTGAAGACAAGATGACTTTACGAATAACTCTATTATTCTGGTGTGAACTCCATCCCCAAAAACTATTTTTCATCATAAGGTGGTAAGCATCAGTGTTGGTCTGGAATACCTGTAGGCCTGCCTGCCTGCCTACACATGGTATTTATGTAGTCTGGTCTATGCAGCAAGATTGAAGAAGCCTACAAGGCAGCTGGTATCACTTGAGATAATATCAACCTTGTACCCATACCAGCCTGGTAGGGACTTAAGGTACTACCAATCTTGTACCAATTTTATACCAGTCTCAGTACAAGGTATAATATTACCTGCCTTGTATCAATCACAAATTATTCTTGGATTCAATACTAGGACCAAGCTGGTATGAAAGTTACCAAAAACAAAAGGACACAGGCTATGAGGCTGGTATGAATGTTTTCAAAAGGACCAAAAATCAATCTTGGATTCAATACTACGAGCAAGCTGGTATAAAAGGCTTTTAAAAAGGACCCAATACCAGCCTCCAGGACTAGCCTCGTATGCATGTTTCAAAAAAGTACCCAATACCAAGACCATGTTGATATGAAACTTTTTAAAAGTACCCAATACCAGAACCAGGCTGCTATGTTCAAAAGTCGGTGCCAAACCACCACTGGTAGATGCATGTGGATGGTTAGTACACAATTAACCATTGTGGTTAGCTATGGGACAAGAGTACATGAACTGAAAACAAGTTTTCTGTCCACACACCATTCATTCATCCATCCATCCATCCATCCATCCATCATGGTGCATCGGGTGGGTGGTGGTTTACTTTGGCCCATCCATAGTCATGCCAGCTGAACATCTCTAAGTCCAGTGTGCAAAGCATTTTTGGAGTCTCCAAGTTGCTTCAATCTGCTGCTGGATGTCTAGTCAACCAACCTTTTAGGCTTCTCTCTTCACCCTGAACCCCCCCCCCCCCTTTTAGACTTTTGACCAAATGTCAAGAACAAATATTCTTCTTTTCCTATTTTGTGCCAGATTGGTTTGAACAAAACTTTCTCAGGCCCTAGCCTACCTACTTGTTATCCTCAGCAAACATACCAAAGATTTCACATTGGGGGATTTTGCAAGCAAATCCAGTTTACTTCCATGCTTGGGCACTAAGCTACTCACTCCTACATGCTTGACATCTTCTATTTTATTAGTGTATTAGTGGTGTCCCGATTGTTATGTTCTTTAGCGACATGTGTTCTTCTCGTGCTTTTATTTGCCTTGTAGTTCTTGTGGATTGGTTCTCATCCCTGCCTTTTCTTATATACAGGTTTTTGTTCTTATTTTGAACCCTCTCTGTATGTATGTGGACAATGATTATAATACTAGTTTGCATTATACAAAGTGTGTTGAATAGACTTGTGTGCCCTTTTGCAAAAAAAATGTTATGGTCAATGAGATTGCTGGATATGGTGGGCTTAATTTTATTTATTTTTATTAATTATCTTGAGTGAACTCATAGTTATATGTGTAATAGGGTTTTGGTTGGTTTGAGAGAATTTTAGAGGATGAGCAGAAATGGTAGAAAGGGATCATTATTTTCAATGTTGTGCAAAATAGGGTTGTGTGTAGGGCTGGAGATTTTCTTCTTCAAAGTCAATGGAATTGCTGGATTTGATGGTTTGAATTTGTTTTCTCAGTTATCTTGAGTGAACAAATAGTTCAATTTGTAATAGCTACTTACAGGCACATTACTTGTGCACTTTGTTTCTCATGGGGTTCTCATCTGAACTAGATGTAACAACTTCTCACAAACAATAATTTGTCTGTAAGAACAAACCCTAAACCCTAATAAAAAAAACCCCCACCCTTGAAAGCAAGTGGGTAAAATCTAAAAGCCAGAAATGAGCTCTCACAATGATGGGTGAGTTTCATCCAAAGCAGCAATATTGGAAGAAAAGCTAAGCCATACATATAGATGAAATTTGCTATCCATATATATATACATATATATATATATAGATGAAATTTGGTAACCTTTCATATGGATGAAGTTTGTTTTATAAGGGCAATCCCTGAATGGAGGACCCCATGCATCATGAGCTAAAGTTTGGCTCTTGGCTCAAACATAAAGTCCACCTAGCTAAGCTTTTGTAACTTGCAAAACAAAAGCTGAGTCATGTAATTGCCTTCAAAACCGCAAGTTAGTCAAGTCACTCACAAGTCTCTTCCTCAAGATTTCGCTCAACAAAAAGAGAAAGAGGTCACTTGTAGAGCGCACAAAGTGGGGGTGGCAAACAAAGTGGAAAAGTCCTCACAAAATAAGAGCTATAATTCATCATTGAGAGCTGCTTTGTGCTCCCCCCTCTATTTGCACAATTTGTGGCAGCAATGGGAATTGCATGAATTTACATGTTTAAAGGGAGTGGGCTCACTAGGGAATAGGTTCACTTTGGAACAAGTTCAGGGCCAGAGTGAAGAGCACCTACACAGATGCATCATGAAGGATGGATGGAGTGTGGATGGGAATACACTTTTTCATTGTATTCCTGTCTCATAGTAAATCACAGTAGTTAGCTATGTACTAACTATTGACATGTATCTCACTACCAAGTGCCTTACTAACCTACTTACATAGTTGGGTGCGTGTTTGTTCTTTTGTTGGCCTTGCCTACCAAGGCAAGGATATTGTGTTTAGATTCATTATAGAGTATAGTAGCTTAAGGGATTTTTATAGGCCCCTAGGTAATAATAATAGGTCTCTATTTTTATATGAGGATTTTTGAAAGATGATATTTTGGCTTGTGTTGAAACTTGAGATTAGTTATAGAGTTATAATAATATCTTGAAGGATTTTGGTTTCTTTTAGAGCATTTTTTGAAGATTATATTTTTGCATGATGAAATATTTGAGTTTCCATAATTCTTCTTTTGCCCTAAGATACTTTTTGATGTAAATGGCAAGGCCACAGTGTGACACACCCCTTGTTAAGTTTGGCAGGGTTTCTATCATCAACTAGTGGGTACCCGCGACCTTCGGTCACTGTGAGGCGCCCCTGCATTGTTTTTACTAAATTCGCCATATTTTTTTTATTTTTTAAAAATGCTATAGCCTGAGTAGGACAATCATCATTTAATGCTAATTAATGCTTGGGATCCTCGCCAATGGACCTACTTGAGAAAAAAAAAAAAAAAAAAAACCTTGGTATTAACCAATGTGGGGAAAAGGGCAGTGGGGGGGGGGGGGGGTATTACATACCCGCCGGAAAAGGGTGGAAAAAAAAAAAACCCTGGTATTAACCCTGGGCAGCCCGCCGGAAAAGGGCGGAAAAAAAGAGAAAAAACCCTGGTATTAACCCTGGGCAGCCCGCCGGAAAAGGGCGGAAAAAAAAAGAAAAAACCCTGGTATTAACCCTGGGCAGCCCGCCGGAAAAGGGCGGGAAAAAAAAAGAGAAAAAACCCTGGTATTAACCCTGGGCAGCCCGCCGGAAAAGGGCGGGAAAAAAAAAAAAAAAAACCCTGGTATTAACCCTGGGCAGCCCGCCGGAAAAGGGCGGAAAAAAAAAAAAAAAAACCCTGGTAATAATCATGGGCAGCCCGCCGGAAAAGGGCGAAAAAAAAAAAAAAAAAACCCTGGTATTAACCCTGAGCAGCCCGCCAGAAAAGGGCGAAAAAAAAAAAAAAAAAAAAAAAAAAAAAAAAAAAAAAAAAAACCCTGGTATTAACCCTGGGCAACGCCATTTGAAATATACAGACATACCGGTTCTGCCATAGAATGCAAAGCCAGAACTGTCATGTCACAGACGGACAGACCAACGCAATTACTATATAAGATTCCGACCAATGGTGCATTGGTGGGTGCTGGCTAACATAACCTAATCTTACTAGTTGGTCAAAAGAGCACATAACCTAATATTATTAATTGGTCAAAAGAGCACTGTTCTTATTGCTGCTCAAACTTCACACAATTTGCAATTAGTCAAATTTTCCTCGAACAAATAGACTGATTCACATTGAACTGGGTTCCAACAACAAATAGACTCGTTCACATTGAATTGGGTTCCAATAACAAATAAATTTGAACTACAAATTTTTTTTACAAACAACTAATATTCCACAATACAATAATACTCTGACAAGCCATTGAAACTCTTCTTATTGCTGAAAGTTCACTTGGGCAGTATGAGAAGTTGCTATTTTAGTGCTGCCCTGAGGTGCTGCCCTGAGGAAAGAAAGAGAGAGACTTGGTCGGTGGTCCTGTAGGATTTGGGGGATAATTTTTTTGGCTTGGACTGGGAACCAAATTTGTGAGTGACAGACGGACACCGAAGAATATGTTCTACAAAGATCCAAGAATCAGCATCTCTAGCAAGCCAAAAAAGAATTGTTCATAAGTATGGGCATCTCCAACAAGAGAGATCATCATTAGAGAAGAATGAACAGGTATCTCCAACAAGAGAGACCACCATTACCAAAGAATGCACATCTCGAACAACAAGAGAGATAGCTTTGATCAAGGTGCAAAGTTGCAAGAATGCAAAGTTGCAGGATGCAAAGCCATACTTTTCAGAGTGGGTTTTGCTCAAAATGAACTCAGAGATACACAATCTCAAAAACATGCAACCACAACTGAGAAAATCTTCTCGTTTCAGAATTACAGAAGAGAAAAAGCCACTGTACTGACAAAGAGAGAAATCTTTCAAAACAATGACTCACAGATTGCAAATTCCCCAACTATATAAAACACGCCACTGAAAACCAGAGAAGCCTAGAAGTTTCAGAGCAACAAATTTTTATTGAAACACTGACACAATCAAGCAAGTAACACAATACAAATCCTTTTCCCCAAATCTAAAACTTGATCTACCACCCCCCCCCCCCCCCAAAGTCAATTTAGCATCAAACAAATTGTTGTTGCAGGGGAGAGCTTCTTGTGAGGGTGGCAGGTAGTCTGTCATGTTCACCTCCCCTCTTTTTGGACACCAATTTCATCACCTTTTTTTTCTTTTTTCCCATCTTGATGATGCACTCTCTTTTGTTGAATGAACTGGAAATGACGTGTGCTACTGAGTTTTTCATGTTCTACATCCCCTAAATCCTTGGTAATCTCTGATGTCTATCAGTGACAGGAAATGACAACAACAGAGATCCAGGTGCAATCAGTTCTCGTGGGGTGGTGGTAACATGTTTCATGATTCATCATCATCCTCCATCAATGGAGAAGGGCAGTAGAGGCAGAGAAGAAACAAGGGCCTTTGAGAAGAAGCCCATGGCAGTTGAAGAAAGACTGAAGAAACCAAGAAGGCTCAACTAAAAGAAACTAAGGCCATCATCAAGAGAGGCTGTGGCACTAGTTTGAAGACTGAAAGAAACCCAAGAAACCTTTGAGAAGAAGAAGCCACAAGACTGGAAGAAACCATCATGGAGACATATCTTGGACATGGGCTTCACACCTGGATGGATGAACACAGCATGCAAGGGCTATGGCAGATTTTGAAGTAGCCAGTATAAAAAAAAACCCTAAAACAAATTTGACCGAGAATCTTGTCATGCTGTTTTGTTGCAGCAAGAAAGAAAGTACTCATCAGAAGTGCTTGTTCGCTCGCCTCAGAATTGTTGTTGTTTGCCTTGTACCTGGTATAACAAGACCTTGGTTGAAGAGACTGATGAAGAGAAGATGCAGAGCAGCAGGAGCAGCAATAGCAGCACAGAGAGAGAGAGAGAGAGAGAGAGAGAGAGATAATGTTGTGATGGTGGAGTATGTGATGATGTGAGTCCCATGGCACGGACTTTTGTTGTTGTGGATCTAGCTGGTGTGAATCAGAGCTGGCTGCTGATGGGTTGGGTTTATAGTTCTACAGTTGGAGGAGTGGGTCGAACATTCAAGTTAGTGTTACCGAGGCCATGTTGGGTATCATCATATTCAGAGTTGCCATGCTTGGTGATGTCATATTTCTCACCATCGCCCCAAAGAGCATATGCTTCTTCTCCATGCACAGCATCGTCACCAATGAGGAGAAGCTCCTCTGACATGCGGAGAGGAACAATGAGGCGGATAATATTGAGAATAATGGTAGTGACAACCAAGTTCCAACCAATGATGAAAAGTGCACCACACAGCTGCTTGGCCAACTGTCTGCCACCTGAATGACCACCATAGAAGGCTCCTTGCTCGTTGCTGCGGGCAACGAAGTAGTTTGACAGATTCCTTTGAGCAAACAAACCTGTGCAGATGCCCCCTAAGCTGCCAGCTACAGCATGGGTGTGGAAAACGCCAAGTGTATCATCTACTCGTTGTAAGATCTTGGAGCGCTTGTGCAAGACCATCATGGTATACCAGGGTATGCTTCCAGACAACATCCCCATTATCATCGCAGCCCATCCCTGCACTACACCTGCAGACAAAAAGGTACCCGCAATCCCAATCCCCTCAGCCATCATTCCACACTCCCACCCCTTTGCAGAAAAACCCAAAAAAAGAAAAAGACAAGACAGACAAACAGAAGGACAATCCAGGTTCTGGTTGAGACCCAAGTTGTTCTTCCACAAGATTGTTGTGGGTGGGTTCTTGACAAATCACCAGACAGACAGAAGGACAATCCAGGAAGGAAAACAAGCAGAAGAAGAGGAAGAAGAAGAATGTCAGTGGGTGTTTGGGAATTGTTGTACCAGCAGCAGGGGTGATGCAGACAAGGCCTGTAATCATGCCCTGCACTGCACCAATGACAGAAGGCTTGCCGAAGAAGACAACATCAAGAACGGTCCACACAAGGAGACTCATAGCTGCGCACACGTTGGTGTTGATGACAGCGATGGAGGAATCAATGTTGGCAGAATAAGGGTCTCCTCCATTGAATCCTGCCCATCCCAACCACAGTAGCCCCGCACCTGCCAACATGAGCAACACGTTGTTGGGTGGAAAACGCTCTCTATCCTTCGTCAGTCTTGGTCCAACCTGTGCCATATCCATCCATTCCCCACCCCAGAAACAAAATCCCCCACAACACCCACCCAAACACCCTCCTCCTCAATCAGAAAAAAGACTCTTGGGTCTGATCCAAAGCTCTGTGAAAAACCATCATCAGAACCATGGAAGTGCATGCAATCCAAGAGAAGGAAAAAAAAAAAAAAAACAGCCACCCAACAAGCTTCTGAAGAAAAAGAAGATGATGATGATGGAAAGCTTGAAAAAAAGATTATGGGTCCTATCCAAAGCTCTGTGAAAAAACATCATCAGAACCATGGAAGTGCGTGCAATCCAAAGAAAAAAAAAAGCACCCAAACCAAAATCAGCTGCTGAAGAAGAAAAAGAAGAAGAAGAAGATGACGATGATGCAAATCTTGAAAGCAAGATTAGGGCAACTGTCGCAATCTGCTGCTGTTGCAAAGAAGAACAAGAACAAGAGTTTGTTCTTGTACACCCACCCAATAAGCGGAAGTGAAACCAGCAATGCCGGAGGAGAGATGGATGACATATCCACCAGAGTAATCGATGCAACCCCACTGGAAAAGGAAGCCACCACCCCACAAGCTGAAAGCACCGATACTGTAAGAGAAAGTGAGCCACAAGGGGACGAAGAGCATCCAGGCAATGAAGTTCATACGACCCAGAAGGGAGCCAGCCAAGAGGATGAGCGTGATGGCAGCGAAAACGAACTGGAAGTAGATCATGGTAGCCATGGGATAGAAAGGAGCTGCCATCGCTACGTCTACCGTCTGTGTTGCCGGCAACACTGCTTGCGCTTGCATAGTCTTGTATCCCCAAACCGTTCCCGCTTTGCCCCAGAGCGGAATCAGCTTCTCCCCGAACGACATCTTGTAGGCCCATATCACCCAACAGATCAAAACCGCCGCAAACGCATAGAACGCCATGAATGCCGAGTTGACTGCCCATTTCTTCTTCACTATGCTGCCGTAGAGGATCACCAGCCCTGGCACTGATTGCATTCCTACCAGAGTGGCTGCTGTCATCTGCCAGGCATTGTCTCCCTTATTCAACCAGTCCGGCACTGGGTACCCCGTGTTGTTGTACGCCGAGGGCACTTGCCCTCCAGGTGTAGCGTCCACCATCGCTACTAGCCCTTTGCTGCGTACAACAACCCACAAAACCACAAACACACACTGCAAACCAAAAACCAGTTCTGGTTCTTTGCTGCAGCAGCTAAAAAAACACTCAATTCTTCCACAAACCAAAAACCCAAAACCTCACAAACCCAAATCCCTACTGCTGCTGCTGAAGAATCTGCAACTGAAGATCAAAATTCTGAAAACACACACGCACACGCACACTCTCTCTCTCTCTCTCTTTCCCCCACCCACTCCTCTCTCTGCAACTAACTAGCTGTTGCACCAGCTGGAGCAGGACTCTGTCCCCCCCCCGCACCCCACTTCACCCACCACTACAACCCTTTACCTCTGCTCCTACAGTAAACAGCAGCAGGAGCAACAGGAGCAAAAGCAACAACAGGAGCAGCAATGAGAGAAGAGGTTGGGCTTTTCAACTGCCAAACTCAAACTAGTGAGCTTTTAAACTGGGAAAAGGCTGTTATGGTTGTAAGGAAGGCTGGGGATGGGGCCCATTTTCATTCCCTTTCTCTCACACACACACACACACGCACACACCCATTTCAGATTTATCTACCTACCTACCTACCTACTTACTTACTTACCTACTTACCTAATAAAAAGTAGCTATTTTCATTTGTGTACCTACCAAGTACTTATTATGTACCTACCAAGTGCTTCTTATCTGCCTACGAAGTACTTGTTATGTACCTACCAAGTACTTATTATCTACCTACCAAGTAGGTACCTATATATATAAATATAGGTAGACTGTAATTTAGACACAAGAATTTGCCCCTATATGTGCCTAGTATAAAGAGCCACTATAGATGAGATCTGGAATCTGGATCGTGGACTAGGTTTTTTTTTTTTTTTTTTTTTTTAAAATTTATAATTATAAATAAAATTTGTATTGTATTGAAAACTTGAGAATTTATCCAAAAATTTATTGGACTTCTGTTTCAAAATTTCCCAATTTTTTTGTCCCAAAAATGTAAATTACATATATATATATAATAAAACTTGTCAGCAAAAAGAAAAAACATTGAGATTCTGGACCCCACTCCCACCAGCACCTATCTCTCTGGTTTCTAAAAAATTATAAATAATATAAATCCCATTTCCAACACTAAATTAGGTGTATATATATATAATCTTTATATTTTATGAATAAAAAAAAACAATTCCTGGGTTAAATATAGCCACTAAAGTACTTCTTTTCTCCACACTTCCCTCCCCCACCATTGGTGCAAGTCTTTTGTACAAACTAACCGCTTCTTGAAGCCCTTTCATGCTACTCCTTTTTCTTTGTCTTCTTTGATTCCATGGCTGGGGATCATCATCAACACCATGGAATTTCTTTCTTGTTAGGATGAGTTGGGTTTGGGTTTTTCTGGTTCAATTCTTTGGGTTGCAAAGCATAAAGGCTAGGTATGAATGTTAGTTACTCTTTTTAGGCCTGCTTTCACTAGGCCCCCCCCCCAACCCAAGGACAACAAAAATTCTAGGGCCCAACTTCACCCATTTGAGTTAATTTGGGTTTAGGGTTTAGGGTATAGGTTTAGGGTTTAGACTTAATTTGAGCATAATTCAGGGATTTGGGTTAGTCAGGGTTTAGGGTTAATTCTTTCACATGCTTCACCCATTTGGGTTAATTTGGGTTTAGGGTCAATTTTTGAGCATGCTTCACCCATTTTGGGTTAATTTGGGTTTAGGATCAAGTTTTGAGCATACTTTACCCATTTTGGGTTAATTTGGGTCTAGGGTCGATTTTTGAGCATGCTTCACCCATTTTGGGTTAATTTGGGTTTAGGGTGGTTAATGTTTTAGCATTTTTGTGAGGGTTGGGTCTTCATTTTATGAGGGTGCCTTTTTTTTTCTTCATGAGCTTGCCTAGGAATTCAATTTCATGTAGTAAATGGGTCCACATGTAAAATCAATAGGCTCAATTTTGAGCTTTTGGTCAATAGAAAGGAAAATGTTCCCTTTTAAAGTTGGGTCCTTGTGTCAAGTAAGCCTCACAAACTTACTATTATGTAGTAGTATACTTACCCGGGGACATAAAAAAAAATTGATTGTGGATGAAATCTTCTTCTTGCCTGGCCCCGCTTTTGACAAACAAAAAATAAAAAATAATTGAAAATAAAGTTTGGAATCTTTTTTAAAAGCACAATGTACAAAGAAAATGCCTTTTGAACCAATGGCTTTATTACCCTACTCCCTAATTTGTTTGGAAAAAACATACAATACTCTTTGAATGGCATGGTGTTCCTCTATTTTACATTGTGCTCAAAAAATTTAGAATTTTTAGAATTCATTTTGGATTATATATGGAAATATAATGAAATTACTTAATACAACACTAAAATTGCACAAGAAGGGAAAATAAAATGAAATATGTAGTAAATTAATTACAATAAATCTTGGAAATAAATGAAGTACCCCATCATTTGTCTCTTCTTATTTATTTATTTATTTATTTACGTGGAGAGTAGTCCTTGCCCAAAGCCAAACAGGCGAACAAACAAAATTATCCCTCTTCAAACTTTTGAAATGACTAACGAAAGAACTGAACATCATGTTTTGGTTGCATTCGATTGTGGGGGCTCATCCATCTATCTATCTTGTCGGGTTTCGTCGGTTGTCGAGAAAATAGCCAATGGCCCTACCTCCTTCCAAGGATAGAAAAAAACATCACATGTCGACAAACTTATCTTTGTGCTACGTACCCTAATCCTTGGCCCCGGTGCATGCTTGTACATATGCTTCGGATAGCATAGCATCGAGAGTAATACGTGAGTGTCCGGGCTCAATGGATTTGCTTGACTTTGGAATTGTATGTTTCGGCTATTGTATTTTGAGTTACACCCCACATTTGTTTTTTTCGGAAGCCTAGCATGATCGGCTTGACTTTGCGGGTCTTACTTCCCAAAGAGGACAAATGTGGAGGGGTTGACGCACATCGTCATCAAAACTTGATGACGATATGATTCCATAACATGATTGGGCAAGGTGATGAAATTTGGCAATTTTATATAATTTCCAATAGGAAAAAATTGCATAATTAGTCTAGTTTTTACTAGAAACAAAATTTTCCCATACAATTCTCAATTATTTTGTTGAAAAAACCTGAAAAAACACGGATGCTGAGTCAGTTGTTTGGCAATGAGCATTGGTGTTAATTCCGTGGACCGACTCAATAGCCCTTGTTGATTTTGTACCATATGTTTTTTTAAATCGTAGAAGACCTAACAATTGTTAACATTGTGGAGCGAGCAGGGTTTGAACCGATTGCAATTCCTAACTTGCCGGATGGCCTCTTGTCAAGGGCTAAATTAACATTGATCCGTAAAATCATTAGTTGGCCTACCAAGCATGAAGGACTCCAATATGGACAGGTTATTAATTATTATTAAATTATTAAATAATCCCTTTAGTAAAAGATTAGCTTAAATGACTTTATATGATTTTTTTAGAAAACAATAGTTATAAAATATGAACTTAGAATATACCCTTTTAATTTGATATAATAAAATATAATTGACAATATTGGCCGTTAATATTCCCATGACATATATTTGAATTGGATAATGAGAATAAGAAAACCCTAAAAATCAAACATGAGTCGGAAATTAGTTGGGCTCAAAGGAGAGCAATTTGAATAGTAAAAATTTTGTGGTCGTTTGGACTCCCACCACGGGCGGGAATCCAGCGGCATCATTGTCCAACCAAACAATCTCTTTCGGAGGTTGTCACAAATGTCGAAGAACCACCACACGACTTTTTTACAGCCCATAATGGGCTGTTGTAGCTGGATTTTTTTATGTCCGTCAATTTAGCACGGCCTCACAAAAAATTGCATGTTTCGCATACTTTCATGAGAGTTTATCTAGAGTGTAGGGGGGGGGGGGGGGGGGATCCACCTTCCAACCTCATGGATTTTTCTTCCCGACATCTTCGACATCTTGGCCTTTCTGACACAAAAGTGTATAACCGAAAGAAAGGGAGGTGTTAAGGTCGTCGGATGTTAAGCTTTTTAGGGCACACATGGGGAACAAGGGTGGTACCGTGAGTGAGTTTCTCATCCCAAGAACACCCTAACCCTCCAATTGTGCACAAGGGGTTAAGGCATTTGAGAACATGGGAACAAGAGTGATGATAACTTGAGTTCTCATTGCCTCCCACTTGTCCACAACAAGGGTTAAGATGTTTGAGCACATGGGAACACAGGCGATTCAATCTGAGTTCTCATATTCAAGAACACTATAACACCCCCCCCCACCCCCCCCCCCCCCCCCCCCCCCCCCCTTTTACATGTCCGGAGGTTAATATGTTTTTAGGACATGGGAACAAAGGCTAATTAACCTGAGTTCTCATGCCCAAGAACACCGTAACTCCAACATGTCCGTCCATCTGGAGGGGTCAAGGTGTTTGAGGACATGGGAGCAAAGGGTGGTAACATGAGTTCCCATGACTGAGAACATTCTAACGTTCCCCATGTGACCTGCCCTTTGCAACGGAGAAAATACTGACATAATTGAATCTGCCAGCCTAGAGGCTTCTTACAATGAGTATCGTAATGCCCGGCAGTGGGGCATTCCTGAAAAAAAGTGCCCCATGGCAGGCAGGGATAGGGGCTTATTTCTCGAACTGGCCCTCTGAGGCCCCCCACTCGCCCTGTGAGGCACTATTACTTAACAAAGAAGCACATGCAGAAAATTAATTTTTTCCCTGTGGTACTTGCTGTGTATTATGGGGGGCCCCCGAAAAAAAAAACAAGGAGGTTTGGAAAAACGAAACTCTCATCCGTTTTGCCAACGAAATTTTGCTAGAAAGACACTAGAAATTTTGGCTCGTGCTTTACACTATGATTAAGGTCCGTCCCAAATACATAAAATTCTTTGTATTTTGTGGCACTGCAAATCGAGGGTTCCTTATATCCGGTAATGAGTCATTGGAGAAGGCATTTTAAAAAAGCAAAATCCTCACCCAGGAGACAGATGGGCGATTCACTTTTCAAAATGCTCACGTATCTAATTTTTTTTTTTTTAAAATTTAAGCGTGATATTTGACACTTACCTGTTTGGTATTCACCAGGTATCATGACCAAAAAAAATAATTTAATCTAAAAATGCATTGTGTTCTACGCTGTGCAACGCCCTTTGGACGAGACTTTCCGGAAATAATGGGCCCTCAACCGCTGGCCGAGGCATTCCGGAAATAACAGGCCCTCAACGGCTGGCCGAGGCGGGCTCATTATTTTCAGAATGCCCCAGCACCTTTTGTTGCCAAGAGGGGCTTGGCATAAGTTACTTTGGTGTGTCTGGCTCACCAAAATTCTTGCTATCATGGCAAAAACTACCCCAACTTGTCACCCCATCATAGTACCTAGGCAACTTTGAAACAAGTCTATTGAATTATTAATTAATTTTTAAAAATTATCATTTCGAGCAATAGAATATTCTTGAAGATTCTCTATTTTCCTTCACAAATTCATTTTTTTTCTTCAAAATGTTTTTGTGTAAATTTTTTTAATGTTTCTGAAAATAATATAATTAGTGTCGAAGAGATGCCAATGTACAATGGTATATGTGAGTATCATGGCCATCTTATTCTTCACCATCCCTGAATTACTTGTTCTTTATATGACTTCCCCCAGTCACATGCCCAACACACATACCAAGCAACTTAATATCCAATGCTTTTTTGGTTTTTCTTTGTTTTTGGGTCAAATTTTTTGCATTTTGGCAATGCTGAAGAGAAGGAAATTTTTTTGTGTAAATTGGGGGGGGGGGGAAAAAGCTATAAATTTGAAATTTTTTGCCAAACTTTTAAAGCTAAAAATTGGAAAAAAAAAAATAAAAAAACCCTTGCTTACATCATATCATATTATTAGACAGACTCAAACACCATAGTTATTTGTCATTTAACCAGACTTTGTAAAGTGAACCCAAGCACCCCCAAGCTTTAGCAGGCAGAAGGAAGGAAGGAAGGAAGGAAGGAAGGAGAAGAAGGTGGTATACACCCTGGTTTACGGATTAGGGTTTGTAATCTACATACAACAAAGGGGAAGGTCCAAAACTTGATGTATGAATTTTTCCACTTTGGCCCCGCTACCACAAGTGTTGTAAAACCGAGAGAGAGAGAAGAGCGAGCTTATGTCCAAAAGCCCAAAATTGGTGACTCTATTAATAACTCTCCCCAGAGGACTAGAGGAGAGCCCCGATTTTGTGGAGTATAAAAAGAGTTGTGGAAGGTGCTTGTATGCATCCATCCACCAATCAACTTGTGTGAAGTGGCATGATGATATGTTATACTCATCTTCAAGGCTCCTTTTCTCCTTGGATTGAGCTTTTGTCTATGTAAAAATAGTTGGGAAAAGGTTCATCCATCCAATCCATCCAATCCATCCATCCAGCCATCCATCCATTTCTCACCTTGTGTGTGAAGTGTCAAAGTTATCTCATACCCACTTTCCAAGTTTTCCTTTTTTTGGGTCTATTTGACTATCACATGAAGAGCACATGGTACATAACCCTAAAAAAGAAAGGGGAAACCTAAAATCCCCTAGAGTAAACACATTTTTCATGGATGCTAGTTGGAGGCCTCATTTAACACTAGACTAATGTAGGTAGATATAACAAATTTTCACTCCAATATGGATGGAAAGAAGGATGAGTGTGTTATAGTGGGCCTCCCCCTACCCTATTGAGGGTTGTATGCCCCACAATTAGGGTAAAGTACCCTAAGGTTTTTTAGGTGAAGGGTGAAAGGTCTCTTTTGATTGACAAATGCATCTTCCTTGTGGGGGAGGTGCTTTCAAATACAAAGAAAAAAGCCCTTGCAAATACTTTTATATTAGCCTCCAAGTAAGTACTTAAGATGAAGACATGTACTAAATTTGAAAAAAGGTCATGAAAGTGGGTGGTGGGTGATTAAAATTTTGGCTCGGGCTTTGGGTAGAAACTAACATATCCTATGTCCTGGGCTACCCAAAAGCCAGGAAAGGTGGCCGAGGGTCTGGATAGGTTGGCCTAAGGCCGAGGCCACCATGACAAAATGACCATGGGTCATTAAGGGCCTAGAACACAATCGACCATACTAGAGCCTAGGACACGATGAGCCCTAGATGGCCTAAGGTCCCATGACATGGAATATTCTAATCTTTACCCCAAGCTCAAGCAATGAAATGCCATGGTAATGTATTGATAATGAGAAACATGAGAGGGATGCAATTGGCCCAAAGTAGTGACGAAGCTTGCAAGAACCATGGTGCTATCCAACAATGGTATGGTATCATTCCAGGTCCAAGTATGCTTCTTGAGGAGTCTGGGGTCCCCAAGAAAATGAAGAGAAAAACACAACAAAAAAAAAACAACCAAGAATGTTGGGCCCCCAAGAGTGACTTATCAACTCCCTTGCCTCTTCATAAGAACAAAAGTTCAATGGCTTTTGGATGAGAGCTTGGACCTTCATGGCTTCTTGGCCATCTCCAAGTTGCCTCCAAAGGGACATTTCATGAGGACAAAATCATAATTGTTTATTGAACTAAAGGTTGATCATGATGAGTAAAGAATGCACATGAGTTTTTGAAGTAAGTAAGAAAAGCTATAAGTGAGAGAAATGAGAGATGTGTGTGAGTAGAAGGTGAGATTTGAATATCTGAAAAAATGTAAAAAAATACATGTTAAAGTTATCCTCAAACTAGTCCTTACTTTGAGCCTAAACCCTAAACCCATTGGTCCTCATTATACTCACTCATCCTCCTTTTTGAGTCATCCGTGAGGTCTATCTACCAAAGTGAGTGAAACTTCACTAACTCGTCCTCCTTGATTTTGAGCCAACCATGAAGTCCAACAAAGTGAGGTTCACTCTTTACAAGAATAAAGGATGAACTCCCAAAAATGATCACCATAGTTTTTTTAAAAACTAGACTAGGTATGATTTATCACAATGTGAAAGTGAAAATGTACCTAAAATTGTTAGGGTTCATGATATTTCAAAACTGCCCAACAAACCAATGGTGTCCCAACTTATTATTATAAGCCCACCTAATCAAATCCTCCAACAATAATTTTTTTTTGTGGTGACCCAAGGTACCAACTATGTGAAAATTTGACACATTTTGGTCAGCCCACCTCCAAGTCCTTCCAAATGAATGTTCAAAAAAGAACATTGTTCCCATGACAATTATTTTAGAAAAGGTTGTTTAAGAAATGCAATGGTCTAGGGTATCATAGTACCATGGCAAGTTCACCATTCCGGGGTCAAATAATTATTTTATGTTGAAGATTCCATGCCCCCCAAAAAATATTCCAATAATATTTTAAAAATATTCTCCACTTTCATTAACACAAGAGTATTTCTTTGAAAAAAATAATGAAATTTTCAATATTTTCTGAAATTAATATAATTAGTTTTGAAGTTTTGCCAACATATGGCACTATACCACGATTTTTCAAAGGGCTAATTACTCTTTGGATTTTTTTGGGGAATTGTTCTAGATTTTGAGATTCCTAATTTACTTAATATAATAATATCACACACTATTAGAGTATTGACTTTAAATCATTTAATACAAGAAACTTTTATCCTTTATATAAGAACTTGGTTTCTAATTTCTACCAAGTTAAAGCGGTCTAGGTTTTTTTTTTTTTTTTTTGGGGGGGGGGCTCTTTTCATAAGTGTTTTGCCTCCATATGAAATTGGGCTTTTCATGAACATTGACACAAGACACATGCCAACATATTTTTGCCTTAAGCTAAACTTCTTATTGGAATTCCTATATGAACCTTGATTTATGGAAAGCCCAACACTTCATATGGGTTAGAACTTCATCAATTCCACTTGAAATTAATCATTTACATCCAATCTAGTACTCTCCACATTGACCAAAACAATACTTCAAGTGATCATGGCCTAGGTAGCCTACACCTAAATGACATCATTTGTTAGGTTTGTTTGGGCTAGGGTTAGGGTTGACTTGAATCCCTTTAATCATAATTCGCGTATTACTCGTACAAACATAAATATTGAGTTGTTAATATTTTGCACAATTATGCAAATTAGGACTCATTGGATTAAAATAGAATCGTAAAGCCAATTGATTATTTTAAAAATCTCTTTTCATGACAAATTTTGTTGAAAATATATCCATATAGTTTTTGCATACATGTCTCCAACACAATTTGCATCACAATGTTTTTAAGTTTCATCCCATTCAAATTCTAGGTGTAGGTTACTTGTAGAATTCCTTTCAAGTATTTAACATGTTTTTAGTGTTCTCTAATGAATTGTGTCGAGATTGTTGTATATTAATATGGAAGGTCTAGACTAATGCATAAAAGAAGGCTTTACATAAAAAAGGATACAAATGTTGTCCTAAATGGCTTCTGAAGAAAAATGATTGCCTTTGATTTTCTTATGTCACAATTATTAGCCCATGTAATGGCATTTAATGGATTGTGTAGAACTTCATGGGGGGCTGGATGGACAAATAACTTGCACACCAATTTGGATGCATTAGCATTGACAGAGGCCCACATACCAAGTGTGGATGGATTTACTTTAATAGTGTGAAAACATCATATTTTCCAACCACTTTCAAATGGGTAAGTAAGAACAAATTTTCCTCATTTTTTCAAGTTCTTCTTTCATGCTTAAAATTTAATAATAAGCTTTGAATTTTGATTTTTTAGTGTTGAAAGTCTAATTTTCTGGTTTCATTCAAATTTCTTGAGTTAATTATTACATGAACAAGTTGTGCTCCCTTAGTCCTATTTAAACCAAAAAAAAAAAAGAAACAATGTGGAGTTTGTTCCAATTCTGTTTATATACATTGGAATGAACCCATTTTCCAAAAACTCGATTTCTTAGTTGCAAGCTTGGAATCTATGAATGAGTGAGTTTCCTTGCCCTTTTATAATCAATTATTGTCATTTTTTCATGCATTGGCATTAAGTTTTAGAACAATTTGTACGTTTTAATTTTATATTTTGAATATTTCAAATTTCATTCATTGAACTTCTTGGTAGTACTTGATGGAATTTTAAAAAAATGAATGACTATGATGTTCCATTTGCATAAGATATGGTATAATTAACTTATGTTCAATAACTTGCATACTTATAACACTTTGCAAACATGAAATGTTAGGCCTAATCAAAGATAGGAAACTTGCCTTGTCAAAACACACAATGGTTCTTGACTTATGCTCATAAAAATTAATGTGCAATGTGAGTTGCCTCAATTCGCCTAATGTTGTGCTCACATGCTTGGGAATACCAAGGTTACAAAATATTGCTTGGATATTCCATGCTTGTGCCAATTTATCCTACATTAGTTAATGTTGAGTTACATATCCTCTCAATGCTTTGAAAGTGAATACAAGTTTCATCAATCTTCAAACATGTTTATGGACATCAACAATCATAAGTGGTTAAAAAAAGGCAAATGGTGGATATTGATCAATTACCATGTCCAATAAAATTCAACATCCAAAACCCAAAACCCATTTCAAAACCCTAAATCCAAAACCCTCCCAATTCAATTACCAAGAGCAAGTGACAAACAAACAAAATCAAACACAGTTGTTCATTTGTTATTTACAAGTAGTACCAAAAACAAGCAAGCATGTGGGTAGCCAAGGAAATAGCCTTGGAATCAGGCCCTCCAAATTAGACTAAGGCAAAGAAGGAGTTGATGATGATTTAATTGCCCCCTTCAGTCTCTGGGAAGTGGCAACTAGTTTACTTACATCTATGACTTACTACTTCAAATTGGGTTGTTTTTTCCTTTGCTTCAAAACACAAATTATGCTGGGTCACTAAATATGGAAAAATGTGTCTAGATTACACAAACTTGATGTTAGTTACAAACAAAATGTGGGCTTGGGTTTCATACCCATTTTGTGAGCAATGAAGAAATGTGAGATTGCTTACCATTTTCATTCATTTGTCTTTTGCCAGATTTCAGCTCTTTGGGGTAAGTAAGTAACAACTCTCAAAATTTTATCTTTCATAGTAGTCTTTTGAGTCCATCTATTGTGGTTTTTTTTAAAAAATCTATTTCTGAAATATAGATAGTGTTTCTCATGTTGCTTATTTTGGATGTATATGAACATATTACATGTACATTTACAACATATAGTTTAAAATAAAAATAAAAAAGATTTGTGATTTTGGCATGGATGCATATGTTTTAAATGCACACTCAATTTGATTTAGCAAAGATGATCATCAATTGACTCTAACCTTTTGAGTAGAACTCTGAGATTCATTGCATGAATCTTTCTTTTGATGCAACAGAGCTTTTAAAATAAATATTTAGGTTTTTTGTCAGAAAATCTAATTAACTAATTTTGGGTAATTCAACTATCCAAAGACATCAATTAATCAAGCGAAAGATTTTTCTCTTGAAACTGTTTTTTTAAGTCAGAAATTTATAAATAAATTTTTCGGCTCTAATGAATCATCTCATAATTTTACCCTAATAAATTGCACCCTATACACCCTAAACCCTAAATTTTTGTTGCTAAGCTAAAGGTGAGCTATTGGTGAAAAAAACCCCAAATTCATGATGTCACACACACACACACACACAAATTAGATGGAATTGGCCATTTCCAAAAAGGGAATTAGAAATCTAAGAGCTTTAAAAAGAAAACCTTAACACTAGTTAAATAAAGTTGTCCATTTGATAGGACACAATTAGCAATGTAAGAGCTTTGAAATGAAAAGCTTGAGCTTTAAAAAAGAAACCTTAACACTAATTAAATGAAATTTTCCATTTGAAAGGAGACAATTAGCAATCTAAGAGTCTTGTAAAAGCAAAACCTTACCCTAGTTAACTTAACCCTAATTTCCTATACAAGGCATCTAACCATCTATTCGATTTTTTTTAGATAAAAACCCAACCCTAATTAACTTAACCCTAAATTGCCCATTTGAGGAGTCAATTAACAATCTAAAAAATCAAAGATTAGCAAACAAATTCTAATTTTAAAACCCTAATCTTTTTTCGGGATTTCTAACCTAACCCTGACTGCCCATTTGGGAGAAGGCAATTAACAATCTAGAACATCTAAGATTAGCAAACAAACTCTAATTATCAAACCCTAATCTTTCCTTGGGATTTCTAACCTAACCCTGACTACCCATTTGGGAGAAGGCAATTGACAATCTAAATTGTCTACGACTAGCAAACAAACTCTAATTATCAAACCCTAACCTTTTCTTTGCGAGCATAAGATCTAATCCTTCAGATGTGGAAGGAATTTCATCATTTTTCTGAAGGATTAAACAGAATCGCCTAGTCGAGAATCTGGGAAGAAGAATTATCAGATTCGATCTGGAAAATAATCATGTCGCAGAAGATTTGGAAAGATCTCGAGTCTAAAGAAGGAAAGTGCGGAGTGAGAGAAAAATCCCATTTGGAAACAGAAAAAGAAGGAAAAAAGATTTGCAACAAAATGAAAAGCATGCAAACAAGCGAAGAATTCAATTCCGACATTGCAGGATGAGCAGCAGAAGCAGCAATTCGATCTCGAGATCAGGTCTTATGTCTGTCTGTCCGTCAGATTTGGATCGCAAGAAGCTGGAAATTTGTCTGATTGAATCCCAAATTTTGTACTGTTGTTTTCTATCAGAATTGAATCTCATGAAGGAAATTTGTCAAGCAGGAGTTCAATCCCCAAAGCCTTGCAAGTGCTTTTTCACCTCATGTACGCAAGCTGTTGTGTCGACAAGCAATTGGAGATCTGAGAATTCGGACATTGGATCAGCAGCAGAAGCAGGGTATTAGGTTTAGGGTTTAGCAGCAGCAGAAGCAGAGTATTAGGTTCAGGGTTTAGCAGCAGCAAAGGCAGTGTTCTAGGATTCTAGGGTAGCGGAAGTAGCAGATGCAGGGTGTTGTTACGATTTAGCAGAGGCCGAAGCAGAACAGGGTTTTAGGGTTTAAGGGTTTGGCGGCAGCAGAAGCAGTTTTAGGAATAAGGGCTTAGAAGCAGCAGTTCGATCTTCATCTGTCGGATTTGGTGGTACAAGAAGGAGCCGATGAGATTCTGGAGCTTGATGACGCAATCAATCTTCAAGTGCAGGGATGACACGAGATGAGCTGATGATGATGAGGAGGAGGAGGAGGAGTTGTTTCAAGATTTGATCGTGGTTTTGCAGTGATGGGTGTTTGAAGCTTATAGATCTACTGGAGGGGCAGGTGCAGGAGGAGTGCGAGCGGTGGGACCAAGATTCAAGCTATCGAGGCCATGCCGGGTATCGTCGTACTCAGAGGTGCCATGTTTGGTGATGTCGTATTTCTCGCCATCGCCCCAGAGAGCATAAGCTTCCTCTCCATGCACACCGTCGTCACCGACGATAAGATTCTCCTCCGACATGCGCAAGGGGACGATGAGACGGACGATGTTGAGGATGATGCTGGTGACGGCCAAGTTCCAACCGATGACGAAGAGGGCACCCACTAGTTGCTTGGCAAACTGCCTGCCGCCTACATGACCACCGTAGAACGCTCCTTGCTCGTTGGAGCGTGCCACGAAGTAGTTGGCCAGATGCGGCTCCGCAAACAAACCCGTCAGAATGCCACCCAAGAACCCAGCAACAGCGTGCGTGTGGAAGACTCCAAGCGTGTCGTCCACCTGCTGCAACACCCAAGAACGTTTGTGGAAGATCATCATGGTGTACCATGGGATACAGCCGGCACAAATCCCCATGATCATCGCCGCCCATCCCTGCACTACACCTGCACAGCAACAAGATGAATCCCAACACTCCCCAGATTCAGTCAAACAGACACGAAGAATCATCTCCTCACATGTTGCTGCAGGGAGCTTGAAAACAAGAGCAATAGATTCAGAACATTATGACAGTCTTAGTGCTGAAACTTGATCTTGTGCAGCAGCAGCAGCAGCAGTTTGGAGGTGGGCTGGGAGCTGCGAAGAATCTGGGTTCGATCTTACCAGCAGCGGGAGTGATGACGACGAGACCTGTGATCATGCCTTGCACGGCACCGATGACGGATGGCTTGCCAAAGAAGATGACGTCCAGTAAGGTCCACACCAGGAGGCTCATGGCAGCGCAGATGTTGGTGTTGATGACGGCGATGGAGGAATCGATGTTGGCGGAATATGGGTCTCCTCCGTTGAATCCAGCCCACCCCAACCATAGTAGCCCTGCTCCTGTCAACATGAGCAACACGTTGTTGGGTGGGAAACGCTCCCTGTCCTTCGTCAACCTAGGCCCAACCTGCCATAGCAGCAGCATCCCAACAACAGCAACAACAACAACAGTCTCAGAACAAAATTGCTGCAGTGCTGCAATGAGAAGAGATTCACTAGGAGATCGAGCTGCTGCTGCGACAGCTTCCTGGTTTCAAAAGGAATTGGGTGTACCCAGTAAGCGGCGGTGAAGCCAGCGACGCCGGCGGAGAGATGGATCACATAGCCGCCGGAGTAATCAATGACACCCCATTGGAACAGACAGCCGCCACCCCACAATGCGAAAGCGCCGATGGTATAGGAGAATGTCAGCCACAAGGGGACAAACAGCATCCAGGCAATGAAGTTCATACGACCCAGAAGGGAGCCAGCCAAGAGGATGAGACAGATAGCTGCGAAAACAAACTGGAAGTAGATCATAGTTGCCAAGGGATAGAACGGAGTTGCCATGGCTACGTCTACCGTCTGTGTTGCCGGCAACGCTGCTTGTGCTTGCATGGTCTTGTAGCCCCATACTGTTCCCGCTTTGCCCCAGATGGGAATCAGCTTCTCCCCGAACGACATTTTGTAGGCCCAGATCACCCAACAGATCAAAACCGCCGCAAATGCATAGAATGCCATGAATGCCGAGTTGACTGCCCATTTCTTCTTCACTATGCTACCGTAAAGGATCACCAGCCCTGGTACCGATTGCATTCCCACCAGAGTGGCTGCTGTCATCTGCCATGCATTGTCTCCCTTGTTCAACCAGTCCGGTAGCGTCCCTCCGGTGTTGGTGTACGCCGATGGCACTTGCCCTCCAGGTGTGGCGTCCGCCATGATCACTGCTGCTGCTGCAAAACTACTTGAAGTCTGATGTTGTTGTTGCTGCCCTCCTTAGAGTGCTGGTCGAAGCTGCAGCAGTTGTTGCAGGAATTTGAGGATCAGCTGCTGCCGCAACAGAAACAGAAATTCCACCTCAAGATTGATCCTATGACAAGCAGCAATCATCCCCACACCTCACAAATAATTCTTTACACTCACGACTGAACAACTTTTATTCTTCACAACGACAACAACAACAACATGCAGAGTGGGAGAGCTTCTTCACAAGTCGAGATGAAAACCAAAGTTGGCGAATGACGCGAAAGACTTTTTCATGCAAAAATTACTCAGATCTATCATGATCAGCTGCTGATTCCTGCGCCAAAAATTTCTTAAAACTCTAAATTTTTTTCTCTCTTACGCATGGGATTCAACGATACTTGAGCTTGCTGCAAATGTTTGCACAAAAGGATGAATTCCCGCTGCGCTGCAGAGCCAACATCTGCAGTCTAAGCTGATTCAAATTCTCAACATCTGCACTTCCGGATCATGGATGATCACGATCGAGCTGAGGAGAGAATCTCTAGTAGCTATAGTAGTACTGGACTAAAGACAGAGTCTTGATTTGGATTCCGTACCTGACTGGAGTTTCAGTGCAGCTCCAAAATGAATCGCAGATTCTGGAAACTCTAGCTCCAACAACAACAACAACAACAACAACAGAATTTCTGTGACTTCTAGTTCGTCCGGACGCGAGCTCCTCTTCTGCATCTGATTCTTCTTCTTCTTCCTCTTCGTTTCTCAGCGGGGGGCATTTAAGATTCGGAATCCGAAACAGAATCAAGGGGAGCAGAAAAAGAATGCACGCTTTGTGTCGGGTCCCGTACATTCATCCGGAGCGTTGCCGTACGTACCTTTGTTGTTTATTCCGTCTCCGATTTCCCAGGATGCTTCTCCTGGAACCGCCTCCTATTGGTCCGACCAAAATTTCATCCGTAGATCGTTCATGCTCTGTCCATTCGATTACAATTTAGGTACCATTTGGCTCTCTTATGCATCCTTTTTCTCGCTTTTTCATTCGTTGATTCCAATCGAACTATTATTTACCTTTCTGTTATTCATAATGACAATATATTAAAATTCTTCATGCTCTCCATTTCATCCATAAAAAAAATTCCAACTACCCTATTCATGTTAGCATTTCATCCATGCAATCCTTTTTAACCTATAATTTGCATTCATCCCACTAAAGAAATTAAGAACACATATATTCAAATATATTCATTTTTTGCATTCATCCCAAATTGATTTTCAACAACTATTCATTAATTTCACCTCTTTGATGCAACCAGGTACCTAGTAGGTGGGGTGGCGAAAAGGTGTGCCCAAGGGCCCAAGCAGCCTTTTTATATATAGCCAAAAAAGCGAAATTAAAAAGCATTAAAAGTGCTAAAGTCAAGTCTTTTAAACTGCTTTTCAAGAGTCAAAATCGGACCAAAATTTATTGAAAAATCTCCAGATCTTTTTTCTAGGGATTGTTC
The DNA here is from genome assembly GCA_963920785.1 of Sphagnum contortum. NCBI lineage: Eukaryota > Viridiplantae > Streptophyta > Sphagnopsida > Sphagnales > Sphagnaceae > Sphagnum > Sphagnum contortum. Next base: position 974,682 of record OY987290.1, on the reverse strand, counting down.
AAGTAGATAGCCAAAGATAGCCATATAGCCATATAGTCTAGTTTCTGTATATATAGCTTTTAAACAAATTTGGCTAAAACTTCATGTGGATGATCACCACTTTGGCTATATCACAAAATTGACATGAAAACATTGGAGCCCCCAAGGGGAAATAAAATAAAACCAAAAATAAAAACCAAAAGAGTTTTTTTATTAAGTAAAATACTTCTTTAAATAGATTTTAAAATTTCGTGGTCTAAATTAGTGTTGTGTATGGGTGGTGTTCTTTTTAGAGCCCTCTTTGGTTTTTTTTTTTTTTTGGCCAACGCCCCCCCCCCCCCCCCCCCCCCCACACCTCTTTTTGACTAATTTTTAAAACTAAAATAAGATCCTTGGCTACCCACCCACCCACTTCCTTGGAAAGACCATCCAATTTTATTCAATTATTTGTGTAAAGAAAGGAACTACCTATTTTTAGGGTTTGGTTGGCTTTGTGTGTTTGATTGGTCCCACACACATTTTCCGGAATGTTCACCAAGTTCTATTGTGAACTCTAAGTTCATTTTTTGGGGTTAAAGTTGGGAATTTCATGGAACATTTTTCTTATTTTAATTGTTGTGAACTCAAGGTTTTTTTTTTTGGGTTGAACTCTAAGTTTATTTTTGGGAACTTTATGGAACCGTTTCTTTTTAAAAAACAATTGTTCACCATAAGGTGTTATTGTGAACTCTGAGTTCAATTTTTGGGTACTTCATGGAACATTTTGGAATTTTAAAACCATTATTATTGTGGGTTTGAGCTTTGAACTTTGCCATAAGGAGCAAAGCTAATTATGACTCAATTGAGTTGTGCTTATTTCAACTCCTTTAAGTTTTTTTTCCTTTCCATACCAATACCACTTTCTTTTAAAAACTCTTTGCCTAAACCAAATCACCCCACCCATTTATTTCAACTCTAGCACCCAAGCTCCAAGAAGCCCTTGATTCTAAGTTAATAATAACAACACCAGCATCATCTCTTTTTAAATGATTCTCATGCATCACATTTGGTTGGTCCATTACCCAAAAAATATTGGGGGTTGTGGGGGCTAGATATTCCCACCTAGGCTATTTTTGTCTACAACAAGTTTTTAGAGGGTCTTTAGGGTATTAATAACCTAATTCCCCACCCACCCTTCTTTCCTTCATTTCATATTTTGTCTCTTAAGGAACTTATTTTTATGCGTCTTTTGTTTTTTCCCTTGTATTATAGGAATGGTGAGGAGGGTTGAGCTGGGTTTTTATTTTCCCCTTTTCTTTTTTTCTTTCTTTCTATAGTGCTATCCCTTTTGCACTAGAAGATGAGTTCCAATAAAAGAGATCATCCACTAGTTCCAAAATCCAAATACCATTTTCTAAGATGCCCCCCCCCCCCCCCCCTAATGCTATGGGGAAATAAAATAATTTAGATGAATGTTTTAAAAAGCGAATTCTCGCATGTTAGTGATTTCTTTTTGGAATAGAAAAAATAAAACCTTAAAGGAAGAAATTAAGTTTAGAAAAATCCCAGTTCTTTTGGGGGCCAAAAAAAAAAAGGGAAGAAATTGTGATTGAAAAATACCAATTCTTTTGGGGGCAAAAAAAGGAGAAAATTGTCAGGTGATGGTTGAATAAACCTAATTCTTTTGGGGGGAGGGGGATGCAATTGGTATTGGGGGTTAAAAATTAATTACACCCAATTAATTCACTCACTCACTCACTCACTCACTCAACAAACAACAACTTGGTTGGCAACAACTTGCAGTTGAAAAGGAGTTGCCAAGCTGCCTTACCCAAAAAAAGCACCACAAAATAATATTCACCCAATCAATTCTGAAATCGCTTTCGTTGGACACAAATCAACCCAAAAAAAAGCGGGGGGGGTGGGGGGGGGTGGGGGGGGCGTGGTGTCCACATATGACAAAAATCTCGCCATCTTTTTACCTACCTAACCTCAAACCAGGGATAGAGGCAGCGAGAGAGCGGCCTAGTTCCTTGGGGAAAGGCCAATTGGCCCCTGTACTGTGGGAAGCGGCTGCTCGGTATAATTTCCTTTGGCAAAATAAGTTACCAAAAAAAAAGGTTGGAGGGGAGGGGGGGGGGGCCAAACTTATGTCATTTTTTCCATCTCTTGACAGCACTAAACGTTCTAAAAATAAATAATTAAACGGCTTTCTTGCATCATTAACAACTTACCCAATTTGGGTATTTAAGAGTGTGGGTTAAGGAAATGAAAAGCTACCCTTAAGGACAAAAATATCGAGACTTATGTAAATCACTCCGAGAAATTCCCTAGTTAGTGTATTTGGTGTTTCCCCCCACTCCCCAAAAAAATGTTGAAGAAACAAATTCTCTATTGGACATATTTTTGGTATATATTTCCCCAAATGTTGGGGGGTAGCTAACACCACATCCTAGGCCCCTTATTTTGGAAAATGCCCCCCAACACAGGTCTTTTAGTCTACACAAGACTTTCAAAAGAAAGAAAGAGCAAGAAGAGAGGAGAAGAGAATGGTGGACACCAAAAAAAAAATAATAATAAATTAACACTATGAGCGAATGAATCACAAACTGATTATTTATATAATGAATCCCTTTAATTTGGGGGAATTAGGGGGAAGGGGAAGGACCCAACTTGGGGACTCCTAATTTGGAAGGGACCCAATTTAGGAACTCCTAATTTGGAGACTCTCCTTCTTCCTTGGTGTGCACATGCGCCATAAGAATTGGAGGACTCAAGGTATAGTTGTTGGAGTGCGTGCTTTGGCACAAATGTGGGAACAACAAAGAACCTTTTGCCTATATTTTGGGCTATATATATATAATCAATTGAAAAAAATGAATAAATCTTATGTATGTTTCTTGGGAGAAATTAGTGTCTCACAAATAATAATAAAAAACGCACTCTCAACCATGAGTCCTTCTACTTATCTAATTAGATATATATATCCCTAAATTTCGCTCTAAATGAAGTCACTCTTGCCTCCACAATTAACTAATGATATCAAATTAAACATGAAAATTTACATCTATTTTATTTCAAAAAAAAGTCTTTATTTTTTCACCTAATAGTTTGATTGATATAATGTACTAAGTGTTTTTCAAACATCCAGCTTTGGAATGTTATATATTGGCATTATGTTTTTTAAAATTGCAGGTTCTCAGATTTTATTGCTTTAATATGTATTTAGAATACTTGTAATAACCAATGCAGTGTGAACTTGATTATGATCAAAGTTTACAACATGATACTAATTCATTAAAATTGGACTCCGGTTGAAACTTGAGAAACCATCAAAATATAATTTTTGATGTGGTTATAAATTCGTGTCAAAAATCGAAAGCTTTTAACCATAGTTGCATTTGAAAATGTGATTTTTTTTTGTGTACGTATTTTCAATGTCAATGAAATAACCAACTAAAAGGGCAGGCCACAGAACTTCATTTAATATAAAAATCAATAAAACCAATTGCCAAAATCCTCAAATCCCAAACTAAATGAATTGATAAAACTTAGAAGCAAAACTTTCAAGGGAAAGCAAAACTTTTTTTAAAAACTTGATTTTGGTTAATGGAAATTAAGTGGCAAATCAATAACTTAGTTGTGAATGTTAAGTCCTATGGTAGCTACACTGATCATCAAACATCCACCCATCAACAAACATTTGATTCATGAACATAAGATCCCATGACCAATCAGCCAAACACCCTCCCCAAACCATGATTGTTGACCAAACACTTGGTGGAAAAAAACACCTTTTTTGGCCTTTCAAAATATTTCAGTTTAAAATGTGTAAATGTGTTTGGCCATGGACTAACATATAAAATTCCCATAAAAAGTTTTAATATAAACTTTAAATCAATATAAACTTAAGCCCTAACTACCTTGCAAAATTAGATGCAAAGAACATTCATGTTTTTTGTAAAAATCCAAACAAAGAATCAAAGGACACATTATAAGCTTGGGATATTGCAAAATCTATGGGGAACCTAGAAAGCACCAAAAGATTTTAAACTTGCAAAATTTCCCACCAAAACCTAAGCATCACAATTGCACCGAAGACATATAAACCACACAAGTCCTACTTGAGTGGACATCCACTCCTCTCAACTAGGAATGAACATGTGCACTATACTAAAATCTATGTCAGAGGAGTTCAAAAAAATTTAAGCATTCGAATACCTAATGCAAAAAGGTTGAGAGCAATAGCAAATGAAACCAATATAGGTGTGAAAATCAAAGAAATGAACAATAAATGAAAAATTCAAATATTATTACAAAAAGTCACAATCAAAAAGTTTAGCAAAAGAGTTAAAACAGAATGTTCAAATAGAAGTAGCAACAAAACATACAATCAAAAGAGTTAAAATAAAGGAGAAGTCTAACTAGTGAAAAATTGATTAATTAAATATTTTTTACAAGGAAAAGTATGTTAAGTTCTTATACTATTGTTGAGCAGCAAAACATGTAGTCACATAAGCAAGAAACAATGCAAGACAAATTGGTTGTTGCAAATTTTAACACGTTTTAGCCTCTGATAGCTTGAAGTTCACACCTGCCACCTACATAGCGACACAAACCAAAATTGTGAATGGGAGGATTTTGCAAATCTCTCCCATCTTATTGATATTACATGTGTGACACAAAAATATGTTTTAACCTAATTAACTTCTTGTATTTGTGGTTTGTTTTCAAAAAGAACAAAATAATACCTCTTATGGGTCAAGAGAAAGTAGGCCCCATCTTTTGAAGATTAAGGCCAAGAGGAGGTGGTGCAACATAATGTTCAATGTGTTTTATATGAGAAGGAATTACATGCTAGACAAAACAAGCATCAACAAAAAGAACTTCCCCCTTTCCCTACTCTAACAATAATAAAAAATAAATAAAAAACATGATGGGAGCTTGTTGCATGCCTTAGTGGCAAATGGATATGAACAACTTGAAAAGGCCATGGATATAATAAAAAGAGGGGTGACTTCCATGAGGAAAGTTAATAGGCATTGGAACATATCAATGTTGTCATTGTTTCACCATCTAAATGGCAAAACTAGGTGTGTTAACGTAGGAAGAAGGTGTTGTTGTTTACACTTTCAACATGGAAAAACATTGATTGCTTGTATTATTATAACAATTCATGTTCAAGGTGGGAGAACTCACTCAAGGCCAATGCACACCATTTTGAGAGTCTACCAAGGAATTATTGGTGATATTAATTCAAACACATGCATCCAAAAGTGTGCATACATGTTGGAAAAGGCCTAAATATTTCCAAAGCCCAAAGCTTGAGTAACCAATCCCACAACTCGTTTATCAAAACTTACAAACATTATATCATCAACACAAGTACATACCATACCACATTTAAAATTTAAATGAAATGAGAATTCAAGCAAACAAACAAATCCCATTTTACCAAGTGGGATTTCTCAAATAGCTCAACATATTTTAATTATAAATGGGCATGGATCTCTTGTGACTTTAAAGGCAATAGAGCAAGCACATGCATTTGGATTAGATATGGTTGAACTCCCAAACCACATATCACACACATTACATCCTTTAAATGTGTATTATTTTAAGCCTTTCAAAACAATATTTAAAACATTACGAAAGAAACAATCTAATGATCAAAAATAGATACTCAAAACTAAATAAAATTAAGTTGGCTACTCAAGTAAACAACAATGAAAAACCATCAACCAAATATAAGATCAAATTTAGATTTAGGGTTACATGAATTTGACCTCTATACCCTTATTCAATGAATGACAAATTACTTATTGTTGAAATGTATATGACAATAAATAATAATGGGACAAATAAAAAAGAATATAATTTTAACGATGAAGCTAATGAAAGTTTGTTGCTATATCTTTTATACATATTGTAAAAATAAATGTTGCAATAGACAAATAGGATTTTAATAGTTGACCTTTAAACAAACAAAGTAATATGTGGAGATGCCAAGGAATCCAATCCCCAATCCAACTTGTGGAAGGTGATGATCTATTGGTTGATTTGGATTAAAAACATGGAAAATTGTTGTAAGAGTTTTAAAATAATGAAAACAACACTAAGAATTTTTTGTTGCAAACTTTTTGACAATGCCATGTTTGTTTACAAAAACAACTTAAGGCAAGGAACCTCGAGTGGATTATTCATAATCCCATGTGGTAACATCTTGAATATTTAAGGATCCTACAACAAAAGGCCATGGAAAAAGAAACAACATACCAAATCAGGGACAACAAACAAAAGGAAAAAAAGGCTTGAAAGTTGGTACATACGTAGACTATGGTTAAGTGCATAATTCAAAGGAACATTGAAAGGTGGTACATAACAAATGTTACAACAACATGGTTTCCTACAACTATGAGGGAATATGGAGATCAATTACATTGCATCATTCAAGTAACAGTAACTAGGCAAGCACAAGGATAATAACCTTGTCCAAGTTTCCAATTAGGGCTTTAAATCACAAGTTCCAAAAAAAGTTAGACAAAAAACATGAATTAGGTTGACAATGACAAGACATGTTCTTGCTAGGTTCAATCAAGTTTGCTAACATTTGGGAATGAAAGGGAAGAGGGGGGTGGTGGTTTTACATTAGGAAGCACATTCATAAAAATTCAATAGTTGTAGTATATACCCATAGTAAAGTTACCTAGTTAATGGGAATGGGTTCATGGTTACAAGAAAGAGGTCATGATAAGAAGGGATCAAGTTTGTGGCTACTTAAAAAGAATGAATAGGCAACTAGGAAATTTAAAAAGTTTGTAGGAAAAAGAGACAATGTGAGCTTGCAAAATAAAACTTGCAAAAAAAAATGTGAACTTACAAGAAATATCGACTAGGGTGGTTGTTGGGAAAAGGAGTGAGTGACCAAGAAGAATAGAGCTTCAAGAAAAGCTTGTAGAAAGACATTGAATTTAAAAAGCTTACAACAGAAAGTGTGTTTCAAAAAAAATTGACTAGGGTGATTACCAAGAGAGAGTGAGCATCCAAGAGAAAAAAAAATGAACAATCAAGAAAAATAACATAAAAAAGGCTTGCAAGAGAAATAAAATGCAAACTTCAAAAAATTACTGAAGAGAGTGTGTGATTGATCTTATAGGTGCAAATTTATTAAGTTGCCAAAATGATATTGTGAACAACTAGGAGAGATATCATGAATGATTAAGAAAAAATCAACTCTATGATTGTTGAAATGAAATTGTGAGTGACCAAGAGAAAATCAATTGGGGTGACTACCCAAATGGGATCGTGAACAACTAGGAGCCAAAAAATGAACAACAAGAGAAAGTCAACATTTATGATTGCCAAAACAAGATCATGAATGATCCAAAAAAAAAGTATGAATAAATCAAAGAAAAAAACTTTGCAAAAGAGAAAGCTTTGAAAAAAAGCTTACTTGTAAAAAGAAAATGAGCAATGCAAGAAAGAGAAAATAACAATTGTTAAAATGCATTGTGATGTTGTTGCTAAAGACCATTGATACCATATGAAGAAGAAGTTCACACATCACCACCACTTCTAGAATATGTTATTTGAGTTGCGAAAAAAACATGGGCAAGGGGCATGATGAGGAAGGTAGGAGTTGAATAAGGAGTAATTGGAAGAAAGAGAGTGTGAACGACAGCTTATAAGCTCCTATTTGGAACATAAAGGAAATGCATGTGCAAGCTTTGGAAATGCTAGAGATGGAAGCTTGTGAAACTTGTGAAACTTGTGAAACTTGTAAGCTTTGTGTAAAAGATTTCATTCATGAACAAGTTGTTACCACTCACATAATTCACAACATGGCCTTCTTGCTACATAATAACCTCCTTCAAACAACCCAACTAGCTCCTTCCTTCGAACACCATAAGAATGTCAACCCATGATTGTTAAGTTAGTAGGTTTTTTCAAATGCTTGGAGTTTTGTGACCATAGATTTTGAAACCCACTATGGGTGGCAAATTTGAACTGCACATTGTTGATGAATGATGGTTGAAGGGAAAAAGGTGATTTTGCATAATTAAATGTTAGGCCACATGGTAGGTGATGAGTAGAATTAACATGTGATTGTTTAGTAATAGGGTGGACAATGTATGCTCAAACATCACAAAGTGTGTGAGAAAAAAAAAAATCAATAAAAAAACCCTCTTTACTTATGAACCTTATATCTTGCTTGTTTGTTTTTAATGACTTTTCACAATTTTTGTGGCTATGGGTCCATCCAATCTAACTCTACAATTTGTTTTCACACTTAAAAACAACCAAAATTATTGTGTGAATGTACAAGTTTTGATTCATTATGCATTTGGTGGTTTGGATGGCTACCTTAATGTCAAACTTTAATATTATGATAATATTGTAATATAGGGGCAACTTCAACACATGACAAATAATTAATTATTTTTGAAGACTACATTTCAAAAAATAATAATCCTTGAATATTTTGAAACAATTTTTGATTTCTTTCAAAAACAAAACTCTTCTTTGAAAACATAATTAAAAAGAAACTTTAGCATATCTAAAAATAATATAATTTGTGCCAAAGCCACCAAGGTATTGTGGTATGTGCAACAATAAACATCACATATTTTATGTTTGTAATCGATGAAACTGCAAAGATTGCTTCACACATGTGTTATGAACCATGTCTTATTATCATAAGGAGTGTTCTTTTCTAGGAATTTTTGTTTGTAACTAGCATGAGTATCATCCATAGGAAGACCTAGAACAAGTAGTGATCATCATGAGAAGATTTAGCCAAATATGATTATAAACCAAATATGAAATGCAAATTTTGAATCATCCTTCTAAAGTTTGCCTACACACAAGAACCAAGTATAGAAATTTGGCACCTTACATTTCAAGGACTATTGGAGGTCTATTTTTTCCATTTTAATGTTGATAATGCAAAATTTTCAATCATCAAGTTACTTGTGATGATTGAAGCTAGTTGATATTCATTTTATAAATGAGGACAACATTATTTTATTTTCCTACTTTGGAAAAATCAAACTAATGTCTTTGCTCAAGTAAGATTCTATCAATGTTGGCATAAATAACCAATTGTGGAGATTAAATAATAATTCCAATGTTGTTTTTTAAGGTCACCATAATATGATTTTAAAAAAAACTCGCCAATAATTTCATCCAAGAGCACAATTGTGGGGGGGGACTTTAGGTTTTCATGGCTTAATCTTGCAAGCCAAAAAACAATCTCACCAACAATCAAAAACTCAATTGATGAGGATCAACTTTGGTTCAAGGATTTCCTTCAAGAGTGACAAAGGTAACTTGATTTCTCTTATTTCATCTTCTAGGGACAAAGGTGTCTTGTGTCAATGTATTTGGAAAGTAATTTAAGGGGGTGACTTAAGGGTCCAAACAAGTATGGGAAAAAAATATGGAAAAAACCCCCACATCTTAACATTAAAAATGTATGTTTGGTGTGAAGACTTTGTGTTGTTTGCTAATGGGATCTAAACAAAATTGGCACAAACCTACAAAATTTGCTCTAGTCTAATAGTTAGGGTGTTCTTAGGAAGGGGGTATTAGTCCAGGCCAAAAATAGTGGCAGCCAATTTTAGAAATAGAATTTTCAAGCAACCAATGAGAAATCACGTTATGGAGGGAAGGGGCCTCCCTTTTTTTCTTGTTTGTGGGGGGGGGGGGGGGGGGTGGGGTGGGGGAGAGGGGATTTTTTTTTTCAAGTTGTGTTTGGTGTGGAGAGTGGACTGTCCCCACTCTTCACTTTCCACTTAGTGGACAGTTGACTTTGTATACAAGCTTCTTTTTTTTTTTTCAATGATTATTAGAGAGATGATTGACTGGCTAATGCAATTGATATTATTTAGTTGGGGAGACATCCACAGTTCAATCTTTTTTCTTTTTTTTTTAATGATGAGGCTCTTTGATTGGTTCATCACCCAAAAACAAATTCACGGTTTGGAAATTCCTAAAATAAAATATAATGTAGTTTGTCCAGGTGGCTCATTTGTGCAACTGAAAACAAAAACAAAAAACATTGAACATATTTGTCATGTAGTGTGCACCCATCACAATTTTTGTTTTTTTTTTTTTTTGTTTTTCAAAACACTTCACCCCAAAAATGAAAAAACAATGGCCATTGTGAAGTACTTGGTGCTAATGTGATTGGAGAGGATAAAAAAATTTGAGATTAATTCCGTTATTCCAAGTGAAGGAAAAAAAAATCCTATTTCATTTGATTCTTTTAAGTAATTACACAAATTGGGTCACCTCATTGGCTAAGTAGAATGTCTTTTCCTCGTTGTGTTAAGCACCATTTTTGGTGTTGGTTAATGGTAGGGGCATGAATTGTGAGGACATAAATTCCATACCACATCCCCATAGATAGTATACCACATAGAGCCCGTTAATGTATATAATCTATAATGTTTATTTGATTCTTGAAGAGTTGCAAGGGATCTATGATGTGGTATACCATCTATAGATCCCTTGCAACTCTTCAAGAATCAAAATACACATAAAAGAGTTTGAAAAGAGTGGGGTCCTAAATGAAACACGAAGCTTGAGTACATTGACATTGTGATGACCTCTAACATGAAGTGGTGGTGAGCACAAATCTTGTGTCATATGGATGGCCAACAATCTCCCACATTTTCCAATATGGTGAGCATCAAGGTGGTTAGATCAATTTCACACTCTAGTGTTTGTCAACTAGCACCAAAATTACGACAAATGTATCACATGCATGAATGGAGAAATGGGGGGGGGCGGTGTATGGATGGTGGTGTATAACTATAAGACAAGAAATTTTCAAAAAGAACTTGACATTTTATGAGCAAGCAAAGTCAATATACATCAAACATATCTGCACATTTTATAGCATTTGGCTTTGCCTTTGATTCCACCCCCACAAATTCATGAACATGAAAAAACTATGTTGAGAACAAGTATATTTATGCACTTTGAGAGTCAATAGAGTAGGAAGGAAGATACATTTCTCTATGAACAAGTCAAGAAGAATGATGCAAAGTGTGAGGACCCATTTGGTGTCCTCTCCTACAAAAGGCTACAAAGTATGTACATTGTCTTAGACTATGGATTCTTTGTAATCCTAAAGGGGTAATATACATGGTTGGTCGTCCTCTCTCCCCTTATGAATCAAAATGTTTTTTTTTAACAAGTTGAGCCATCAAAACTCATAAGTTTCCCAAAGTTATGAGTTTGGTTGGCTCAACTTGTTAAAAAAAATTTATGACTTTCCCAAATTCCTCAAAGGATCTTTGTTTTGTTGTTAAAGCAGTGGTGTTTGATATGTTGAGTATTGCATATTCAAATGGATATGAATATTGCTCCATTTGAAACTTGAATATCCATTGTCTAACATATGGTCCAACCAAAAAGTAGTTTGATCATGTATTACCTACATATACAAACCTTAATTGATTTATCTCGCATAGGGGGCAATTTTAATTTAAAATTTTAATTTTTTATGTCAAATGTTTGGCAAAATTTAACAACATAAAATAAAATAAAATAGCAAACTTAGTTGAACTTGCACTAGAAAAACAAGAAAATGAAAAAAAAAAATCTGATTTTTTTGGTTGAAAAATAACAAAAATTTCACCCAAAAAAACACATATAGTGGGTACTAAATGTTTAATAAAAATGACGTACTATGATGTAATTAGAGGTGAATCCCTTGGGTGAACCACCTATTTTATATTAAGTGCACATTTTATAACTTGACCACTATTTGATCAAATGGGCAAAAGACAAATCCATGACATCTTTATACAAGCCTTATCACTTATAAGTTAGGGGAGTATAAATTTCCCACACTTTGACAAAACATTGGCTATCATTGCCTTCTTGACTTCAACACAACTGGCCTGGTCAATAAAGGGCATAAGACACGCATCCCATGTTTGTACTTTGTACACACTTGGGTGTCTCTTGTGTATTGAGTTTCAGAAAAGCCATTTGAGTTTTGTTTCAAAGAAATTGGACACTCAAACCATCCCCAAAAATGCAAAGAGAAAAATGTGCCCAGAATTTTCATTCCCACTTTGCTACATCCCATAGTGAAAGAGAGCTCAAGCAACATATAATGTCCCTCCAAGATCTCACTATGTCGAGCACCAAATTAGGTTTGTTTTGTTTCATTTTGTTTGGCAAAATGAATAGGAAACTCAAAGAGGTATAACATGTTATGATGTAATGCAAAACCCATTTCCTTTCTCATTCCAACTTTTTTTATAAAAAAATCAAAGGATTTGGTAGAGGTTTCAAAATTAAATGTTTTCTCAAGGCCCCAAGGAGATCTACATGTAGACACAATGAGCTCCCAAGACGAGAAGTTTATATCTAAATCTAAAGTTGAACTTGTAAGTATGTAGGTTCAACTATTATTTGGTGGTGCTCACAAAGATCTTGATTAGGGTCAAAAAAGGAACATTCAAGTTGTTTACAAAATTTCAACAATTCAAAGAGATGATAATTCTATTCAAGCTTTGAGTCTTAAGAAGTAAAGTGTGAGCAATCAATTTATACATAAGGAGTAAGATGTTGTTTATGGTTAAAAAATAAACAAAGTTCTGAAACGATTCATAAAAATCTCATATTTAAGAATTTAATCATTACTTTCAAGGTTGAAAGGACCTCGAATATAAGCTTTGGACTTCCAATTAAATTTTTTTTTATAGGCTTTCATGTATTTTTTGTAATATGAATTCAGTTAATTTGTAAATTATCTTTTTTGAACACCTTGATTTTGATTCCCCCCCTTTTTTTTTTCTAGTAGTAGCAAATTTTGTAAAAAGTTGTTGAGAGTTGAGACCTACAATAACACCAAAGATGATCTAGATATGAATACATCGAGAATGACGCACAATTTTTGGAAATGTAAAACATTGTTATGGATGTTATGAACAATGTTTCCATGCATTTGCATAAGGAAGGTTGCAAAAGGATTTGAGATGCTTTGTTAAGTTTTGAGCTCACAACCTTATGCATGTTTATTGAGAAAAAAATTTCATTATTTCATAGCATCAATATGTAGTTCAAGATTTCAAGGAAATTTGTGCACATTTATCATTGTGTAAAAAGGCACACAAATACATACACCATAAAAATCTTGTATGAAACATCATAAGAGAGACTCAAAGAAACCTTCTATGAGATTTACAAATATGTCATATGAACCTAAAGGTTTTGCATATCCAGGTTTTCCTAATTAACTCCCTTTCATTATAACAAGATTGTTTAGATTGAAATTGTCAATCTGAGGATTATGCTAATATTTATGGAATATGTTATATAGCCTAGATATGCAATCCATCTATGACATTTGTTATAACCTAGATATTTAATCCAAGTATAAGCTTAATTTTAAGACTTGTAAATAACATTATAAGCAAAAGCAATTGCACGAGTGACATAAACGTGAAGTAAACACTAATTGTAGATGTATCTTATTATGGTGTCGGGTTGTGAAACATGTTATTGATACAACATTGGTGTAAGATGTTTTTCAAAGCTTTGTATTCAACTTCAACTTCAAAATGGCAATATCAATAATTACCATAGCCTGGAGACCATAATGACTCTCACACACAAAAAAAATGAGCCAAAAGATCGACTATGAACTCCAGCAGAGGCTTAAAGAAATTAAGTGGTTGAGAAATAAATGCTTGCAAAATGCTGATTTTCTATCAGGACAAGCTGGTGGAAATCCTTGCTTACAATTAGGATGAACTTTGGAGAAACACAGCAATTTCCATTCAGTGTTTCTCTTTGCCAAAGTTCAGGTTGCGAATGAAGTTGTGACTTTTGGGCAGTCGTAGGATGAATGAACAACACTCCCAAAATTTCATGTCATGAAGCTGCAAATTCCCATTGAACCCTTCAAATTGATCATTCTCTTCTGGGAGAAAGTTTTAAGCAAGGCCACTGCGAAGTCCCATTGAGAACCCTTCAAATCTTGTTTCACTCACTCTTATTTGCTGCATCTTCAGCTTGAAGTAAAGTCTCCTTGAACACCCCACCAAAGTAATCATCAAAGTAATCCTTCGGCTCTGACACAAAGCATCCAATGATATCACGCAATGTGACAACACCAACAAGTTGGTTGTTTTTGTTGACTATGTGAATCCTAGGAAGGTTTTTGCTTGCCAGTGTGTCTATCACATTGCCTAACTCTGCTGTGTTCTCACAAGTAGTTGGTGGTAACATCCCTGTCTTTGGCTCTATCTCTGTCACCATCTTTATGAAGTTCATCACCGTTAGCTCTCTGCTCATGTCAACACACACAAAACAAAAAAAACCCATCAGCCATATCCATTTTTATTTTCTCCTGTGTTTTACATTTCCACGCCTAAATTGACAGTCACATACTAAAACCCAATGACAAAAATCACCAAAACTAAATACTTCAGACCGAGTGCTAAGAATTAGATCTGAGAAAGAAGACATTGAGCACTTACTTGCGTTTCACAAACAGTTCAGGCTGCAACAGCAGAAAGTGAACATCACGTACACTAATGTTTCCAACGAGGTGCTGTTCAGGGCCTTCCACCACAGGGAGCCCCCCTATGCGCTTCTCCTTCATCAGTATAAAAGCTTCTAGAACCAGCTTGCTTGAATCAACTGAAACCACCTATTCTTCAGTCATACCATAAACTTGCTGTTACAACCACTTTCTCTACAATCTCTATCATTCGTCACAAAATTTGTACCAACTTTGCGCAATCAAGGCTAGAACAATAAGGCCATGATAGGTCTATCCTCTGCACAATGGGTTTAGGGTTTAGGGTTTAGGTGATTAAAAAATGAGAGATAAGCAGGTGGGTCCTGGGGGCATTTACCTGATTGGGCTTCATGACTGGGAGACCCAGTTGATGTAGTGATTTTCCTGCAAGGTTGTCATACCAGTCACGACCACGGCACTGGGAAAGGCCAAGTACAACACCAGACTGAGTGATCATATTCTCCACAATGTTGTTGTCGATATCAACCACAGGGATGCTGCGAAGCCGGAATTTAGACAGCATCAACAGCACCGTGAGCATGGAGTCATTCTGCTGAATGGGTAGAAATGGAGCCCATCTGTATGATCTTGTAATCTCTGATACCTACATGTTCATTTTCCACCAGCATGTTCCATAAAATAGAAATGCTGATCAGTGAGCACAAAGAATTATATAACATTACAGAGATTAGATTTGATGTATTCTAACCAGTTACCAATCACATGGAAAAAATTTGCTCTGAAAAACAAGAACACAGCAGCAATTGAACAATAATATTGTGGGTAGCCTGTGGGTTGTCAAGAGTTCATCACTGGGGAATGGGAAAGGGTAAAACCCCTAAAACCCTAAAACCCTAAACCCTGTACAATAATACCCAAAACTTACCTTGTGGACCACAAAAAGCATTTAAGTCTGAAATTGCTGAGACAAACAACAACCCACAAGTTTGTTAAGCAATCCGCTTGCTTACCTTAGTGGATTTAAAGGGCTCATTTTCAAGTATAACTTTGTAAAAGTCTTGGCCAAGTGCATCAGCTGCTGAGGATGCACTTTTGGCCCCACGTGCATCTGCCACTACCCCTCCTGCAAAACCAGAAAATTTACCAACTTGCAAACAAGTCTAGTTTACACAAGTCCAAAAGTAATAAGAATAAATAAAATTTCCAGCACACAAAGAAAACCAGAAAACTGGACATAGATGCTCAAAAGAAATTTACAGTTACATACAATGCAGCTAGCTCCCGATCAATCAAATATGGACCAATGATTTTCAAATCTTTGGACCTGCAATTGCAGCCCCGACAGCAAAAGTGGTGAGCCCAGCAACTGCAAGAGGGCCAGAGAGTCCAAGAACAAGGGCCCCCAATGCTCCCAATGCTCCAGCTCCTACACCTACAAATGTAGCAGAGCCTGTGGCTATGGCAGCAGCAGCCAACTCTGCCTGCTCCAGAACCCACAGTATAATAGAGGAGTAATCCACAATGCCGATATATTGCATTGACCAGCTGCTGTCTGTACCACTTGCTGATGGGTTTCTAACTGGAGCTGAAAATATGTTAAATTCTGCAAGCAGGTGCACAGCTTCAGAAATAGATGCATCCCCAGAGAGCTCCAGAACTGCACAACAAACACACACACCCCCCAAAAAAGAAAAAAGAAAAAAAGTATTGATCACAAATATGTTTTGTTCAAGACTTATTCCTTTGCACATCACAAGCAAAGTCTTGATCAGAAGTGGTCACAAACATGTCCCCAAATCATTCTTCACATCTGTGGCGCTTCTAAAAAACTCCCATGACTGGGTGATTTATGGAGTGATTTGACAACAATTCTTCATGAGAACTTGCATCCTGAATTTCTTGTTGTATGCTTTCAATGGAAGATTTGGGGAGCAGAGGGTGAGCGAGGAGGGGGGAATAATTGATTATACCTTTTCCATAAGGAATTTTAGGAAAAGAAAGGACTGGCACTTGTGCAAATGCAGAGTTGAGGAGATCTCGCACCCCTTGTGGCACTCCTACTATCATTTCCCCTTGCTCTTCCCAGAGCGCCTGAAGCTGTTCTTCCATGGGTTTGTCATCACTTCTTCCCATTTTTAATATGAAGAACCAAAAACACTTCGTTCCTGGGTTTTGGACAATGCAGGATCCAAGATCAGAATTGTGTGAAAACAATTTACACCACTGAAAAGGAGCAGCATGCTGGGTACACAATCTTTTGACCTCAGTGAAGTTGAACTTGTAAGACTTGCAAGAAAACATTCTTCATTACATTGGGTCTTAAGAATGCTAAGAGGGCTCTGCAGCGGTGTCTGCAACCCCCACAGTCTCAATGAGCACTCTTTTTTTTCTCCCCCTTCTCTCCATGATTCCTTCACAAAGCTTTTTTTCCACTAACCTCCTCCATCTTCCAATCTCTAACTAGCAAGCTCACTATAAATCTTAAATTGGGGAAACTATCCTCGATAGATTTTCTACACAAAATGTAGCTTCCATCTGCCAGTTGCCCATGCATCTACAATATGGGTGCAAGTGAATTTCTGGAGAAGAAGAAGCAGAAGCAGAAGAAGAAAAACAACATGTTCTCTACTGAGATCTTGAGGGTATTCTGTCCCTTCATTCCTCATGGAATCAAGCATCAATTTTCCAGCTGCAACATGAAATTTTCCTGCTGAAGTTACGAACCCAAAAATATCAAATTGTCTGACATCTGATTCACAATCCCAAGCAAAAAGATTTTACAATATAAGAATAAAAATCCAACCGATGACTGTAGCAGCAAACAGAACAAAAAAAGAAACACCCACAAGAACTTCTTCTTCTTGGAATTACCAACACCCATTCGTAGTACACAAGGAAAAACAAACCATGATGATCACCAACAACCCAGAAAAAAAACACAAAACAATGGGTACATCAATAATGAGGTTTCACAGCCAGGCTCTTGATCTCTATAAGTGCAACACCAAAAAACAGGAAAAAAAACTCCAACCTAAAAGAACTCACCTTCTTCGCAACACGCAGAAACCCACCAACTTGAACAACAGCAATTGGGAATTGGGTTCCAGCTCAAAATTAAATTACTTCCAGAAGTACCTCCTACTACTCACTCAATACAACAACCACAATTGCAAAAACACACACAAGTTTTGATTAATTCTAGATAGTTTTCTTCTGACAATCTTTGGACATTCTCTCACGAGATCAAATCTCTCTCTCTCTCTCTCGATCATCCCTGCACAATTTTGCTTCCTGTTGAATAAACCCATATACAATGGCAACCGACACTTGACAAAGGCTTGCTGCGTGGGATTGGATGGGATGGGATTTACCCAACGTGACTCAGAAAAGAGTTTGAAACTCAGTGTCGGAACCTGCGGTTATCAGAAACAGGGGAACAAACCAGGGTTGGGCGGTTCTTAGAACGACGGACGTCCGCTTTACGGTTATCAATCCGGGTATATACCCACTCACCCCTCCGGCCCTCAGCATTTTCAAGTAACCGCTTATGGTAGATAACCTCAATTCTCAGAAAAAAATTCTAGAAAACTGAAAGAGCAGACTGAAGAACCTCCGGTTCTTTCATGAAAACCTCCGGTCCTTTGATGAAACTGGTGGAACTTCTTCTTAAGTCTGGTTTTTGTTTTTACACAAAAAAGAAAGAAAAGAACTGGAACCTGCAGTGAGTGCTCTGGTTCATGAAATCGTTTTGAAAATCCAAAACAACCGTTCTTCATCAATTCAAAGAACCGCACAACACTGGGAATTCACATTCTTGACTCTTTCTATCTGTAAAGGGAGAGAGACTATGGAGGAACATGAAAAATAATGTTGTTTGTTTTCATGTGGTCCCACAGTTTGAAAGAATGTTCTTCACCAATAAGTTTACTTGGAACTTGGAGAGTTCTCAGTTCATTCTTTTGGGAAAACTTCCCACAACAGTTCCTATATTTTAACTCTTGCTAGCTTGAAATTTGAATCCATGTGGGATGGGTATTAGAAACTGCACAACACCCCATGCTGGGTATCAGGGTGGTTTCTTAAGGTTCATAACTATGGTTCTTTAACAAATCAAATACCTCACTTTTGATATATAAGTTCTCAATTTTTTTGACAAAGTCAAATAACCACCGAGAAACCCACTGGTTCTTTGCCAATTATTTCGCAAAACCTGGAAGCTCTTTGAGGTTTGTGAAATAATCAGAACCAAAGGTCCTTTCACTCTGTTTGTTTTAAATACCCAGAACCAGCTCAGTGCTCTGATTCTGAGAAAAAAACTAAATGTAGAACCAGAAACATCAAATACCCACCCAACATTGGCTTGAACTTGGCATAAGGCATTACTGCTTGATGAGCTGCTTGCTTAAGCCATTCTGGTCTTGGGGTCCAGATGAAGATCTGGTTTATAGAAAGCCAGAAACTTTTCTTGCTTTGTATTCTAGGGTCATGCATGCATCAGATCAATTGCAAGTAGAATGAGCAAAAAACCCAAATAGCTTTGTTGGGTTGCAAAAGGACATTTTGTGATCCAACCCCTCACATAGTCTAAGGTAAGCCATTTGCTCTCTAAATTTCTCTCAATTGGATCCTTCACCCATTGCATACTTGAAGGGTATAGAGACCAACAATCCACTTCAATTTTGTCATCCTTCTTCTGTGTGCAAGACTTGTCAATTGTTTCACATTATAGTTCATCACTCTCACTTGAACCTCACTGTCCATGCACCGTCAAACTATAGACCCAACTTCATCCCAGCTTTCACTTCTGTATGCAAATAGCTTCTGAAATTTTCTAAAAAATACCAACTTTGTACACAATTCAACAGATGCCCACTCTCTTCTTCTGTCATACTTTCAAGAGGCTTGCAACATGATGTGTGGATTGAAGAAACAGTGCCAGCTGCATAGAGAGGTGTGCATGCATCACTGTGACTGATTGGCAAAAGACAGGCATTCTTGTTTCAATGTGAACCAAGCACATCTTATTTCGCTGCTGACATTGAGGTCCAACAGTAAAGAATTATAAGCTCCTCAAGGCAAACTCCCAGGCCTGCCTAGATGAGCCAGGCAAGTGAGATCAATCTTCACCATAATTAGTGACACATCTGCCTATTTCTACACTAAACAGAGACACAATACAGGGCTCAAACTTTCATGCTCATCTTACGCCACAAGTTGCTAGTGTACCCACACAGGAGTCAGCTTTGCTCAAACCTGATTTGCTAGATTAGTGTTTGCCCATGAGGCTAACACATAATATGGTGTCAAAATACAGCCACATTCCATGCCACCAGAGCTACATCACCCACTAACCTTCATAAGTTCACAACATCAGGGGCTTGTATAATACAGTGGTGACATACTTTGAACGAAACCAATTTGTTGTACCTAACACAAGAACTGTGCGAGAAGTTTTACCTTTTTCAACGTACAAGTGGTTCAGAATCACATGTTGTGGCCGAGGTAAGGAACCGGCTGTCTCCATCATCTGGGGCACGTTTAGCAGTGTCAAGTGTAGGTGAGGTGGCACTGCAGGGGGTTCTTTTGCGTACTCCTGAGGTCCAGGCATTGGGTCATTGTAGGAGGATTCTGGTGACCTTGGTGGTTCAAAACCTGCAACACTGTCCAGATTTTCTGGAACGTAGTCCTGCAACAGACTAGTTTGCATGAGAGAAACCAGGATTCCTTCATTGCCAATTGCAAAGTGGAGTTCATCCTTAAATTTGATAGTTTTCTATAGTTGTCAGAGGGGGTACAAGCAAATAGCACAGGAAATGCACCTTTTTTTTTCCCTTTTTTTATTCCCAAGGCTGATATCAAGCCTAGTGTAGTTGCCTTGTTGCAAAGACATTGGCAATGAAAACTCACTTGCACATCCAGTATGTTGTTAACATTGTTGGTATCATCTGAAACTGCAGGCAGGTCTGGGGAATACATCCACTGGCCATCAACACAAAACTTAAACTGATAGACGCCTGAAGGGAGGACCTTTATCAAGGTGAAATCTCTCCCAGACCTCTGGAGTGCTTGCCTGCCCCAAACCAATTCCATACTCAGATGCTCAGGAAACAGAAAGGCAATCTGACAACCATTGTATAAGAACTCATGAGTGAATCACGTCAACTGATGAAAGAAAGTTGATGATGCTACAGGGGACAAGATGTACCTTTTGGACCAATTGTCCCAGGAGCCTAAAACTGAGACACTGCTGCCCCCATGGTTCCACAAGATCATGGTGGGCACCCCCCATTCAGGCTCACTGTATAAATCCAGTTGTTGGTAAAGGGCCTGTGCTTGTTGGTAACCCCTCAATCCCATCTCATCTGGCTTGGCAATTGGAACCATGGGTACATGCATAGTTTTTAGGAGTTCCACACAAAATTTTCAGGTTGTCAATATGGTGCATAGCATGAATCAGCTGCACCCTCACCTTCCTCAATACCTGACCCAAGTCTAACAAATTCAGTTGAGACTTGGGTGCTTGTGAAGTGCACCTCAGAGGTGCATGTGACCAGAACTACATTTTTTGATTATAAGACTCAGCAGTGATAAAATTCATGGTGCAATCAAGCATCAGCCTTCAGAATCCATAGCTATTGCTGTTATTCATAAACTTTGAGTAGAAACCTAGCTGGTTCTCAAAAAATTCAGATCAACCTAATTACTGAACCCTAACCATCATCACAGAAATTAGCATTCAAAACAGACAACCCTGAACTTGTGCGCTAGATTCCAGCAAACAGCTTACGAGAGCTACCACACACAGATGGTAGCAGTCAGTTCACAGTAATATTTTGTTAGAGTGGAGCATGGTTGCGTAGGTTCCAAAGTGAAGGAGGTAATGAGGCAAAGATGGTATTACCTGGGGTGTGAACATAAGAGGAGATCGAGCAGCACTCCCAGGGCTGTCAGATGGGCTATGGCCCATGGAGTCTGCAGATGCAACATGAGCCATTCGGGTCGGATCTCGCATGGTGGTGGGATGGTGGTGGTGGTGACCATAGGGAGGGACAGGGTACCGTGGCAGCCTGTTTGCATTCCCTCCCTGATTCCCATGTCCTGCTCCTCCTCCTGCACCTGCTGCTCCTGGTACCAGCTGCCCCTCTCGACCGCTGGTGTTCCCCCATCACCCAACCCAAAAAGAAAGAACACGCTCCTCCACAGCTTGCCTTATGCAAGTTGAACTGCTGTTATGGGGAGCAGATGAAGCCCATAAGCGCTCCTCCTCATCACCTGCTGAGCCATCAGATTTGGGTTACTCCTCTCTCAATTACATAGGTCATTTCTCTTCCTGCTTCTTTCTGCCAGTTGTCCCACCTCTTTGCAAGCTTTGAGAAAACACCTTGAACTCCTTCAACCATATCACACATGTTGAAACACAACAAGAATAAACCAACTGTCTCTTTCTCGAATTTTACCACCTCGCTTCTATGAACAGAAGCCTGAAGCAGAGTGCATCTTCCTCTTGACCCCAAAACTGCAGCCAGAGCTTGGGTACTCAAATGAAACCCCAAAACAAATAAATAAAATTACACATTCAATTCTTCTTTTTCTGCTTCTCTAGAAAATGAAATAAATCTCTACATATTAAAGGCCACATGATCCCTTGGAACTGTTTTCTAGAATTTTCAGAAACTTAGATCTTCAAAGAGATGAAACCAATCTCTGATATCCCTCCAGAATGTATGTACTCCATGAAATTCCTTCTTTCCAAAAATTTGGAAGGAAAAATAGGCCAAATTTTCTCCAGAAAAAACAACAAAACACCAATTACAAAAAGAAGATCCTTATCGATTTTCAGTTGCAGATACACGAACAAACGATCAACCAAGCGCAAGATGCACAAAAACAAAAATCCCACAAACAAACGCCAACCCAAAAA
Source organism: Sphagnum contortum (assembly GCA_963920785.1). Lineage (NCBI taxonomy): Eukaryota > Viridiplantae > Streptophyta > Sphagnopsida > Sphagnales > Sphagnaceae > Sphagnum > Sphagnum contortum. The sequence continues at coordinate 952,294 of OY987290.1, read as the reverse complement.
AAAAATTAGGTTTAGAAATAAATCAACAAGAAGACGAAGGAAAAAAAGAAAAAACAATACCATTACCAAGGAGCTTCGATCCACTGCTGCATGTCGCGACGATCTCAGAATGTCTCTCCCTCGACGATGGAATCCGATGAGGAGGAGGTTGGATGCTTGAAATTGTATACAGAAAAGTTAGGGTTTATGCACCCCTCAGAGAAAAGCTCCAAATTCTTGATTGTTTTTTTTTTTTTCTCAAGATTTTTTTTTTTTTTTTTTTTTTGGTTTTTGTGGAGATAGTGTCAAACATGTTGAATACCCAACAAAAAATTAAAAATTAAAAATTGTAATTTATGTGATTAAAAATCTTATGTTGTATACAATCATGCCTCCAGTTTTCTCCATTCTATAAATCAACTTTTTGAATTACAGAGTTTGTCTCAGATCCATACGTGGTTGGGTTTTTGCTTATACCCATAGTGAATTTCCATCTATAGTGGATTTTTTTAATTAATCACCCATCCTATTCACCTCTCCTATTAATTAGAAGAGGTGCCTCCCAATTTCAATTTTGCTTTTTTTTTTTTGCAACGAGCCAATTTGATTGGCCCATCGCTCCAAAAAAAATGAAACTATGGAGTCTCCCCCCAAATTGAAGGTTCTATTTTGATGTATAGGGTTCCTCCCCCCTTTGACCCACCTATTTAGGTGAAAGGAGGACAACATTTGCCAAAGCTTACCAGATAAATGTGAGGTGTTATGGAGAACATGTTGTAGAACACATTGGGAACTTGATGAGAACTTGAAGGGAACATAGTGCGAACATATTGGAACCAGGGAAAAATGAAAAAAAAACAAGGCACCTTGAGCACATGCTTGGGCCTAACAACAAAAAAACACAATTCATTTTATTTTTTAAAGTACCCGCATAACGATGAAGGCTTGAATTTTTTTTTTTCTTATGTTATTTCCAAAGGAAAATAAATAACTAATGCCATGATTTAAATCCCCTTTTGCAACCTAACGGTCCTAGGTTTGAACTTTTTTTGAATATTTTTTTTAATCCATGAATGAAAATAATTGTCCTTGGGCAATTTTTTTTAAGTTAGTTGCCCAAGAACAATTTTTTCGAAGAGAATTATATTATGTATGAACCATGTTCTCGAAAGAGCAAAGGCTTACAACCGGGTTCCTAAGAAGAAAAAGGGGCTTAAGTTTTTTCATGGGACAATTTAAGTTTTTTTTCTTAACGACATGATTATTCCCCAAGGGCAACTTAAGCCTCTTACACCCTACAGGGCAACATGGTTATTCCTCAAGTGTAATCTTCATGTTCATTTTTATATAAGCTTGCAACTTTTATTGAAAAATCTCGAAAAGAGCTACAACTTTGTAGGTAAAAGCACTTCAATCAAAATTCATATAAAAAAATAACCTTTAGTTTGGCTATCCTTCACCTAAAGGAATAAGGCCTTAAGTTGCTCAAGGGAGCAACTATGTACCCTGAGGAATAAACATGTTGTTTTTCATGTCCCTTAAAGAGAAGGGACTTAAATTGTTTCAAGCAGCAAGCATGTTCCCTGGGGAGAAGGGGGGCCTGAATCGCCTCTAGGAGCAACTAGTAAGCATAAATTATATTCAGATTTGCTCTCTTTTTATTAACAAATATTACATATTATATACACAATTGCACTTAATTCACATATATTATTCTATTGTTTGAAACCTTTCAAGTTACTTTTCAAATTGTATTCACTCATTCATCTCATTATTACTATTGTTTCATTATTTCCCAAATTCCAGATTTTTTTTATAATTAGAATTTGTGATCATATCTTGATTATTACAGTTAGAAAAGCACAATAGTTTCAAAGTTTATTCATTGTTTCCTCACCAATATGTTATTGTTTTCTTTACTCAAAATTGGAAATATCAAACATTTGTAATATTAAAGTGCAAAAATTTGAATTGAAAACATGAAAATTTATGGTTCACAACACAACAAAATTCTAAAACGAGGTATTTTTCTCCAACAACTCTCTAAGTCTATCCATGTGTGTGTAAATGAGTCTTAATTTTCATCACAATCAAAAACTAAATTTTAATCCTTTCTCTCCAAAAATAATTTGAAAATCAAGATTCAAAACTAAGCAAATGTTTTATTCTCGTCTTGTTAAATCTTTGTTGTATACTTGGTAACAACAACCATGTTTCCCCAAGGAGAAGGGGGCCTACGATGCTCCTTGGGGAATAAATGCTTTCAAAACAATATGTGATTGTAACTTTTTCATATGAATCCTAATTAAAGTACCTTCGAAAACAAAGTTGTAGTTCTTCTCAAGACGTTTCTAATGATAAGTCATAAGCCTATATAAAAAGAAACACAAAATAATTATGATTACACAAAATATTTGGAACACATGTTTCCTTGGGGAACTTGGGCGTTTCAATGGGAGAGGTTCATTGCTCCGTGAAGAAGGTGCTTTTTTTCCCAAAAAACTTGGCCTTTTGACTATGAAAATTTTATTGCTCCTAAAGGAAGTTATCTTTTTCACCAAAGAACTTTTCTTACTTCTTATGAAAGTTAGTTTTTGAAGTATTTGTTCTTCAAGGAACTATTTTGCACCTCAAAAATTTCATTTTGTTCCATGGAAATTTGACATTATTTTGAGAGGCAACTTGCGTAAGACTAGCATTTAATCTTCTTTTCTCAGGGGAAGTTGCTTCTTAAATTTAACTAATTTTTTTAATTATTTAAATATTTTATTCACCCATTTCCTTTATTGGCAAAAAAACAATTGGAAAAAAGATTGAACCCTAGACCTTTGGGGGTTGCAAGGAGATTTTGAATCACTATAGCACATATTTTTTCTTTGGAAGTATTGTGTACAAAAGCTATTTTCAATGTTAATGATTGGGTGAATACAATAAAAAAATAATCTGATTTTCTTTTATGTTGACAATTATACTACAAATGTGTTGAACACAGTGTCTCATTTAAGCCTGAGCTAATACCCCTTGCAAAGAAACACCCTACCTATTCAATCATTCTTGTCTATGGTGTTTTCATGCTTGTGATAGTTGTTAATGTAATTCTTCATCGTGTAAATGCCAAATACCTAACCTAAAACTAAGTCCAATATAGTGTGATTGATATTAATTAGATCATGGATGCGATCATAACATTTTTATATATTTTAAACGAGCAATACTAATTGACTCATTAGCAAAAAAAATTTGGAACATTGGGCATGCTCACAATAGAACCACCTCTTTGGAACCCCCCGTTGCAAAATAGAAAATAAATGTGCACCCCTAAATTTCACCTTTTTAGTTTATATAATTGGAGTTGACCTTTGGGCAAAACCCAAGTGCTATTGGGAACATCTTGGGAAATGCATCTGGGAAGCCTTTGGGAACTTGATAGGAACACATTGGGAATATGGAAGAAAAACAAAAAATTAACTCGCCCCACCCTACCCTCAAAACGAAAAAAAACAGGGCCCATCATAAATTGCATGCTGAGCCTTCCCTTTGGCTACAAAATATTTCTATTTCCAAAACTGTTTGTCACCATTTTTGGCTTGGGCTAATGGTCAGGGCCAGAAATTTAGGGACATATTGAGAACCTGATGGAAACCCATTGAGAAGTCAAAGGGAACATGAGGGGAACACATTGGGAACCAAAGAGCACAGTTTGTTGTCATCGCTTGTGAATAAAACACTTCAAGAGTGTCAGGTATTTAGTATTTACTGAAAAAATTAGGTTTTTGTACTATGCAAGCAATGCTCATGCCCCTGCCCATTATCTTGTTCGAGGTGTCAGACTGGCTGCCGCCCCTTATGGCAAACCAGGGAGTGCATCCAACATGATAGGCAAGAGTAAAAACATCTAGTCATGTGCAATAACTTTTTCATCGAGGAGGATCAATTAATTTATTCCCACAATTCAATCAAGAACTCTTGACTGGAGCAGATCATAGCTCTTGCAAGTAAATAAGATTACAATGGAGTGGCAGCACAACACCTGTATACAGATTGGATAATCTGAGCGTGAAGTAGACATTTTTGAGTCTAATGCAGCAACAAAAGTTGGAGGTACCATGATGATGGTGAAGACAATTGAAAAATGAAGCTCTTGTACTATAAATATGATCTTAGATCTCAACAGTAAGTGTCATCGTGGACCTTGGAGTTGACTGCCTAACTTCTTCAATGATAGCTTTCTCAAATCACACATTCAGTTGCTGCATAAATTCAATTGGCTCCATAACAGAATCCGCAGCAACCTCATTGGTGCATCCGGTCCTACTTGAAAGGCATCCCTGGAATTCAAAATTCTAACAGTACTCAGAATCCAATGATTGCTTGAGATCATGAGGGAAAATCAGGGTCGGGGAAGGACACAGAGGCTCCTTGATATGTTCAGTTGACAAAGCACAAGTTGTCAAGAACACCCATGTTCAAATATTGATTTCTGATCCTGCTTCAACAACCACCAAAACCCAGTATTCAGAACATCTTTGTGTGATTGAAACACACTTGCAACACATGACTAAAAGAGTCACAAGTGTGTAAACACCAACCTATGCATTGGTTTATAAGGGGTTCTGAATTCCAACGGTATGGATCTCTGACTGAGGGGGTGACCACAATTCCAATGCCTCCTGCACCTCTCAATTACTCTTCATGAAATTTTCTTGCTCCATTCAAACTGGGCACAAGGATATTGGCAGTGACAACCATGGGCTTAAGAGTACAGACTGCAGACTACAGTGAAAGCATGATTGAACCCAGGGCTATAAGATTGATAGGGAGATGTGGCCTCTTTGAAACCACATATTTGAGAGAAACCACAGCATGGTCAACAGAGAGTTCATACCAGTATTTGGGTCAGGTTGAAGGGTTACAGAGTTCCAGCAAATCAACAGTCTCAAAAGTTTGAAAGAACCCCACCTCAGTTTTTGAAGCTTCTGCAAAAGTCTATTCAGAAGGAAGTTGCATGTCTTCGTAGCTAGCACAGCTTGTGCTGTGAAATAGGAGGTTGACCAATTCCAAAGCATTTCATCATTGCCACCACTGTTTCGGGTGCCAGAATGCCAGAATCAGGTTACTGGAATGCTCTGGATAACCAAAGTATTCTATGTGGAGCTTGGGGGACAATCCAGAGGCAGCATTTCCCTGCACATATCCACAAGCTCCCCATAGCCTTCTACAGTTTCCTCATGTGCCTGAAGAAGAAGTTTGAGGGTGATGTCATTTGGACTGACTTGATTTTCCAACATTTCTCGGAAAAGCTTGGTGCCTGCATTTGCTCGGCCTGCCCGAACAAGATTGCCAATCATGATATTGTATGAGAATAGAGTTGGTTGACATGCCTTCTCTTTCATTTCCTGGAAGAGTTGGTACGCTGCATCCACTTTGCCAATCCCACCCAGAATACTGATGACAATATTGAAGGTGACTGTGTCAGGAGAGAAGCCCTGCTCCCTCATTCTGTCAAAAGCTTTCAATGCCTCCTCCACTTTCCCTGCCTTTCCAAGGTTGTCTATCAGCACATTGTACATCTGTGTATTTGGAGGGCATCCCTTCTTCGCCACTTCCTGTTGAACTATCTGCACATCCAGAAGCTGTTTAAGAAAACTCCAATCCCCTCTCAAGCAACCTGTCTCCCTGGACACCAACTTCAAGAATAATACAGTAAAAAAAGGTTACATTGAGTGGGAACCCAAACCCTCTCATATGTCAAATTTCAACCTTTGACCCTAAGTTGGAAACCCAGACATCGAGAAGGAGGAAGCAGAAGCTTGAACTCACTTGATATGCATCATCAAATCGGTCAGCCTTGCACAACAGGTTGATGTAATTAATGAAAGTGAAGCTATCAGGTGGGATACCCTGTTCAGTCATGGCATCCAGGACCTTGCAGGCAGTGTCAAGGTTGCCCTCCTTCACCAAGCCATTGATGATTGCATTGCAGGCTACTAAATCAGGGCTAGCAACCTTGTTGTGGATCATTTCTTCAAAGAGCTCCAATGCTTTCTCCATGTTCCCAGCCCTTGATAAAGAATGGATCATTACATTGTAAGCACCTGCAGTCATGCTATGTCTTCCTCTGACAACCTCTTCAAAAAACTGCAAAGCTGCCTTCCACTCACCACTCTTACACAAGCTTCCCAGCACAGATTTCAGGATATCAAAATCAGAAAACTGGCTTTTGGCCATTGCTATCTTGCACAAGCTGCGAACCTCATCAATTCTGCCTAACTTTATCAAACTGACAATAACAACAGCATAGGTGAAGAGATCTGGCACAAAACCCAGTGTTAACATCTCCTGATAATATTCATATGCAAGCATCGCTAGACCAGCCTGACCAAGACTGCTGATCAAGCCATTGTAGGTCACATTGTTCGGAATGCAGCCATGAGTTCTCATGTCCTGGAAAAGATCACATGCTTCCTTCAATTTGCCAGCCTTCCCCAGGTTGCTGATGAGGCTAGAGTAGGTCACAACATTTGGTCTGCAGCCTCTTCTTTGCATCTCATAAAAAAGCTGGCATGCCGCATTTAACTGCCCCATCTTTCCCCGGCTATCTATCAACATGCTGTATGTCACAATATCTGGAGTACACATCCTGTACTCCATTTTCTTGAATAAAGATTCAGCACACTCATGATCTCCAGCTGTAATTAACATGTCAATCATGCAGTTGAAGGACAGAGTGGTGGGCTTGCACCCATATTTCTCCATCGCATTGAAGGCCACAATAGCCTCATCAATCTTCTTCAAAGCAACATAGCTTCTGATAATTCCAAGAAACAGAGACGAATCGATTTCACGCCGCTCTTTTCTCATGTCATCCAACAAGGGCCATATCATATCAAACTTCCCTGCATCTCCTAAAATCTTGATCATCTTTGTATAGATAAACTTACCCTTCTTGCATCTTCTCTGCCGCCTTGCCCAATTGAAGAATTTGAATGCACGATCAACTGGCACGGGATGGAGTCGCAAAACTTCACAGACGTGGTACGGCTTCACCTCTACATTGGAAGCTTTCAGACGCTTGGCTGTGCTTGCACCCCACTTGCTTTTTCCCCTGAGTATGTTGCAGATTAGCTTAATGTCCTGTTTCTGCTTCTCTGCAATCCGGCTCTTATTATGATACCTGGACCTGTGTTCCAATCCTGCATTTGGCTGGACAATTGCTTCAGCTCTCTTCCTGGATGAACATTTTGCACCCACATGAAAGCTTCTTCTGCACCCTTCCACACCAAATGGAGTGATATGCCTACTACTACTCTTCACAGAATCATTTGCAGCATGCTCCTTCACTCCAGTTGCATGACACTCCAGCATCTTGACTATGTGATTGCTCCACAGTCTTTCTCTCCACGATTTGCTCATCCCTGCAACTAACCCTAACTCCATACATCTTCTTCTCTGAGCCTCGGAAAACTTTTCTTCATCTCCAATACTTCCAGCCTCTTTTGCCAGCAGCTCTGGCACTATACAAGCTTGATGTACCAGCTCCTTCAGCAACGCATAACAATTGTTGCTGACTACTTGTTCTGAGAAAACCCAACTGCCTGTTCTTGTATCTGAGGTTGAGCTAATGGCCCATTCCATCGCCTGCCTTCCTCTACTCAGATGGATAAGAGCCTGTCCAGCTGAGAGCACAAAACCCCTCTTCTTCGTAATCCAGAGCCATCCTGCCATGAGAGAACTTACAGCAGATCCCTACTACCCAATCCGAGTTTCTTGATCCTCATCATAACAGCAAAATCCTGGCGATTACCTGATGCTTTAGGGCTCATGACTCACTTGCAAATTTCCAGCGATTGTCCATGTGCGATGTTGTTATGCAACCCGATAGTTGAGCTTCAATGGATCGATCAGAGATCAAGGGCAAGGGCAGAGACGCATCACAATCACTCCCGCAGCAGCAGAAACTGCGTCGTTCTTCTTGCTTCAACCTTCTTTACAAAAAACCCCATGCAATTCAAAGCAAAAACAACCAAGCAATCCATTTCCGGATCCTCCTCCACGGACGGACAACAGAACATAAATCACGTTCGCCCATTCTGCTTGCTTTACGGCAGGTTAGGGTTTTGCGAGAACTAGGGTTTTTCAGGATGAGGAAGTCTGTGGATCTTGAAGCTTGTTGGGTATGGGTGTGGCCGGTTTCGTTTGTTCATCACAACACAGTCCACGACAATACCACTTCAAGCTCGGCACCTATTTGAATCTTGTGAGGTCGGTGTTTTGAGAAAGAAAAGCGTCTTGGGCGGTAAGTATTGTGTTTGGCTTTGTTTTTTTTTTCTACATCCTAGTATGATATCCTTAGATGATGAACTCTGCCAATCATAAATAGATCGAAGCACCCAAAAAGGGGGGAAAACAAAGAACAAAAGGGAAGGACCCATGGCCAAGAAGACAAAAAACCATCTAAGAAGGCGAACCACAAAGGGAACACCAAGTTCCCCAACATCCTCATGTTGCAAGAAGCATATCAAATAAGGAAAGGGGAGGACCTCCTGAAATGACGCCTGGCCTAGAAGAACTCTCACCTATTGCAACAACACATGTCAAAATAGAGACTTCATGTGCACATTGTAATGTCACTTACACCTTTTGTCTATAAAATGTATGTAAAATTGAGTGAGGAAGGCTTTTAGCACTTTTTGCTCCCAATGTCATGTTGGCATATTGATGAAGAAACTCATCTACCTATTGGTGTAAATATAAATATCCGAAAAACTCCTCCACAACTAGAAGGATAAACATGTTTATTGGGAATCGATCATGATAACAACCATCCTTCATCTAAGTTGTAACTATCGTCAGAACTCCAAAAAAAAAAGCAACCCATAAAACTAAATCAACTCCAATGAAGTTGGCGATGACAACATTTGCCAATGTGCAGACATGATCAACTGATAACACAATGTCAACTTGATGATGTGAAGACTGTAATGTCTTTAGTGTTTTGTTATAATGGATGTGAATTAAGGCCAAGTATGAAAAAATTTCTATCTTTTGTGTTTAGTTGTAATGTGTGTGAATTAGGGTGAGTGTAAAGAAAATTTTCCACCTTTTATGTTATAGGAAAAAAGTCTAAAGGACTAAAAATAGACCTTTCATCTACTCAAACACATGAAGGATATTATTTCATCATTTTCAGCATTTCTTTTTCTTAATATACTTAAAATATTGTAGCACTTTCATCATTTGTCTTCTTTGCTTTTGCACATTTTGTTGTTTACATTGCATTAATAATCATTGAACCAACTAGAAATTTGCAATTATTTTTTTCTTTTTTTTTACATTTTTCTGTTGGGATGAAAATAGAAGGACAACATTGTTCGACATGGGAGGAAATAATAGGATGCATGCAAGAGATGGTAGGACTTGATGTTGCAAGAGTTCATAAAACATGGAAAAAAGAAAGTTTAGATTTTATGAGAAGCAATCTAAGATGTGAAAGATTGTGAACACCCAAAATTAGGGACACAAATTTTAAGTAAAAACCTTTTGCTGGAGAATTATTTTATTTTATTTTTTTGCTAAGGAAATCAAGTGAATCAATGCAATATCCAAGTCTTGTTACCAAAATCCAAATATGCATTTTTTATTGTCATTAGTGGTCTTGGCTTTAAGACTCAAGTTTTTGCAATCTTACCATTTCCATGTTGTTACATCATTGTCTCCTTATCTTCTTGTAAAGCCTTTTGGTCATTATTCCATGATGATGATGGTCTAATGCACATATTTGGAAAGTTGTATCTAGATTTATGAATTTAATAAAAAATGAAGATTCTTGATGATTCTTGATTAGAGACACACGAAATATTGCAATCTTAAAATTGGAGTTGAATTCACAATGAAAAGCTTGGAAATGGCATGAAAGGTCTTGTAAATAAGCTTAGAGGTGATATTTAGAGCCAATTTTCATTGTTTTTTCCATATATAGACTTGTTTTTAGTTTCATTAATGTTTTAAAGCATTATGTAAAACCATTCATCAAAACACTTGAGTGGAATATAAGATGAAAAATCAAAGGTTGTCAAAAGGCTACTTCAAATGAATTAAAAGGATTATGTGAAGATTATGCAAAAAGATAAACAAAAAAATGAAAGTATTTAAATTATAGAATCTCAAATAGAAATTATAAAATGCATGACCCAATTGGTCTTTCCCAAAGTGGCTAGGTAGGCAATAAAAAAACATTTACATCCATAATTACTACAAAATTTAACATTTCCTTTTTTATAGTTCCAACATTCATTTTGGAATTATGTTTTAAAGTAAGAAAATCATCAATTGCAAAAAGAAATAATTTTTTATAAAAAAAAGTAGAATTGCCAAAAATGTACATGGAATTGTAAGAAAAATTGCCCTATGTAAGGTAGAATAAACATTAATAATCAATGGATCTAAATGCATTTATGAAAAATCTTCAAAGATTTAAAAAAAAAATCATAACACAACTTATATCCTTTGAAAGGTGGTGCACACCTCTTTGAAAAACTATGGAAACAATCTGGTAAAGGCATTGCCAACCCCATGCTAATTTCATCAATGACTATTCCAAAGTTCATGTCCTACAACTTATATTATCACGTGAAATTTTTCTAAAAGTTGTCAATTAACAAACCAATAACTATTAAAGCACAAATTTTCAAAAAAATTAAAAGTAATTTTATCCTTTAATAGTTGTATTCGCTTCCTTCATCTTAAAGTTTCATACAAATACCTGACCTACACATCACTTATGTAAGTTTTGTTCATTGTCATAAGCACAAAACATAAGCACATAAAAATTAAAAAATAGTTTTTAAAAACTTTTGAAATTTGGAAGGCCCCAAATGATTTAATCAAGGCCTTTCAAATTTTGGAATTTACAATAACAAAAATTACGTTGGATGAAAGTCCTAAAAATACATTGAAAAAAATTGTTCATTTTTTACATGAAAATAATGTGATGATGGGAGATGAATTGTCACATTCTATTGCATACAACTAACTATAAATATGTTGAGACCTTAAAAATATAAATTTATTGAAACTGTTATGAACTAGTGAATTGCAAGAACCTAAAATCTACAATTAACAATTTCAACCTTTTCTCTTCAAAATGTGGCAAATTTGGCATATAAATAATCCTTTGTAAAAATCATAGGCCTTTTCTATCACAATTAGCAATATTTTGGGCCAATAAAAAAATGATTGCACAAATATGATCTAAAACATAAAACAATTACACATAGCAACAATTTATTCTAAAATGTAATGGATAGAATGTTAACTTTGGATGTTACAACCAAGCACATTTCTAACTAACTTTAAAAGTGCCATATAAATTTTCCTCAATTTTGTGCACATTGCATTCCTATGAAAATTAAACATCACATTCACAAGTCAATATTCCAAAGTTTAATACAATTAAAGTAACGACTTTTTCAATTTTACTTTTCTCAGTTAATCTAAAATGTCTTCCTTATTAACAAGTGTGATAGATGAACTTCAAGCTTCCTTATACATTCTAGTTCATAATGTAGCATCGAGATTTTAAATAGAAAAAAAAGAATGAAATGTGAAAGTAAAAGATGGATTACATGAAATAATTTTTTTTACATATACAAAGGTTATAATGAAAAGTTTAACAAGTTTCAATATTATTGTTGGGTCCAATAATTTGTACTCCCATAAACAAGGAGGTCAAAAAGACTTGGTTTTTGTAAATTTCAATGTGTTTAAGTGCATTGCACCTCAATACTCACTTCCATGGCATGCACATCAACAAGATATCTCAACTTGATGTGAGAGGACATTTTAAATTTCTATGATTTCATTTTCCCTACTTGAACATTATAAACACATGCAATTTTGACATATCATAATCTAACACATTTTTTGATTTCTTAGTTTGTGAATAAGAAGTTAAAGAAATATTTGAATGCACATCCTTTCCTTGTTGGAAGTTGGGGCCAAGATAATTAAGGTTATATTCATGATGTACAATGCACCTCAGAAGAGATGAAGCACCATATTGCCATGGAAAATGATTATGTTTATTTTCAACCTATATCATAAATATAGCACACAATAGCAAAAGTTAATTAAGTCCCTACTATATTGATCATTTGGCAAATGGATAAATGAATCATTGGAAAAAACATTGAATGTAATGGAAAGAGGGAAATTTTCTTTGACAAAAGCAAGTAGGTTATGGAACATACCCACAAAACTTCATTTTTAAATCATCTAAATGGCAAAACAAGATTTTTAAAACTCAACCCACTAGGGTGGGTGGGCCTATTATTGTTCACCAATTTACATATGTGTCCTAATAGAAGGACCCATATTGGGTATGTAGGAGTAAATTCACCGTTGTAGAAGACATGTAACATAAAATCAATATACTAACATAATAATTATTGAGAATATGCACACATGTGTACAATGATGAATACAACTTAAAAAAATATTGGACAAGAACATGAGGAATGCCATTTCAATTTCTAACAACTAGTAATACTCAATCATTTGTGAATATTGTTTTAGAAAGTAGTTATATATTTCATGATGTTCGAAATATAGTAAAATATAGTTTAGTAATAGTAAATGGAGGGTGGAGATATAGTAAAAGTAATTTAGTAATAAAAAAAGAATATTGGAGATCATATTCCATATGTTATGATTATAAATTCTTTTTGTGGTGGAAACTAGTAGGCCTAGCCTCATCAACATGCCCCCTTATAAGAAAACTTTAAAGAATTCACAAAAGTAAAAACATACACAAAAATCATTCAATCACCTTAGCCCAAAATATAATTTTTCTTTCTATTTACCAAAATTGAACATACATTTACTTCATTTTTCTTTTGTTCTCTAGGACTATTTATTATGAGAATAGGACCACCTACCCTAATTGTGTTAACAAATGACAAGAACACAACAATGGTTGTGTGGACCCTGGCTACAAAAAATCATGTGGACTTTCTATTACCCTACAACGATTCAAAATGAAGGTGACAAAATCACACCTACATTTTAAACTTATGAATAGTTGGTGGCATTGGTTTTAAACATTGAAACCTTGCATTGAATATTCGTCTGATGAAAGGATTCAAAGTCCTTAAAAGATAAGGTTTGACCAACCCATCCTACTACTCATTTTATTAGAAAACTTGTAAAAATTATAAATTTAACACAAATATAGCATAAATCATATATGGATCTTAGATGAATCATCAATTCAAACATGTCAACAATTTGGTACTTGTTTTTTGACTAAGTGAAGTTCAATTTGGTTTAGAACACCATCAACAAGTCCTAGGAAAAATTGAATGTGAATTATGTTGTGCAACATGTGGGTTTTTACTAATCAACTTTTACATTTTCAAAGGTGAAAGATTTCATGATGGCCATTCTTCAAATTGCACAAGCCAAGGATGTGCATGATTGTGTAAAATCTAAGGCTTGGACAACCTCTTTTATTTTCAAATAATTAATTTTTTCCAAAAGGTGAAATTTTTCAAACTAATTGTAATTTATTAGTTCTTGATGGGCATGGTTTACATGTTGCCTTAAGAAGCAATAGGGTACATGCACAATAATTTGATTAGATATGATCACATTATTTGCATGCATACATCACATGTTTTTAAACCTTAAGTCTATGTACCTTGTTTCATTTGTTTCCAAATAACATTTAAAAAATAGAAACAAGGTTATGGCTATAATCAACCAAGTAAGATGTTATGAACCCTAACCCTAGGGTTAGAGGCAAGCTATTGCATGAGTCTAAAATGTAAGCCTAGAGCTTAAAGTTGGAACTTGAGATGGTAAAATGTTTTATCCTCTATACACATGCAAATAAAACCCAAAAATTTAACCACAAAATGAATATTGTACAATTAAACCTAGAAGCAAATATGGGGATGAATGTAAGCATTCATTTTCATTATGGATGAATTATTCTTTTCATTCAACTAATGTATGGATGAAAAAAAATGAATTTACATTTTTTTTAATGTCTAAAACTTCCATCAAAATTATGGACGATAGTTTTATTTTAACATTAAGTTCTTATTAATTAAACTTTTTTTCCCTTTAGTTTTTATGAACTAGAGCTTCATGAAACACAATTTAATTTTATATGATATAACATTTGTTGAACAATATAATGTAAATTTCATTATAAATGTATTTGATGGATATGGTCTAAAATGCCATTATTTTCAATATGTTTTTAATTTTATTATTATTAACACGCTAACATCCACCCCATGGTCATTATTTTTTGAATAAAATAAAAATATGAATAATTCATCTATGGACACATTCATCCACATAGGTGGATTAAAATCACATCAGGCTTTAAGTTACAAGTTCAAACTTTAAGCTCATGCACAAGGCATCTTTCCTTGGGGTCATGATGAAGGTTAAGGCATTACAAGATTTGGGCTTTTGGGGAGCCTATGAAAAATGCCAACACCTACAATGAAATAACATATTCCCACATGCAATGGGAGGCATTTGGGAATCTAGGGAAACATCCTTAATATTTTTTAAATGGACTCACACTTTGGGAGTTTGTTGGGAGTCTAAAATGTTTAAAATGCAATTTGAAGGATCATATCACCTCTAAATAATTTTTTTTTTAATTCATTGAAAAGACTCAAGGGTGGATGGAACCTAAAATGGTTCATAATGATAGTTTTTACAACCCATGCATTGTGTTTAAATGCTTTTAATGAATAACATAATCTTAAATTTGTTAATTGACAATTGGTTTTAAACTAACACTTGATTATGAAAACATATGTATAATTCATTTTTGAAAATAACATTCATTGTCAGCATTAGACTTTTTGAAATTTGAAAATATGGATTAATCAACCAACTAAGTTGGCAAGAAATTGAAGAATTCACATTGAGTGGCATTCCAAATTATTTATAGTGACTACATATGTGTTATGGAATGAGATAATAAAGTCAAATTTGAAATCATTTCTTTTAAAACCTTAAACAAATGTTAGTTATGGACTTTTGAAAGGTCAAAATTAGATTTTATTTTCAAAAGTCCTTGTGAAATGAATTTTTTTTTCAAATGTTTTTTTTTGCTTAAAGTGTGATTTTTCCAATCTTTAATTGGGAATTTGTTCACATGTGGACTTTATGGGATTTTATTTTTCTAGACTTCCAAATTGCATCCACCATAATAGATGCCATCAACATTTTTTGATATTTAGGTTTTGACCTAAAATTTGGAAGGCTCATAGGTGACTGAACATTTAATTGTCAAAGATTACATTAATGGAATCTTTCATATTAACAACCATGTCCATTTTAACACTTGTTATGGACTATGGAATTTTGTAAGGAATGTTGTGTTTACCCATAACAAACCAAAATAAAAAGCATAACCAAAAGCATCAACAAGATATGTAAAGGGGAGGAACACAAACTTTATGAGAAATCATGTTTGTCTTGAGACTAGGCTTCCATGCAATTAGTGTCCTTTGTACCTAATGTAAAATTACATTGTAATTTATTAACATAAGTATGATGAATTTATTTATAAAAATGTCATGTTGAAAATTCAATAAGTTCAATTGTAATTGCATAGTAGTTGCAAGTGCTACCTTCCTACAATTAAAATATGTGCCTACTATATGATTTTGGTCAATTGTTGTTTTATTTTATTTACAAGTTGCACAAAAGTTGTTACAAACAACTACAATGCAACTGATACAAAACTAAGTTTAATACTTAATTAATGTAAATTTAATTTATAACTAGGATTCAATTACCCGCACAAATTTCAAAATGCAAATTTGCATTGGACATGTAAGGGCATGTGACACATGACTATAACTCTTAACATATCTTGGGACTAACATCAATGATTATCATGCACTTATATTCAATGTTCAAAAAGTCTAAAAGATGAACAAGGAAAGGGTTATTTTTTAAAAAATTAAAGTTGTTTATTTTCTATGAAGCAACTAGGAGACATGTAACATAACATTCTTTTACATTTTTGGCTTTCAGTTCAAAGAATAAAACATTCAAATTAAAAAAAAAAACCATTCTCATTTAAATAACATGTTGTAATAACATGTGATATTTTGTTGTTCTTTTTTTTGTTTGAATAAATTTTTATTTATTTAATGATTGAAACCAACAAAATATTTTCTTGATGATTATGTGAAACTAAAATAGCTTTTAACTTTTTGGGGTATAACAAGTGGAAATATTTGTTTCACACCCATGTTGTTTTGTGCATTTATAATATCATTCATTGATTTTTCACTTAAAAATATAGTGTTGTTAGTTTATTAGGTTTTATACAACTATAATGAATTATTGTTTATGAATTTGAATAATGCAAGTCCCAAACATTCAAGTTCAATAGACTTTTATGTGAAAACAATGAAAGTGAATGTAAGTTTGCATTTGCATGTGAGGAAGTTCAAAACCAATTTGTACTCCAATTTTTTTTTAATGATTATTTTGATTTTATAATAATTTAACATCAATTTGAATTATTTTTTCAAAGGGCATGTTAAAAAAGGTAAAATGAATGGTAAAGGAAATGAATGTTTTGAAAGGATGTTTGAAAAAAATTGTAAATATAACAATAATGATAAAAATAACCTACCTTTTCATATCCATGTAAGTGGGTATGGGAAAGGAGTGACATAATTAGAGTGATTCATGAATGGCTTGAAACCAAGGACTTTGGATAAATAAAAAAACAAACATGAAGATTATGTACAACAATGTGAGACACACAATAAGTAACATCATCTTAGTTGGTATTTTTACACATATAATAGTTCAATACCATAGGACATAATTTGATCTAACACCATGCATTGAATAATTATTTCATTTAATTTTTTTGAATTTAATAATGAAAATTGTAGTTTAAATTTGTTTTTGGCATGATATTATGTCAAAATAAATATTTGAGGGTTTTGATGAGTGATCATTGCACTTAAATGTTCACAAAAAAATTTCATTTGGAAGATGAATTCTACATGATTTATGTCTTCTCATCACAATTTTTGATTGCAAATAACAACGGCTCCACTTTTTCTAGTTCAACATAAGTGAGTTGTAGTAAAAACAAAAAGTATTGCATACTTTTCTCTCATGCTAGTTGCAAGTAGCAAGGACTCCACTTTTTATTTAACAACATAAATGAGTTATAGCAAAACATTGAAGTTGCTACTTTAACATAGGTAAACAAAGTGATTGATAAATCAATTGGGTAGTATGAACAAAATGACGATAAATACTCAATACAACTTACACAACTCACTCACATTCTCAAATTTTTGACATTGAATGGTTGAAAGGTTTTTGAATTGTTTGGGATTTTGGGCTAGTAATTTCTAGAATATATGATGACATTCAAACAATAATATAATTACTCCCAACTTGAAAAAGGTACTCTCGTATACAATAATTTTGGTTTGGCCATCGTATTGACACATTTTTTCACCTTTTTTCTTTAGGTGACACAAGGAGCCATTTGGTGGTTCTACTTTTGGTTATGTGAATGTCACTCGTGATGTGAATTAGGTGCGGAGAATAGGCTTGAGATGTGAGTCAATGGAACACTCTAGAACAAAGCTTCACCTTGCCACATGGATGGTATGTGGAAAAAGAAACACTTTTTCTCTCATCTCTTATCCCATTGCTAGATAACCATGGTGGTTAGCTATGTATGTATCAACCATCGACATTTATCTATTTATCTCCTTAAGAGTCATCATCGAATGCCTTACCAATTTACCTTCCTACATTGTAACCATTTACATTCTCTGCCTACTTACCTACAATATTTACCCACTTACATAGGTTTCAACTTTGGTGGTCATGTGTTTACAAGATAGGTTATGAAGGATTGGTAAATTATTATGTAGTTAGTACATAGTTAACCATGGTTAGCTAGATGGGACAGGAATTGGATGAAAAAAGTTCCAGACCACACACTCCATCCATCCTGTATTGAATTATTTTTTGGCTATCCTATTGAAGTTCCTTTTTTTCCAGGCCGGACAGGCTGTCATCTGCTGGTTGCACTTTTGGCTATGTAAATCAACGGTACGAAGCACTCTTGTGATGTGAATCAACGGTGGGGAACGCTGGGTATGCTATGGAACGGGGTCCTGGGAATAGCTGGTCTTTTGCTGCCTAACTAACAGGCTCCACATGCTCTTAGGTGGAACTGGGGACCCTACTGGGCTCTAGGGGGGGCTTTGTTCCAATCATATTTAATAAAAGACTTTGGGGATTTTTGAGACTCTTTGAAACATCACCAAATCCCAAACTTTTGTGAAAAAAATAAACACACGTAACACTCATATTTTGCAACAAATGTGATGGAACAATTGTGAGAGACCCTATTGGTGATGGATGGATTGCACACCACCAACAACAACTTTAACCCAAGAAGTCATCCAAGAGTCGATGGATGTGTAACAACAACAACAACAACAACAAACTCCAACATATGAAATTGTCACATGATGTGTCCCTTATTCATTTTGTGATTCTTTTGGTCTCCAAAGTCCAATCCTTTGGGAGTGACTCAAGGGCGGGTTTTGGGGGGGGAAGAAAGGACCCAAGGGCCCACATATGTAAAACTCAAATAAAACCAAAAAAGAAAAAAAACCCCACAAAGGGTGCTTCCCCCAAGAAGATTCTATTGACACAAAGCTACAAATAAAAAACCTCACCAAACACATGACCTAGGGTAGACTTGGCCCCTAAACTAGTACCTTCTCTTGCTTGGGTGAGGCCTCAAAGGCCTATATTTAACCCAGGAAATGTTAAATTTGGACTTGTGGGTGGACCTTAGTTTAGTATTAGGACAAGAAATTCATAAATAATTATCTGATTCAAAGTAACCCAAAGTTTTTAATTTTCTTTTTTGGTGATGTTCTTTCACCATGCTTACCAAAGGTAGGTAGGTAGGTAGGTACCACAGGTGTTCACCCAAGGGCCCAAACCCACCTCCTAAATCTAAACAAAAGGAAAGCACCTTCGGAGTTTCGTCCCTATGTTTGCGGAGAGTTAAGTATTTGAGTTCGAAAAAACTAATTATTATTTTTTTCCTTTTGTTGCTTGTTTGTTTGTTTGTTTGTTTGTTTTTATGCAATAAAATTTCAAGAATTTTAAATTTATTTTCCCTTTGTTGTTTCGTTAATTCTTGCACTAAAAAGGTTTGCCAGGTTTAATTACAATAAAAAACTTCAAATTTTTAGATTTTTGGGAAATCACCCGAACTTTATTTTAAAAAAGGTTGTCCTTTTTGGCACTGCTCAAAGTGACTACCTGTCTGTCATACAATGAATAATGAAAAGGGCAATTAATTTCATGGGGAACTTCCAAGGGGGGGAAAGGAGTCCGGTTTCAGGAAAAAAAAAAAAAAAAAAAAACTTCAAAAATTTGCCCAGAGAAAATAAAAACTTAAGAAATACTACTTATTCAAAACAAATTTCATATTCTTAATATAACTATGGGTTTAAACTAAAATATGAAAATTAAAAAAAATAGTAATAAAAATTATGACAACAATAACACACTTACCGTGATGACGACGACGACGATAATGCTAATAATAATAATAATAATAATCACCTTTAATAATATAATCATAAGGATAATAAAGTGGGTTCGCAATTGTTTTTAGAATTATGTAAATTTATGTATAATGAATTTCCAGTGAATTATCAAGAAAGAAAGAAAAAAATAAAAATAAAATCAAGTCAAATTAAAACAAAAACAAACCAAATTGTTTTTTGAAAAAGTGAAAGAGGCAAATAATAACCCCCAATGGGCCATCACACAAAAAAGGTCGGCAATTTCCGTTCCAAGTTCCAAAGTCCAATAGCAACGCTGCCCGGAAGTGAAAGTTTTTGGGCGCTTCAGTGTCTTAACGAACACTAAATCTCTCTCACTTTCTCCCTGCTTCTCTCGCGAGCTTTGCGAGTTTTCGGTGAATTCTGTTTAGGTGGCGAAGGAGGAGGAGGAGGAGGAGGAGGAGGAGGAAGAAGAAGAGGAAGATTAGCTATGGAGGAAGAAGGGACAGCACAAGAAATTAAAGGTGCGAGAACTACTTCTTCTGCTGTTGCTCCTGCTAGTGGCGCAACTCTTGAGTGTGGCGCATTGGAGCAAGTGGGCAAGTTTTTGGGCTTCCTTGGTTTGTGTTTCGTGCTCTTCGTCATAGGGATTGTGAAAGGTATGAAAAACCCCCGCCAGCTCATAATTTTCACTGATTGCATTTTGTTCACTTCTTTGCTTGTTTATTTGTTTGTTTTGTTGTTGTTGCCAGACTATCTTTTATTATTTTGTCGTAGGGCTTTTTGTGGAACTTGTGAAAGGTATGAATAAATCTCACCAGCTTCTCTGATTTGTATTTTGTTGCTCTTGTTGTTGTTGGTGAGTTTGTTCATCATCTTTGTGTGTAGGCAGTTTTTTCCTTCGCTTCAAGAGTTGCAGAGAAACAAATACTGTCTTGACGTAGCTCTTCTTCTCTCTCTCTCTCTCTCTCTCTCTCTCTCTCTCTCTTCAATTGTGTCTGAACTATTTTTGATTTTTGATTTTTTAGATTTTTTTTGGTGTGAAGTTCAGAGCGGGTAATAATCTGTGTCCATTTCAGGTTTTGGGAACATAAAGTGCAACTATTTCCTTTTATTCAAGTAGTGATTCCTCTAATCTTCTCAGAGAGCTTGATGTTGAGATATCTGTAGCATCATCACGTTGTCTTCTCATGTCTCTGGTTTTGTGAGCTCTTCAAGTAGCCATGTGACATTTTGGTCTAGAATCTGCATATCAAGCTTCCGGCTACATTTCATGCATGCTTTTTTGGTCAATGGCTTTTGTAATGGATGTTGTTGCCTCTTGTGTGCATTGCACATACCTAAGAGCACAACAAGAAGTTAGTTAGTACAAAAAGAAAAAGTGTTTATCTGGAATGAAACAGCTAAGTAAAGAGTGGTGCAATGACAATTGTGGCATGGTTTTCAGGGGCAATTGTGGGACCGCCGTCAGTATTGATAATCTTTGCAGGGCACATGGCAGTGGTGATTGGGCTCTGGCCTGTCCATGTCATGTGCACCTATCGCACTCTTGCATTGTATGCACTCCATTTTCTCCTGTGTCCTGATCAGGTTTTTGTTTAATCAAAGGAGAATTTTTATGGCCTTTGTGGGGATGTGTGAGCAGTGTTTTGATGTAAGTTGTATGGAGCATTTCTCGACAGCATTTAGTTTTGAGTCCATGTTTTCAGCATCTTTCTTTGTGTCTGATGCATTGCGGGAAATGACAGGACCAAGAAGCTTGGAATTGTGCTGAAGCTGCTGTCACTAGTCCTGCTCCCCATCCCATTGCTGCTTTGGCCTGTTGCTGTTGCTATTGGGAGCTTGCTGGCAGGTGTAGGTTATGGTTTCGGCCAACCTTTGGTGGCAACTTTTGAGGCAGTTGGTGAGAGTAGGGATGCCAAGCTTTTCCATTCTCTTACGGTATGATTTAGATTCTCTCCTTTTGACATCTCTTATGATGTTACTGTGTGCTTGTGTGTGCATCGCAATAGTTTTGGCTTATGCAGAGATTGGTGTAACTTTGTGCATTCAATTTTGCAGAATTTTCAGGAAATGTGGTTTTCCTGTGCCTTTAACTGCAGGATGGCACCTACAGCACATTGAAGGGTAGCTGTACTGTTGTGCGTGATTTTACTGATTTCACATTCCATTCATACTTTGATTTGATTGATGAATTTCGTACTGGAGAACCAAAAGGAGGCAAGCCATTGGATGTCAAGTAAGGTTTCTGTACTGTTGACCTGAACCATACTGTTGATAATGGTTCTTGTAGTGAGATCAGTTGTCGTGAACGATCATAAATCCAGTTGCCTAATAATCAAGCACAGTTGACATCTCGCAAGGAGTAGTGGGATTAAAACCTCAAGGTATTGTATTTGCTAACTATAACAGGAACCTAGCAATGATAAAGTCTCTTGGGGCCATCGAAAGTGTTTGTAAACTTAGGGGCTTCCAAGTCCTTGAGGCAATCTAGGTCACCATCTTGCCTCAGAAATTGACCACATTCTAGGAGACATTGCCTTAGGGTTGAAGAGATGCTGCCTTATGCTTTTCAATGAGCAGGATGCTCTTTTAGATAATGAAAGCCCTGGTAAAGGGAATGGCAAGAGGCAAACTTCAATGAATCACCATTTTCTGGTTATCTTTGCTTATTGACCCTTGAACAGCAGTATTTGGCAAGAGGCAAAACTTCAACGAATCACCATTCTCTGGTTCTCTTTGCTTATTGACCCTTGACCAGTAATATTTTTTTGCTCAGTCTTAGAAGACTGTATTTTGTGAGAAGAGTGAGGAGTAAAAGGTCTTATGTTACCTGATTGGAAACAAACAGTCAGATATCTTACTTTCTCCATGTGGTTGTGAGCAGGTTAGCAGATATTCCAGGATGTATATTTGTGGGGCTGTTGGGGATGGTTGTTGACACACTATTGATCAGCTCAGTTGCACTGGCAAAGAGCCCTTTGATGCTGCTCAAAGGATGGAAACAGCTGACTATGGACTTGTTGGGACAACAAGCATCTTGTGTGGATGCAGCATGTGTACCTCTTGCTGGCCTTGCAATCTTGCTGTGGCCCTTGGTTGTGTGTGCCACTGTATTCACTGCCATGATTTGCAGTCCCTTTTTTGGACTCTTCAGTGCAGTTATTGTGTATCAGGTGGGAGATCTCTCACCCATCAGTCTCCTCAACTCATGTAGCTCATGTAGATGAGTGACTGTCATAAATGGACTGTGGAGAACAACAGCAGGATTGCATGCTGCCAATTTTCTCAAAGGAGACGCAATAATTGATTCACTTATCAAATGTTGAGAGGCAGTTGGAGATATTTGAGCTAAAGTAATTTGAAAATTTCAAGAGTATCTCAAAGTTCTCTTCAGGGATCATGAAAAGTGTCTGTATTTCAGGGAAGCACCCTTCTTACAATATGCTTTGCTGTTTCTAGCAGACATCTTTTCCTAGAGGAGAGGGGGGGTTGGGGTATAGTGTGCTAACATCCCCAGCTTAAACTGAGTGAAAGAAGGGAAGCATACACCCAGGTAAAATGGTACATGCATCAGTAATGTGTTTTGCTGCTGGAAGATGAGCTATTAAGATCCACTGAAATTGCAGGAAAGTTCCTTATTTTTTGGGCTGTCACACATAGTGGCAGTGGTGGCTGAGTTTGATGAGTATTCCAACGATTTCCTGTATTTGAATGAAGGCTCATGTCTCCCAAGGTATCAATCACCCCTACAGTTCTGAGACTTAGATTTTAAGTCTGCAGATACTCTTTTGAGGTTTGTTTGACTGAGGCTCATTTGTAATGTCAAGATGTGGTTTCTACGACTCCCTTTGACCTCTTACTTCCTCGCTTAGTACTGAATTGATGTATTCAATTAGTTTATCACAAGACTTCTGGTTTTTGTGCAGCCAGGCCCAGGTATCGCAGGAATATGGTGGAAAGCAACAGGTCAGGGGTTGCATCGAAGCCTGATGTTGAAAGTGGAACTAAAGAAACAGCTACACAGGAAAGTTTAACTCAGATTCCACAACTCACTCCTCAACGCTCACTCAAGCAGACATTGCAGGAAGTGAAGTTGGTTCAGGTTAGTATATGGAAACCTGAGTTCATGACACTGGTAATTTGAGGAGATGTATTTTAGAATTAGACCATCTGCAGTAAACTCTTGGTAAGCCTAATTGTTTTATTGCACCCTATCAACATTAACATCCCCATGTATACATTGTAGATATCAAGGAGTTTAAGATTGCAGCAATATATGCATTTTGCTGTTTTGTCTCCACTTGCTCAAGCATAATGCAGATGATGCAGATATGGGACCACAGCTTCAAGAACTTGGAGAGCACAGGGAAAGTTCTGATTGATGCTGGCGTGTTGAGGCTTTGTGATCTGGAAGCTTTTATCAAAAACAGTAGGAACCCAAAGATAAAATGGGTTGCAGTTGGACTAAATTCATATTCCACCCTCAAGCATCTTGTTGCATCAGCTAAGTCTGGCACAGCTGGATTACTACTTCGTAAGTGATGTTTCATCTGGTCATTTTACTTTGCCTGTATTTCAAATGTACATGGTACACTGGTGAGCAACCTCATTTACTTTGGCTGTACTTCCACTGGACCAAAAGGCCTCCATCTTTCAGGATGTGTGGAAGGAATACACATGGATAAAAGGGGTGGTCCAAAGTCATCTAACATGTTAGTTCCTCATGTCCATGACCATCTTGGGGTGTAGGCCATTGACTTGTGCAATTTCTGGTCTTACTGCCTCTGGTTCCTGTAGTTTCGTGGGTTAGTAATTTGAAAGGATCATGCAATGCAAGCACCATGGTTTTGCTGTTCTCCTTAATACACAAATTGCAGACATACTTTTCAGGTTTCAGTATGTCTGGGAGGTTAAGGAGATGCCTTGATTTTTCTTTTCTCCTTTTTAGCCAAACTGCAGAGATACTTGTGAAGCTTTGGTATGTCTGGGATGTCTAGGATTAAATTGTTGAATGCATTGCACACACAGTTGTTGCCAAAGGTTTTGTATACAACCACTTGAGCTTTGCCTGTTTCTGATAGAGCTCCTTGTATTGACATGAGCAGGTGATGGAACTGAAGTGACATCTTTCAACCAACCAAAGGAGCGTGTGGCACAGTGGTTCTTTGAGCCTTTGTTAACAATAAGAGACCAGTTACGGGCTGCACATCTGCAGGAGGGTGAGGAGCATTATTTGGAAAAGTTGGTGCTAATTGTGGGTAATGAGGAGTACATTAATCTATGGGATAATGGTGCAGTGGAACCTGACGATGGTATGCGCAAGGGTGAACTGCAAGCTCTTGCTCGCAGGTGTGTTTTGTGTGTAGTTTTTTTGGTGCTTGGGTTGCTGCAGTTTAGATTTAATTTCAGATGATTTGTGTGAACGAAAGGTAGCTTTGAAGTGAGCTTTTCTATCCTACTCAACATGAAGATCCTTAGCAAAAAATTACTGTGTTGCTGAGGACTGCCTGGAACTCAAAGACAAACAAGTTTTGTGCTGAGAGCAGGCATTGAGAGTCCTGGGTTGTTTGCTGCAGGCTGCAGGGCATTTCAACTTCAATTGCCAGACTTCCTACACATCGTCGCCGCTTTGAAGCCTTAATAAAGAGTCTACTTGCATATGCACAAGAAAGGAGCAATAAAATTCAAGCGAATGACACAGGACATGTGATCCAGATAGGATTGGACAAACCAGGAAGCATCAAGAAAGACTCATTTTGAATCAGCTTCGAGGAACCGAGCCCACATGTGACAGGAGATGACACTGTGTAGTTCTACAGGTTCAGTTGGCAATAGTTTCTGTCAATGCAGAGTATTTTGTCTCTATTAATTCCCATTGATAATGCCATAGTTGGAGTTCAGATCTCCTTCTGTTTTGGAATGTACATTAAGCCACTGAATCCATGTAAAGTGCTCAATTACTGGTTCAGGTCTCCTCCATTTACTAGATTGACCCTGTCAACCTTGTTGTTACTGCCAACAAATGTCTAGCTTTTAAGCAATTTTTTTTGTTCTTTTCATGTTCTTGATAAGGAAGCTTCAACAATAAAATCAGATTCACATCAGTTCACATCTGGATCTCCTATGGGTGTGATTGATGGGTGGAAGGGAGATGTATTTGCAGGTTGAAAGGAGAAGGGAGATATATATGGCAATATCAATCACCTCAACCCAAAGTTTTTAGGTAATTTTCTAATTTTAACACATTTTGGGTATATTGTATTAAGGTTTTTTTCTTTTATTGAGAAGACTCCATTTTGCTAGGGGGTGTATGATGCAGTTCTAATGTTGAGTTTATTCACAAAAGAATCATTTGCATTATTATAAACATGAGGGAATTACTATAGAATCCCACCTTGGCTTTTCTTGGACTGGATCTGAGTCCAAGGTCGACCTTATCTGGGGTGGGTCTTATGGTGGGTCTTCTCCCGTAACGAACTGTTGGGTCAGGTTTTGAGATCTGTACCTGGCTGAAACCAGCCAACATTCATTACTGAAGATCTGAAATCCAAATCTCAACTGATACATGTTGAGTTCTGTAAGCAGCAATTTAACCACTATCATAACTGGAAGCTTCTATTGAAAACTTACCACCTTCAATTATAAGACTAATCAAGTATAAACAAATAATTGAAGATGGTAAATTTTCAATAGAATCTTCCTCTGTAGTTGCTGCAAGGTGAGCAGTTGCAGTCATTGTTACATTGTCCAAGTGGAATGTGAAAAATACTCCAGTTAGATAATCCCTTGTTATTAGGATTAAGGTAGTATATTTGTGACTCCTATTAATTAGTTGTGGAACCTCCAAGGTTCAAAAAAATTCTTCTGTAGTGGGCATCTTTGATTGGCTCAGCACCAAATTTTCTAGAAATGTGGATAGTTCCTAATATAGAAACATCCTTTTGGCCCCCCCCCACTCCCAAAACAAGGTGTCACAAACACGCAGGCCCTGCCTATAGATGAGATCTTGTAGATGTTTGTGAAAATGATTAATATCATCTTGTCACAATCACTATATTATGATTTCTTAAAACCATTTGTGGAAGTTTACACATTATAAAAGCACATTATAGAAGCATTTGAAATTACCTTGAAATTCACATAATCTTAGTTTTCCACCTGAAGCAAAACCATGTCAATTGGCATTTTTGAATTTTGGCAACTATCGTTGGTTTATTTAATCTTTGACACAATTTGTGGTGTGCTCCCCCATTTTTTAGCACAAGTTCCTTGTTGTTATGTTCACCTTCTCAAATTGTGGTTTATGATGTATTTGTCCTTTCTCAATTTGGTGTTTATCCATTATCATATAGTTTGCATAACTGATCACAACTTGAGTTAAAGCCTAGTCCTTGTCAAATTTGCTACAATTGTGTGAGCAATTTTTGCAACTTGATTGTGACCAACAATTTCACAGTTCAAGTGTGGCCAACAACCTATTTCGAGCTCCAAGGCTGACCAGAATCAAGTTATGATGCAGAAAATCCAAATCAACTAAATAGTGATATGAAATTGAAACTTGGGCCCACAACACAGGCAAAGTTTATCACTATCATCTCATCCATTGAGACCTGGAGGAAGTCCAAATGTTGCTTTTAAACCTTTTGGTGGTGTCAATAAAATCAAACCTTACAAAAAAATAAGTTCAAGAAAAAGAAAGTTGTGAAAAGTTAAAGTGTAAAGAAAAGGAGTCATGGATACAAATACATGAAGAAGATAGGTGGGTGAGATGTATGGCATGTGGGGTGATGTGAACTTTGTAACTTTTGGAAGGCATCCATGCAAACTTGAAATAGAGGTAATCAGAATCCATAAAAATTCATGTTTGCCAACACACATGGAAATCCATTCCCCCCTTCATGACCTCCTCCAAGACTTTTGGAGTCTTGGGACACATCAAGGTTTTCTAGACATGCACCTTGGTGTGGAGTGGCAGCAGGAGAAATCTACCACACTTTTTTTGACATGACATTTCTTCTAAGGAACTGCTAGAACCTCATTGTTTTAGGGTTTTTTGACAACATGTTTTCTAGAACCTTACCCATATCTATGGTATGCTTCGTGAATCTCGAATATTTGTATCTACTATCTGCAAAACAATTGGCTCATAGGCCCTCTACTTCTCGAGCTTGGAAACTACAGTGAATTCCAATGGAGTTTGTGGCATTTGGAAATGGGCATAGCTTGAGTATTCCTTTGGAGCTTGGGAAGCTCAAGAAGCTACAAACGCTTGTATAAGAATTTGTAGAAGAATTTCATTTCGAGTAATGGAAACTTGGGAACAATAATGGAAGGTGCACACATTGATGTGGTTGTTGAAGATCAGCAAAGCATGTCAAGTATTGAACACAAAGTTTCAAGTATTGAAAATGAGATATTTTGTTTTATTGAGGACAAGGAGGATGATGTTGGACATATTGATGTGTGCCATGATGATGAAGGAGCATCCAAAGACTACGAAACTTGCTAGCAAGTTGTATTGCATTGATTTTGTCATACACAAGTCCAAGGGATGTAGCAAGGCTTGCACTTGTGAACCACACCTTTGGGGAAGCATTTGGTTGGGATTTGGTATGGGAGAACATGCTTCCATTCAATTACAATGACATTCTATCCCTTGCAACGGATTATAGGCCTTTGCCTCCATGTAGTTCAAAGAGGGACATTAATCATCTCTTGTGGAACAAATTCTTCTTGGAGATGTGACTAAGGTATGCACTTCATTTCCATCATCATTCTTATATTTCACTTCAAGTAGATTGAAGTAGATTGCTTTTGGAAAAAAAAAACAACCTTGTTGTTATCCTCATGCAATTACTAAACCCTATATTGTGTCCTTAATGATATTTGGGCTTATTTTTCTCTTTGTGCAATGGAAAATGTTGTTCCCATTTTGTTGATAATAGAGATTTGCTTAATGGCAATAAATAGTTTATTTTCATTGTGGTAATACAAATTGGGAGACATAATCAGGTCACTAAAAAAGATTACCAATGAAATCTCTTCCTCAGTGTAAACACGTCCATCAAAAAAACTGGTTCTCACAGTATGAAAGCTGTTCCAATAAGGTAAAAGTTGCAAACTTTGTATCGAATGTGACAGTCGCTGTCCCTGTGGGGGCCAGGGCCCAATAAAAGCCTAGTGACCTCCCTTTGGCCCTCAATTTACATTTGTATACATGCAACTTGAAGTGTGCTGAAACAAAATGGAGCAAATGAAGGTGCTTGGGGAACACAAGGACTCAAAGAGGATTAGGGGTAAAAAAAAACCCCTACATACAACTCAATCAACTTCCATGCACCTCACGAAGGTAACAAGGAGATGACTATCTTCACCAGTCAATTACCATCTATCTCACTAAGGTAGCAATGAGGTGACTCCTTACTTCACCAAGCAACAACCATTTACCTCATTCAGGTAGCAATGAGGACTACTTGCTACACACACACACACACTCTCTCTCTCTCTCTCTCTCTCTCTCTCTCAAGGGAAAGAACCAAAAATCCTCACACCTACCCCACTACCTATTTGTGGCCATTTTTGACCTGGGGCTAATGGCAGGGGCTGAGAGAGTAAGTGTATATATAGGGTGGGAGAGTTGTGTAGAGAAATATAGATGAACTTTGACATGGGATTCCATCACTAGATGCATTGGTATATATATCTTGAGTAGAGCCTGATCAACTTGATTGTTTTATATAATTTGCAAAGCTTGCAAATGAGTAATGATTTCTTTACTCCATTTTTTTGAAATTGATAGAATTATTGAAGAAGATTTGACCACTACTTTTTCTCTGTTATGAAATTGTGACGTGTTGAAAAATTAACCTCCATAGCTTTTGCTATAGCTTCGAGTCAGATTTACCTTCCAGCTTGCAACTATGTTTCTAGAGTTTAAATTGAAAAGTTGACCTCTATCGAAGTTTCTGTAAAGTCAGTCTGGAGATTGTTCTGGTGCCGACAGTGCAACTCCACATAAGAGATGGGGGAAATGACCGTCATTGCTACATTGAAAAGAATGACGCCCATTTCCCCCATTGCTAACCATTTTTTTTCACGAGTGTCAAAGTCTATGTTGGCGTTTGTCTGGGTCATGAAGGACTTTTTGAACATACCAACCTGGTCCTGGTATTGTTGGGTCCATTTCAAAACTTTCATGCCAATCTGGTCCTCTTCTTGGGTCCGTGGCTGATTTCTGCCTGCCAATGAGGCAGGTATAGGTATATGCCTGGCATTACCTCAAGTCCTCCACCAAGCTGGTATCACCCACAAAGAGAAATAAAAACTTGAAAAGAAAATGATTTTGGAGGTTTTCAGTTGCCAGAAATGGGGGGAAAAAGGTACTTTGGTTTCATTGTGTACCATAGTACCTTTAGCATTCCTGCATCTCCTTGCCAATAAATAAATAAATATATAATTTTTTCATTCCAGTAGTAACAATAATATTTCTTGGAATACTAGGACTTTCCAATGACCATGTACATTAGGTAGCAACCAAATTTCTAAAACTTCCAGGTATTGTGGACAACTAATTTTGAAAAAATTGGCATTTATTAAAAATAATTTAATCATTGCTAGAATGGTAAAGTTACTATGGTATGGAAGCATGATTAAATATTTTTATTTTTAAAACAATTTTTATAAGCAACTTTGGCTAAATCTTCATTGGCATGATCACCACTGGTAATGGAAAATTGCCACTAAAAAATGCTTTTAAAGAATATGAATTCATTCTATTCGATTTCATGAATGAAGGAATACAAGAATAGAGTATTTATAATGTTTAGGTGTTAATTTTCAGTACGTATACTAGTCACATAATGCTAACATTAATATGACTAGTAATTAGTTTAAATAAAAATTTAAGCTAACTAGCCAATAAAATAATTTAAATTCAATATCAAAATAACTGGTGATTAGCTACTACTAACTAATACCGATAAGTATTAAGGGTAAATGAAAAACTAATAGTAAAAATACTAATTAACAACCACCTTGGCTCCAAACAAAAACATTGGATTACTTAACATCATACTTGATTAATATGTTCTTTGATACTATAACTCATACCAATATTGTTTACCAAGGTTGTAATCCATATATTGGTCCAACATTGGTCATGAACATCTTGTTCCTTTTTTGATCATTTTCACATTAACTGGTTTAGAATTAGATGTTGCCATATTACAAGCTTATGTTTTTATTATTTTTATTTGTATTTACTTAAATGATGCTAAAAACCTTCATTAAAGGACTAGTGGAAAAAACACCAAACTAGTTGCTACATTACTTCTTTACTTTTGAATGTGTCATCATTAACCATAATAAATAAGCAAGATTTGTGAAAGTGTTGGGGACTAGCAAAAATCCACTTGTTAGTAATGCCTTCAAAAAACACCAATTTTATAGTACCTGGCCAGTTTTGGCATAATTTTTTTTTCATTTCGTTAATTTAAAAAATATATTTTATGCAAAATATTCAGAAATCCAATCAAACTGTTGCAGTAGCACTTGCAAGCAACTAGATTGGAACTTTGGCCCTACAGTAAACTTTCTCTAAACTAATAATATTGTGTAAACTAATATTCTTTCTAAGCTAATATGCGGGCACAGGCTCGTGGCGGGCTTCATACTTAATCTAACAATTCTCCATAAACTGATATTCAATATTTTTTTCCGATCCCATAGCATTTTATAAACTAATACATCATACATATGGCACCAAAAAAGCGATGAAATCATAGGAAACACCTTCCAAAGTACAGAGCTAGATGCGCTGGAAGAAGCTACATATAGAGTGAAGGAAGGTATTTTGAGAGTACCCAAAGTGCAACTTTCCACAACCTCATTTTTTGCCAAGATTTCTACCATTTATGTCATATGATCTTTTACGTGCTTCTTTGATCCTCCACCAAGCTCCACAAGGTTCCATTACCTTCCCCAATGATCCATGACCTTCTACTAACCTCCATGACCTTCCATGCTACTTTGGCAAATTCCGGAATGATTTTTGTTACCCCATATAATTTGTGTAAACTAATATCCTTCATAAAGTAATATCTTCCTACCGGTCCCAAGGATATTAGTTTAGAGAGAGTTTACTGTATCTAGGAAAATAATGTTGAATGTGAACCATCTAACGACAAGGACAACATGAAAGCTACAAAGACATCCCTAATTTTATTATGTTTATTTTTTCTTTGTCAAAATTTTCATAATTAAAAATTGAAGTGTTGAATTAATTTTTAAATATATATATTAATCAAAGTTGCCCATGTACTATGCTAAGTATGAAATGATTTTTTATTGGTCAAAAATTCTGATTGGCCCAAGTGTTGACCCTAAATAATCAATCACTTTGTACAATCCATTTTTCCAAGTTTATGGGTAAGGGATTGGTGCTTTTAAAAATTTCTTGAAGGAGCGAGGGTGGAGAGTATCCTAGGCAGAATTTGATTTAATTGATGACATTATTCAAAGAACTCTTTAAATTGTAGCCAATAGACATAAATGTGGTGACACCTTGCTCGAAAAAATAATTTTATGGCCCTTTTAGGTAAATTTTATTTTTTAAAAACAGGAATTTGCAACAAAATATTTCATTTTCAGAAAATTGTCTCACCTTCAGACAATTTTTCAAAAAAAATAAAAATGCTAGTAGGGATGGGAAGAGAAATTAACATTGTAGGTTGGATGTGCTAAATATTGATAAGGGCTCAAATGAGCACTACTGTTGGCCATGCTCTACAAGCATCTCCCTCTCTACCCCATTAAATGGTCTCTACAAAATAGATTGAATGAAATACAACAACATTAAATAATGTGAAATTGAGTTTCAACTTGTAAGTATGCATAAGATACAATGATCTCCAAGTAGATGAAAATGGCTGTTCTTTATTGGCCCAGGCAGTGGCATTTGGTTAGTCTGTTACATTACATTGTTCAATTCTTCATGTATAGGGGTGGGGATAGGGAAATGAGCACTCTATGTTGGAAGTGGAAAGCAATGGTAAAGGCCCAAATAGGGGTTGTAGTTGGAGATGCTTTAATGGTGAGAACCAATGATTACTTTGCTAAACTGATTAGCAATGTAATCAGTTCATTAGAAGTTGTCTTAGCATGGTTTATAAGCTCAGCACATGACATTTTGATTGTTCAAATTTTAACATTTGTGATGGATTTAGCTAGATCAAAGTGCAAAGTCTTTTATGAAATTTGGTTAATTCTCCAGGAGTGAAATTAGGTAGGCTAGTAATGAGCTTTCGATTGCTGAACATAATGAAGATTATTTGCTAATGTTGCTTGGGTCAATTGATTTCCATGGATTCAAGCTCTCAAGGTGCTACCCCACACACATGAAAGACTCACCTACTTCATCATATACATTCCTTTCACAATGCTTACCAGTTTAAATTACCATGTAATTTTGACACACTCCGATTAATCCAAGCCCACCAAAGTAATGAAACACAAGATCGATCGAAGGGTGAAGAGAAAAAATGATAAAGTATCAAATGAGATCAAGTAGTGGATTTGAACATCATCACAGCTTGCAGGGTGACTCCCTAGAGTCGCTCCACCCAGGTCCCATACCCTCTATTTGGGCTTCCACCATTGTTTTACCACATCTAACAAACAATGTTAGGCCCACTTTAGATGGGGTTCCAAGGTCCAAATTCTTAGGACCTAATTTGGGTTTAGGGTATTGGAACCCTATATTGCATCTTGGTTCTTCAAATCATGAGCTCTCTCTTTTGAGAATTTTTTGGGTTCAAATCACTTTAATTTTCCTCCAAAATCGTGCCATGTAAGTGTAGTCCAATTTGCCACTTCTTGGTCTCGGATCCTCATCTAAAGGAGGTGTGTCCAATTTATGGCTCTTATCCAATTGTAGGATTGCTCTATTCCATTGGACCCTAGACCTTGGACCTTCATCTAAAGTGGCTCTTAATTTCCAAATTTTTAACAAACTAAAGTGAAATTTTATTTAAATACAATCACATGACCCAATCATTATAGCCAACCAATCAAGAGCAATCATTTTCATGTTCAATGATTTTCACATGTCATGTATCCCATGCACACTTATTAGCTTTAGCATTCACCTAGCCTTTTGTTAGAATTACACCCTTGAAATAAACTTTTGTCAACAAGTTTAGATGCTTAAGGTAAACACATTGATTTTTTTGGAAAAGTTGACAATTAAGCAGAACTTTATGGGTAAGTAATTGGTTTTAATTTGTGATAAAAAAAAATTCTCAATTTTTAATTTTAACTTGTTGTAAAACTCTATCCTTATAGAATTTCTAACCTTGGGGAATGTTAGAGTAGAAATGAACTCATTCTTTCTTTTGAACTAGGCCCAAAGGCTCTTGAATTTTTCCAAATTTGTCAAATCTGAAATTGCAAGTTTAAAAATTAAAAAAATCATGCTCAAACTCACACTATTGGTTCATACTTTATAGCACCTACCCTCAAAGCCACACACCATTTGGTTCTTACTAACATGGACACCCACACAACATAAGGCATAGTTCAAACTACAAAACATGAAAATCAAAGACCCAAAACAAAACCGAAAATAGAAACTTGGCGCTCCTCTTTGGTGTCAGACTATAACATAGTAGAGTTATGGGGGAAAGTACCCCAAACTGGGGGTTGCTATGGAAAGCTGCATGATAACAGTATAGTATACATGGGCAAAAAGAGGGGACCAAATTGATTTTCTTAGTCTCCTAGTCAGTTTCATAAAACAATAGAGTTATCCATAAAGTCAAGTTCTAAGGGGGCAAGAATGGCAAGTTTCAGTATAATAGGCCATCAAATGCGTAACTGGGAATGAACATTTTACAAAAGGAAATAACTGGGACCCAAACTAGTTTGTCCACCAATTTTGGTGGTAAACTGAGTTTCATCCTGTGTTTCCTTTTTCTTGAGCGCCTGCACTCCTGCTACATATATTTTCACTTCTCCTACCTCTACAATTACTATAATTACTCTCAAACCTTGTGCATTAAATGCTGAGTTTCAGCATTTCATACCCAGATTTTATAAAATTTCCTTACTTTGTGGACACCACTGGAAGAGGGGATAGGGGGGGGGGAAAGCAGAGGAGATAGGGGTTGAAACAGAGGGTGACATTACAGATAACTCTATTATATATCTAGTTTCATGGGGAAAAGAGGGGACCAAACTGATTTTCTCAGTCTCCTACTCAGTTGAATTAAACAATACCTAGTTTCGTTCGCTTTATGACTTCATTCAAATTGGGGATGACGCAGGGATTAAGGGTCAAACTAGAGCCCAAAGACAGGATGGTTTTAATGTATTGACTTGGACTGAAATCACACAAGTCCTACCCTTTCAATTCAGATGCATAATGTGAGTATTTATTTACTATAAAATTCAAAACAACCAAAAATCTGATATATAACTACGATTCTTTGTGATTTTTCAATAATCAAAAGAATCGGTTCTCACACATAACCACAATTCTTTGTGATACTCTAAAAACCAAAAGAACTGGTTGTGATATATAATCATGATTCTCAATATATCAGAACCACAATTGCCTACAGATCTGTTGATTCTTTGATGAAAATGGTCATTTCTTTGAAGCCTTTGAAAAAATTGGAACCGATGTTTTTGTTTGATACTGAATTTTTATTCAAAAAACTGGGATTGATAGTTCTCTAATTTTGCACTATTTCATTCGGTTTTTTAATTTTAATTTTTTAAATGCAAGTAATTGTGAAATCTACTTTTCAATTTGTATACTTTTGTTTCAAATATGTATTAGATATGTTTCAACAAAGAAAAAACAAAACATTTATTTTGTAATGCCTTTGAACATACAATGATATTTATATTTTAGCTCATATATATATAATTGGGCATTTTTGTATTGAAGTACGTTTGAATTAACAATCCATTTTCAGATCTACTTTTGACATCCATTTGTTCTTAGTTTTTGGAAGAATATTCTTTTAAATTGAATAGAGGGCATGGATGGGTTTTCCCCATACTTCCACCCAATTGGATATTATGTTATTATTTTTATATGAACAACACAAAGTTTCAATGGAAACATCTATTTTGTACATCTAAACATTAAAATAGGTGTTTGTTTTGTTTATTTGTATGTGATCACATCGTAACCTCCCAAATTGTAAGGCTCTTACTTTGATTTAGATAGATGTAGGATTAGTTTTCTTGCAACAAAACCTGGAAAGTTTGACCACTCTCTTTTGTCCAAGATAGTGCCAAAATCAACCACAAACAAATCATTTCCCATAGATGGATAAAACGTGACCACATCAATGAAACATGTTTTTTCTATGACAAAATTAATATAAATTAATTATACAATGCATGAATTGAATTATATTTATGGACAAGGTCTATCATATGGAAACTTGATGATAAATGATATGGTGTCTATGGATCAAGTAACCAAATGGGTGAAATGAAACTACATAAATGAACATTGACAATTTCAATCAAATATGGAAATTCTAAATTGAATTGACCACAACAATATTACGTGAATGTTAGCAATAACACAACTGAATTATAAATCATGGACAAAAAAAAACTCATTTTTCTAAATGTGTGTCATTGGCACTTTCCAACTTTTATTCATCAAAATATGTAGGAAGCAAGTTTTGCAAAATGTATCACAATTGGTTATATAGTAGCTTCAAATGTGTGAACTATTGGCCACATATTATTTTGCAAGTATCACTTTGTTGGTGGTATGAATGTTCACAGTGGAAAAGTTTTTATATGACCTAATAGGAGACAAGAAATGAGAATTATTGATAAAAAATAAGTGAGAAAAATTGTGACATCAATGAACATCAAAATTATCTAAGCATGCAACTTATACACAAGGAAAGATGAAAATTGTGCCACATGGTTGTAACTTGTGCATAATTTCTAAGCAAAGCTACAAGGATAAACATTTTCTTCAAGTGCCAACAATGTTGTGTGCACTTTTTACAACTAGTTATCAAGTCTTTTTCAGTATAGTAATATGTGGAATTCTTATATCAATATGTTGTTCCCATGAGATGCACACTATTCCATCCACTTGATCAACCACCTTTTAATCAAATGTACTTGTGCTATTTTAGATGATAGATTAATTGGGACTAAAAGCAATGGGGATTTGGGTGAAAGCACATTATGGTGGTCAAAGATTGTTGTCACAAATACTAGTTTTAAAAACTACATGTTTTTGAACTTCTACCAAGCTAATATTGAAACGATTTTTTGAAAATAATACTTGGAATAAGGTAGTTCAAACCCCAAATAATAAGATTGTCAAAAAAAATTCCACTTTGAAAGTGATTAAATGATTGAAAAATATTTTAGTGAAAAAATTTGCAATTGTATTGATATATTGCAAAGTGAAAATATTCTTCAAAAACCATTCAAATGGTTATCAAACTTGATGAAGTATTCAATCATATATTACGTATGAGTTCATTGTCCCATTTCAATTATATATGAAGAGTTCCACTCGTGTGATTTCACAAAAAACATGTGGATGAGGTATTCAAACAAGCGCAAAAGTGTGAACATAATTTTTTTTTGAAAAAATACTATCATTTGAAAGATAACAAGAATTTTGAAGGAGGGTTTGTGTTAAAAATTCCTTTTTAGTGTTTTTCAAAATGCTAGATGAAAATTTACAAAATATGTCCCCAAAATAATAGAAAATGTATTAAATAATGAATACATTTTCTTGCCCAAAATGTACCACCATAATGTGCTTTCACCCATTTTTCCATGATGTTTGTGATGATTTAACATGTCTCTCCAAAGTCAATTTGAATGTTAAAGCTTAAAACACACTTCTAGAATCTAGACTTTCACATAACAAAATACTTTTGATTAGATGTTATACACCATCCATTAACAACTTTGTTTCCTTTACAATCAAGCTTAGAGGGATGGTTTTGTCTTTAGATGGGCAATTTCACAACACATGTTACAAGAGTGGTAATCACACATCACGTGATAAAGAATATGCCCAAATAAGTAATTGGTTAGTAACTAACATTTTTAAAAATGCATGATTTTTCTACTTGTGTCTTTTCATTAATAAACATGCAATTGTCTCTTCATGAACATGTTCACATAAACATCATCAATTCCATTAAAAATAGGATGTTGATATTCTCCCACAATTTTTTTGATTCTCGGCCAATGTGGGTTGCGTTTTGAGGACAATTTTTAGTTATGGCAAAACTATTAATACTTCCAATAAAGTCTCCATCATTAAAAACTTATAGTATGAAATATAGCCATTCCACACTTGTTTTCATCATGCTTTTTACTTGCCCTCACATTCAAGAAAGTAAGCTTTTATTAACATAAAACTTATGGCATTGACATTGTGAAATTAAGTAATATAAGATGAATAGATCTACATAAATTGCACACTGAGCACAAAAGCATAATGAAAAAATGTTGGTCCTAACAAAATTAGGTGACCACATTCCAATTGACATGAAGTGGAAGACTTTCTACAAGTTTCAACATAAAATTTCATGACTTTTGTATAACTAATTTATTTACATAATTCATTGTTGCAATCAGAAAATTTATTGTGATGAAATGAACATGGTAGCCATCTCATGCCCATTGTTATCAAACCAATAAAAGAGATTGACCATATGAATATAAAAAAATGGAAATAAATAAACCTACAATAAGATGAGTGAAGAGCTTCCCAAACTTGTA
This sequence comes from Sphagnum contortum, assembly GCA_963920785.1. Taxonomy (NCBI): domain Eukaryota; kingdom Viridiplantae; phylum Streptophyta; class Sphagnopsida; order Sphagnales; family Sphagnaceae; genus Sphagnum; species Sphagnum contortum. Next base: position 913,910 of record OY987290.1, on the reverse strand, counting down.
AATATTGTCTCCCAATAACATTTCCAATGATAGATCAATTAATAAATCCTATTTCAACAACCTAACCACAAATTGTAAGTCCTTGCACACAAAATGTCAATGAATAAACAAGTCTACACAACAACTTAAAGGTAGCACCACAATGAATGTAGTCATAATAACCTTGCACATAATGATCAAGTAGTCAAAGGCAAACCCATCCTTGGTGGTATCACTAGGAACATCATGCCCCACATTCCTCAAACCCATTCAAGTTTAGGACAACCTTAGATTCAAATTTTGTATCTAAGGATTGTCCAAGTTGTATAAAATTTGAAATTTTAATTGAATTTTTTAAAAATTAAGTTTTAATATTTCAAATGAATGGTCAAATGTTTTGTAAAGGAAAGTAACACTTTAGGTTTTTTTGTTTAAGATGTCGTGCGAATACATATTGTCATACAACATACATTGTTGACATACCATATTCACATACACACATAAACACATAACATGGACGAAAACATACACAAATACCCGTGTACCACAACTCGCCCCCCAGCTGGTGGTTAGGTCCCTTTAATTTCCAGGTAGCCCTATACATCTTTTAAATGTTATACACCTTTGCGAGTGCATGAATCAAAAGGTTGGGTGCTATATTGCCCCGTTAGTCGCCTATCTATAATCCATACCATGTGAAGATCAAATCATCTACCCCTCCAAAATACAACTAGGACAAACCCACCATCCAACGGGAACAACATCCATAGGTGGAGTCATGCACGCCATGTGCCAACCCCTAGAACATCCATCACACACCAACATATGGGTTGTTCCACCTCTATACCCACATAACATACACTTCAAGTCGGCCCGCATTACTGCCAAACTTGGGTCAACTATACCATCCACATCTGGGAGGTGACATGGTGCACAATTACACACATGATCCTTCCAAACAACACCATCATGACCCTACAACATGAGAACTCCAGAAATTAACACCTTTTGCACTTGTAAGATAGTGCGGCCTGTCATTACATCCAATGTCGTCGGTGTAGTTTGTTGTAAATAGACATAATCCCTCACATGGAACCTACGAATCGATGGTTGATAACCTCCACCCCGGATAGTTGCATATTGCAATGTATCCCTATGTTGAGCAATGGCAAGGTTTATAAACATTGCATAACTCTTCAAAAGAGTTTTGCATGTTGAGAACACACCCTCAACCACATCTCCAGGCCATCAAGGTTCACCACCTCATTAGACTCATGACGAATTGTTCTTGGCAAGTCTGGATCTCAGTTGTACAATAAAAAATAAGGTGAGAAGGAAACCAAGGATGCATGATGATTAAATTGATATCCCATGGCCAACCATGGTGACTGAATATCCCAATCCCCTATGTGGCCCTTCTACAGGCCATACTTGCGCAATGCCCTCTTCACCGTCTATACCACACGCTCAATTAAACCATCTGCCTTTGGATGATTATCACTATACACCAAAATATCATTTATATAACATCGGACAAAATCCAACCCTGCTAAGATCCTATCCATCACCACTGGAGCAACAAACTCCTCCAACAGCATGGGCCACAACCTCCACATGTTCTCCCAACACATCCCATGTACTCCAAGGATGAAATGTACAATTATCCTCACCCCCAACTGATGCCTCTACCGTCATGGTGGGGAACGAACTCACAAGAGGTGTAACTACTACAAATGTGGTTCTGAGCCGATGTTGCTTAGCCATACCACAGCTAACAATCTAAATCAAACAGTTTAGGTCCATATCCGGACCCAACACTTGTCGACGTGAAGTTTTGGAAATAGAAGGGACCACCCTCCCTATAGGCATGTGATGTTGGAAAACTAACAAATGTGGGTAAGGCCATCCTAGGCTGGCCCACTCGGTTCACCATTGCCATGGGTGACCTATCAGCAACTCTCACCACTTGAGATAGTTGCTAAGGACTCTTGAAAAAACCACACTTTTAGCCTATTCAAAAGTCCATAATTAAAAATCTTATAATGCCATTTTGTAAAAAAAATTAAACTTAAATTTCTTTAATATGTTGTCTATCTAAAATCAATTCCTTAACAAACATACCTCAAATTATAGGACCATGGCAAAGTCCTTTTAAAAGTTGCTACCAGGATTATAGTCCATAATTTTCAACTTTGAAAGTCCATCACTCTACATTTTTTGTAATTATGCAAATATAAAATGTGGAACAATTACATAATCAAGTTAATATTTTCAAAATAAGTCCATAGATGGAAATCTTAAATTTATCCTACTCCATATGTTCATTACCATCTAACATAATTTGTTAAAAAGTCCAAAATTTAATACACCTATTCATGCACTTACCCTAAGGTTTATTATAGAATGGGGGTATTACACCTCATAGTGTCATTGAAGATTATGGTTTGCAAAAAAAATGAAAGTACTACACTTCCCACTATTATTCAAAATTACAGTTTGTAAAAAATAAGGACATTGCATTTCCCAATATCATTGATGATTTTGGTTTTCAAAATAATGAGGGTATTGTTATGCAACACAACAAAAGCATGTGCAAGGTGACAAAGGGCAGAGCTCACTTGAAATATGATGAAGCTAGCTTATAACAATGCTAAGATTTGCAAGGCAAGCATGAAGCCACCACTTACACTTGTAAAAAATGTAGATGAACTGGATCAACCTAGGGGGAGCTCACCCTAAACCTTGGAATGCAAGGCAACAATATAAGGGAGTTACAAGACAATCACAAGAAAGGGCAACAAAAATGACAAAGAAGGTACAAATTTCACCTAAAATAATTTGTTATTGAAGCTTGCAACAATGCCCGAAGTTTCACAACAACCAAAATGCATCATCTACATTTGCAAAAGCCCTAAATGAATGGAAGCAACATGGGGTCGTGTGTAGAAACTTGCTATGCAAGACCACAATGAAAGGGACATTGAGAAACATCACTTGTTTTTCCGATAATTCCCTCCTCTTTTCGTGCTTGCCATTTGTCCCTAAATGTTCTTTTTTTCCCTTTCTCTTTTTGTTGAACCCTGAATCCTTTTTTTTCTTTCTCACTTTGTTGAACTAGCTCCAACTCCATACCCACAGTCTTCAATCTTGTGAAGAGAGAGCAAAAAAAAGAGGAACTAGTATATATATATATATGCAAAAGATAATGTGTCCATTCATTCATTTTCCCACAAAGAATTAAGGTTTGTAACAAAATCAGAATATGGCACCTCGCATAGTCATTAACAACTATGGTTTTTTTTTATAAAAATGAGGGTATCACAATGTAATTTACACTTGCAAGGCCTTACATGCCCAAAAAACATATACATTTTTGGTTACTGTAAATGTATTTCAGAATATATACATATGTACATGCACACCATGCAAATGTAAGTGTGAAAACTTAAATGTGTAAATGTAAATGATTTACACTTCACCAAAAATAATACATGTTGTGTTATACAACCATTTACATTTATAGGCACAACACTAGTTGAACCAAATCTTATGAGCCTTGGCAGAAGGTCATGTTTTGAAACATGAAAGATTTAATCAGAGTTAAGGCTCTCATTTTTTCAGAATCATAAGAGTTCTGAAAAGCCTGATATATTTTCTCCAATTTCTAGTAATTAAATACCAATATTCCTGGTATTATTTATATACTAAAATTTCTCATTCTCTTATTTGATATTCATTATTTGAAAAAATATTTTGTTTTGGGAGGATTGGGTGGATAGGTCACCATGGTGGAAGCAGCTTGGTAACACAGTTGTTGTTCATGCCAGTAAGGTTCTACCTTGGTAACTTATCTTGTAAACCCTCCTACTTCCACTGCCCACTACCTGGGTAACTACCTAGGTAAGTGGGTAGGTAAGTAGGGTATGCAAGTGATTACTATTTAAGTAGGTAAGTAAGTAAGACAGACAATTGTGGTTAATAGGGTAGGTAGGTAGATGCATGTGGATGGTTAGTACAGAGCTTACCATCATGGTTGCTTAGCTACTGGGATAGGAATAGAATGAAAATGTGTTTCCTGTCCATAAACCATCCATCCTGCATGGTGCGCTGGTGGGTGCTGGTCTGCCCTTCAGGTTAGAGACATTGTGAGGATCCACTTGAGCTTTACCATGCTAAGAAACATGTGTTTCAATGTGGATTATTTATAATCCTTATGAATAATATCATTTAAAGGGCAGAGCCAATATGTGATGAGACTTGTTTATCAAGTTCACAAAATTCTTGCATTGGTCCACAACCCCAATTGCCTCTGCTGTTTCCTTTGAACTATCTAGGAAGGAATCATTACCAGAAACAAAAACACACACACACACACACACACACACACACACACACATACACAAAAGTGAACTGATTGGTCTCATGATTTCAATGACCCAAAACCCATCCCTCTGATTAAAGAACTAATTGAATAAAAAGCCATCATAAGCAAAGCAACAACCAAACCTAACAACATTTGTTAATCACATTTTTGGTATAGTTCATACCCAATTGGAAACCAGTTCTCATATTGGCATCAACTGATGTTGCAAAGGTACCTACCTATTTCCAAAATGCATATACTAAGACTTGCATGAGAAGAAAAGAGCCAAGCAAAGAAATTGAAAGGAAGTCATCATCTCTTAATTACCTTTCTGACCGCATGAACCCACAAATGAGTACTACAACTCATCACTTGAAGACAACCATTGTACAACTATCTATCTCTCTCTCTCTCTCTCTCTCTCTATATATATATATATAATCAAGAAGTTCTAAACCAATGAATTGTTTCTACAGATATTTTTTGGGTGCTATTGTTCTTTTGGCAAGTAGTTGACACTTTGTTTTTGCAGCCAATTGCTCTTCTGAATTTCTCAACCTGTAGGTATCATCAACCTCTTTTTTGGTGTGAATTTTTAAAAAAAAATTGGTCACATATTCCTTTTTTTCTGGGAAAACTCATCAAATTCCAAAATTTTAAAAATAAAATTTATTGCCACAATTTGACTTGGAATCTAGTTTGGGGGTACTCTTCAAAGCAGTCTTCCACTTTTTGGACAAGTTCTAGGAACATGTCATCATTTAATGCTACATTCCTCTTCAGATGCTTCAATTGATGCAACATTAGAAAATTGAAAAAATATATACAAACAAAGAACATCAGTAAGTAAGTATATATATAAAAGCCAATGAGCCCATATTGCTGCACATGGAAAGCATGCTTGTGTGTACAAACTACTCACATGCCAAATGAATGTTTCACACCAAACATACAATTCCATGAATTATTATTGTTGCATTGAGTTGTAATGTAAAAAAATTCCTTTAATTTTTTTCCAATTAAATTCTTAATTTTATTTATAAAATTATTTATTTATTTTTGCATCCAATAACATTGTATAAAAATATGTATTTCAAGTACATATTTGAAATTATCTTGTTTTTCATGCAAATTTTCAATTGAATTTGTTCAATTATGAACTTTACATAATGGGGATAAATGTTGTGCAAGGGGTTCAACTTGAAAAAAATGAATAATTACAAAATAAAACAATATTATACACTCCATTTTGGATATTGTCAAAATGATTGGAACCTTTTGCATGTTATGTTCACATTAAAATAAACTAAATTTTTATTTACACTAGTTGGGAAACTCATGGTAATTTGCATAGATGTTGCAATTGTTCACAATTATTGTTATTTTGTTACAATGGTAAGCTTTTTGAAAATAAAGGAAAGAAAAATAATAATTTCATACCATTTGGCAAATCATGAGCAAAATATAATGAAAAAGGGTTGAAGGCAATCTATCTATGAAGGAAGGTACTAGTTTGTTTGTTTGAATTTGTTTTGTTTGTAGTTATGAGATCCACTTCAGATCATGTTCTTGGTCTCTTTGGAAATCTCTCTCGAGGAGGGGTGCATTGGCTTGATTTCATGGTGTTTGGACTTGCTGTGCAAAAGTTCCTGAATATCGAATGTTTTTTCAGTGAAAATTAAATTAAATCTTAGCTGAAAATTTTGGAAGAATTGGAATGTGCCTTTGGTGTTTTTGGAAAGATCTTGGTGAGCAGGATTTAATGGAATTTATTTGGTAAGATTTGGATTCAGAATGTGGGAGATATTGATTTTTAAATGATTTCTGATGCTGGAAACTCAAATAAATTCCAAGAAACCAGGTTTTGGAAAGAAAAATCAGTTGAAGATGTGGTAACACTTGGGACAACAGCACAGGCCACACTAGTTCCATTGAAGGTTAGTTTGGAGTTAAGGAAACTTGTTTATAAAGGGGGAAAAGTTAGCTACATAAGCCTCGGTGGTAGGGGAGGTCACAAGAGATTCATAAGGGAAGGAGAAAGGTAAATATGTATGCATCCTATCAACATACATCCATAAACATGGATAACAATAATTTTCATCCCAATTTCATCCTTTGATCAATTTCATCTATTTGTTATTATTTTCATGCATCTCGTTGACTTGGTCAATATTGTGATTTTCGTTAATAAGATTCATTTTCATTATGTAATAAATGTTGTGAAAGGTATCCATGACTAGAGGTTTTTTCTTTTGTGAGAAATTTTGCACTATTGCAAAATCCAACAATTCCTTGGAAATTGCATAAAGGAAATTAAATTGGGAAATCTCCCACAAAAGTAAGGTTACACTTTACCTTTCACCAAGTTTGCATTGTTGACCTTTCTCCATCACCACGTCTTGCAATTGCAGGATTTGTATAAAAACCATCTCTAGCTCCCTTCTTCATTAGGAGCTTCATTATCTTTGTGCCTTTGGAGACTCAAAATCAATATGACTCAATCCACTTTTCCCCCCTAAAACTTTTTCGATTGCAAGCAGATGTTGCTTTAGGTGTAGGGTTTGTTGTAACAACATTCAATTTCTTGAAGCATATTTTTGTTGAAGTTGTTATTTGTGTAGGAATGAACTAGTCAATTTCCAATTTTAACAAGTCCAATTTTGAGGTCTACAAGATTAGATGTTCCTTCTAAGTAGGTGCATGGCATGCATGAAAATTAGAAGAAACCCACATGCACAATACTCTAACTTTGCTCCAATTTGAAGCTCTCTAGAGATCTCTTTGTTGAAATACAAGTTGGTACCAATGTTAAGACCTTTAATTATGTTTTCCCTTCAATGGTTGTTATAAGCTATGTTGCAACATAAATTAGAATATCAAAGATACTAGTTGTGATATCTTCTAAACTTGGACAATGGTTTGCACATGAATGTGAAGCTTGAGCTTGGAACTTAAAATTTAATGTGATTTTAATCCATCTACATGGATAAATATGTCCATAGATAATGATTTCCTATAGATGAATGTCATTTTTGCATGGATGAATTTCATTTATGATTTGGATTAAATAAATAAATCATTGGATGAAATTCATCCATGATTGGAAGATAAATGCATTCAAAATTATTTTATATCCATCCTCATTTGTTGTCCAAACTTTAGTATTTCAATTATAACGGATTCATAACTGTGCACATACTTGGGCTATGGGACATGTGGTTGTTAAAATATAATGGATGATGCATGGATTTCTATTATAAATTTTGCATAAATGCAAATAAACGTGTACAAGAATAGAAACTACAATTCAACCAGTGGTAGAATATTAGGATTTACCACCCATCAGCCTTATAATTAGTTTGGTTATTTATAACATCAATCTCTATTGACATTGTTATCAATAATTAGTAAATCCAAATTCTATTATTAGCTACAAATATTTAACCTTACGGTCTACATTATAGTTTGTAGACTACAACCACTAAACCTTAAAGTTCTAATCCCTCAAAATTTCAAAACTTTGGAGTGACATGAATAGGTTATTATTTGTCGCGTATTAATATAATGTAGTTAAATCTATTAAATCTATAATTTCAAAAATTTACTGAAATATTCCCAATTTTTTTTGAATTCTAAATTATTATGAATTATTCTTTCTGAATTATTCTAGAATATAATTCTTGTTAAATAATTATTATGCCATATTACTTTCAAACTATTCTAGAATATGTTTTTTGAATAATTTTAGAACATCCCTTTTGAATTACTCTAGAATTCCTTTTGCATTTAACTTGGAAAATTCTTTCCAAATTATTCTTAAATTATATTTAGTGTATGAAAAAGTATCCAGAATATGGTGACACCTTAAGAAGAATTGTCAACTGAAATGTCATCAACATTCAACATGACAAAAATAATTTTGATTTAAGTTGATAAAAAAAATTCATGGCAAAATGGCCCAAATTAATAAAAAAATTTAAATAGGAAAACCTTGCCATTGTTTGCAAATTCATAATTGTAGAGGGTGGAAATGAAGGGATGGCAATGTATGGTAACGCCCCTTTCTTTATTCCTTTCACTTTTTCCCCATCTTCCCACTAAACTAGGAGCATATTGGTGTAGTGATATTGATATTGAAACCAAACATCATTCATATTATAATAAAAACTACATTTTTTTGCATGAGGACCTAAATTATAATTAAATGCATAATTTTGTTTTAAACCATGATGACAAATTTTGAAGTTTTTTGATCATTAAAGACATTTAAAATCAAAATCAACAACATTCGTTAAAAGGATTCAATACATGTGCATTTAAAAATATAAACCCATGTGGCCTTTTTTATGAAGTATATTGGAGCCCATAATAAATTTGAGAACATTTGATGAAGGTTTGAGTAATAAAAAACACATTAACATTTTCCTAATGAAGTGTTGTATATATAAACCCAAATTTACCAATGACCTTAAATTTTATGTATCATTTTTCATGAAAATGCAGCATGACTTTCCTTTAAACAACAAAAGAAAAATTTCTTTTAGGAAGTCTTTATATATTTATGTTTTTGAAGGTGATAAACATGTTTAAATGCAAACAAAACACACCCAATTAAGGGCAATTTAGGGCATGCTTTTATTTTATTTTTCATATTGAGCCCTTTGGTTCATGCATATATGGTCTTCTATAAATTTGGAACGTGAATGGATAAGTTTAACATATGATTAAGGATGAGTGAAATGAAAAAAATATTCAACTACAAACTTCCACTACTTTATGACCACTAAAACAATTGGGAATCACACAAAATTCTTTGTGATGAAATTTCGTTAATAATAAAACATGGTGCAACAAACCTAATTACATTTTGATGTTTCAAACTTTTATAACGATTTTCCCAAGTTGAGAAATGTAGAAATTAAGGATAGTCAACATAGTCTTTGGTACATTATATTGTGAATGTACCCAAATGAAAAAAATTCTTCAAATTTTGTCATTTAAGAAATGATTTTTTTTACAAGAAAAAAAAATGGAGATCATCTTCAAATTGCTTTTGATGATCATCATCCTTAATGTAAGGAACTTTTTTACTTAAGGAAAAATAAATGGTAGATGGGGTGGGGTAGGCATTTGTTTTGTAATTGGCAAATTTCTTTTTTAAGGTCATTTTTCCTTCATTCAATCCACTCTTTTGATAAATTTTGTTAATGATTGGTTTCCAAATGTTTCCAAAATGCCAAGAAAATTATTTATAGACTTGTAATTTATAATGTTCCTTCTAAGTCATTCAAATATAACAATTAGGTAACAAAAAACACATTGCATGTGTTCAAGCTGAATCAATTTAAGTTTACCTCTAATAAAGATTTGTTGTTAAATGCATAGAATGCCCATACTATAAGAGTGTGGCTTCTACCTTTCCAAAAGTTTCATTGATTTGTTAATGAAGACGACTACAATGCAACATTTATTTTTAGACATAATTTTTTCTTATTATTGCAATAGTAAAAGAAATAGAAGCAAAACCATAACAATCAATCTCTTGTGGAGAATGGTGCCATAAATAGTCTGTCATAATACGTCCACCAATATATACTATCCATGCCTTGTACACTTAAGATAAAGAAGAAAATGATGAACACCACAACCAATAGATCAACAAGGAGTCAAAAACCACCATAAATAACAAGGAAGAACACAAACATTAGCAAAAGAAAAAGAAAAAGACTTGAACTTACAATGCAAGAAGAAAAGATTGTAGAGTGATGATGGTAGAGCATAGAGCATCAACAACCCACCATAGAACAATAGAACAACACCAACAAGAAAAAGATGAACATCAATAAGAAAATTATTGAGAACTACAAGGAACATTATCAATGTATTGCAAGATTGATGAAATAAATGAAAAACAATAAGAAGAAAAACATGAATAGAATGAGTAAATGAACTTTGGAGAAGGACGTAAAAGTTTTTTGGCGATGGTGAATGATGAGCCTTCAACCCTATGATGGACATGGAATTAGTTTAAAAAAGAATTCGACTTAGTTCTAATTTCAATCACAACTTGGAATTAGACTATAATTTTTGAATTCATTTAGAGTTCATACCAAAATTGAAGGGTTGGGTTACCAATTGATTCCAAACCTTGCCTAACTAGGTTTCAGATTAGTTATTTAAAACTCAAATTCAAATGACTAGTTCTTCACCATCAAAGTGAAGACTTGCCCAATATTGAGTTTGAACAACAAAAATAACACTTTGATATCTTGATTATGATTTTGTAAAATAATAATCATTAGTTCAGGGTACTAACATGGTATTGCCTCAACTATAAAAAAACATAAGTCTTACAATAGTTTTTAGAATATATTATAAATAAAGTAATCAATAATTAAAATAAAATAAAAATGAACGTTATTTCAACCTTGAAGTTTAGTCTTACCAAATAATGTATGGTAATGCAATAAGGTGCCATCTAACGGCAATAAGCACAAACACATGTAATAACAATGATTGGTGCTACTACATACTTGTCTCTTAGGGTCTTAGGGCCATTCCAACTTAAGGCATTACAAGTAGACCAAGGTAAACCTTGGTAATATGTGTGACCTTGTACATACTTGGATGTTCCAGTCCTTTGTACTAGTATTTAAATCTAGGCTTAAAACTGAGTACCAAAACCACATAGATCAAGACCATCCACACATATATAAGTAAAACTAGTCTATGTGATGGGAATTCATCACATACAATGTTTAAAAACTCCACCTTATGAAAATGCTTCATCAAATCCTAAAAAAAACTTTGCCCTTGAACATTTTGAACCTTTTCACCATTGGACCAATATAACACAATGTCTTACAACCTAAATGAGAAGATGAAGATTTAAGTTCCAACTCAACCATGACCTCTTCTTCCTGAGGAAAGTGAATGATTAGTTGTCTCTTTTGTTTCAGCCTAATCCACATTCATCACAAGACTGTGTTACGAAGCTGATTGGATTTTGCCACTCACCTCCTTCTAGAATGTCGATCTATCTTAGGGATGAGACTTTCATTTTATTTGACATCTTCCCTTTGAACATCTTTGGATTATATGAACGATGTCAACCTACTTGACTATTGTGTGTTCAATCTCTTCCTAGCCCAAACAAATAAGTTGACACTTGATTGATCATTATGGGATTAGTCGCTTATACGGATGAGTCCAAAATTGATTTAAAAATCATTAAATTTTTTTTCCTTCATGTGAGGTCTATTTATAAGGCATAAAGAAATATAATAATAATTTTAATTATTTTAGTTCTCCAGCTTATATATGATGAATGTCAACACATAAATTTATGCCCTCGAACTCTACCCACATATGGAACAAATTGACGGGTTTTTGTGTGTTACAAGATGGAACAAAACTAGAGTTCCAAGACTCAATCAAATTGTGTACAATATCTAGAGCCAACTGTGCCCCAGACATCTTGACAATCCCCGAGGTAATCCCTTCTTCTTTTGGCATCTACGACTATCGTTCTTTCCCACATGTGCGCCTCTTTTGGAACCAGACTTCACAAAAGTGGTCAGCATTTTGGAAGTGCAGTGGTTGATTAAAACCTAAGTCCACCTTCCTTTTTTTTCTTGCTGCAAATGTCTCTGACAAATTGTCATTTCCATTCCCCGCCCTTCCCCCCAACATTGCTTGCTGTCAATAGTAGCCTCGTGTTACAACTCTCTATTGGAAGCTTCCCGACACATGCTTTTGTAATCCCACTAAATGTGCGGGTCATCCCTAGTTGGATCTCGAACTGCAGGGTTTGATTTTTTTGCCTTTTGTTTTCCCTCTGCTGAGAGTGAAGAGAATTCATATCAAGATAGGATTGTAGGGTAAAGTTTTGGCTTCAACTTGAAATCATTGTGTTTTTAGTGTCACCCATGCCACTGGCCAAGTGTGAATAGGACCTGATGACGATAGAGCCCAATTATGACAAAAGTATTTCAAAAAATTTCATTGATTTGTAGTGATGATAGTTTCTTGAAATTCAATATCTCCTCCACCTTAGGTCTAGAAATTTACAAAAATTACCTCCAAGAAATCCAAGTAATTGCAGGCTTTTAAGTAATACTACAAGCTTGCCCCAATTTCCCTAATTTTTTTTGATTTTGTTCAATTTGCTTTGACAAAGTTATTCAATATCCAATGAATCTTACACCATAGGTATAAACATTAGAAAACCACCTCGGTGCGCCTACTCATTGAGGGTTCCACAATTACCAAGCGCATGATGGGGTGCCATGGTTTGGTAGATCTCACCATCACAAACAAAACCAAACAATTGTCATTCATAGATAGGTGAAAACTAGAGACCTTTAGGATTCTTTGGGTTGTTCTTTTTTTGACTGAATGCTTGTTGCAATGGGTAAAAGCACTAGGAGAAGTTTCCTATGTGTATTCATTTGGATGCAACCTTATACCCATGAATATCCTTATTAAGAAAGAGGAGGGATCTTAAGCCCTTACTCCTTAAGAGTGAAAGAGATCTTCCATAATTTCCCTTTCACTCTTAAGGAGTAAGTGTAAGAACCCTACCCCTCTTACACATCCTGATATACATATGTTTCACAATAACCTTAAACTTGTGCTATGTATGATGATGGGTAAAGCCCACAGATGGGGGGTCCACAGATGGAGGGTTTAGGGGTTTAGGTGACAGAAGTTATCTAACCATATCACCTCATCCTTAGGCCCTTATTTTGGGAATGTCCCCAATCCTGAAGCTTTTACCTTATAGAAATTAAGGTAATGTTTTCTAACCATGTTAGATGGTTTTATCATTTCTCATGGTCTTGTTGGCTTCGCCCAGAAGGGAGAAACTGTGGAATATTGAGTAGGTGAACACTGTCAGTTCATTTTTGGGAACTTCATGGATCCATTTCCTATTCTATTGCTGGTTTGAACTTGTCATTATAAATTAAGGGGCTGAGCCCATACACATCTGGTGGCTTTTTTGAACTTGTCATAAAGTCTGTTATGTGTAGGATAAGGCCCTACGGTGGGGGTGTTCCTAAAAGTATGGGGACTAAGATGGGGGTGTTCCTAAAAGTATGGGGACTAAGATGGGGTCCCTCGCAGTAGAATCCAGCTGCACATTTTGGTAATGTTCTATATCCATAAGCACATGATAGGTTCTTTTAAAAAGAAATTCTTTCACAGCTGCCTCGTGTTTTGTAATTGGAATAAATTCCACTCACTCCTTGAGGGTCCCAAACCTTCTACGTTTTCTGTCCATTTTCCACTGAGTTGATATGTAGTTACTTACTGTTTGTTGGTTATAACAGAATACATTTTTTTCTACAATAGTAGGGCTTGAGTTCATCGCAATAAACTTTCAATGTAAAAATGTATAGGGTGTTAATTATGATTCCTACATAACATGTCTTACAATTAACATGTTACAGACGTCAAACTACGCCAAGTTAACCATCAACATGGGTACATCTACAAAGTTCGGATTACAAAAGTGCCATGAGATTCGAAGGAAAACCACCTTCCATGTAATTATGTCTTTGAAATGCTTGCATTACAAGAAATCTTGTATGCTGACTTGCAAATATCTAAAGTTTTGGGGGCCTTTTATTCCATGTGTTCATATATCCGAAACTCCTGGAAACTCCCAGGTTGGGTCACTGGGTTGCTCTCAATTGAAATCATTGGTTAGTTGATGCATGCCAGGTGCTATGGAAGCTCTCTCACATGTTCATTGCAGAAGAAAGATCAAGGGAAATTTGTAAAACCATTGGGCTTTACCCTACAATGGGATCTTTAACAAAGGATATTTCTTGAGAAAGACAACTTCAAGGTTTGGACGCAAATGTCACAAGCTCACTCTATTGTTCTACTTGATTTTCTTGCTATTGTATAATGTTGGATTTAACATCATGAATTCCATACTTGATTTCTAGTGTGCAAAAATAGTAAACAAATGAAAAAACCTAAAGGTATATATGCTAGATTGTTAACATCTCCTTTTGGGTGCTACCCAAGGTTTCCATTTTCCATTTATTGACTCTACCCATAGGGAAGAGACTACACATTGGTGTAGGAAAAGTGTTTCCATCCTTCAACTTCAGCCTTGGTTGCACTTATCTGAGTCAGCACTTACCAGTGCACCATTCATTGGAAAATCATTATGACTCAGTTGTGGAGTTGAATCACAACTGAGCCACCAATGTTCCACCCATCCTTTAGTCCCTCCTAATTCCCAATTTCTCTAACGAGGTGATTATCTATGTAATTGGGCAACGACCATAGGTGAGTAGGGGGCGGGTGTAATTAAATGGCTACTTTGCAAGTAGGTAAATACATAAGGCACTTGGTGGCTACTAGCTAGATAGATGCATGTGCATGGTTAGTACATCGCTTACTACTGTGGTTAGGTACCGGATGGAAATGTTATGAAAAAGTTTTGTTGTTCACTCGACATTGATCCTGCATGGTGTCCTCAGTAGAACAGAATATAGAAAAGGTTGTATCACTTCAGATTGCTATGTTCTTGTACATTCCAGCATTAATGTATACACACTTGGACCCAAATTTTCCTTTGTACTTTAGGTGCAGCTACAGGTAGTGGAATGGCAGTACAAAGTGGGTTAGATTGTCTGGTCCTCTGCCCCTACCCCCTTTGCTTTTCAGTGTCAACCTATTCAAGAACCCATTCAACCATCTCAACCATTATCATTAGTTATGTGTAACAATGGTTTCATCCAATTTAGTCTGTTTCAACCATAATTGATTGTAGGGAACCTCTCACTAACATGGCAGCACACCATTATATCATGGATATTGTTGCGTTCTGACATTTTCATACCTCCTTAATTCGCATTTGCACAGTCTAAGTTGTTGGTTGGATGAACCTCATAACTCACCCTCTCATGCATCCAATAACCCCTAAGCTCATTGCTCATGTACAATTAGCTATGTCCAATAAGTGGCTCAAGCCTTGGTTACCCATAAGCTGGACACTCATACACCTTGACCATACCATGTAATCTTTCTCCCATACTTTCAATGAATGTTTTGTCAAATCAATGTGCTTCAAATTAAATGTTTTTCATGTCTATTTTCACATTTGATTCTTTAGTATCCAAAACATGACATCTACATATTAAGATATTTGTTTGTGATCATGTCTTAACCCTCCCAAACCATGGGGCCCCTTACTATGCTTTTGGTATCATTGGAAAGCTCTCAACAAAGCAATGTCCCTAGTGATCATTTCACAATGTAACAAAAGTCATTGAATTTAAAAAACTGTAATTTTTCAACCAATCAAAGTCTCTTTATCATATTGACAATTGAATTCATTGCCTTTTCATTTCACACAAAGATATGTAGTTTCTTTTTCATGAAACTCATGTGAAATTTCCCAGTGGCCACCCTATTGATCATTCTCCCGTAGTGATCCCAATCAATCAATGCTTCTTCATATCACATGAGAAAATACATGAAAAATCTCACATGGACCATCCTATTTCCTTTTCATTATTAGCTCACTTGTTCACATCCCAAACCTTAACACGTGGGGTTGATAATATTTGAATTCACACTTGGGCCAATAAGATGTTTTTACAATTGAGTTTTTTCTTGAAAAGTCATGCGCGTCTTACACCCTTGCAGATGATCCCCCTGGGGAAGGTTCACTAGTCCCAATGGATTGAGCCTTTTACTATGTCAAAGTCTTGAATGGTGTGACGTTCCCAAGTTTTCACACCTGTTCTCTAATTCCTTGCAAAATGCATGTCCAGGTTAAAGCCAATAACTAACTCCTATTCCCATTGGTGATCAACTTTTCGCCAACGCCACTCCCTTCTCTCATGAGTGATTGCCACTCCCCCCCCCTTCTTTGATCAGCAATAGCCAAACCTACAGCTCTGTTTTTAGAGGTAGCCAACATTTATACACAGTTATATTTATGTAACCACAAATATTTATGGCTTTGGAGTATATACACGATTGGCAATTTCCTTTTTGAAGATGCCAAAGATGTCATCACCAAGTGGAAGGATATGAAGGCCCCATATTGTGTTGATGCTTAGTGACAAATGGTTTGTTTATTGAGGTAGCTTCAATTTCTTTTCTTGGTCCCCTTTATGTTGGGGCATCTTTCTTTCTGTACCAAGTTTTGCACATCAAAAATTTGCAGGTGTACATTTGTTCTTTGATTTTGTTAAAATACACACCAAATGAATGCATAGGTTAGTTTTCAGGTTTGAAACATATTTTGAAAAGTCATGCAGGTCTATGGAGCAGGCTTTAAAATTTTTACTTGATGTTTTTGGACGTATCTTGTGTATTGTGCACTCTGGAGTGTTTGGAGTTTGGAGTCTCGACCAGTGTTGTGCCTGCAAAAATAAAAATATTTATACAATTTTACGTGGTCAAATAAAACAATGTATATAGATGATTTTGCATGGCTATATGTAAAACAATGTAAATATATAACAATTAAAAAATGTTACTTTTAATTGAGGAGGGGAGATTTCATGATGTTTTTGAAGATAAGCCAGCTAAATGGCCCATTGCAAAAAAAAATAAATCCATCAAAATATACACCCACAACCAATTCATATGACTTTCGAAGAACGTCTGGTCTTTGAAGATATATAATAAAATTAAACTATTGAGTAAGAAAAACAACAGTATAACCCTGAGTTAATCATAAATAGGGTGAGATTCAAAAAATTAAAAAATACTTTAGCACTCAAGGGTCCCAGTTTTGGTGGTGAATTGAGTTTCACCTTGTCTTTCCTTTTTTCTTTAGCGCCTCCACTGTTGCTGCCTATATTTTCACTGCTCCTACTTGTAAAGCTCCTTTAATTAGTCTTGAACCTTGTGCATTAAATGCTGATTTTCAGCATTTCATTTCTAGATTTCCTTTCATTTCCAAGAAGGGTTTGGGGTGAAAGGAGGCCCAAATACAGGGTGACTTTACAAATAATTTTAGTATTTACACTTACAGGCCCCAAAACATTTACACAGGCTGGGTAAGTGTAGTTGACAAATATTTACACTGGCCTCATGTAAGTGAATGATTTACACTTACACTGGATTTACATGCCGTATATATGGCTATTAACACTTACATGCACACTACTGATCTGGACTCTGGAGTTGCACTGTGCATCATGCACTTGTGCTTCTAGACTCACTTTTTGTAATTTTTGTCTGTTGCTTAACATGACCGGGGTTGCAAGTTGAAACTGGGGGTGGGGTTGAGGGTGAGTGCATGCACACTCCTATTGCAAATGGGCAAGATTCTTTTAAGACTTGGGTTTAACTCCCTTAGCAGTGCATGTAATTGTAGTGTGTTGGTTGCCAAATGCTTTCTCCCCTTATTAATTCAGATATCCAAATTATGCTATGTACATTTTGTTTGGTCATCAAAAGTTCACTCTTGATTTAGCATGATAGCCAATCACGCCACCCAAAAACAAATAAAAAGACACTTGTAGGTATTAGAAAATGAGGAACTATCTTTATGTAATGTAGAAGAGCCCTTGGAGGCAAGCTTTACCAAATTGGGGCCTCCACTCAGCTTCACCTTGCAGGGCCCTTATTCAAGTAAAGCCAGCCCCAATGGCTTTACCCTACACATAGGTCCTAGATACCTGGGAAGGGGGAAGTAGGAGGGTTTATTAGAGCATAATTTACCAGGGTGGAACCTTGGTAACTCAGTTGTAGTTTATCAAAAACTTATTCATAACAGGTTTCCAATGGATGGTGCACTGGCGGATGCTGGGGTCACATTATCCCTTGATCTCTTCTTCATATTCTTTGCCAAAAAATTGCCTTTTACTATTCCGTGCACAGCTTGTGGAAGGGGGAAGCATGTGATTTGAAAGATTCTTTGATTGCACTAAGAAGTTGAAACTTTTCTTTCACTTTTTTTCATGAAAAAATCGTGTGAATCAGTGAAGACTTTTTCATTTGTTCGATGTGAAGGGTCAAAAACTTGGCAACCCAAGTTATCATATGGAAGACATTTGCAAAAACTCTTCTACCAAATTGAAAGCGGGAAAAAAAAAAAAGTGAAAATATTTCTTATAAGAGAAAGACACATAAATCATATTACTCATTAAAAAAAAGCATGAAAAATATTCCTAACCATCAAGGATTCATTCTTGTTTCTTTTTCCTAATCAAAGATTGAAATTACATCCATGCAAGTCAAATTAACGAAAAATCCCAAATTATCCACATTGAAGAAATTGTCAAATTAAGACCAATTGTCGTATATTGGATTATACCATAGTCATTTTGAGGTTGGGGAGACTGCATTGGAAAAGAGGATCACATGTTCCTTTACAACTAACTACTGCAAATTATTATATAGAATTTATACGCAGTTGACAAAAACATTTGTAGGTTACCACCCCTTCATTTCAGGTTCAGACTGATGTCAAACCAAAGCAGAGGCTAGTTCGGACACTGGTCACAAAACGGCAAAAGCACAAAAATTTACACCGCAGAGATTGGTGATGCAATA
Organism: Sphagnum contortum; assembly: GCA_963920785.1. Classification (NCBI taxonomy): domain Eukaryota; kingdom Viridiplantae; phylum Streptophyta; class Sphagnopsida; order Sphagnales; family Sphagnaceae; genus Sphagnum; species Sphagnum contortum. The sequence goes on along the minus strand of OY987290.1, from coordinate 895,030 downwards.
TTGACCCAATACTATAATTTCGTACACGTGCTGTAAGATTTAAAAAAAAAAAAAAAACTTATTCCGTGGTAAGAATATGTCGAGTGTAGACTGAGACATCGTTTCCATCAAGTGGTCCTGGGCTCTATTACACAAGGGGTATGTTCCAGAGCGTAATGACGTATGTTTGTTCTGAATTTCCGACCGTTTTTCCGTTGACATCATTACAGCGTTCTCCACCATCAAAATTCACATTGTAGGTGAAACTTTTGGTGAATGAAAAGTGGAACCAGGTTCCGGCAGATTACCACCTGGTCCACTTCAGAAAAAGGCGGAAAGAGAACATCTACTTGAATAATAAAGCACCAAATTTGATTACACCCTACTAGTGAATGCTACCCGATGCACATTATAGTGGCTTGGAACAATCCCATAGCTTCTGGAACGTACACAAGAATTGAAGGGTATGCAAGATTTGTCAATCTTGTATGCAACAAAATATATTTATTATGACAATAAAGCAATTTAGTGCTGAGGACGGAGGACATGGAAAGAACACGGAGTGAATTCGGGGGAATGGGACAAATGAACAAAAACAAATAAACAAAAATATTCAAAAAACCTGTAAACAAACAGAGTGAATTGGGGAGGGGGGATGGTACGAACAAAACAAAAATAATAAAAATAATAAATTATTCAAAGAACCTGTAAACAAACAGAGTGAATTGGGGGAAGGGGGGATGGTACGAATAAACAAAAAACAAATAAATAAAATATACCAAGAACCTGGAAAGAAACAGAGTAAAATTTGGGGGGCCCGGACGAATGAACAAAATGAGTAAATAAAGTGCTGGCTGTGTGACTTCTAGATCCCCAAACCTTGTAACTCCATCCAGTTGTAGCAAGCTGCATGGACGGTAAGTCATGAAAATACAATTTTAATTACTTTTTTCCCACTCCAAAAGAGCAAACATTGTGAAAAATTGTTTTTAGAAAAGTTTGCAACTAATCTGAGAAATGCTCCCTCACGAGTCTCGTGATTTCGAGTGATTTTTGAAACGAATGGATCCAAAGATATTGGCTTGTATGTGAAGGTAACCAACCAATAAGAAGCCTGAAACTGCAAAAGTTATTAGGGGGGGGGGGAAAGGAGTACACACATGTGCGCACATCTCATACCTGAGTGTATGGTGCATGGCATTATGCTGCATGTCTTGCACATGGTCTTTTGGCCAGGATTTATGGAGTTTTTCCCTTTGGGGAACTGCATATGTCACCCAATGAGGTAAGTCCTTTGACAGGATGATGACCAATGGAGTTTGCAGGGTTTCATCATCCTCAACAACATTATTCTCATTTGGAGCTAGGTTGAGAGGTTGCCAAATAATTCCATCAGCCTATTTTTTACACTACATTAGAATATGGTTTTTCTTCCGGCACTGGCTCTTGGTTCGTGACACATGTGCGAGATAACCTTACCTTAGGCTTAGTTTCATCATTAATTCATCCTTCAAATATTGAAATGAAATTTTAGGAAATTATGAAGTTGAGGTATAGAAAATCATCAGAATTATTGCAGGCTATGAATATGAAAAGATTTCACTATAAATCATATCACAATCTCATGGTAGACTATTGTAAATCATGAAATAATAAGAATGATTTTTTAAATTTTTAATATGGATTGATTTTTGGGAAATTTTATTTATTCATTTTGTCAATGTGAAAGCTGACCCTAATCTCCAGTATGTGGTTTCATTTATTTCAATAGAAAATATATGTAATATATTCCAGTATAGGACAGTCATTTGCTGGCAAGAACCTCCAGTTTCCGCTTTGGCAAAGAAATAATTGTTTAAATTTCAGAAAATAAACCTGGGAATCTGATTCCAGGTCTGCCTCATCAAAAAAACATTAAATTTGATTCCAGTTTCGAAATTTAGTCATGGTTCAGATCTGGTTCTTGCTAGCCAGAATTGGAACATGGATTGAGTATCCACCCAACATTGGTAGATATGTACTCATTTTGACAACGGTGTAAGATGTGAAAGAAGGAAAAAACTGTGAGAAAAAACCAATATTCAGTTGTAGTGTTATTAAACTTCTGTCACGATATCTATGAAAGGAGGGGAGGGTGAATTAAGGGTGGGATTTGCAAATGTGAGAGAAGGTGAGAAGACAAAAGATGTAAGTTCTGAACACATTAGCTGAGTGTAGGATTGCTCTAAAAATAGCCGTTCTAGAAAGATAGTCAACTGAAGAAAAATCAGGAATATTAAGTTGATTAGTAAAGCATCTGCAGAAGTTTTTAACTGTATCTGGAGGGCACATTTATCAACTGGAATCTATCCTCCACAAATAGTGAGGCATGTCAAAAAATGAAATGCCCACTCCAATGTACATTTAGCTTTTGAAAGCACCCCCTCCCCCCTCTGTCTCATTTGTATCTTGTGATACTCACTGTGTCACTAAACAATAGAAAAAGAATGCTGATGCTTTACACCGAGCAACAACCCCGGAGCAGGGTACTTCCAAATAAAGCACTCCTCAGCTCTGTCATTTGTATCTTGTGATACTCACTGCGTCACTAAACAATAGAAATAAAATGCTGATGCTTTACACCGGGCAACATCCCCAGAGCAGGGTACTTCCAAATAAAGCACTCCTCAGCTCTGCCTCGGGTGGTAGATGATGATTATTTCAGGAACAGCCTGCTCCTTTGAACATTACCTTACACTTAAAAGTCATCAAGAATTCTTTGGTGATTACTGAGTTGTGAACTTCTTCAAACAAAAATGGTTGCAGTTGTTGTAGATACTTGAAAAACTGCCTGACAAGACTCCTTCTCATCCTGGTCCATCGAAGGGGGGAAAAATCACATCATTCTCAAACTATTACTTTCAGAGTCCATAGTGCATACATGCATATCCGAGGATTGGAACATATGGCACCCCACCCAGCCCTGACTAGCCAAGGGTGAACCAGGGTGAACAACCAGCACTTGCACTGATACCTTCACCTTCTTGCGGGAGGCCTCCTAGGCCTATAGTGAATCCAAGAAACAATAAATTTGGACTTGAAGACCAAGTTGTGGGTGACTTATTTAACCTCGATACCATACATTTAAAATGTTTATAAGCATCCCAGAAGATTTAGGGATTTTATATATGTTGGACTAGAAACCACACCAAACCATTGTGGACCTGGGTAGTATTGAACTAATGTACTTCATTGAGATACAATTATAAATCTAGTCACGTTTTATATCGAGACTCAAACCAAAAGCCTTGAACACAACCTCTTTCATCTTTTTGTCTGCTGATCAGCATGCACCCAACACCACCACAATGCCCAAAGTTAAATTAGTTACAATTTAAAACTCAAGGCTTTCTTGTTGCACTTTTAAAACCTCATACTTATACAGCTAGAGAACTTGTATAAAAAGAGATATCGTAGTAAGGGCCAGCTTCAACATAAACATGCCAAAATACTTGCAATGCATGTACGCACACCATCACAATTTATCCCACAGGGTTTGCCCAAGTTAAATTATGGCAATTTAAAACTCAAGGCTTTTTTGCTGCACTTTTGAAAACCTCATATTTATACACCTACAGAACTTGAACTTATTTAAAAAGAAAGACTGTTATAAGAGTGGCTTCAACGCAAACATGCAAAATTCCCCCAACATCACCACAATTTATCCCATGAGGTTTGCCAAAAGTTGAATTATCACAATTTGAAACACAAGGCTTTCTTTCTTGTTGCACTTTTTAGAACCTCATATTTATACGGCTAGAGAGCTTGTACTTGTTCAATCGTAGTAAGGGCCAGCTTCAACACAAATATGCTAAATAATTCCATTGCATGCCCCCAACACCACCACAATTTAGCCCACAAGGAGATTTGAAAACCTCGTGCCTAGTATATGGCTAGATGACTTGGACTTGTTTTAGAACCGATACCGTAGTCTAGTGGCTTCAACACATGTCTATTGAATAATTAATTAATATGGGACAATCCATTTCCAAAAAGAAAATCTCTAAGGATTTCTAAATATTTTTCATTTTTCATGACAAATATTTGTGGTTTGAAAAATTATAATTTTTGAAATTTTCAGCATTTAAAAAATAATGAAATTTCTATCGAAATCACCAAGGTACTATAGTAGTAGCTCAGCCCATGTTTGGGTTTTAATTTCAGCAAGAGATTATTTCACTATCCAGATCCAAATTTGGTTAAAACCAAATTCAGAACCTTTTGATCCAAATACCCCAAACCCAAGTTTAGAACTTGTACCTAAACTTCCTCAACACCTTGAACTTGCCAACACCGCTTTTTATCAATGTGGGGCAGTTTTATTTGATTGTTCCAATTTTTCAATGTTGCCAAAGTGACAATCATTAATAACAAGATTTAGCCACATTTGGCTATAAAAAATTCTGGACCCAACACTGGTAGCTAGCTAAACCCTAAACCCTAAACCCAGAAACCTAATTTTTCAGGGAAAATCTACTGAAATTTGACACAGAGAAATCCCCTAAATACCTAAGGAAAAAAGTCTAAATTTCTTTCCATTTCTTCTTTACCTGCTACTGTAGCTGTGAACTCCCCTATAAGTGTCAACCTATTGGTAGGGAACAAAACAAGCAAAAGATTCCTTTCACAGCGGCCCCCCTCAAATGAAGACTTTTTATTTTAGAGCTTTTATAAAAACCACAAGAAAATTTGAGAGAGGTAGTAACTCCTTAGGGAGGTAGAATTGAAGACTTTCTTACCCCATTCTAAAATTCAAGAGAGAAAAAGAGAAAGAGAGATACATAGGTAAGTAAGTAGATTGAAGTCAAGACTTTTTTTATACCATTCTAACAACCAACCTAAAAACACACAGCACAAAATTAGGTCTGTAGCTAGGTAGGTAGAAGTGAAGACTTGTTTGTGCCATACCTTTTATATTGTAAACAATTTTGTAATATTTAGGAAATTTTGAAAATTTCTATAACAAATTCAATATTCTTATTAAAAAACCAGAAATGTTTTATACATTGTTGAAGTAGGTAGCCAAAAAAATACAAATGTTTAAATTTTCTTTTTTCATACCTTTTTTGATTGTCAAATTTGGCTAAATTGATTTATGGATGATTACCAATTTGGCTACATTACAAAACTGAAAATAAAATAAAATAGTAAAAGCATAATCAAACATTATGCTTTTCTAAAAATTAAGAGTAAAAAAGGAAAATAAAGTGAGGTAAGCAGGTAGGTAGGTAGATTTACAAAAGAAATTGTGACCCCAAAATGTTGTTTTTTACACATGCACCTACTTTGGTCTTTGACATGTGCCCCCAAAAAACTCCAAGTTCATAATACAAGCCCATTTGAAAAACTTTAGTCCTGGGATGTGCAAAAAATATGTAAGGATGCATTTAGAAAATATTAGTAATTTAATCCAATTACTAACAATCGATACACAACTACTTGAGATTTATTATATCTTTTCTTTAGTGCTATCAATGTTTATAAATCCCTTCTAGTTCAATAATTGGTTGTTGAATAGAACATGTTCTAATGTTTTTGCTAAAGGTAGATGTTTGAAACATTGTAACAGTATTGAGTTGTTGAACATTGATGTTTGAAACCTTGTAGCAATATTGAGTCATTGAACATTGATGCTTGAAACATTGGAACAATATTGAGTTGGTAAACATTCCTCCTACACCTTGAAACACTAGATCGAAGTAAAGATGACATCTTTGTGTAACGTTTTGTACAAATCGATCAACCACTATAACAAGAACATGTCCTTTTCATTAGTTGGATTTGATTAACATAATTATGTAGTCAATTTTTTTTAACATAACATGATTAATCAACCATGTTTGTTTTGATTAATTACAAAAATAACAATGTCCGTTTTGATTAAGTTCAATTTTCACTTTAATCAAAATAAACATTTCACTTTACACATGGACCAATTATTTGATGAGACTAGGAAATTTCAGATGTAATTTGAATTATTATACTTCAATTTATAACCCCAAATTGGTATTCAGAACATCATTTTTGAAATTTTGGAATTAATAATGAAGTTATTATAAATTTTCTACACTATGTTAAAATGAATTAAATTAAATAATGAAACGAAGGTAGCTAGGTAATCATTACCTACTAACCACCACCTGCTACACACCTACATAAATATGAAATTAGGTTCATTATGAATTTTAATAATTATGTAATAACATTTTGATGCTTAAGATTCAAAAACACATGTAATTATATTTATGTGATTACGCCTTTTGTCACCATGTGATGATGTGGTGGTTAAAGACTTGAGTTATGGCCATGGAGCCTAGAGGTGAGAGTTTACATCTCATTCTTGACATCATATGATTATGACTAAAGTTAATCACATTGGTGTGGCAAGAAAATAATAATAATGAATACACACAAGTGTTATAAGCCCACGATGAGTCGTGGGTCTAGCTACTTGTAAATCTAAGTCCAACCCAAGGAAAAACAAAACAAAACAAAAGTTTTGATTGCGTCTAGTTTAAAAGCACCAAATAATCTTAACAATTTACATAATCTAACAATGAAAATTATTATTAGATAATAATAAACAACCATGCAATTACAGTGACCCATTAACAAAATTGGCAGAATTTTTTAATCATTATATTTTTAAAAAAATTCATGTAAACTAACACACTCTATTTGTAGGTAATCATTCTTGTCATTGACAGATGATAAAAAATTAATTTCAAGAGTTTTGAAAAGTTTCATAAGAAAATAATTTATTGTGTTGGTGGGCATGTCCAAAATTTTTAATTTATCAATTTTGGGATGTGCTCCATTTTTTTTCATTAGTAATTCTGGCCTTCCCAGTTTTGGGACATGTTCCATTTTAATTTTTTTCATTGTTCATTTTGACCTTGTGGCGACACGGGACGAGAAAAAGGAGAGCGAGACACACAGCGAGATGCGCGAGTGATGTCACATAAAAGGACGATAGGTCACCAACTCTTTTTAGCAACGGATGTGGCTAATTGCCAAAAAAAAAGGGAAGAAACTTAATCGCCCATCGGTTGGTGTCGCCAAGAGCACAAAACAAGATATAAACAAACCGGTGGGGGGAGCCGGAACGCACACAAGAGTCAAGAGTGCAGCGCCCGGGCTTCGCCCTGCATGCACTAACAACTAGTTATTAGTGAAGGCTAATCTTGTTCTCATTATCAGCCGTGGGGCGTTGTGGGAAGGGGGGCGGGGGGGGGGGGGGAGGGGGTGGGGTGGTTGAGTGGAGTGGCGTGGTGGATGATCGCGGAAATTCAGGGCGCAAGGTTTGACGTAATAACGGGGTAAATTTGACAATCCGGAAGCTGCGGCGAGTCATCGCCTTTGACATTTCAATTCAAAGCTCGTAGTAGCTGCTGCTAGTAAAGTAGCTGTCTAGACTCCACTAAAGTGTCTACAGTTGTTTTTTCTTTGCCAAAAATTACCCACTCCCATACACAAGCACCGCCCTCCTCTCAAGTCATCACACTCTTCACCCACCCACGCAGCAGCTCTCGTCGCTCTGCTGTTTTGCGCGTGTACCTCAGCCTACTCTTACTGCGCGCTCGTGTGCTCAACAGTAGACTTCAGAACTAGCCTTCCCCTTCCCACCCATAACCGCTTTTCTTTTCCAAATCGAAGAACTTGCCGTGCACGAGAGTCCTGTAGTTTATAAACGTCTTTTCGAGTAAAGAGCTCGTCAATTCCGCCTTGCTTCTCTATTTGCTTCCCACTGCTCTTCCTCTGTTGACTGACTCTCTCATCGCTTACTTGTTTGCTTCCTTACTTGCTTGTTCGTCCCCTCACCAATCCGTGTCATGCGTGCTAGTGGAGTATTTTACACTAGGACTGCAATCTTTAGTCTCTGACCTCTCTCTCGCTGAAGTTTCTTTCTGCACCTGTGCATGAAGCTGCTGCATCATCATTGATCTCTCACCCATCTGTAAATCCTAGCTGACCAGATCTTACATAAAACATATATAGCATTCTGACCTGAATCCCTGCGCTAGTATACTACAGCTGCTGCTTTAGTGTGTTGTTGTAATATTCGATCCTGACGTCTTCAAACAGTTTGCACTGAACAATTTTACTGACTAATTCTGTGTCACATGCAGGATGAGTGTCTGTCTCGTGCGCTCAGTAGCCATGAATCAGCTTCTAGGTTCACTGACAAACTGAAAAAAATCTACTACTAGGAGATTGTTCTAGTATCTCCTGATCATCATCGAACTGCAACGCTGCTGCTTGATCACAGCGGCCTCGTTGCATGACAAGAAGCTGATTATAGATTGTGTACAATTACTTGACACTCACATATATATTTTGTTTTGTGTTTCCATTCAAGGCAGCTGCGCCAGTACGTCTGAGTCTCATGATCTTCAGCTGTTAGCCGGCTTTCTAATCAATTCGGCAACAACTAATATAAGCTCGGAGTTTAGAAATTCTTTCCATTTTTGTCAGTGCAGTCGGCTCCGGATCAGCGCAGTATTACTATATGGCTCATTTCAGATCACAGCGCCCAGGAGCCAGCGAAATAGCACCTAGTGCTCCGCCCATCATGAGCGGCGAAAGCGCGGCTAATATTATCAGCGACCAGTACCATGCAGCTGGGCCGCAAGGGAATAGGAGTATGAAACTAGGACGAACAGTCTCAGATCCTCATGCAGCATTGCAATTATCTGGCTCACACAAGATGCTGGAGGTAGTGGTGGACTTAAGCTCGGAGTCAGTGAGCATAGCAAGCATCACCCCAACTTCTATAGGCCCAGTTGCAGCTAGCTCCCGCTATCCAGCAGCTGCAACTCGTGAAGCAGCTCGAATGAAACCACGCTCGAGGTCAGCTCATCATGAGGTTGACCATTCGCAGCAAGAAGGCAGCGGCGTTGGCTCCTCATGGACGAAAACTGGCCACTCTTTCAGAGACTCTCTGCGAAGATCTGCGTCGAGTGTCTTCAGACAACTGTTCTCGTCTGCAGCACCACCAAATGAGGTGGTGGATCCGGCTGCCACAAAGACGTCGTCGTCACTGCTGCCAGGAAACGGTGGATCATCGCAAAGGATGATCAGAAATCTGCCGCAAATTCACCAATTTCCACTGGTCACCATCCACTCGGCAGGTCCAAGCACGGAAGTCTTGGCCGCGGATGAAAACATGCAGCAGTTCATCAGGAACAGATCTGCATCAGGTGTACCAATAGCAGTCTCAACTGATGATGATCAGGGCGCGGAATTGCCTAGGTCAGCGTCCAAGCATGCCCTGCAAGGGCTGCAGCTAATCAGCAAGGTCACAGCTACTGCAGATCAGAAGAACTTGTGGGCTGGAGTGGAGAAGAGATTCCATAAGCTTGCTGATGCTAATTCCATGCTTCCTAAGAGCTCCTTTGCAGAATGCATAGGTGGGCAGTTTAATCATTTCCTGATTATTATTGTGACAAAAGAGGATGGATTAAACCCATCTGTTTTTTCTTTAGGACAGCTAGTCCGCCATCTTCCAGTGCTCTCTGCTTGCTTCATCACGCCACAGTTTGCCTCCTTAAAATGCATAGAAGTATTTATATGAAGTTCTCTTAGAGAATTTCACAGTTCTAATTCCATTTGCATTACGCCTTTTTTCTTTTCTTTTCATTTTGTTGTAGCGGTGAGGGGCGGGGAGGGATTGTTGATATATAATTTGTTTGTTTCTGGCTCGTGATGATTGAATGATTGATTGATTGATCAATTGATATTGGGCACAGGGATGAAAGACTCCAAGGAATTCGCAAATGCGCTGTTCGACGCATACATAAGACGCAAAGGGAAGCACAGCAACACAAGTACTCAGAACTTGATGTCCAAACATGATCTGTACGAGTACTGGTTGCAAATTACGAATAAGGAATTCGACTCTCGGATACAAACCTTCTTTGATCTGTAAGCCAAAATTATTTTCTCTCCTCAATCAGCTGCAATAATTTCTTAACCAATTCCTTAATTTCCAAAGAATCCCAAAACCCACCTAGTCCGGACTGCACAAATGAACATCAGTCACAAGAAATTAAGTTCTTTGGCATTCGCTGTAGTAGTAGGGAAAAGAGTGGAAACCAACCTCTGTTTCAAGACTTAAAGTTGAATTAACCAAAAAAAAACATAGTGAATTTTATTCTAATTTTCCCATTGTGAAATAGACGGATCATTGTATGTTCCCATTGTCAAACAGAACCATTTCATGTTTGCATAGGGGGGAAATTCAAGTTCTTCTTGATGGTCTTGGACACAAGGAATCCTAAAAAATTTTCTTGTGATATATATCATTCTAGTAACTGTGCTGCTGTTATGGACCAAGCGCTGCTGTTGCAGCTAGATTACCAAGCAGTTGCTCCATGCTGTTGTTGTTGCAGCAAGCCAATTGCATATTTCAGCCACAGGGAGCCCAGTAGTACTATGAATCACCCCCACCCAATATAATCATCATTCATTAGAGCTTATAGCTGTTGCTGCTGTGCAATCTCTAATTAAATGTTTTTAGGAGAATTGCTCTAGTACTTACAATTCTTGACCAGCTCAGTGCTGCTTAGAACTGTGCAAACGTCCTCCACTGACTCTGAGGAGCGTTACACTGAACTAAATCATTGCAGCTCTCCACTACTTACAAGTTCCAGAAATTTTCTGCATCTAGAAAATCATTACTAATTACAGCTTATACGTCTTTCAGATCTGCATCTAATTTTTAGCTGAAGCGTCAGGATTTCCCACTGCAACTTTTAGTTGTACAAATGTTCTGTGCAACCTATTAGTGGATGCAGCAGGTGAGCCAGTAGAGCAGGAATTCTTCTTTATGCAGGCCTGCATGATTGTATCCTACTAAACTGGACCTGTTGAAACAGCTCAAATTGCGGGTCAATTGTGATCAGGCTAATTTCCTCTTTCCCCTTTCCTTGGTGAGGGGGTTGAGGTCTACTAGTATTGAAAGAGCTGTAATTGTGGGTCCATGGTGGTCCCTCTTCTTGTGAAGGGGGAAAGCCTGTGGGAAAGATCAACCTGACCACCATTGGGTTACTTGGTAATCAGGCTAACTCCTTCTTTTCCCCTCCTTCTTGGAATGGGAGAGGGGAAGTGCGGGGAAAGGCCAATCCAGTGACCCAGAAGGGGAAAGGTTAGCCTGACCAATTGGTGACCCAATGGTGATCAGGTTAATTTCTACTCTCTCCCCCCTCCCCTACTTCTTAGTGAGGGGAAAAAGGGGGGGGGGGGGAGGGGGGGGGCAAGATTAACCTGATCACTAATGATCCCAAAGGGAAAAGATCAGCCTGATCATCAAATGACCCAATATAGTAAGCTTCAATCTTCTTCTTGTTTTGCATGAGGACAAACCATGTAGAAGGGCTTAATGCAAATGCAACCAGAAGAGAGTGGAAGTAATATTAACAGGATATTTTAGGAGGAAGTTTTGTGTGATTGTAAGCCAAGCATACAAAATTTCTAGTCAAATCATTAAAGAATTTCTAGTCAAATTTAAAGAAGTCTCGACAGTAGACCCGTCCAGGTTTCAAAGTCTTGAGTACTTTTGTTTTACTTTGGTTCAATTGGCCAACATGGATGGACCCACAGATTGTGGCACCCAAGTCAGCAATTGGCTTGATGGACACCAGGTGGGAATAGTAGCACACAATTTAGAAATATTTATTGGCATCTTTTCTTTTTCCAAATCAACCCTAAGTGGGTAACTATCCTTGAGCAATGTTTTATATTCACATCAAACATTGTTTGTTAGGACTTCTTTGGAAAAAGAAAGGGATTTTTTTCCCTCAAGGCTATTAAAATGCCCAAAAGAGTAAATCAAAATTTCAAATTGTGTGCTAGAAGTTGTCATGGTCAGATATTTGACCTTGACGGATTTTATTTGATTTTGCAGGTGTGACAAGGACTTAGACGGCCGCGTTACAAAGGAGGAGGTAAAAGAGGTATCAACACAATACTCATTATCTCCATGTGTATACAATGATACCAGTCCAAAGAATGAAAAGCCACCGATTAGATTTTGTTGTTAGTAGGACTTTGTTTGTTTTGCCAACAAGAAAAGTGTATTTTTTTCATGGCCTTGGTCCCCACGTTTTTAGGCTTTTCTGATGTGGGACAAGTGGTCTTCCGTGTCTGTTCCACTTGTAATTTGAATCTTGAGTGGGGAACATGGGTTATGCTCTGGAAGAAGCCCTGGTAGTAACCCTTACCACTTGATGGAATGGCATCTCACTTTGTCAGGCTCAATCCATTCATACGCTGGAATGGGCCTGTGGAGTGGACCCATTCCAAAGTACGTATATTGCAGAATTGTGTAGATTAGGTACCTTGGCCCATTGAGACATTTAATTGGCGTTGTTGTGGGATACCCTGCCCGTAGTCAGGACGGAGCCCATGTTTCAGGGCTGGTATCCTTTAACTCCAGCGGGCATATCGGTATTAAAGACACACAACTTTTTTCTCCCCCTGGCCCTGGTACATGAGCTGTTAGGGTGCGCTTATGGAGGAAGCCTCCTTGTGAGCTCAGCAACCTGAGCAGACCATTGTTCCTCTTAAGGTCCAAGTGGGGGAAAAACAAATTCAGGGATCTTTAGGGATGCAAATTGTGAGGACAAAGGCCGCAATAGCATACTTGCTTAAAACAGAGACAGTTTTCCATTTGAGACCCTTAGAATCTAATCTACTCATATTATGCAATGTTACCAAGGCTTGAAACCCAACCCACCCTTGGACCCCACCTGATTACTTAATCTTCTCATTGGAAAAAACCCAAAGAGTCGGTGGACCAGGTCTGTGTGGGTGTTTCGAAAAAACAATTAACTTCATATTTTGAAAACCTAAATAGAGGTCCACTAGGTATGTGTTATGGGTGTTGTAAGAAAAGTAAACTATGAGGTTCTATTCATATCCAAATGCCCATTTCCCAGAAGCCTATATTCACACTCCACCTATGACTTTCATTGAATCCCAGGCTAAGCTATCAAATTTATTCTCATCCGAGATGTTCGTTTGTGTTAAAAATTTCATCACCAGGTGATCATGTTGAGCGCATCCACAAATAAGCTCTCTAAACTGAAGGAGCAGGCTCAAGAGTTTGCGGAACTGATTATGGAGGAACTTGATAGTGAGGGTACTGGCTACATTGAGGTGAGCTCAATGAGAAAACACAGACCCATTTTGTTCCGTATTAGGTACACAGTTTGGCTTCAAACTTTCACAGTAGCAATGAAAGTAACAAGATGTGGCCTCTCATTGGGTAATGGCTAAAAAATGGTCTTTTTGAAGATTCAAACAAAACTAAAAGAAAGGATGAAACCTAGTCCCATCATTTCTCATTATATAATTGTGATAGTTATATTTTGAATACAAGATAAATTTCTTTTTAAAAAAAATACAGTTCAAGAATATATGTAAGTCTTGAGCTTATTACTCACACACTGGTTTCAAGTTCAAACCAAAAGATTTCCTCAAAAATCATACAGTAATGTGAAATCTCTAAGTCCGTCTCAGTAGCAAAGTACCTGCATTACCTTCATGAACAAGTGACCAAATTTGGGCTTAATGATTTCAAGGCTGAATTCAGAGCAAAGATGCATTATGATCAAATTATATGTACTAGATTGTTTGTATAAAGAATCTTGAAAAATGAAATTATCATGAAATTAATAATAAAATAAATCTTTAGATTGAATTTTTTTGATCCTCATATTAATCATTTAACAACACCTGTCATGATTATATTTATGATAATTTTGATAAACATTCAAATGTGAACAACTGAGTTTGGCTTGCTTGCTTGCATGACAGTTGCGTCAACTAGAGACTTTGATGAGGGAAGTGGCAACAGGATTGCCACCAAAAGACAGTGTGATCAGCAGCTTGAGGCCACCAAGATCCAAGTTGCACAGTTGGATAAAAAAGAGCAAGTATTTTTGGTTGGACAATTGGAAAAGGTTGTGGATTTTGTTTTTGTGGTTGGGTGCTTTAGCGGCTCTCTTCACATGGAAGTTCTTGCAATATCGGCACCGAAGTGGCTTCGCTGTGATGGGTTACTGTCTTTGTGTGGCCAAAGGCGCCGCAGAGACTCTCAAACTCAACATGGCACTCATCTTATTACCCATGTGTCGAAACACTATCACATGGGCAAGGTCCACTTGGCTCTCTAAAGTCATCCCCTTCGACAGCAACCTCCAATTCCATAAGGTATGGTGTACGATCCCAGTTAATGATGCATTCATTCATTTCATAACTCACAAGCTTCAACTTTTTGTAGCTTCCCCTTTCTAAAGAGCTGAAAATTTGCAGGAATCCCCTTGATAGTTGGAAGGGGAATCTCCATCTTTACTAAGGACATCTCAAGACATATTTCCATTAGATTATTCAATCACAGTTCAGCTTTCCATTATATATTTTTCCAACTACCTATGATCATGTAGTCACCTCATAGCCCTACCAGTCAAGCATTGATCACATGCAACAGCTATGAGAGTTATCAATCAAAGGTCTGTGACTCATCACAAAGAAACATCTATCTTTTGTTTGCATGGGAATGTGTTCTAAGGAGCTAAGAAAGCTAAGAAGATGCTTAGCAAGAAATGTAGATCACAAACGAGTTGAAGGTCCTAATAAAAAAAACAAAACAAATTCTGTAGTTCAGAATTATAAGAACAACAAGAAGTTTTGAAGAAATAATTATTGTTTCTGTGGACTTTGCAATCCAGGTGGTGGCACTAGCAATCGTATTCGGCGTATTTTTTCACGGAGGTTTACACATAACGTGTGATTTTCCAAGAATTGTGAATGCTAGTCCAGCCACATTCGACAACAGCATCGCTGGGGACTTTCATCATCGCCGAAAACCCAACTACGGCGAAATCTTGGAAACTCCAGTGGGAGTGACAGGGATTTTGATGGTGATCATCATGTTTTTCGCGATGCTACTTGCCACTCATTGGTTTCGCAAAAACTTGGTGAAGCTTCCATGGCCGTTTCACCGGATGACAGGCTTCAATGCCTTTTGGTATTCACACCACCTCTTCACCATCGTCTATGTGTTGCTCATTGTGCACTCCATGGAGCTCATCTTAACTCATTCCTGGCACCAGAAAACTGTACGTCCCTTCTTCAAACTTCACCTATACATATCATCACACTCACCACTTATATATATATGCATAAACTGCATCAATCCAGTTCCATTCATAAAAGAAAGATGTCACTTTGTGATGAGTGATAGTTTGTCTCAAAACTCTTGCATTTGGTCAATTTTTGACCTGTAGAACTTAGAGCTATGAGCTGCAAACTATGATCATAGCTACTGCTTGCTTGTTAAGTTTTGAGTGAAATTTAATCCAATTCTTTGAATCCTGAACTCACTTTAATACTACTTGATAGATTGCTGCTAATGGGTTTTGTGGCTGCTTGATCATGAATGATCATTTTCTTTTTGCAGACATGGATGTACCTCACAGTTCCTCTTGTGTTGTACATATCTGAGAGGATTTTGAGATTATTTAGAGCTGGGCACTTGCATAAGGTGGATGTTGTGAAGGCATCTATCTATCCTGGCAATGTGTTGGCTATACATATGACAAAGCCCGAGGGATTCAGATACAAAAGTGGGATGTACCTCTTTCTTCAATGTTCGCAGATTTCGCCCTTTGAGTGGTAAGACTGCATTATTCATATCTAGCCCTACAATTGTTCAACACAAAACAAAAATAGTACTGCAAGCACATGAATCCCCTAGGTATCCATAAACAAATTTGTATATGACTTGCAGGTTTTCTTTTTTCCAAGTTCCTAGATTGCATGTACCCTTGATCCATAGATATTTCATGCATTCATGAGTACTTCAAGATTTGCACGGATTGATCCTACCTACTACTTCAAATTTTGATAATATTGTTTAAGAATGAAGCTCAAAACATTGTGTAGATTATATGGTAATCGTATTGCATTGGAAATTTTGTACAACAATTACACAAGTTTGTGACTAGTTGCTACTGAGTTATAATTAATGTGAACTCAGTGTTGTATGATTCTGTTGGAACAATGCGTGACAGGCATCCTTTCTCCATCACATCTGCACCAGGAGATCCATTTTTGAGTGTGCATATACGAACCCTAGGGGACTGGACAAAAGAACTGAAGGAAATCTTCTCAAAAGTATATACTGAAATTCCTTAGAATTTCTTTTGTTGAGGATCAACATTTCATTCTTTTGATCATTGTGATGCAATTGCAGTGTCGACTACAATTACATGTGCTAGATAGACTTCTTAAATCAAATTTCCATAACTATAAAACATAGTTCTTGAATAATTTCAAGCTTGTCTTTGAAGTAAAAGTTTTTTGCTCATTCTGTATTTGTAAAATTCTGCAGGCTAATGGTGGTATACCTCATGTGCAAATTGTGAATGACTTAGAACTCAGTGGAGAGTTATCTTTGGCCACAAGGTAAGAGTTGGAATCTTTTCAAGACCTTCATCACAACTGCAATTTTTCACATTAGAATGAAATGTTTCTTAAAGATTCTATAATGTTTCATGCAATTCTAGAACTATTCAATATGCTTTAGCTAGACTTTTATACTCATCTAGTTTCATGATTGCCCTTGGTTTTTCTGCAGGTTCCCAAGGTTGAGCATAGATGGGCCATATGGAGCTCCTGCTCAAGATTATTTGAAGTATGATATGTTGTTGCTTGTGGGTCTTGGTATTGGAGCAACACCATTCATTAGCATCATGAAAGACATGCTTAATCAGATCAAGATGGCTGAACAGGTAGGTAACAACTCCATAATGTTCTTGTCCCAAGCCCCATCTAGTTTTGCATACATTTGCCGAAGTTGTTTGGTCTTTTATGAAATTTTTAAGAGAAATACAGTTTGAATCACATCCCAAATTGTGCAACATACAAATGACCAAATTTCCCCAAATTCTTAAATCTTCAATTCTTGTTAAGCAAATTCTTAAACTTTCAGATTTTATATTGGCATGTTGTGTGAATTGGTTTGCATTGCAACTTGGATACATGTGCAGCTAGAGATTGTTGCATCACCTTATGGTAGCCCACTTCAAGGAAATCCTCCAAAGAGGAAAGCTAGGAAATCACGATTTGCTTCAAATGCTCTTTTCTATTGGGTGACACGAGAGCAAGGATCCTTTGATTGGTTTCGAAGAGTTATGCAAGAAGTTGAAGAAATTGATACCAAGGTACAAAATACTCTTTCTATGTTGTACTGCAATATAAGCATTTGCTTACATTAAGCTATGTTTCTAAAATTTATTGCTGACATTGTTTCAAGGTAGTCTTGGACTGCTGCAATTTGTGCAAAATTGCATTCCTTATAAGTGAAGAATTACAAATTAGAAAAAACAATAGAAACTCATTTCAAATTTGGGTTGTTAAATATGTTTTCTCATTTTGCAGGGTGCTATAGAAATGCACAACTATTTAACTAGCATTTATGAAGAGGGAGATGCGAGGTCTTCGTTGGTCACAATGTTACAAGCCTTGCACCATGCTAAAAATGGTGTAGACTTTGTATCTGGCACTCGGGTGCGTAATATGACATGCATAAATGTTCCATGTGTTTTGGGGTTCATTTTTATTACACTCCCTAGCCATTTTTTTTGCAATGAAGAACAAGTTTAGGCTACTACAAGTTGATATACTATATGGCTAATGAGCCTTCATGTACTTTGTTTTTGCAACAAACCAGGCCCGAACACATTTTGGAAGACCAAACTGGAAACAAGTATTCTCAAATTTAGCAACTACTCAAAAGGACAAGACAATAGGTAAGAAGTACATTCTTTCATGCAACTCACTTCTTATTTCAATCAATTCTAAGCCATCAATTGATATTAGAGCTTGACTTAATTAGACTTGGCATCATGTGCCCATCTAATTTGTATAACAACTTTGTTGCTTTAAGGAGCTCACTTGTCATTCTTTCCATGGGTCATGTGCAGGGGTCTTCTACTGTGGACCAGCAGCTCTTGGAAAGGAACTTGACTTATTATCAAAAACGTTCACACAAAAGTCATCCACAAAGTTTGATTTCCACAAGGAGAACTTCTGAGTACAAAAATCCATGTACAATAATAGACATGAAACTTCAGCAAAATTCAAGCAAGAGATGATCAAAATTATATTAGCTCACATTTTGAGTACAAAATGAACATAAAATTTTAAGAATGGAAGAAGAGATCATTGAACGTTGGGCTTTGGATATTGCCATCCCAGTTGAGAAAAAAGAGCACAAGCGCTCTCAAGAGCTCTTGAGCTAATTTAGTTCAATAATTTTATTTTATTTTATTTTCAAATTACACAAGAGAAACACCTCTTGAGGCACCCCATGTACCATAATGAGGTTAACCACAACCACCAGTTTCTAGTCTCTAGATACTTGAAATGCAAGGCTATGGGCATTCATTCATGTTTGAGCAACACCCAATTGTGGCTACTCACTAATGCTACATGATCACCTCATACAGTAGCCTACTTCCATTCTTCATGCACAATTTTTTTGTAGTCATGTCATGTTTTTTATCCCCCCAAAAGGTGTTCAAAGGCATAGGGTTAACTTTTTTGTGAGAGTTTCAAACTTAGTTGGTACAAGTACCTTTCAACAACATTTAGGAGGACAATAAAGGGACATTTCCATATGGCAAAGGTTGCAATTAAAAGACAAGAAGGGTTGCAATATTCAATGACCACAGACTAAATTTGCTTGATTATGTTGCCACAACCATTTTATACAACATGCTTCAAAGAGTTTGCTATGCATGAATGAATCTCATGAGTTAAGGAGCAGGAGTGGAAAATATCTATGAACAGTTCATTTGATCCAAGATTTTTAGCAACAATGCCTATTTGAATTGGTCTTCGTTGACTCTTCCATTCATGGAAATTTTGGCCTTCTATGACTACCTTGCGCTAGGGGTTGGGTAAGATGTGAAAAATTTGTGCTTTCACTATGTTGGGGCTGTCTCATCATATTTCAATCCTAATTGTATGGATTAGTTTTTCATCCAGACATGTAGCAATGGCGGTTTCTTATTAGGTTGGGTTTGACTTTTCTTTCATAATTCACGCTTTAGAATACATAAGATGGTGAAAATCTGTGTTTTGTGGACAAGTTGGGTTTGGGAGGCCACACATTTCATGCTTAGTCCTATCCCACATGGTTATTTTTGTTTGACTGCAATTTGGGTTCAGGAGGCCACAAATTTCATTTTTAATCCTTTCACATTTGTTGCTGTCTACACTTTGTCAATTTGTTCACAGGGGCAATTGGACCCCAAATCAAAGTGTCTTGTTGGATCACAGTGAGCACTTCTTGATTCCAAGACAATATTGCTTGAAAGTTGTTAATAATTGAACAAGAGACTCTTATGTGATGTGAAACCTCCACATTGAATGCATCAAAGTTGGAAGCTTTCAAACATTAAAGTTGGAAGCTTTAGATGGGTAGTTATGACCCACCCTATTATCAATGAGCCCTACACTAAGGGAAAGAAGAGAATCCAAAGAACCAAAGTTCGTTGGATTACTTTTCCATGTGCTAATTAAGTTTGTTGTAATCTAATTACATGCATGTCAATCAATTGTCACCTTGGCCCAAATTCTGGGTTCTTACTAATTTGTGGACAGTTCTTGTGTGGGTAGATGAGCAAGCAATTTAGGGCTTGTTTACTTGTAACATGTTTGGTGCCAGTTGTCTTGCATTGTTGGGGCGTATCATAATTTTTTTACTCCCTTCAAGTTCATCCAATCTGTGGATTGACTTTACAGGAGGAAGTATAACAAAGAAGATCAAGTTGTTTTAGATTGTCCAACCTCTTATTCAAGGGTCAATTTTGTTTATGTTTTGTGCAGACATACCTCATTACATGAATGTGACCTTCTCGATGATTTACGGAATGGAACTATGAGTGAAATCCCAGCATGGGTAGTAGATTCTTGATCATACCATAGAAGACCAAATTTGATAAGATCTGAAATTGTAAGCAGAGAGGCATGCACAGCTTGTGTAGAGGCTTGAAAGTTCAGATCTGAAACAAGTGTCAAATTGGGTGTTTGTGCACCATGTATGGTTTGAACCTAAGTATTGACTTCACTACTTAGATATTTAGGCCCTTGAAACTTGGAAATATTGTGCAGAAATAAAACTATTTGAGGCGTTTATATGGCACTACACCAAACTTACTCTAGTTTGTCCAGATAAATGTCTCATCTCTTCAGGAATTCTCCTCAACGACATCAAACAGCTTGATGAAATCAAGGGCAGCATATTGGGCATTGTTTGGGAAGGAATTTCCCTTATACCAAATATACCTTTACAAGAAGGGCATAAGAGCAACTCATGGGACAACATAAGTTTATGAGAATTCATCTTGTGGAAGTTGTTTTGGCAGATATTAGAATGGTGTTTTAAATTGATGTTGTGCAGCTGCTTTGGCATGATAGATGGTTTTCTAAAGCTCCTAACAGGTCTAAGACCAGCCAAAGGATTTGCAAAAAGAAAAATTAAAATTGTTTTCTTCAACTTTTACCTACCTACCTACCAATTGCTTCCACAAAAGCCAAGGAAGAGTGACCAAGAGAACCAGCCTGTTTTTTGTTGGCTATATATAATAGGTAGCCAAAAAGCTATATTAGAAATTTAAAAGTGCTAAAATCAAGTGCTTCTTGAGATTCTCAATAGCCAGAATTTGATGAAAAAATTTAAAGAAAAGTCGCCGGAGTTCTATAGATGGTTCTAAGTAGGTGGCCAGAAATTTGCAGGGAGATATGTTGCAGAGCCGGGATTTGTTCCAAAATTGCATGGAGCGGCTTAGACGGTACAAGGAGGAGACTGCTAACAAGTGCCTTAATATACAAGCTGACCTCAGAAAATGGAGAACTGATGCAGACACTTTACACATTGGCAACAAGTGCCTTTGGACACAATCAGATCTCAGAAAGCAGGCAATGAATGGGGTCTCATCTCATGAGTTTGGCATTGGCCATAATTTGGAAGTATGTCCAACAGGGTACAGTCAACAACCTAATACTCAGCAGATTTGCAAAGGGTGTGAAGTTCCTCAACCGTCAAAGCCATTGTGTCTGCACAAATGGATTCACTGCTCTAGTTTTCAGCACGCAAATTGCTACTGTGTTTCTTTGATCTCTGTAAGTTTCTATCCATTGCTGTTGGACTAGTTTCTAGGTAGCTTTTTCCCATATATTCCAAGATTGGTGGTTATTTTCAAAGACAATACTTGCACCCAAGCTTTGCAGTTTGTCTCGGGTTATTTGAGTTCTTTTAAGTCCCAGGATTACTTTCCTCAGGTGCATTTCTTTGCAAGTATCTTCTTCAATAGCAGGATCTGGTAGGATGTGTTTATAATTTTTCTGACAAATCTCTATGCTTTCAGACTGCTGAATTGCTGGGCAACTGGTGTTCAAGTTGATGGATTTAAACATTATTGTTCAAGGGCTAAAAGGACCATTGTGATGTATATGACCCAGCACAGTTTTGTGAGAACAACAGTTCAGAGTCAAGGTCAGTGACATCTGACAATGTGCTGGTGCTTGTTTGCTGCAGCAGAGGCAACTCCTGGAAGTAATCAAGGACACAGTTCTAGCACAGCTTGCTTACAAGTTCCCATCTCAGGTAATGATGGAGTGCTCATAAAATTCCTTTTTCTCTCAGCATTCTTCAGAGACATCAAGTACTTTTGTGCTTCAAAAATGGTCATGTGAACCTTCAAATGTGGGTTAACGAACTTGCTTTTGGGAGCAGGAAATTGAAATTTTGAAAAGTGCCTGAGACCCATTGGTAGTGGTTTTAGGGTTTGAGCCCGTGTTCTATGCATCCAGAGGATAGCCTACTATGCTGGTAGATTGTTTCCTCCTCTGGATCCAGATCACCATAACTCTGTGTGGTAAGTGGGACCTGGTGAAGCAATCATCTGGTCAGTGACATAAGCAACTCCCTGTGTACAAGGGTGGTGGACTGTCTTTCCACTGCAATATATGGATGCAAAGATAGCACAATGCACAACAATTTTCTCTGAAATACTCTCCATCCGAGCCACGGGTAATACACTAGTTCTGCATTCTTTTGGTTCACAGAAGGGGTATGGTTGCAGGTGCAAATAGTTGGTATGTTGTGTGGAACTCCAGAAAAGGATGCTTGCCAGGAAATAGTCTGACAGTGCACAGGTGGTCGGAAGATCACACTACCAGGCACCAACCTGAATGATGTCAGTGACCAAGCTGATGACCTCATAGTTGTATACCTTGCAAAATAAGGGTTTTTTTTGGGACTGTCAATTTTCCCAAAATTGTTCTGACCTTCCATCCAATAGCTTACCAGTAATCCGAGCAACAAGATTTAGGTTTCTCACTCAAAAATTATGCATATACCTATTCAAGTAGTTATGGGTACTCACCAGAATTAGTCTCTTGCTCATCCTTATGTGATCATGTTCAGTGTCAATGAAGGCCTGGTGATGGCCATGGGAGACAATGGAAGAGAAAGCCACTGTACCAGACAGGCAACTACTGGCAAGGCTTGTCCTGGTCAGAGAGGAGGCTCACAGTCTATTGAGTCGTGGCCTTCTAGTCTAATGCAATGACAGATCCAAGTTCCGGAATCTGCATATTGAGTTATTTTAATTGCAACTCACTACATTAATGCCATAATACAGAAGGGGCTTCTGGATATGAAAAGGGCTATTGAATCCACAAGATGACTTTTGAGCTCAATCCAGCTTGGATCTCATGGACATCAACCAAGAGACTTTTGTGGAGATGATGCCAGAAGTTTGTGACTCATGAGGCACTTACATTGGAGCTGTGTTTGGGACAGGGCACGAAACAATAGAAACCTTAACTTCTTCAAGTTTGCCCTGGCATGTTTTTAGAAACGGTCACAATAGTAAGCTTCACCCCACTCAGACATGATTATCAGGATGGTTATTAGCACTGGATCCACTGCAATACAACAGAAGTATTTTATTATGTGCATGCAAATGACTGATGGAGAAGTACAGTGTGAAATGGTCATCAGTAATTTGAAGTTTCTTTTTACCAGTCATTTAGTTGGTTTTTGTGTAGAATATATTCTGACTTGTCCCTTGCACCAGGTTCTTGGAGGAATGTATGAAATAAACACTGCACTGGTGGAGCAACCTTCAGCAGCTTGAGTGGGTTAGTACCATTTTGCTTGCCTCCTGGTTTTTCTGTGCATATTGCATACTCTGAAAATCTTAAGGTTAAATTCAACCAAGTTCCATATATGTGTGCTGCATACATGGAATTTTTTTCATGGTTACCTGGCCCTCTGGGTTGACAACTTCTTTTCAGTTTGAGTCATATATTGGCTATTTTGGATTAAGCCCAAAATGCAAAGAGATCTTATGGATTTTAGAGCTGCAGAGATTGCATCAGATTCTAGAGCATCCACCTTTAATTCACAGAGAAAAATCCCAAAATGCCCTTTTTGCAAAGGTTGGTGCAATATGTTCTTGGATGCATTTTGGCATCAAATTATGATTGTGTTTTGCAGAGTGATGTGATAGTATACTTCGTCAGGCATCAGGCCTGATTGGATTGAAATTGGGCCTCCAATTTGCAGCTGTAGAAATGAGGGGATTCCTAACAATGAGTCACTTGTGAATCTAGTTAGTGGTGGCTGATGCTGTCATCATAAGCACTATGATCCAGTGTGCTGTCAACCAGGCCTGGCCTCGGATTTCCCTTCTCAGTCTGATTGAGCACAAGATTTAGACATCATGCAACAACCAACTGAGAATAAGATGTTTCAGAAACACAAAGTGATAATCATTTGCTTTGCTTGGGTTGCAGACATGGGAGGATATCCTGGGAGTTGAAAATGCGAATTTTTTTTCAAAAGGTGACATCATCTATACTCAATCTAGCACTGGCTACCCTGGTATGCACTTTGAAAAGGAAATTCATGAGTGGCGAATATATGGTACCTTGTGAGTTTCTAGTGGGTTGAAAGGGCAAATCATGATCAGTTGGGAATACATATCTTACCCAACCTCTAAGCTTTCATACTGTTAATGCTTGATCACTTAAAAACATGATAGTTGTACCTGAGGATGAAATAGGCTATGTTTAAGAATGTCATGACATGTTCGGTACAGGTATTGGATGCAACTGGCAGGCGGGGTCAAGCAGGCATGTAGTTGAATAGGTAGAGAGTAGGACCAAGGATCTAGCCAAGCATAGATGAGCATTTTGAGGTCAGTAATAGCGCACCATAAGGAGCAGCCACAGCAAGTGGCAGTTGTGGGTTGGGCAGTTTTTCCTCACATGTTTAGATTGGAATGGCCAACCCAGCTTGTTTTCTACTTTTTGACCATCCCTGAACTGCAGTAAAAGTGCTCCATTTATCTGAAAACTATTTGTGAAACTAGTGAAAATTGTTATGATGCTTAGATTATTGGCGTTCACTGCTACTGGATATGCATCATAATAGGCAGCTCTGTCATGTGCAGGCATGCAATTGCAAGGTAGGTATAGCAGGCATCAAGTAGTAATGAGATCTGGCATCAATGATTGTTCAAAAGGTGCAAAAACAACACCTAGTACCCCTCTAGGGAATGTCTCCCAGTGAAGAGCTTCACCTAAATGGAACCTACGCGACTAGGTGGTGATTGTGAGTTAGTCATGATGGAATTTGCAGTGAAGAATTTCACCTAAACTTTGTTGAAACGACTGGGTGGTGATTGTGAGTTAGGCATGGTGGAGTTTTGACAAGGGGTGGTGAACTTAATTCACAAAATAGATAGGCTAGTGATTTAGGTCAGTGATTTGTACACCCATGTTTTGTACTGGTAAAATGTCTACAATTTCCAGGGACTTTGAAGGTATTTCTGTTCCTTCACAATTTCAGTCAGATGACTTGTGCATGTGAAATGTCGGTCTTCACCAGCATGCAATTGCAACATAAAGCTGTGATCAGTGCAGTCAAAGAAATTTCCATTCTGTGCAGCACACTCCTTCACTTCCTCTAGCAATCTGCATCAACTACCAGGAGCACGAAATGATGTAGAATTGTAACAAGACTATTGGAAAGGAAAGTGGAAATGCAACTTACCAGACCCAAAACAATGGATGGACATTGCTTCATTTACATTCTCATTTCTTGCTAGGAAGAATATTATTATGACCAATACTAGTGACGTTCATGGTAATCATACAATATAAAATGTTGATGTGACTAATGAAGTTAATCACATTTAGGGTTAATCTTACTCATGAAGATTATTATTTGTGGTTGATTACTACACGAGTATTGTGGAATCAATCGATTCAACCTTCTACAATGGAAGGTGAATTCCCTTTGTAATTTTTTTAAGGAATG
This sequence comes from Sphagnum contortum, assembly GCA_963920785.1. NCBI lineage: Eukaryota > Viridiplantae > Streptophyta > Sphagnopsida > Sphagnales > Sphagnaceae > Sphagnum > Sphagnum contortum. The sequence continues at coordinate 869,607 of OY987290.1, read as the reverse complement.
TTTGCCTTCAATGTGCTATATCATCATATTGAATTGAATTACAATGTTTTAAATTATTAAGGAAATTTATGTTTGAATAGCTGAATTAAAGTCTAAAATATGAACATTTGGTAGTGAAACTCATGTCATATATTATCATTTGAACACTTGGAGGAAAATGAGAACTTGGTGGCCATCAAGTAGAATGTCGACTTTTCTCTAAGATATATAAATATTTTAGTATGACAAGAGAAATTTGAAATACAATGCACTTGATTATATATCATTGTGATATGTATTATATTGAGTATTTCAAATTTTCAAAATGAGAACCTATTAATTGCCATTAGGTCACCATTGTCATTTTAGAAGCAACAAAGCAAATGTTGTTGAACTTACAGTGATTTTTTTTCTTTTGAAATTAATTGAGTTATGTTTCAATAGAACAATTCTTTAAAGTTAAGCTCATTAGTTCAACCAAAACAATATTGGGATGGGTGACCTTACAAGAGGTTTATCATACTTGAGCCAAGAACATAGGGGCCTAGTAGTGAAGGTGAAGGACCAAGACCCATGAGTTGTTAAGAGTCCAATTTTTTTTAAATAATTTAAAAATAATTGTTGTTCACATGAAATCCAATTTCGGCATCCAACCTTGAACTTTAGTTGATCTTTGCAATGTGGTCAACATTTTAAAAAATCAAAGACAAGTTGAACTTAAACATTTGTCTATTGTCATGGATGATGTCCAAAAATCAATCCCAACATAAATCATGGAATATATATTTACAATTTTTAGGTTTCATTATTGGAACAAGATATTTCATATGATAGTTCATGTACTTTGATTCAACTTTCATGGATTAAATTTATCAATCATCATCCATCTTTCATCCATAATATATATTTAGAAAGATGTTCAATAAGGGTTCCTTGGAGGTGCACCTTATAAAAATGTCCTCCAAATAATTTGTTAGATTGGTATGTAATATAAGTAAAGGTAGTCTCCCCTTATATGACCTTTATTTTATTCAACATTAACTTGCATAATATAGTCTTATTCACCTTTTGTCATGTTTCAATTAATCTTTTCATGTTATGAATCAAATTTCCATTGGATACATCTTTACATAATGTGTGTCTACATGCATTTTTCATGTTTGTATATGTAGTAGAAATCATGTATCATGTGTATGGCATTAACCAATTGTTCAATTTTCGACCATCATGATCAAGATCTTGCTCACATCCTAAACTTTATAAGTAGGTTGTAAATCATGATTTGTAAAGAAAAGTTAAATTGCAAAATATGTTGATGAATGCATTATATTGTTGTATGCAAATTTTATCATAGGCAAACAATTTGACCATTCATGGATTGTGAATATTGATATAAGAGTTGATAAATCCATTATATTTTCCATTTATTTATGTATGAATAATTGAAAATAATTTGACCTTCATACCAATTAATCTGAATATTTTCTCTAGAATGTGGATGTAAATTGGGGTCTGTGATAAAAAGTAATGCCCTTCATGAAGCCATCATAATAAGAATATGAAAGGAAGTAACTTAATTATTCTTGTGAAAGTTATTACTTTGATGCAAGGAACAAAATAAGTCATTTCTACGAATCATAAATTTATGAGTTTCATTGGTTTGTTCAAAATTTGCATAAAATTTGTTATTTCATGAGTTTGTGTTTTTTGCAAACAGATGTCATGGGTCTAAAACATATATGATACACATATAAGTAAGATGAAATATTTGTAAGTGGTTTGAAAATATTTCATCCTATTTATATGTGCATCATACATGTTTTAAACGTATGACATTCATGTGCAAAAAACATGAGCTCATGAAGTAACAATTTTTGCATGATTTCCATCATCAAATCATGGGATGGAAAGTTTGTGATAGGCTATCAATTGCTTTTCTCATCATGAAAATCAAAACAAGTCGCCTACTAAAATATAACCTTGCATGTGTATTATGAACATTTTATATTTCAAATCTTTGTAATGAAATTTCATTAACTTGTAGTTTGATTGCATTATTGATACTAACATCATGACATAACAACAAAAAAAATTGGAACTATAAAATGGTATATTACTTTTTTAAATACATGGATTCCACTAGGCTAATTCCTTGATTAGAAAATTTTAACTATTATCATACGAAACAAAACTTGACATCAAATCAAAGTTTAAATGTTGAATCTTTTGACTCTAGACTAGTTATGTTGATTTTCAAACATTACCAATTGGATTCCAAGGAAATCAAGTGGCCTTTTTCAATGGTGGGCAAAAATGAAACCATGTTTCCTATTGTTGATTTTTTGGCCCACCAAATCCTAGGGATTATCGGGTCACAAATTGAAATTGAAAACGTTTTTCTTTAGTAGGGATATTTACAAACTTAAGGAGATATTGTTTATAATCAAAAAAAATTAAGAGATTGATATTTATTAGCAAAAATTGATTGAATGATCCTAAATTTGATTGTAAACCACCTTCCAATTTGATGGAGATGATTAAAAAGGATTTAGATTTTGAGGAGTAAAGGAGCTTGTAGGTTCTTTTGAATGGGATGAATTGGACATATAAAAATATTCGCAAAATTTATCTGATTTTCATGTTTTAAAAATATTTTTTAATAATTAAAAAAATTAGAATAAAAAAATCAAATTTCAAAAATTATAGAACTTTTGATACCCATTGTGTAAGAGCTGCCTTTGAAAATTGAGTGGTATAAATTGTCTGAAAATCGATGATTTGAAACCTAAAGGATTTTTTTTTTACATTCAATTTTTTTTTAAACCCTCCCCAGGTCTATTGTATAATAATAATAATAATAACAATAATAAAAGAACGGAGTTGGGTATCAGAAAAGCTTCTGAAACCCAGACCTGGCGGGTCTCTTAAAAAAAAACTGAGACCCGCCCAACACTGTTGAAGCTTTGCTCTTGTGGACGGACGCTCATTCATCTGCTCCCAGTGCAAATACAGCAAGTTGAAGTTTTGGGATAGGCACACCAAACTCAGGACCAAACTCAGGACCAAACTCAGATGACCCTGAGTTTTGGTGGAAAACTAGTTTGGTGCTGTGTTTTTTTTTTTTGGGTGCGTGTTTGAAGTGCCTCTTTGATTGGCCCTAATTTAAAAATTACTCACACTACAAACCCTCCTAAAATGGAGATAGTTATGTAGCCTTTCCTTTGGTCAAGCCATAAACTAGTTTAAAGGGCAAAAATTTGGGCAAAAGATATGAAATAAGTGTGTTGCTATTGGGAACACATGGGAATTTGGGGAACGCATTGAGAACATCATTGGAAACCACCGGGAACAAAAAAAAATTGGTCGCTTCGAAGTCTATTTTAAGCCTTCTCATTGGCTGTATGAAACGTTCTTTCGTAAAACTATTTGTCACCATTTTCAGCCTGGGCTAATACCCCTTGAGTGGCGGTACCTATTTGGCTACAAGAATCACCCTTGTAGAACAGAAGGTCCTCTACTTCTGGACATATACTTGACCAAGTAAAGAAGGTGGGGGGCATGGTCTAATTGTTGTTGGGATGATGACATTGAAGTATAGCAACTGTATGTGGCCAGGAACCTCTCAGAGTTGGAAAGAAAAAGCAGATGTTTAACATCAGTTGCATATGAGTGACTCAGAGCTGAAAAGGAAGTGTTTTTCACTTCAATACAAACAATGATGAGCCAAGAAGTACTACTGATTCATGACTCCATTCATTGGAAAGAAGCTGGGTACATACAAGCCTCAACCAAACTTGGCAGAAATCTGCAGATTGTCACTTTCAGTGACTGGAAGTGTTGCCAGTAGTGCTGTCCTAAAACACTGCCTCCTCTCCAAAAATTCATGTTCACATTTTGTATACATTTCTCTACAAAAATTAACATCTTTATCTTGTATACATTTCTGTTGCCATCCTATTTGCATTTGAATTTTCAAAATAGATGGGCTGTTCAGTATTAGGACATCACACGTTTTTAACATAACTGCCTGATTGTGAAGACCTTGCTTGTTCCAAATTTTTCTTGCCCTCGTTGAGCTGAAATGTATGGGTCCACTAGAACATTCAAGTACTAGGGTAGACAAGCCAGTGGTCTAGCAATGAGTGTATCAAAAAGCTTTATATTTTGGAACATTCCTTCATTGCCTTTGAAGTTGAAAGAGGTATTATAGACCTCCACTTGATGCACCCATAGCCTTGGAAGATCGCTGAAAAAGGACAAGAAGTGAGAAAGATATGAGGTCTTGAAGTAAGGGGGGGTTAGAGTTTTGGAGCTTATAATTCTTGGACATTGCTCCGTTTTCTATTGGAGTTCAAAGAAATTTTGTAAAGATCCAGTTGACTCACCATTAGCTTTTCAGAATGCTCGAATTTGACAACAAAGTACGATATGGGTTGATGTTTGATTATAGGTATATATGATTATATGTATGATGTTTGATGATGAGTGGTTCTACCCTACACTTCTGGTTTAAATATTTGATTTGCTTTCTGTTTTCAAATATTTCAAGAATAATGTCTCAGCAACCAGACATCTGAGCCATGAATTTTCAAACAGACCTTCACTAATGGATACATTTATATTGTGTGCAGAGAACTCAGCCATGAGTCTGGACTCTGGAGCATATGAATTTACATTCTTAAGCAATCATATGTACTGGCCATGATCGACTAGTCAGGAAATTCAGGGCTGGTGTGCTCGAGGTTGGTTGAATTCCAGTAGTGGTATGGCCTAGGCTACCCAAAGGAAGAAAATTGGAACAAACAGGGAATGCAGCTTCTATAGTGCAAAATCTTGTTAATGCCTACACTTGATGCATGAAGTGTTTGTGTTCTGTTGTAGGCAATTCCTCTGCCACCACCCATGGGTCTCCAAATTCCATAGTGAACAAGGTCTGCTTCTGTACATGTAGAGTACTTAATCACTAATCATGTAGAGTCTAAAACCCATCTTCAATCTTGTCGGTTTTGTGTACGGTAAGGCCCTAATCCTATGAACTCTTCAACTTTTTCTGTAATGAAACTTATAGAACTTTGATACAATGAATTTGTAATGGGAAATGTGAACAACAAGTGAACAATTAGTGAATCAGGATTGGTGCTATTGACCAATTGGATGTACTGTACAGTGTTCACATTTGAATGTTATTATTTTATAATAATATTTTTACAAAAAAAGGGATTGTATTCAGAATTTCAAATTTACATAAGTTCTGGAGTATATTTTATAAATAACTTTAGTTTAATTATCCCCAATAAGTGAATTTTTAAATAGTTGATTAGTTTAAAACATAAATTGGTGGATTTTAAAAATATATAATATGCATGCATATAACATAGAAACTATATATCTGTGGATTACATGTATGAAATCCCATACATATTGAATATGTAATCTGTATTTATTTATACTTTTGATCTCATGGAGGTCAATTCAATGTCTTTGGCATCAAACCAGACAACCACTTCATGCTAAAAGTGGGTCAACACTTCTTTTATTACGTATGCTTTAAAATTGTTTGGAAATTCAAACTTTGACATGTTGTGTACAAATATACCTAAAAGCAAACATGGGGATGAATGTAAACATTCATTTTCATTATGGATGAATATTATTTTCATTCCTCTAATGTATGAATGAAAAAATTTCATTGCATAAATTTACATGTTTTTAATAAATAGAACTTCTATCAAAATTATGAATGAAGGTTTCATTTTGTCATTCATTTTTTATGGATCTTTTTTATCCATAATTTTAATTAACTAGAGCTTCATGAAACACAAACTAATTCCTATATTATGTATCATTTGTTGAATAGTATAATGTAAATTCCATTATAGATGTATTTTATGGTTATGGTTTAAAATGTCATAATTTTCAAAAAAAAAAAACTATATTACTATTATTATGTTAACATCCACCCCATGGTCATTGTTGTTTTTGAGAATTTTTTTTTAAAAAATTGTTTTTCTTTTTTTGGGTCAAATTGATCCAATGTCATCAACGACATTATGTTTTTTCCTCCCCCTCCTCTAAAGGTGCCACAACTTCTTTCAAACCTATTTGTAACTGTCATTGCTAACAATGAGGGTTTTGCTTTTCATTTTTTGTCAAAGGTGCCATGGCTTTCTTCAAATTTAACCAATTTTGCTAACAATAATGGGTTTTGAATGTTTTAAAATCTTTAAACTATGTAATGTCATTGGTGATAGTGGGTTTTTGAAATAAATTAAAATTCAATTTCAGGCACCTAAATTAACTTTCTTCAAAGAACTTGTTATCATATATGACAATGAAATTTTTTTCATAATTATTTATATTCAAGGCACCCCAATTTTCAACAAAGTAAATATATAATGTTGTTAACAACAATTGGGCAATGTGGGGGGGAGGGTGGGGGCGGTGACACTCATTCCTTGACAATATTTCTTAAATTGTTTAACATTGTTCATGAAAATGATTTCTTAAACAAAATTTTAAAAAATTATTTTGGTCCCATCATCATATTTTCCCTTTCTATCACAATTTCATTATTTATCATTATTAAATGGCATTTAAGTTTGAGATATTAATATTTGGATATTAATGAGGATGGATATAAATGATTTTGAATATATTCCAATCATGGATGAATTTCATCCATGCAAAAATGACATTCATCCATATGAAATCATTCATCAATGGACATATTCATCTATATAGGTGAACAATAATCACATTAAGTTTTAAGTTCCAAGCTCAAGCTTTACATTCATGCATAAGCCATCTGCCCTTTTCTTGGTTTGTGTTTGTTGCCATTGCCCTACTTTTCATGTTATTTTCCTAGTTTGTACCTATTGCCATTGCCCTCCTTTTTGTGTTTTTTAAGGTTTAAGGTTTGATGCAATTGAAGGTTGTTCCTAAAAAGCTATTTTATCCCATTGAACCTTTGTTGATCAAAGTTGATTGTTGCAATTTTCCATCAATTTTTATTGTAATTACAAGCACAATAATGGTGACAAATTTTACAACCACAAATGTTATACAACAATGGGTTTAGGAATTAATGTCATTGTCTTTATTGAAGCTCCATTTTTTGGGAGGTTAATTTTGAAATAATATCTTCATGATATTTCCATCCATGCAAACCATGGTCAATAAGATCTTGTGTAGGATAACAAAAAAGACCAAGGAAAAATAGAAAACCCTTAAGTCTTGTAATTTTTGCACCATGAGTTTTGACTTATGGATGCTTAGAGCAAAAGTGGACACATTTGTTTTCATTGTGCATTTTTTGAATGACAAGTGGGAGCCTTGTGATATAACCATTGACTTCTTTGAAACAACAATTTTTTGTGCCATGGTTTTATAAGTTAATGAAATACTTGCAAAACATTGGCTCAATGCTCAAGTTATTACTTATGTCAAAGATGAGGGAAGTAGTTTTCAACCATGACTATTGCATTGACTTTTGTTTTTTCATGTGAAATGTCAGGGTTGGCAATATCATTTTTAGGGACATGTTGGGGATATGTTATCTTTAAGTGTTGCCAACATGCCATACATGATTATAAAGTTTGTCATGACTTAAATTTCATTTCCATTAAGGAAACACAATCCATTTTGTAAAAAACTATCACATGAACCAAAAGAAGTGGGAAGGTTCAACAAAAGTGGCACAATGGCACAAGGCATGAATGGTTGTTAAAGTGTGCACCCATGGAAACTCAAAGCTTTAATCAAAAATTGGTTTTGTTCCCAAATCATTTTGTTCCAATTTTTTTGGAATTTAAGCATATAATTGTCTTTTGTTATGAGAATCAACATTCATTGATACTTCGAGGTCATGTGTCAAGTCCACAAGTTTGGGTTATAGCCCAAACTGTTGCAAATATTTTGGGTCCCATGGTTCAACAATGTGTTGAATTAAAGTTAAGGTTATTGGCTTCTTTCTCATGCTTGTATTGTGTATCATTTGTATGTCAAATATAGGTGTCGGATTCCTTGACACCTAATTCCAATGATACCCATGACTTTGATAGTGGCTTCAAGTCTTAAAACAACACATGCAAAAATAGGTGGTACAAGTTATGAATCGTTTCCTTTCATTTATGTTTTTTTCCAAACTTACAAAACTCACAATATGTTGGCAATGATGTTAGATTCCATTACAATGGTTTGGATTGGTCATTCAATATGTTGGCAAGGATAAGGCTATTTGAGTTGTAGATGAATATGATAGACAAGTATTGTTCTTGCTCCTTGTTTGTGCATATAAGTTTTTGAATTCAATTAAAATAAGTGAAAAAGCCTTAGCTCTACATCCGAAACTATTGAATCCACAAGTATGTTATGATCTCATGGAAATTAATGAGGACATGGCCTTGTCAATTGTGAAAGAACAATTAACCCATTTTAGGATACAAAAAGTCATTGAAAAGGAATGCCAAGATCCATTGGCATGGTTCAAAGCCCATGAACAAAAAAAAATTTATGTTGGATTTGTAATTTGACAGGTGTTCAAGATTGTTGACTTTTAGATTGAAGCAAAAATAATTTTCAACATTGTAGGCATTTGCACAAATCTAAAAAACTATCAGTTGGGCATGGACAATTTTGAAATGGTTCTAAACATATACAAAAATTGACCTAATGATGGTTGTGTTGGGGTATTCCATTCATGGATAAATATGAACCTATTGGTGGTTTGTCATCTATGGATAAATTCATGGAGGTGGAAGAAATTCTAATGGACATAAAAATTTGACATAATAATAAATAGTATTGATCCATTGGAAACTAGTAGTGTAATTTAAAGTTTAAAGTTTAGTAGGTTCATTTGATTTTCATACCTTTTGAAAGCTTTATAAAAGCTTGGATTATTTTTTGGAATAAAAGCTTGCCTTGTTTCAACATTTCTAATGATGTTTTGGGTTTTGGAACTTAATTGGGAGGTTATCCAAAACTTACTTTAACCTACCTTGGAATTGGAAATTGACATACTTTGATACTAAAAAGACAAGTGGAATCAAATTGCCACCTTAAATAAAAATTTAAAATTAAAACAACATGGTCGTAATTTTGGAAAAAAATATTGAAACAAAACCAAAATCAAATTGTTAAAAAAATTAAGAATTGAAACTAAAGGTTCTTTTTAAAACCTAGGAACTATAGAACAATGGTTATTTTGGTTATTTAATCTATCTATGGTAGGTGTAGATTCTACCTAGAATTATTTTTTGCCTACTAACAAAATAATACAAATTATATTTTTGAAAATACTTACAACATTCACAATCTGTGGTTATATTCATTCTAGTTCTTTTGTAGATAGTATTCCACACCTTTGTCTTATTACAATTATTGTTTCTTTGTTTTTTAACTTTTCTATTATCCTTAATAATTAAGATCTATGATAATAATTCATAATTCAATCATAAAAACACACCAATTTTAGAGTTTTTTCATTTTTTTCATTAATATTTTATTAATTTCTTTATTCAAATTTGAATAATATCCAACTTCTATAGTATAAAGTGTAGAAATCCAAAATGAAAAACAAGAAAATCTATGGTTAAAACCCAACAAAACTTTAAACTACTCATTGTGTCTCTATTTTATTTTTCAGAAATTCTTTAAGTTTCTCTATGTGTGAAAAAAAATTTATCAACTTCTAAAACTACATCCGAAAGCTTTTCATTCCAAAAGTAAATTTGAATTTTCAAACTAATGAAATGTCTTCATCCTATCCAATTAGATAGCCATCTTATCCTACCTTATTGAATTTCTACCATTTTCCTAGTCACATTTTCCTTATTTAATCTCTACCATTCACTAGGTAACAACCTAAGAATCATAATTTGTGATAAATAAATAATATAAAATTTCACATTTTTAACCATTAATAATTTTTGGACCCCAATTAGTCTCATCCAATTTTGGTTAAGAATATGTAAATTAGCTAAATGAATTTCGAGGTTAACCTGAGGTTCATGGGATAAGGTAATATGTTTGATCTTATACCAAATGAATTACGAAGGGTTAGGTGGTTTGGATAGGACAATGTGGATGGTAGGATAATTGGATTAAATTAAGGCAAGGTTACCTTGTCCTTAGCTAGATTGGCTAAGTTTGTTGGATAAGGAAGTACGAACATGGCAAATGTGGCTTTTAAGAAGGAGCTAGGAATTAAGTTTAGGTCAAGACATCAATAGTAGCTTCTTCCTAAAATTGAAAGGGGAAAAAGACATTATTGATTACTCCTTCCACTTCAAGAATGATGAATATTGTGTGAAGAGGTGGGAGGGAGTGGGGGATGATGATAAGGATGTGAGATGTTGGCTGATAAGGGGTTGGACATATCATGAGGGGTCAACGTAAGGTGAGAGGGCTGTTGCATTATGAAGAGGTGAACTTTGAAGGTACACCTAACTAACCAACACAATTGGGTCGATGGAGGTAGAGGCATCACAAGTAGGTGATGGCGGCTATTCAAGGGAAGGCTCTAAGAGTAATTCCACTCCAAGGCAAATGGACGAAGAGGTACGAAAAATTGGTGCTAAACCTAGTAAGGTAGGAGTAGAAAAGGAGGGTGGGCAAAGAAAGAGGGGGCAATTGAACCTAGGAGTGAAGACAAAGATCCACCTTCTTGTGTTAAAACAAACAAAAATGGAAAGAAAAGGAGTTTTTTAAAAAGCTTGAGTAGGTATGGGTTGTTAAGAGTAGAAAGTAAAATGAGCATAGCAAGGGGGAAGGTAGGACTGTTCATAGAAAAAGGAATGGGTTTGGCAAGGCATGGGTAAAAGCTTGGTTGAAGTAGGAGATTGGTAGCTAGGAACTAAAGACTCTAATGTAACTACTTTTTTTTTTAACGTGTGAAAGATTAATTTGAAAAAAGATTTGTTTCATTTAGTGAATGTTGTGTGTGTGTTTTTTTTGTGATTTACTTGTTTAGTGTTATGGTTGGTTGTAATATAAGTAAGGCAAAAATGTTTGTAAATAAAGAAAAAGGTTGTTTAGATTAGGCAACAGAAAGGTAAAACATAAAGTACAAGGGGAGAAAAGAAATTATGTTCAACAAAAAGCCAAACCATTATTTTATGTTAGTTATGTTATTTTAAGTAGATAATAAAGGAAAAGATGACTTGGGTGATTTGGCTACAACTTCTCCTTGTATGTTTTGTTACAATGGTGTTATTGTATTAAACAAGGGGATTTTGAGATTAAATGGTTAGTTGGGGTTGTGAGATAAATATTTAACCTGAAGTGAATATTTGCAAAGGGTAGAGGGATCATAACCTAATTGTGACATCTGTTGTATGTTCTTGAAGGGACAAGGGGAAATGACTCAAGATAAGATGTTAAGGATATGTTAATTTTGTGCTTAACAATAATGAAACATAATGAATAAAAAATAGGTGGTTTGTACTAGTGCTCAGTGGTTCTTTGTGTTTATAGGAACTTGTGGTCTCAATTTTGACACTTCAAAGTTTTGGTAGATTCTTCTAGTGCAAGTTTGAGCCCAATTCTCCAAACATTTAAACATTATGATTTAGATTTTGGCTTTTTCAAATTCAAGAACCTTTGAGCTTGATTATGAAATTGAGTCTAGTTTCATTTATATGTGTGTATGTTATACACTTTTCAAGATTGCAAATTGTAAAGGTATGATGTTCTAAAACAAATTAGAGATTGGAGATTGTATAGATACAAAGTTTTACAAGTAGTTAAATCTAATCACTTATAAAACTTTAGCCTACTCATGAACATTTTTAAAAAGTTCAATTTGCTTCATTTAAAGAACTTCAAGGACTATTAAATTATTACTTTTTGCAATTTGGATTTCGATTCCCATTCCAACAAAAAGGCTAATTTCATGGTCTACTTTTTGTGCTGGCTTCCACCAAAACAGAGCTCATTTGGATCCAGGTCACAAGAACCTGAACCCAAAGCCTGGCACTCCAAACTGAAGAACCTGCCAACACTGGTTTATACTTGATACATACTAGGTTTAAATGGCCTTTTGTACACACTACGTATAAAGTAGATCGCTAACAAAATAGCGACTGAGCTAACCACCATGGTGAGCTAGGGAACTGGAACCTGATGCAGTTGAACTGAGGTGGAGACTGGATACCAGATCTCCTTAAGAAGTCTGTAAAGCTGTGAGCACATTTTTTGGGGGTGGGAAAGAATTTGGTGAAAAACCAAGAAGCCTGGTGGTGTGACTCCCCAGTGCCACCTCTTAAAGCAGACAATGCTTGTCAGTGTATGGAAGACATTCTTCCTCATTCCATCTTCTGCTAGCCTAGTGCACAAACTAACTCAGTTCTTAATTATCGAATTAAGTCCATAAATACTGGCAGAAGCAGGCAGTGTCACAATGTCATTTATGATCAGTTCAGTCAGTTTCTTTGAGTTTTTGGGTCTAGTGATCTAGAAGGGGACATCATAGGATTTGCAGTGTCCCAAAAGGATAGGTGTAGTTGATTGATGGTGTGTGGGTGAATTCAAAAGTTCAAACATGCCTCATATAATATTGCTGGTTAAGTACTAGTAGTTAATTAACTTGCTTGGTAACGTTTAGAAATATATTTTGCTAATCTGAGGTGTAATAAGTGAGGATTGGGATTAGTGTTGGGGCTGATCTTTGATTATTTTCTAATTGCCTCTGGTTTTTTGAAATTAAAAAAAAATGAAAGAATTACCTCCAGTTTCAGTTTTCCTGAACATTTTCAAGGAAAAATAATTTCAGTTCTGGGTTTTTAAAAACAAATTCAAAGAACTGGAGGGTCTCATGAAGAATCAGTAAAGAATTGATAGTTCTGGATATGTTCTTTGACTGGTTCATCGATTCTTTGGTGATTTAACTCATTTTCCAATGACAAAAAAATACTCAAAATTAAATATCTCCTGGACCTTAGGTCTAAAAAGTTCCAACTCACCTTCATTAAATTTTACTCAACCACGGTTTTCCAACAATATCAAGAGCACACCCAAATTTGCCTGTAAGTTTTGTTTTTTTAGTTTAAATGAATTTTCAGTGAAAAAATTGTTCAATAGTTCATAACTTCTCCACTGTACTCGAAAACAATATGAAACCAACTTGATCCACCTGTACTCATTGGTGGCTTTACTACAACACCAAGAGTGGCAAGATGCACCATGGTTTGGGAGATCTTAATGTGACATAGAAAACAAACAAACAACCTTCCTTTGCACATAGATGTTTTATGGAATAAGACAATCATTTAAATCCTCAAGACATAATTATTTCTAGTGTTTGATGCTTCCAATTTTTCAATACCACCAATATGTGCCTAGGTAGAAGATTTCTTATTGTTCCCCTGGTTCTCAATATGTGGTTGAATTTTTTTTTCCATGGTTGTTGGTATCTTGGATACCTATTGGTTTCTCTGTTTATTAGTCAATTTGATTAATTGCCTATCAATGGGTAAACTATAAACCCAGGTATCATCATGATCATCAAAACTTACATCCAACAATGTTATACCCTCCCTTGTCTTTCTTTGATGTTATGAGGGGCCTAGTGGGTAGTGCCAGCTACATTGGAATTTAGGGCCAATTTCAAGTTTCAACCAGTTACCTAGGGGTGCATGCCAATGCCCTTTGGTGAAGACTTTTGTGTAGCATAATAAATAGAGGTACCCTTAGCATTATTTTGCAGCGTGGAGCAAGATAAATTTATATTGCTGGTACATCCAGTTCCTTTATTCCCCGAGGACATTACACCACCTATCAATGCTTACATTATTAATAAAATTAAGCCATGAAACAACAAAATTCAACAATCATGCCTAAGTGCTTCCCAATGTGGTATCACCTAGTTAATTGGATTAGAGTACAAAAGGAGATCCAAGACATTCCAAGGACTCTGTTTATAATTAAACTAAGTGCAAAATAAACAACCTAGTTATAACCACAACCGTCAAGTGGGTTTTATAGTCACATATTGAAAGCTCATGATACCATATGCATATTTATTTGTCTTCTACTTAGATTCACACACACACACACACAATGTAGCACCCGGCCTTCTCAAGCTAATTAGTTTTGTATGACATAAATAATTAACCTAAGGTTTGAGGGGCAAGACCCACAAACCTATGGCGCCCAATAACAACACACTTTAGGAAAACTTCCATAAATGATCTTTGTGCTATGATGGACTCCATACACCGCTTCTCAATTGGATTCAATTGAGGGTTTCACCTTTGATGCCACTTGCTGGCTGACTGGTATATATAGAGCAGTTTTGGCCAGTTCTTGATTTTTTCATAATCACGAGGTAGGTTATTTTTATCAAAAATTGAGTGCCAGTTAGGTTATCAATATTTTTTGGTAACAACCATCGGTTATGCAGAAGGGTGGGTTTTCAAATATTCAGTTTATAACCACCAGTTAACCTGCTGGTTATACTGTTATAAGATTTTATTAAGATTAAAACTAAAATTTTAATTCTTTTCTTTTTAATCAAAAAAATGTTTAGTGTTTTAGGATTGATAACCTACCTGAATGATAACCAATTCATCCAGGCAGGTTATTAGGTTTTGCAAATTCTATACCACGTAGTTAGGTTATTATCTGATTATTAGAAAACTGAGTGATAACTCATTAATAACCTGGCTGATAACTGGGTTGATAACAGAGTCAAAACTCAACAACCAACCAACACTGGTATGGAGCTCGGAATTTCCAGGGTGTGGTCATCAGTCAGTTTTTGTTCTCTAAATTAGATTTCTGGAGAGAGATAATCCTGCCAAAATGGTGGAACCAAATCTAACATATGAGAGAGACAAAGAGTATGTGTGTGTGTTGCTTTTATACAGATGAGGTTTGATGACATTTCACAGAAAAAATTCCATGTTGAACACTCATGCCACCACTTCATTTTGTCAAGGCCCTGTTCACCATATTTGCAGCTTTAGATGAGCTGCATGCTTTCTAACTTTACTTCCAAAAACATTGTTGTAAAAAGCTGTCAAATAGTTTTGTGTTAAGGCTGCATTACTTTTCAGAGCTTAGAACGAATCGTAAAGCTATTTGGCTGTTGAATAGTTTTGTGTTAAGGTTGCGTTACTTTTCAGAGCTTACAATGAATTGTAAAGCTGTTTGGTTTAATGAGTAAAAAGACATTATGAGACAGTTATAACTTGTCTATTTAATTGTAATTAGTTTTATTAATCATTTTTAATTATAATTTAGTTATATTGAACATTTTTTTAGTTACATCGAACAACTTGCAATAAACATAATTTTCTCATAACAAATATATATATATATATAAATATATAAAAACCTCCAAATTTTGCAGTAGTGTAAATGGAAGTGTCTTACCTGACATAATCCATATAGGCGAGCGTTTCACTTTTCAAAATGCCCATGTTACTTTTTTGAATTTTTTTTATCATGCCCGTGTGATACCCACCAAGTAATATGATTGGTAAAAAAGTAAACAAGATAAAAATCTGGTTGACTTTATTATATGCAATGCCCTCGGGCCAGGGCATTACACTACACATAAAAGGCATATTACAACAAGACATGGGTGTTCTATTTCACTAAATTATCATACCAGTGAAAACAATGGGATGGTATTTCACATGATAAATGTCCATGATAAATGTGACGGTGCAACCAGATCAGTAACATAAAAAGACAAAGACACTTGCGCATGGAGGACAAGCCTACAGTATTGGCTTTGACGACTGCTATGTAGTATAGTGGTTTATGAGATGAGTGTCATTCTCTCACTAAAAGATGGACCCAAATTTGTTTGTCTCTGAAAATCTGTTGCATTTATCTCACTTAAGATGGATCCAATTTATGTGTGTCTTAAAATCTCACTTGCATTTGTCTCACTTAAGATGGATCCAATTCCATGTGAACTTAAATAACTTGCATAATTTGTCACACTCGAGAGGGACGAGAGTCTTCAACAGTGAAAACATTTTCACAAGTAATGTACTGCACTTTTGGTAGCAAGCTAAGCTTTTTGTCCTTTGACTTTTAACAGATTTTATATGCACTAGTACATTGCTATTGAAGTCACACTAAAGTCCTGGTTCATCTATTGGGTTTTTTTCTTTCTAAATTGCAACATAATAATAACAACACATTCCAAAACCCCAAAAAAAAAGAAACAAAAAAAAACCTTTCTTCCTGCACTAATAAGTTTTTTTTAAAAACCACACATTTGCAAGTTTGCACTTGGGGTTCCATTCAATGCTCCTCTTTTCTGTGGCTGCTGCAATCATTTAATGTTTGGACAGTGAAGTTTCCATTGAAATACCAACAACAGAGAACCAATGATTTGGAGGAGGCGAGGGGTGGAGGAGGAGGAGGAAGCGGGGGGGGGTTGTGTCTCCACTTTCCTTTTCCTCTCTTTTGCAGGCTCCTCGTTTTGCATCCCCAACTACAGTTATTATTGCCAACTTCTCAAATTATTACAAACTCTGCAAAACTCTGGACAAAATTGTTATCAATATGGCTCTAGTCTTCTGTACCCAATCCAGTGTTTGTTTAGGAGTTTTGAATTTGTTTCTAAAAAATTACAGCTAAGGTGGTTCCCAAGAGTGTAAGAGCAGAGAAGAAATGGCGACCCTTTATTTTCTCAAACTGGAATTAAAATATGGTGACACATGTCAAAATTTAGTTTTAAAAAATGAAATCAATCCTCAGGCTAATTAATGACAGAGTAGATCTGACTGCCCATAAATATTGAAGCAGCAGGAAGTGAAATGAAATGAAATACAAGAAAATAAATTAGGCGACCTAGAGGAGTGAGAAGAGGAATAATAAGGCGACAGGGAAAACCAATGCAACCACTTTCTGGCTGCTTCAAATCACCAGTTGAAATTTAGGAGAAAATTTTGAGCATTCCTTTTAACAAAAAAAGAAACGACTACAATAAATATTTTTCGCCAGTTTGGAAAAAAAAAGGCTGCTCCAAACTCTCTGCTGATCACTTATAATTAAGTTATGATGGAGCTGCTCTCTATTCTCTAATACTATTTCTTCAGTGGCATCTTCTCATCCACGAGGAGAAAGGGCTCTCATCCATAATTTGCTCTTATTATTCAAGACTTTATAGTACTCTGATGTTCACCAACTCAAATTATAAACTCTCCTTGAAGTTACATACTAGGCTATAGCTATAGGTAAATGATCTCAGGTAGCTAATAACTCTTATAAGCTTGTAGGATGCATTGCAGCTGCAAACCCATTTCAAATATTTTAGGTCTTGGTTATTAATTATAAGCTTTTTGTTTTCACAATGAATTGTGTGTCTGGATGGGGATTAATATGTGACCTAGCACCCACTTGTACACCTCCAGGAATAACAGGAAACCTGTTATGACCCATTTGGATGAACTGTAACAGAACCACAACCGAGTTATCAAAGTTCCACCTTGATAATCTATCCAGCAAACCTGTGACTAGTTTAGTACCTGTGTGAGTGGGTAAGTATCATTCGTAAGTAGCAGTACTTCTTTTTTCCTTTGAATTTTTGCATCTTGGTGACAAAATAAGGTGAAGGTGCCAATGATATGAAGTCCTTCTTTTTTTGGTGGAAAGTATGGGCACAATTCACCACATTATGAGAAAATAAATATGAAATCATCATATTTAGACCATAGGTTGTAACTTGTTGTAAAAATATTTGAGGAATCCTAAACTTTCTTCAACATGTAGCCTAATTTTGCTAAGTTCTCTTGTGGATGATCAGCAACCCACCTACCTCAAAAAATTTGAAAAAAACAACAATGAAGTATGTAAGTCACTTGGTGATGACTACCATGTACGTAAGGATAAGTGGGTAAGGCACTTGGTGACTACTAGGGTAGGTAGATGCGTGTGGATGGTTAGTGAATAATATATATATATCTGTGGCTGACTGACAGAATTAGCAACCAGACAAGAATACAATGAAAAAGTGTTTCCCTGTCCACACACCATCCATCATGCATGATGGATGCAGTTGTGGGATGCTGATTCAATAGCTTGATGGGATTAATTGCCATTTTAAGGTGTGTTATTTCAAAGATGGGTTCTGTAATAGACAACAGTAGTTGTGAGTTTCTTAAGAGTTTATTTTTACAGCAGCAGCATTAAAAGCAGTTGCTGGCAAAAATCCTATAATTAAATTGGAACAACAAATTGATCCAGAAGGTGATCAAGAAATTATAATACAACCAGCATTATTGAGTCCATTTTCAAAACAGCAATTTAAAGCAACAGAATTGAACATTGATCAATTCTCCGTAATGTATTTAAGATCAATCCCATGAGCAGTCCAGTTTTCTTTTTCAAGAATTTTTTTCTGCATACTTCTATATTTTTGGACACCTACTTGAACATGATATTGAAAAATTTGGCGATTAATTCTCTCAATTTTTTTCCCCAATAGATGGAGGCAATAGAAAACCCCAAAAATCCACTTATTTGACCTCCAAAAAAGATTTTCTTAGATTTAGAATTGACAAAGATTGTCTTAGGCAGTGTCTAGTGCAGAAATTGTAGTATTTTTTGACATGCTAATTTGCTTCCACGAGTTGACATCATGTGCTGCTGCTGCTGTGCTGGTACTTAACTCACTATGCAAATTCCATGATCAAAATTCAGTCCAGTTTATGGTTTATAAATAGCTGATTTATGTGCAGTACTGACTCTCTATTTACTATTGATTCAGTAAGTCAGTCTCAAAAAAGAGTTGGGGAATTGACATGCTATTACTGCTCATTGGGTGTTCTGGAAGGAAGAGTAAGCCATCAACTGACATGCAAATTCATGCACAATAATTTAGACAAGCTTTAGGGTTGAAGCAAAATCATATCTGGCATCATGGGTGACAACACATGCTTCATGGCTATGATGATGACAGTGATGAAAATGATGATGGTGCCTTGTCTAGTTTTTCATCCATGAGCAGCTGATTGGGATCTATTGATGATACAATCAGGTCTAGACTCATCCAGTGATCGACATCATGGGCAAGTTTCTTTGACTACAAATTCTCTGTAGATCTTAAGTCGTCTTCAAGTGATTGATTCTCTGTGCAGAAGATGAAGATCTCATGCAGCATGCTGCATGACACTCAGACTACACCACCTCTCCATATTGTGTTTATCTAACAGATGATCTGTAACGATATTTATATTATATGTAATAATTTTGTGAAGTCAAAGACAGTGATGCTGCTGATATCAATGTGCACTACAACGCATGCATGCATGGGCAGGGCGAGGGTTTTATAATTGTCGGACGATGTTCGTGTCTGCTGCCGTACTCGTGGAGATACTTTTCAACGACAGATTTGCAACAAGATATTATCGGTATTGAGGAAATAGCAGGTAGTGGAGATGTCGTGAAGAAGCTGGTAAAATGATCAAGAACAAAGTTGAGCTGATGATGATGGGTCTAGCTGTTGCGTATGTACCCACTTGAGCTGATCTCTAAGTTTAGAAGATTGCCAGCCCAAGAGATGATTCTAGAAGAAGATCTGCAGTTCCCAATCTAATTTTCTAGAACAGCTGCTGATCTCTAGAAGCTTGCGATGAAGAAGCTGCAGCAGGTCATGGGTGTGCAAGATGTTAACTGATTCGACTTATAGCTGCTAACTAAGCAGGAGGGAAGGTTTTCAGTTTCTTGCAAGAATTGCACAGGAGCATTTGGATTTGAACTGCGGGACCCGATCGACTCTCGACAGTACTACCCGCGGCTTGATCATGAGTTGACGCGGGTGATCGGCCATAATTATAGAGCACCGATTCGTGGCTCATTCTCTCGTTCTGCAAACAGAAAATCAATCTTATTGGAACCGACATCATGCATTTGTTATGGGGTGTACGCAAAAGAATCACTTGCAAAAACAAGCAGTTTGAGATCTTGGAGTACCTGGATGAGAAGGTTCAGGTGATGGTTCTCGGCAATCAGATCTTGACAACGTTGTCTCAGGACGTCGCAGTCGGAGTCAGTGGCCTTGGCTTTGCCGCGAGCTCGGCGGTTCTGGAACCAGATATCCACTTGCCTGGGTTGAACTCCCAGCTCCCGAGCAAGATCGGCTTTCTGGTAACAATTGGGCCGTTGGAGTGACTGGAAGGTGTGCTCCAGCAACCTCACTTGCGGCTTCGTGAACCTCAGCTTCTGGCTTGACCCTGCAGCCAGCAGCACTCGTGCAGCGAGCTCAAAGAAAATTGCTGAGGAAGAACATTGCTGCACAGGGAGACTCCTGAAGCTACCGGATCATGGCTAGTCTGATCATTGACCCTAGCTCCCAGCAGCTCTAGTTTCTCTAGGAATCAAGGCAAGGCTCAAGCTGCTGATGAACTCCGACAACTGCATGCAAGAATACTAGACCTGCAGTACCTTCTTCGTCGTCGTTGTCAAGGCTTCCGTCAGAACCACGATCATTGCAATTCAGTGGCCTTCGACTGTTGTAAAAATCGGCGGCGCCTCCTCCTCCTCCGGCACGCAGCTGAATCAGCTCCGAAGCTGAATATTGAGGAGACTCGACTCCGCACAGACACCCAGCTGCAGCTCCATCGACCGCTGACTGTCGAGTCGCGTTGAGACCCTTGATGAGAGCAAAAAACCCGCAAGGTTCAATCAGATCCCGACTACCGACACCTAGCTAGCTACCCGCGAGATCCATACATTTGTAATAGCAGCAAATCATCATGTCTTTAAGCATGTTCTGATGCCACAATGCTTATGTTCGGAACCGTTTCTGCAAGACTGGGATTACAACTACTTTGCAGCAGGAGAAACATCCAAACTGTGCACCTCTACAGCGACACAGAATCGATGCAAGCAAGTGGAGACTAGAGAATAATATCCTCTAAAGACGGATCATCCGGATACAAAGCAAGTACTCGACCCTCAAGGATCTTCTTCGCGGGGTATGAAGATGTATCCCTGAGCATTTTACCAGGCTGTTGATGGTAGCGAAGATGTTGTATCTGTCCGCCATGGAGCAGCGGGCTGCAGGCTCTCGTTTGAACTCACGAAAAAGTAAGCCTCTGTGATCAGCTGCACGTCGAGCTGGTGCAATGAAGGACCTGCTGCCTTGATCTGGTCGAGATCCTTTGATCAGCAGCAGGACACGAGAATCTGCAGCAGTGGGACGAAGCAGCTTCTTTATGCAGATCAGCGGCGCCAGTATAACAGCTACTCATGCATCATTGCAGCACCGCCGGCTCGAGAAAACTGTCCATGATCCGCCATGAACAACACAAAGATACCGGATGCGATGCCTGCAGAGCCCAACACCGCAGCAGCAGAATAAATATTGTAGTCTGTAGTCAAGCTGCAGCTGATTTGAAGAACCTCGATAGCTGCACGTCGAATGCTGCTGCATTACATGATCGAAGCAACGACATGAATGGTACTACATCAGACTTATGATCTCGACGTGTGCAGCAGCAGGCCACTTCGAGAGCTGCAACATAAAACTTGAAAAAGCGAAGGAGAGTGGAAAGAAGAGGGGTTTAAGCATATGTAAAGCGTTAGGAAGTGATATTTTTAGAAGAAGAAGAAGCTCATGTTGTTACAGGAAAGAGATGGAAATGCGGGAGAAGCAAGCAGCTGCATACCAAAAGTTGTAGCACATCAACAGACGTTGTCAATTAGCTGGTGGAGAAGAAGGCTCAGTTATCAAAACTTGTGTGATTGCAAAATTCATGTAGAAACCTCAATGGGAAATGATACAAACACAAGCAGAGCTCTGCAGGCAGCCTGCATTAACCTCAAAGCAAGAAGAAGAATCTGTTGGGGCTCAGAAGAAAGGGTGAACAGAAACCAAGCATCACATAGTACCCAAAACAGGGAAAGAACTCAGACCATCATCAGGCATCATAAGGCAACATTTTCTTCTACTTTTTTTAAAAAAAACATCTAAGAGTCCTGGGGACTCCGCAAGAGTAAAAGAAAACAAGCCCCAACCCAAGAGGCTAAACTCTCCTCCAAAGTAGGAAGAAACAAAAAAACAAAACACGAAAGACTCAAGATTTGAGACGCTTAAGAGTCACGCAAATGGGCATGTGGAACAGGAAAGGAAAAAAAAGTTCTCAGAAACATGGAGGTACACACTACACACACACACACACACACACAAACCTAGAGAGTGAAGAAGAAGTTGACTCCAGCAGGAGACGAAAAAGGAGAGCAGCGAACTGATCACTGGAGAGCCTGCAGCAGCCTCCTCTAAAGAAAACAACAACAAGAACAACACAAAAGGAAAAAAAAAAAAAAAGGTTAAGAGAAAAAGAACCCAACCCCACTTGTAAGAAGAATATTCAGAACGATCCCAGCTGCATGATGATTGCAGAAACAAAGATTTGCTGTTCAGTCACACGACAGTCACGGATTCAACAGTGAAGAAAAACACTGCTGCACAGGGTCAAGCAGTCTGAAAGCTTTGCACACACGCGCAAGTTAAAAGAAGGCTCAGGGGTTGGGTAGCTGGGTGGGTTTTTTTTTCCAAAAACAGTACTAGTAGTAAGTAACAAAGGCCTGGTGTTGTTGTTCCTGCTGATGAGCCTGCTACTGCAGAGCTGCACAGCCCAAAACTCCCTAGTAGCTATGGGGCGTCAATGATTGAAGAATGAGAGCAGAGGTGGGGGAAGCAAGAAAAAGGGGGGGCTGGGGGGGAGAAAGGAATTGAAGGGAGACAAAGAGTGTTCAGGCAATGATAGAAAGATAAAAGGGCAGAGCAGTGATAATAAAGAAAGTACCATTATGTTACTAGCCCTTTTGTGTAGGTCCTGCAATCTATCTATATATCTATCTATGTAGCTGCCTACCTACTTAGATGGTTAGTACTAGAAAGAGACCAGTCACCACACCCTCCAGGGCCTAGGCTCCCCCCTCCGGGAACTCTCCTTCCCTCCCTCTTCTCCCTCTTCATTTGACTTCACCCAATTCACGAGGATTGCATTTGAAGGTAGCCACAATTAATGATGAAGCTGCTACTACTATTACTACTTCTACATAGCTCCCCTGAGACCTCCCTCCCTCCCTCCCTCCCTCATCACCAGTAATTAAGAATACCTTTTCTCTCTCTCTCTCTCTCTCTCTCTCTCTTTCCTGCTTTCAAAAACCAGTAGCAACGCCTAATAAACATCCCAATCCCTCGCCCTCCTCCTTTTTTCTTTTTCTTTTTATTTTGGGGGAGAGGGGATAGGGGGACGGGGTTTCCTTCTTTGGATTCTTCTTTTAATGAAGTTAGGCCCGAACAGGGCTGAGGGAATTGTTGGGTGAGGGGGCGGAGGGTGGGAGAAGGGTCCAAGAAAGAAGCTCTCATGAGTAGCTACTTACTAGCTCCTCACAACAGGTTGTGTGTTATTTGTTGCTGTTCTTGTGTTGGTGGTGGTGGTGGTAAATGGGGATGGCGATTGCGGACACAGATTTTTGTATCCATTATCCCCCATTGATGATCATTACCAATCATTTGATGATGCTGTAAAAACAGATGTGGATAGGAAGGAGAGAGGGAAGGAGGGAGGCAAGGAGGGAGTTCTACATCCATCAAATTCTTATTACCATGAGAAGTATTTAGGAGTACAATGGGAGTAATCGTATAACAACTCCAGTTCTTCTAACACTTGTGTGAACCATTGATCACCTTGCCATAGGACATAGCTCTTCCCTTTCAAACCCCTTATTATGAGGGTACATACACTTTCCTTTTTCCTGGTCCATCTATGACCACTCAGTTCATATCATTTCCTCCGCTATCCCCGCTCCTCTATATCTTCAGTGTCTCCTCCGCAAATCAGTGAAAAGCGAAGAATCAAATGGCTTGTGCATATAGATAAATGTAATGACTCATGGCAAAACAAATTGTGTCGAGACTAATGATGTCCATCCAAAAGGAAGCAGAAAAACATGCTTTTGCAGCTGAGAAAATGCAAAGGGAGCTAGGAAACTATCTACATACTACCACTTTTATTCAATTATGAATATATTGATCGCTAGCTATATGTATAATATTTAACAGCAGCAGATTGAATTGGAGAGGGGAGGGGGGAGGGGATAGGCAATGGGCATCAAGGAGGGGCACTTTGAGAATGTTATGTTGAAATAGAAGTGAGTACACAGTATTGAAAACTCTCAAGGCGAAGGGAGTCAGATGAATTCAAAAGTGTTCATTCCAAAGTTGTATACTTACATTTCTCTGAAATAGAAAATTTAATTACAGCAATGTTCAATGTTGCCTAAATTTTTTAGAAATGTTTCTCATGTTGCAGAGTGCACAATAAAGAAAGAGGAGAAGGGAAAAATTACCATAGAGTACACACTACACACATCTTTCTCTCAGGTTTGGGAAAATCCAACATAACAACAGAGAGGATGGGGGAGCCATTTGTTAGGGAGAGACTACAGAATGATGTAGCTTTCATTTGGCCCCAAGATTTTGAGAAATGTTCACCAGGTGCTAATAGTTATTACTGTGAACTGTGAGTTTGTCTCCTTTTTTTGTTGCAAACTTCATGGGAAGTTTCTTATTTTAACTGATGCGGGTTTGAAGTTTGAACTTGCCATATGGGGAAGAGCTAATTTCTCCATCTCTCTCTCTCTCTCTCTCCATTCAATTTATGAGGTCCAGAAATTGGCTTATTAGTGTTGAGTGTTGAATGTGGATTTATTGTCACAGTAAGTATTGGCTGATGCAAAAGATCTTTGTTGTTGTCATAAGTTCTGGTTATTAAAGAATGAACCTCCTACTACTACTTGCCATCAAACGCACAAACTCAATCAAAGGCTTTTCTGTCGATCATTCATTGAACTCCTTCAACTTTGCACACAAAAATGTTGAAAAAACCCAATTAGCTTCCTGGTCCCCTGAGATTCAAACTTTTGACCCCAAAATTCAGCAGCTCCTGAAAAGTTTAATTATTGCAGCCAGCCCCTGAGTCTACCACAATGCTCTAAACTTTACTGTACCAGAACAATTCCTCAACCCATAGGTTGCTTTACATATGATGTAAGCAGCTTAGAATAAGATCTTTAGCTCTTTATGGACACTTTGACAGATATAACTTTGATTGTAAAGAAATAACAAGGAATTAAGATTGAGATTGTGTTGACCTGAGATTTGGTCTCCTTATTAGTCACAGCTCCACAAGGGTGGATAGCTGTTCTAAATCACACCCCCCAAAATTATGGACTTTACATACGAGTGATGAACAGACTCAAAATTTTGAGTTAGTCTTTGCAACTTTAGGAAACACCAACAGCCTCTCTCTCAGATGTTGCATGCATATGATCAAATATGCCAATATTAATCCAAGTCAACTTTTCACCAAAGAATCACAAAATAGTGTGCAGGAATGAGTTAGGGTGGGTTTCCCTGTTGAAATTTTTTGAGTAGAATGTTGGGGTAATTTCCATGTGGGAACCCTTCACCCAGCCACCACTCTCAAAAAAGCCATAGAACTATTAGTTGACGAAGAACTATCATTTGAGAAGCAAAACCTTGGGCAGCAAGTGGGAAGCAGTACACTTCACCTGGACCTGCCATGCAGGTAGGTGGGTGACCATATAGTAGAGGGGACATGAAAACCCATTTTCACTGTTTTGGCCAACAATTTGACTAAGAATTTGTGGGTGAGTGAGTAGCATGGAAACCAACAATTACTCAAACATTGTAATGAAGATTTTAAGGCAGCATGTTTTATTTGATATAATGATCAGGAGGAGACTCCTGAAAAAAGCACACAATTTGGCCAATATCCTGGGTAGTTTTGGAAACATCCAAATACAAAAGTTTTGATGGGTACCCACCTCAAGGATACAGTCCCAACTCTCCACCTGCCCTTGGTGCATTTGCAACATACTCATGTACATATTGGACAAGCTATGTTTTCATGAGCAAATTGCCACAGCCCAATACAATTGGCAACACATTAGTGCTCACTATGCTAAGTTACAGCACCAAAGTAACACTGTAAATTGATTAGCCTTGTGCATTTGTGAAGGGCAGTCAGAAGGCCCTTTATTTTTTTCACCTAATGCTCACACCAATGCATATGAACACTGTTCTAGTAGGTGATGCGACCTGTAGCTTTTAGCCAGGCCAACAGCTCACTAAGGCCTTCTTTTAGAGGTCGGGATTTGTAGCCAAGCTCTCTTTCTGCCTTTGCACTTGAGTATGCCCACTCATGCTTTAAGATCTGAACTGCCTGCACAGGTACCCTATATCCTATGTCAAGTGACCACCTTAGATACACATTACCAACACATGCATGAATAGAGAGGTAAACACAAGTGAGATTCTCACATGAATTGGCAGAGATAGACTGCACCCAGGTGTTAAGGTCCAGTGTAACCAATTGCAAAAATTGAGTGCCAGGTGTGGAAAAGCTTACCGTGCTGGTTAGGGTTGGCACACTTTTACTGATTCCTGTGCAAAAACTGAAGTGGGCCCACATGACAGTTATGTGGCCAGCAAGCTCCAGGGCCCAGAATGGAATATGAAATGATGGAGATTTAGTGTGTGTTAAACTGGCAGCCAGGTCATAAATCTCCACATAAGAGGCATTGTCCCCACAAAGCAAGTACCTCCCTCCACCTTTTCCAATTTCCATTGCTGCCAGGTGTCCAGATGCCACATCATCAACATGGCAGAAGGAGAACTTGTCGGCACCATTTCCGATGTATCCAGGTGATTGGCCTTTAAATCGCCCTATCAACTGCAAATGCCAATCTCCAATCAATTCATAAATCCACAGAAATTTGCACCACGGTGATGTAAACAGGAACTGATCCCACAAACCATATCAATATGATTGCAGACAAAACTCCAAAAAGTGATGTATCAAAGTAACCTAACAAATGTTCTGTCAGATCCAGCCAAAAGAAAAAAAACAACGAAAAAAATCAATGCAGACATCACCTGGTGAGTATCTCTTATAAAGTATCATATCATCATGTTCATCATAAATGGCAGTGTCTAGCTGTCATTACTCCCCACTGAGTTTAGAAGCTGATTCTAGAGAACCTGAAAACGTCTGAACGCTGGTATATGTTACCCCTCCTTTGATGTGACATGCACAAGCAAAACAACAAGGATACCCCAGAAACCTGATCCATCAGGCTAGAAGGCTCAGTATCCAGGTCTCACATTTTCCATACTTATTCAATATCAAAATCTCAGTGAGAACCTCCACAAAAGCCCCTTAGGTAACCAAAACAAATGTTCTGCAAAGTTTGGTGAAACCAAAAATAAATGTAACAAGAATAAATCCAGTCATGATGATCTTTTGAGTTTCTGACAAAGCATAAGACCATCACTTTCATCATGAATGGCAGTGATAGCTGTCATTATCGCCCACTGATATCATCAGCTACTAACATGTAGATAAGTACATAAAAATCTGTTGAAGACTAAGAGGGCAAAACTTGACAAAAACCTGTGTGCTGAGTTTTGGTCACATTGAGCATGGGGAAAACTCAGTCGATGTGTCAACTAGCAGTCAAGAGGCAGAGCTATTTTTAAAAAACAGCAATATCATACATGTTTCAAAGGAGCAAGCATCTAAGACAAAGGCATTATTCAATTACACTGTCATCTGTATAACTTGTGATAAGTGTCAAATGTCCACACAGCTTACAACTGGCCTGATAATGTATTCATCAGAGGCTGTTTACTCATACACTACTGAGCTTCAAGAAAAGATTGGTAGATCTGAAACATTACCATCAGAGCAAGGGAGTTTCCTGCGGTAAGTTTTCCAGGTCCATACACCACCCCTGGATAAACGGAGACAATTGGCACCCCTTCTGCAGCAGCCTCTTGAGCAACCTTGTCAGCTAGGAACTTTGACTCCTCATATGGCGAGATAAACTTTCCTGGATGCACCTACACCAACTTTTCAACTTAATTGAGCTTCATTACAGAAAAAACCTCAGCATCTAAGCACCAGAACTCATGATCCTGGGTGGAGTCTGTGCATCATTGAACTGATTGTGGTCAGCTGCCGTGAACAATTTTAGTCACCATACTACATTTAGTCTCATAACAACAAATGAAAACTGCAAGAATAGATGGCTATCTACATATAAAAGCTTCATCAAACGACCCAACAGATTTTAGTGATGCAGAACTACAGTACATCTGTTTACTGGGCCTAGTTTATGTGACTGACACAAAAATTCTCTGGGACCAACCCTGCACCATAATTCATGACAACCAATGAAGAGACTCAGAAACTGGTTCAACATTGTCAAGAGTTCTTGCTTGATGATGGTGAAGTTTGGTCAAGGATTGGGAAATCACCTGATCTTCATCACCAATGTGCCCATCTGTATAACCGAGAGCAAAGAATGATGATGTGTAGACAAGCTTCTTCACACTCGGATTTGCCTTCACAGCATCAATCACATTCCTCAATCCCGAAACATTCACCTGAGATTGCAATCCAGCCAATCCACACATTGCTTGTATACTTATTCCTTCTATCAACAGTTTCCATAAACACACCAAGGTTTCTCCCAAGTGATATGTAAGCAGCTACAGCACTTGCTACTGAGACCTGTACCTGAACTTGAGAAACATTCAATTTCATTTATAACAGAAGTGTTTGTATAGTGGACTCCACATGACCCTAGACTGTAGGGATACCAAACTTTGGCCCATTTCTATGTGCATCCCAATGTCAGAAATGTTTCTGTAGTAGACTCCACGTGACACTAGAATGTAGGGATACCAAACTTTGACCCATTTCTGTGTGCATCCCAATCTCTCTACCCTGAAGGGCAGGCAGAGCCAATAAATGAAGGTATAACTGTCTTGTCAAGGGTCTTTGTGATCGTCTTTCTTCTTAGAGAGAGGAGACGTGAAAGGCAAAAGGGGAAGAAGAAGACGAAGAAGAAGAAGAAGAGGAGGAGGAGGAGGAGGAGGAGGAGGAGAAAAAACCCACAGTGATGAATTGGGAACTGTCAGGTAGCCAGGAGCCCACTAGGGCTGCCGTATGGATAACAGCATCGCAGCCCTCGCAAGCTTTGATGAGTGCGGGAGCGTCTTGGATATCGCAGTTGGCAATCTCCACCTCAGGCGGCAGTTCACTGGTGACACTTTTTGCACGCACCGTGACTCGTACCGTGTGACCTGAGTGCACCAATGCCGAGCACAACCTTCCTCCCAAGAAACCTGTTGCTCCTGTCAACAATACCCTCATCTCTGTGTCTGTCTGGACTCTGTGTGTCTCTGAGAGTGAGAGTGAGAGAGAGAGAGAAAACAGATAGAGAATTCCGGCAATTCCGTTAACAAGTAGGAAAATAGAACACAGCACATTTAAACCAGTTCCTTGATCGGATTGAGGGCAAGCTTCAGATGAGAACCTTGACAGACACGGGAAGTAGTACATGGGAAGAAGGCCAGCATGAAGCAGCACCCACCAGTGCACCAATTGGCAGTTCTGTGCACTTTTCATTAGTGGCTAAATCTGTGTTGAACTAAGAATCAAGCCCCTCCCCCTTATCACCTACCTACCTACCTATTATATTCCCACCCACCTTTTCCCACCTACCTACTAGATAGATCCTCACCCATTTTTCCCACCTACTCACCTATTAGATTCACCCCTCACAACCTATTATATGCCTACCACCCTACTAGGCACCCACACCCTTACATGCCTCTCATTCATATTCTTACCTACCTACCTAGTTACCTACCTACATAATGTTGACATTGATTGATGAAATTAATGCAAATGTAGGTATTGCATTTGCACCATCTTCCTACCATCAATACCTTGCCACCTTGAGCTTTCACTTTGCACCATTTATTGCATATGGTAAACAACATAATTAAATAATTTTGTGCCTTGGGTTGGGTTGAAAGAAAAGAAGGATTTAATATTAAAATGATTGTTTAAATATGATAATCAATCATTTACATTATTGAAAATATTTTTTTTATAATTTTTAATTATGACATTATTTGTTGATACTTAAACTATATTGTTATGTCATATGAATCTCATAAATATTGTAATGGAAACCTATATGCGAGTATTGCAATGGATGTAAGAAAATCAACAATTATTCACAAGACCTATATGTGAGTATTGCAATCACTAAAAGAAAAACACATATTTCAATTAGTTACGACAATTAAATTTTAGTTACAATCAACATTTGTAATTAAAATCCCCTTAGTCACCTTGGATAAGTCGCATGTCATATTAATCACAAAAGCCTTTCGCTTTTTACTCTTGTGAAGGTTGGTTGGCGATCTTTTGGAGATCGTAATCTAAACGACACTTTTCAAGTCTAATTATCTTAGTGGCCTCAGCAAAGACCTAGCACTTTTTGTCGTTTTACAATACCCTTATTGTATACATTGGACCCTCTTATTTGACAGGTTCCAACATGTGTTATAAAACAGAAAAGATAGGTTGTTTTATTGGGGAACTCCTTCATTTCCAGATAGACCTCCTTTTCCTTTATCGCCTCCTACAAGACCAACATTAAATATCTTGTAAATTAGGTCCATTAGACGTTGGTTTTCAATTTTGAGGATATTTACCGGGTGACGGCGGTTAATGAAATCAAAAAAAATTGCAACGCCAAATTCCAAAAAACACAAAATTCCAGTCCAAGTATTCTTAATTCATTTTGAGGCCAAATGGCACTTTGTGACCTAGCCTGATGGGAATGGTCGATAAAGTTTCCTTTTGAAAATGCATATTGTCTTCTATATGATTTCGTTTTTGGGGGGTCTAATAGTTAGTTAGAGGTCTCTCTTAATTAGGTTTTTTGGGCTTGGAAATCATAACACGTTAAGTCGGCCTGAACTTGTACTTTTTGTCTTTAAGACGACACAATGTATTATCAAAGCATCGTCGATCGATATCTTCCATCCAAAGTTTCACCCAGCTCATTGCCCGGACATATTGCCAAGTCTTGACTTTATCTTCTCGTATGCATCTATGAGTACGTTGCGGTCAGCTATAATATTTGTTAGTCCAACAAATTTGCCATTACCCGATGGTTCCAGCTTGGCTAGTTTTTCTAAACTCACACCACTAGTGTGAGTGTTCGACAGCCTTAGCTTGTATTTCTAGCATGGAGAGAGGCCCAACTACATTGTAGAAGGTCATGGCCTCCTGCTTTTCTGTCGTCCTTCGGGCATAAAGTGCAAAATTCCAACCCAACGTCCTTATGGTTATCATCATTTTCGTCTCGTTTGATTTCAATT
The DNA here is from genome assembly GCA_963920785.1 of Sphagnum contortum. Taxonomy (NCBI): domain Eukaryota; kingdom Viridiplantae; phylum Streptophyta; class Sphagnopsida; order Sphagnales; family Sphagnaceae; genus Sphagnum; species Sphagnum contortum. The sequence continues at coordinate 838,382 of OY987290.1, read as the reverse complement.
CTGCCCTCCCGGTTTTTGGGTGGGCTTGTGTGTGGTGGTCATCCTTGCGATTTGTTTGTTCGATAAAGGTTCCTTTTCCCCTTGGCTACTGGTGGTCTTTCTGTATTGAACGTATGCAATTGCAATGGGGCTACTCGCTCTGAGGTCCCCACTCCTTAGCTTAGGAAGGTTACCAATACTAAGGTTCGTGAAATTGCACTCCTAAAATCTTACCTTGCCAGAAGACATCGTGAACCCTACTCTCCTAAAGATCTTCAGGTGCGCCCCAATGGGTTTATTGCCTAAAACTTCGGCGCATGGGCTATAATCTATTACGGGACGTGGGTGTTTAACCCTGCACAACGAAAAACTAATATTATTTAATCATGGAAATGCCATATCAGGTGCACCTATAAGAATTGGAACAAACCAATTCCCAAATCCACCTATCATCACAAGCATAACCATAAAAAAAATCATTAAAAAAACATGAGCTATTATTAAAACATTATAAAGTTGATGATTTCCATCAAGAATTTGATTCCCAAGTTGTGTATTAGATGAAAAAAAAAATCAACAAATACAAATTCATCTTTGACTCCATTCTATATGAAGATGCAATTATTTTGGTCACTAATGAAAGCAAATGATGTGCTACCACGTATCCCAATATTTAATTATTTAAAACACATGTTATTATTATTTTGAAATAATTTAGGATGTTTAATTCACATGTTTGAATGATTTATATTATGACACGTGGTTCAATGTAAATATGTCACATGACATTTTTTAAATGAATTTAATACAAAATATTAATATTAGGTTGGCAAGCACCTAAGTAGGTACATAAATAAGTGTTTACAAATTTAGGTTACATACATACATACCTACTTAAATAAAAATGTAGGTAAGTAGGTTTTATTTTCTTAAGTTAAATACCTACTCATATAGGTAAGTACTTAGGTAGGTGAGTACATAGGTCAACCTAAGTGGGTAGATCAAACTAAGCATTTACTTAACTAAATAGATAAGTAATTTGGGAAGTAGGTAATTTAAAATTATGCATTTTTTTTTGTTTTGGGTTAAACCTTTAGATTGGCTCATCCAATGTGCACACATTTTTAAATTTAAAATTAAATACTCACACCCCTTGTTTATATAATGTTCAAAATACGAATGAAAAACAAATAATATGACATAAGTTTTGAACTTGCCATTTTTTCACAAATTAAATCATAATTTCAAAACTTTCTTCATGCCTTTTGTTTTTAATTTTCTTAAAGTCTTGAATGATTCAAGTACATGGTTAATTAGATAATTAGATAATCATTTAATTAATAATAATTAAATCTAACATATATTTTAAAATATAAACTATATAATACAAATGTTAAATATGCATTATGAATTATTTAACTAATTAATAACTTCTTAATATTTAAGTAACTATCTATCTAATTATTCATAAGCTGTCAACACATAATTCATGGATAAATAAATAATTAAAATATTTTAAACAATTTCATTACTTTAAAAATCTGGTCGAATTATATATTATATAATTAATGTAAAAATAATTTTATTATTATAATAAAAATATTATTATTATAAATATTTATTATAAACCTTTTATGAATCATTTTAGATTTATGAAAATTTAATACAACTATCAACTTTTGTGTTCGATTCACTTTAATGGGCTTTCGATCCCAAGTTTTTACATCCCATGCCATTTTTAATCGTCATGCATATGTAGAACGAATGGATCAAATCATCTCTTGTAAATCATCATCCTTCTTCATCTGTGATGTTACATTTCGAGGCATGTTTCCCATGTCCTAAGCATTAAAACTCAACACTTGCAATAATTATTTTGAAATTAACATGACCATAATTGGTTTTAGTAATGGTGGACATTGTTCTACAATAATTATCAATTTATCCCATTCGTGTTAAGCTTTGACATGAACATGACTAACAACCTTTTGATCATTTTGCCTTTACACGGCCATGGCATCTCCCAAGATGCGAACGTTAATTTTAACATGGGTTTGATGTCAAAGACTTTCTTTAGAGTCTTAAAAAGTTGAAGGCCTCCTAGGTTTGGCATTTTTTTTCACTCAGCCATGCACCTCTTTCAAATGTTTGGTCAACAACCATTCGCCAGAATATTTGATAATGCAAGTGCCAACTTTACATTTCCATTTTGACCTGAACCTTCATCCATTTTATGTCCTTTCAAGTCATATTAGGTGGACAAAGGGATGTTGGTGGTTGAAAGGCTTGGTCAATTTCAAATTCCGGTCCTAAACCAAAAATTATAAAAGAAGTAAGTTTTTACTTTGTAATAAAAAAACATTAACCATAAAACCTTAGACATAAAAGACCACACAACAAAATGCAAGTATTACAAAGGGCTGAAAAAACCTTGGGCAAGGGAAGAGGATATGTTTTGGGCTCATCCCCAAAACAGCTTGAACGGCCTCATCTTGAACTAATGTGTTGGTGACTGCTAGTTCAATCCAATTGGTCATGGCAAAGCTATGACAAAATGGCTCCAATGCCCTATTGTTGTGAGTGACATTCTAATGCCTTACTATAATGCTTATCATGATGACTCCAACACCCTACCATTGCAATGCCTTTTGAGAAGCAATGCTCTAATGCCCTATTGCGATGCCCACTACAATAGTGACACACTACTAAGACACCCGAGGCAACATGCAACATGACATGCATGCTAGCAATGGTAACTCAATGTGATGGCAACACCTTGCTTAAAGGACAATGTTCATCATGTTGGTGCTGGCTTTGGACAATGAAGAAAAGAGAAACCAAAGAGGACAAAAAGAGAAGAGGAGAAGAAGAAGAGAAGCTATAGCAATGGCAGCTGGTGCCAGATTGAAAGAGAAATGAAGGAAGAAGAAATAAAGAAAGTAAAACTAGGTTTTTCAAAATGGGGGGCAGGTCAGGGTAGGGAAAGAGAAATTTAAAAACAAATCATCTCAAAACTGTCTGAACAGACTCATCCACCATCCACCATCTGGTGAACTGGTGGGTGCTGGGTCACAGCGGCCCTCTTCTCACGCGTGCGATAATACAAAACGTACAGAACACACTTCGTTGGACACCAAGGACGTCAGAACCCAGCGCGAATTTGTGCATCTTCCAGAACCCATCGAAAATTCGTAGCTCTCTTCCAGAACACAGCGAAAATTAGTGGATCTTCCAGTTTCTGCTGACATCAAGCTTGAGCACAGCCATTTACTGTAGTACAATTAAAAAATCGCACCCTTATAGATGGTGATTGCTGCCTCCGGTTCAATTTGCTTTGCTCGCATAACGGAATAGAATATCTCCGTGGCTGTGGGAGGAGGAAGATGACTTGCTCACCTTCTTGTTGTTTCAGAAGATGCCGTTTATTTCCACCATTACAGTATATGCTGCTGCTCCTCGTGCTTTCTTCTTCTACATACACAGGAACAATTCTTTGCTCATTTCGACTTCACCAAATTTGGACCTGGCTGCTGTAAGGCCTAATGCAAAACTGTCTCCTGGAAAACAAAGAAGAACTGTCCTAGAATTTTTCTGCAATGGTTTTGACACTAAAACAGCAATAATGGCTGCAGCAGCAGTGCAAAACAATATCCTGGAACACAACAAGAGCCTACTAGATTCAGCCCTATGCATTGGTTTGAGATTGTAGCAGCATTGTAAAACTGTCTCCTGGAAAACAAGAGCTCCCAGAGTTACTCATATAATGGTTCAGAATGTAGTAGCATTGTAAAAAGTCTGACATCCTGGAAAACTAGAGAGCCTGGAAAAACAAGAGTGCTCAGGGTTTTCATACAATGGTTGAGGTTGCAACAGCTTTGCTACAAATCACACACCAGACTGCCATTACACTACCAGGAAGCTTGACATGCCACAGCACATATGGTGATGTAATGGGCATTGCAGCAATCGACTTGACAGACATCAATTACTTCTCCAGCACCTTCTAATCAAATGCCAAAAAACCTCCTGACTGGTGACAATGCACATGACTTCAGGGCAAGACCATTGACATCAAAACATCATATGGAATGCAGCGTTGAACAGAAATCCACTTTCTTGGCTACACTTTGTCCTGAAAGGAACTGGTGTCTTGAAGAGCTTCACCATCTTTGTCAACCAGTTTCCAAGCACATTTGCAGTGACAAAGGGCCTCCAATTCAAATGACAACTATCGAGAGACAAAAACATCCAAAATACACTTCAAATCTTGGGCCCCACACAGGGTTCAGGGTTCCAAATTGAGCTGAAGAAGCTTACCAAAACCCTGGCACAACTCTCCACTTCCCATGACATGGAATTTCTGCAGATTTGCCTTGGACAGTGGTCATCAGAACTAACTGTGTTTTTGTGAAATGTTCAGACTGTGTGGTCCCTCATGAGGTAAACAACCTCCTGGGCATGGTAGTGTAATAAAAGTACATTGGCATACAATCATGGAGACTCACTCTAAGCATTTTTTTAACCTTTTTTAGGCAGCAACACTACCAGGTGCCTCTGCCACGACTGCGACCTCCTCGCCAACCTCCTCTGCTGCCCCCAGGTCTTGTACCTCGAGAAAGTCCAGCCAATGCTCTGTTCACTAGCTGTGTGGAGCCCACACCATTTCCCCGCGCCCTCTTCACAGCTGTAGCCCCACTTCCATTCACTGCTGGTGCTGCTCGCTTGTTCCTTCAAATTTAAACCAACAGCAAAAGTATCAACATTGTATACTCCTTCAGACTGACAAGATGTAACCTTTCCCCAGAAAAACCTTTACTCAAATTCATAGTCCACTAATTTCCAATCTAGAGACATGGAGTTGCACTAGGCAGACAAGGGGAAGTCAGCAGGTTCAAACAGAGATGCTAGATTTCTCCCAACTACAATTGTTCAGAGGGAGATTTGTGTTTTACCCTGTGGAAGGAACAGCTGGCGCTGGGACAGGTTTCAGATTTTCTTTCCATGAGAGTGTAAATATCTTCTTCTCACCAAAGAAAGGGGGTGCTTTTTGATGTAATGGCTGTCAGCAAGCAGGCACAACTGTCAGGGATACTGCAGAAAGAAACACATTTTTTGATCTCCGGCAACCAGCAAGCATGGGTTGTACTGTGACTTTACCTGGGCTAGAGTAAGTATGTTGTTGCAAGTACGTAATTCTATGCTTGCACTTTGTTTCTTTGCTTTCTGCACACCCAAACAGCACTCCTCAAGTACCAGCTGCCAGTAGCAGGGTCCTTGTTCTGAAACAAAGAGTACAAAACAGTCCAACATTGACAAGACAAATACAGCAACAGTGAAAAAAATGGACCCCTTTCAGGTATTCAACATGAAGGAAGTCTAAAACATCTATAAGATTCTGTCAAGGATCAACATTCACATACCACATCAGCTTTGGCAGCATCTGTTTTTGCAGCAGACATAGCCTTGTTGTGTTCTGACATTCCCTGAGTCAACTTCCTGTTGGTAGCCTTTGCTGACTCCTCCACCACAGTCAATCTACAATTTCCCACCAACAAGAACTTATTGACTACAAGTTGCAAACAAACTTCTCAACCTCACCCTAAATTCATTGTTCACATTTCCATGTACAGGAAGGGGTAGGGACATAAACAATATGACAATGAAATGAGCAAGATTATATAAGTAGAGACCTAGTGAGTGCAAGTCCCTTGCCTCTCAGTGAAGTCTATGAAGAGCTCTTTGAAGTCCTCCCCTAAGCGGTCAGAGGGTTGGCCTGTAACTATCTTGTATCCACACAAGCTGTTTGTTGTGTTGGGTGTCTGCAAACATGCACACATCCAGGATAGCAGGCCACAATTGAAGAGTGAGACCGACAAAAACTACCAACAATTAGTTTAACATCTGAAAACTGAGACCAAAGGTATCCTTGGATACTTGTGCATACTTCAAAAACCACACTGAAAGGTCTTGAATGTCTAGTCTACAAGTATAGAAGGAGAGGTTGACCTTATGTGCAAGTTGATGAAATATAAACAGCAGGCACTCCACAAAAGTGTAATTCAACTCTTCACCTGTTTTCCTCCGTGGCACATACTTCTGCAGTACCGTGCACAATGACCATGGCTTCAGTGTCTTGAAGACATCATAAAAGTCATTAAACAAGCAAGTATGAAAGGGTTCCCAGCTTCATTGATAGGCAGACAAAAAATCCACAGGAGAAGCATTGAGTGTTAAAGGCCAACCAGCTATGCTACTTGCACGGCAGAATTACATAACTATACAAAGGTGGAGCAGAGTACCTTCAGAAGCTGTAAAATTGAAGGAAGAAGATTCCGAGCATCTTGAGCAGATGTGTAGGGTGAGCTCTCAGTTAAAACTTTCAGCAATTCTAACTCCTTGTCCTCCTTCAGCTGCACCCACCAAGCATATTTCAATTGTGTGTTTACTCAAACCTCCATTGTAAAAGAATCCACATCCAGCAGCTATTCTCAGTGTGGCCTAGCAGAATGCATACCTTGTCAAAAACAGGAAGAAGATGCTTGTTGATATAATTGAGAAACTTGCTATTAGAAGCTCCACGCTGCAGATGAAACCATCCAGAAATGTCAAATAGGAATTTAACCCATCAAGAGCTGTAATTCCAAACTCAATTCAGACTAGATCAGGCACAAACCTACAGGATCCTTTCTGTGGAGTTTTAATGCAAACTAGGAGAAACTGCTGCAACCATGACCAACAGCTGACAGAAAACTGACCAGGAGTTGCCAGAAAAGGTTCACATGGACTAGAGAGCAGAGAAATACCACATAAAGAGGAACAGCCATATTCAAGCAAGACATCAAGCGGTCAATGTGGTCCGCGTCTGTTATCTGCACAGGAAGCCCAACATTACTTCTACATAACCCACACAATTGCAAAAGGTGAAAGCAACTGAATACTTGTTCAAATCTTATGTCAACACTAATTTACATTCATATCAGATCAAAAAATAGGCATAAAGATAGCCTGGATAATACACTGCACAATAAAACAAGTCAAAGGCCAGGAAACTAAGACATAGACATGTGTCCATTTTTTTTCCAGCAGAGCAGGGATGCATTTGGACCCTGCCTCAGGAGCTGAGAAGTTTAGCATCATTGAAAGCAGCAGAAGCCTATGCAGTTTTCACCTAAATTATTCATGGATCTCACTCCGAACTCCCCTTTTGCCCTAGGGCACTGCTTTACAATCACGCAGATACTGTCTAGATCATACCAGCATCCTTGCTAGAACATGATCAAAGAAAAGTGAGGAAAACAGAAGCAACTGAGGGAACAGACAGTGAAAACAGCATCTAGATCAGCTTGACCCTCCACAATCTCCAAGAGTTCCTGTATGCGCTCTGGGGGTGCCTTGTCATTGAAAAGTGTTAAACCCTTGAGGAAATCCATGAACATCTTAAACTCAGCTCCTGTTACATCTTGCAAACTCTGCATAACCAACAGGCTGAATCACAAAAACTGCTGTGGTAGGGACAACTCTGTGAAAGAAAAGTGAAAACACCTCTTCTAGTACCATTTCTTCAAAAGTCCGTTGCCTGCACAGCATCTACATGGCATTACAATCTACTATAAATATAGGTGCTTAGAGAGATTCAATGCACCTGAGGGAACCTCATTATTTTAAAGCACATTGAATTTACCTTCTTGATGAGATCAGTTATGTGTCTCTCCATCTCTGCCTCTGGGTGGAGTAACTCCCGTTTCAATGGAAATACCTGAAGTTGTATCCATTGTTAGTTCTTAAGAGAAACTGAGCTAGGAACACACGAGTCACTTGCAGAACAGCGACTGCTGAAACATTGTCTGGCAAACTATCACAGAAAATTAGCACCTCACTCTGTGACACTTAAGAACAGAATGTCTACCAGATGTGAAGCCGGTCAATTGACAGCTGAGGAGGACAGACATGTACGGTGAGACAGGTGCATACTCTTTCTCGGACGAAGACTAGAATCTTCTCCCGAATGTTCTCATCCGAATTTTCAATGTGTTTAAACAGAGCTGTTAGGGATGCTGCAAGAAATCACAAAGCATCTTGTCAAGATATAATGGAAATAGCAAGTTGATTGTGCTCACCTGGCTAAAATCTCAAAAGCAGCATGTAGTACATATGATCCTTCCAATGCAACATCTGCTGTTGATGGCTATTCACAAAGGTGCTTTATTCATGCCAAGGCTGAGAAGAGCAAAGGAACTGGCATGGTATACCTTTGGTGTCTTGGCGCAGCACCGACATGAGTGCCTTTGATACAGCATCACGCTCCAGCCCCTCTTCTGTTACCAATGCACACTGGATAATTCATCTGACCAACATGACAAGGCTCCCCAGTATTCTATGCAAAAGAGACATAGCAGAAGAAAATAGTTGCATACCTGCGAGGAGCAATTGACCTAAAACATCACCAATCTTTGGCACATGCTCAGGTGTATCTTTGCACAACAGTGGCAACCCACGAATTGCCTGCACCCGAATCTACAATCCATCCCACACACTCCCATAGTGTACTATCAGTACAGACCTAAGCTGACTCTAATTTTTATGCCATCTTCTGGGAATATGACATGACTTAAGTATTTCCAGAGCAAGATTCAAAATCAAGGACTTATGTTCATCATAGATGTCAAGGAATTCTTCAACTCCTGGTTTCACAAGTCCTCAAATAACAAAAATAAACTCTCAATACTGTCAAAGTCACATATATTTTGCAGTCTTCCACTCTAGTTCCTCGGCTTTCCAACATACTCATGTCTGTGCAATTCCCATACCAGTAGATGTACCATGCCTCCAGTCAGTAGTTCCCTATGCTGTATACAAATTAAATCTCCTGTCCCAAGTACCTGCTGTGAGCTACAGTACATGCAGAAGGAGTTCAAGGATAGATTGCATGTGGACATCACAGGAAACCCTAAAATTGCTCTCAACGGAAATGACTCCACAGAACAATCAAGTCTCCCAATTTGACTCTGCTTGCTTCCTGCCTGCTGTTATGACTCCTTGAGGTACAGAGCTTCAACCCATTGACACTGAGGCTAAGAAGGTGATTGGTGGTTGGGAGGGAGTTGATTTTTCAGTGGGCTTCCTGCCAACTACCAATAATATGCCAATGCTTATTTGGTAAAAGCAGGTCACACAGCCAAGGTCAGCAAACCGTCATCAGCAAACCCTGCTCGTGCTACAACCCTAATTTCACAAACGTCAAGCTACTTCTAAGCTACTGAGCTACCTTAACCCCTAGCAGAAAGGTTGTGGCAGAACCAACCCCAAGTTCATCTTCCTCGCACAAATCCAGCTGAGCATTGATCGCCTGTGCAGAAAGACTTGGAAAGTACTTGAAAAACCGTGGAATGAGCTGTGCAGCCAATTGCTTTGCCTTACTGCTCCCCTTGGCGGCTGCTATAATCCCAATATAATCTGCCTCATTCTACTCCCCCAAAACCACTCCCCACACACATACCGTCATCATGACTAACTTCCACGGAACAAAACCCTAAGTAATGTTTTAGGTTAAAACAGTGTCTCGATCCACAAACAGCCTTAAAAACAAGGACAAGAAGAAGATAGACTCCATGATTTGCTGATCAACATATGGACACTAAAACCGTCTCTTCAGCCATAGCGCTACTGCCTACATTTCAGAGGGACACTATTTCTAACCACCTGAAGAACTCGGTTACGCATTCTCCCCAAAGGAAGTAGCCCCCATAAATCCCCTAAATTTAGTAAATGAAATTTGACCCTACCAACTCTCTTATTACTATCAGGACTATTAGACTTAACCGTGAAGCTTAGCCCGACACCAAAGCCTCAAACAAGAAAATTACAATTACAACACAGAATCGCTTCTCAAGCCGTTCTAGTAGTCTCTGCAAGACTGTCGTCAACTCACCTTGCTTTTGTCGCCGGACTCGCTGAGACGGTCACCATACTCGTACAGCTTCTCGACGGCACCGCTGGCGGCGGTGGCGGCGGGATCTTTTGAGGTGGCCATAAATGCGGTGTTGAAGGAGAGGGTCGTGAACAAAACCAGACAGAGCAAAAGGAAGGCAAATGATATTAGAATACAAACACTAATAACACACGAGCGCGCTGCTGCAACTACCTTGCTCACGTGCAGCGAATGCTCACCTACACGGTACAAACGTAGGAAGCAAGAGAGGGAAAAAAATTCACAGAATGCAAACGGCAAAGGGAAGAGCTTTGCCGACTGCGCAGAACAGGCAGGGAAGAGTAGCGATGGGAAGGAAGAAGGAAGACGAGAACACGAGCGCGGGCGGGAGGGAGACGGCGTGAGGTTGGATTACAAACTTGCCGATGACCCCCTCATGGATGAGGAGTTTCCGGACCATGGCGATGATGACAATACCTTCGTGGATGAGGAGTCTTTGGATTATCAACGTGGGAATAGTCTCTTCGTAGATGAGGCTCGCCAGCGCTGGATGTTGTTCATTTGCACCACCTCTTAGTTTTTTTATTTTTCTTGTTTTTTCTTTGTTGTTGTTTTCCGTTTGACTTTAAAATTTCTGATGACTTCACGAGAAACTTCGATTATGAGAAAATTTTCTTACTTAAAATATTCAAAATAATTTATTATGTGAGAAATTGACAATGTATTAGAAAACCGTGATGACCTTTAGTTTGTCACCCTTAATTAATTACTTTTTGGTAAATTATGTTTCACTTTTAGTATTTAATTTCCTAAATTGAACCCACCACTCTAAAATAAAAACATATTCAATACATACATTCCATGAAGTTTTATTGGAACCTAGAATCCTACTATATTCTCAAATAAGTTAATTTAATAATTATCTACATTTTCTTGTTTAATTTGTGCTTTTGTTTCCATATTTGTTGTCCCTCTTTTATGATTTTGATTGCCACATAAAACCTGAGCAGTTTTTATTTTAGTGTAGTTGTAGGTAGCCTTACTTAGCATATTAGGCCATTCCAATTTTTTGAAATGCTTGTTGGCATTTTTTACTTTTTTTTCGTATGATATTTGCCAGGTATCCAACATGGATATTATATTTTTTAAATTCAATGTTGCTCAATTGGTTGCTATTTTTTAGGTTAGGTGGATTAAGGTGGAAACCATTACAGACATAATTATATAAGTTTTTTTTGGCTATATTGTTTTGGTGATAATTTTAGTGTATTGTTCGAGCTATGTGGTTACATGGACTTGTTATGAGTAATAGTGCATATGGCATTTAAGTGCATATACAGGAATCTCCAGCGGGTATCATGGGATTTTTATTTTGTTTTTAACCCACCATGTAAAGCCCTTCCCCTTGGGCTTTGCCCCCATACAAAACTTTCATGTCAACATTGTCAAGTGTGTGGAGGTTTGTATGGAGGGGAGGAGGTATTTTCAGGGCATTCCATGGTAGGAGTTGAGGGTGGAGCCCAAAGTCCAAGCAATGATTTTTATTTTTATTTTCCTTGGCAATTTATCACCATACCTTAATACCTTTTCCATTTCAACACATGTCTGTCGAATAAGAAATTAATTTTGTAATTTTCATTTCAACAAATGGAATATTCCTAAGTATTCACTGGTATCTTTCACTGTATTTTTTGATTTGGAAGAAATAATTTTTGAAAATTTCAACATTTCTTAAAATAATATAAGTAGTTTTGAATTGGCCAAGGTACTAAGGTATTTCAAGTGGAAAACAGTACAACGAAATGTCACTTAAGAATTAAGGACCCTTTTTTTCATAAAGTCACCCCAAACCCAACATGATGGATTTGGCTAACCTTACCTGTGTCAGTTCCACATGAAGTGGAATGCTTTACTGAAATTTAAGGCCCAACAGGAGTCTAATTCTGGTAAAACCTCTAAATAAGGGCCTGCATGAGGTTGTAAAGCCTTGAAAAAAGGGCCTGTATGAGGTGCTAAAGACCTGTAATTAGGGCCCTGCGTGAGGTGCTAAAGCCCCATAATAAGGGCCTGCATGAGGTTGGAAAGCATTGAAAAAGGGCCTGCATGAGGTGCTAAAGCCCCGTAATAAGGACCTGCGTGAGGTGCTAAAGCCCCATGATAAGGGCTTGCATGAGGTGGAGCTGAAAATAAAGCCCCAAAATAAGAGCCCACATGAGGTGGAGCTGAAAATAAAGCCCCAAAATAAGAGCCCACATGAGGTGGAGCTGAATGTAAAACCCCAATAGACGGGCACGCATGAGAGGTGGAGCTGCACCTAAAGGCCCAAAAGAAGAGCCCACATGAGGTGGAGCTGAATGTAAAGCCCCAATGTAAGGGCCCACATCGTAGAACTTTGGATCCTGTGATATCCACTGAAATACCCATGCCTGTGGACATTACATTTTCCAAAATGCCCCAGATTCTACACACTCTGGACCACACTATAAAATCCAATAGCAAAATATGAAGTCTTCAGGTATGGCTGAAAATTTGGGCACAAATTCATCTGACGGAGGTCATGCTGGTTAGAACAGAGTTGAAGGTGAGTGTCCAACTTGAGCAACCAGCCACTGGTCTCAAGTTTGACTGCTTTTGGTTTTCAGTGGCACTTTGTGATGCAGTGGTCCTCCTAAGCAGACATGTGAGAGTTGTCTGACTCAAGTCTGCATCCTCTAGATCAGGGTTTCTCTCATCTGTATCTTACCAGCTAGGAACCACTCCACCATCCAATTTGTACTTGTGGACTACTTCTGACTACTTCTGATATTTCTTCAGAGATGCTTCACCCTCACAATACAAGATATGACACCATTGCTGTGATCTTCACTGAATTCTCTACCAAGGGCTTTTAAACTGACCAAATACAAACCAAAACATGCTTTTCAGAGTTACTATGCTACACCTCTATATTACTGATATCAATTGTGCACTGCATCACCAGGACACAGGAGATCAACACACCATAGAAAGATCATATCTTCAAAAAGTGATAAATTGTAGACATTTATTCCAAAAGCTGAAGTAAAGTACATGCTTTTAGCAGGACATTTACAGACCACATCCAACTTTTCTGAGGCCTTCTAGTACTGAGCATAACTAGCAATTTTCCAAACAACTTGCACAGATGTCAATTGCATATAATTTGCGACAATGTCAAATCTATGCACCCAGTTATTGTTATTCACCCCACCCTCCAAGTGCATTTAAAACCCATGAATCTTGATCGCATCCTTGTTCACAATGCCCGCCTGATCACAAAACAAAATCAATGTGTCAATAGTCAATACCACACACATTGCGTCACACACCATACATCACACTAATTCGTCCACAAGATGGTAAGTAGTGTGCAGCAGTTTAAGAAACAAAGGAAGTGCATCTTTTATCCTTCCACAACAATTTCTGTTTTCTAAAAGAAAACAAAGGCCACTCAACAACATCAAGCAGAAACAAATTTAGTAATAAAAGGACTAAGGGAAAGTATTACCTCCACAAGAAAATGAGAGACATTCTTCCGCTGATCGCCTTGCAACTGTATGATCTTCCCCAATTCTAGATCGTCAACAACTGTTCCATTGCAGCAGAAATCCTGGAATAGCATCACACAGTAGCTCCAATTTTAAAATAAATCCCAACTCAATCACCAAATGAGAAAACAGCAGGACGAACACAACAATATTCAGCAGGAATGCAGTGTAAGGAGACCCAACATAATAGAATTGCTCATGACACGAAGCTTAGAAAGTACAAACACAACGTGAGAGCCTCCTCCGTGGAGGTGGTTGTTTATCTTACCTTCTTGAACTTCCTCAGAATCTTGTTATAATCATATTCCTTCTTCAAGCCTTGGACAGTCGTAAGACTCTTGCGGCCGTTCCTTTGCTGAACCCGCACATGAACATAGCCCTTTCCTTTTCCTGTATCTTCTTCCGCAAATGGATCTGCCATAGCCACGACAAACAATCCCGTCCATCAAGACTATCGAAATTACTTGCAAATAGAGAAGACTCTGAAACGCTTAGGATTCTACAAAGACAAAAAAAAAACTCGCCGAACTACCCCACACAACATGCACCTTCTCTCAAACGGCAAGATCCTAAAACTTCTTTCCCCTAACTGGATGGACCACTTCCTCCTGTACTTCACGGATCTCGACTTTTCAAAAGCCGACCAAGCCGATTCTCAATCAAAAAGGGATACAAAAAAACCTTCCCGGTGGCCGAAGGAAACGAAAAGACAAACCAAACTTCTCAGCACACATCGAACTTCACTCATAAACGGCAAGAACCTGAATTCTTTCCAACAGCTTTATCGACGCAATTAGAAAAACAAAAGACCGAGACAATAATCCTTCCCTAACAGATCATTCCAAAAGGCGGCTTTCCACTAGATCTGTCTGTCAAAGCAAAGAAAAAGCAACAACAGAGCAAAACAGAGAGGAGGAAGGCAGGATAGGAGCGTACCCGCAACGCCAGGGATCTGGATTTCTGAGAGATCCAACATGAACGTCGTCGTCGTTTTTCCTTCTTGTGAGTCACTCAAACAAAAAGTAACAATAGACTTGCGAAGATAGGAAAACAATTGAACTTGAGATAATCTCACAGAACGACAATCGAGTGCAACAGACAGAGCAGATCAAGAGAGAGAAGATGAAACACTGGAAACGAAGTTAAAGCACCAGAATATATAGCCACTCGGTAGAGAAGAAAGAACAACAGGTCGGTGATGATGCAGAAGAGAAAAACGCGAGGTTGGCGAACACGGCCGGCGACGAGCGAAGCCGATGCGATGAAGGCGACGACGACGACGACGACGACGATACGCGCCGTTTCGTTGGGTGGAAAGTCGCACCGCCCCCTCCCCTTTCCTTTTGGTCCCAATTGCATGCCGCCACCCCTGAGCCGAGCAGCAAATAATTTTTTTTGTAATTTAGAAATTAGTAAATTTGGGTGCCTTGGATTTTTTTGCAATAGTTAAAAAGAATTATGTAGGGATCATTGATATATGAGGAAGATGTAAAATTCTTTAAAAAATTTAAATTATTAAAAAAACATAAATTTTTTGAGATAATTATGTGCGCGTTGCCTAAGGTTTGCAACCACTAAAGTCAAGGGCAACGGTAGAAGCTTCTATTTCCCTACCACAATATTCCTAACCGAAGAATATGTTTCAGCGTTTGGTATACACACGTGGCAGAATATCATTGGTCTACCAACAGTAAACTAATGTTACATTCCACACACGATTCCAACGCAGAATGTGTGGTTTAGGGGGTGGGGCAGATGGGCAAGTGGTTTACCAGCTGGCATCAATCATTCTGCGCTCTAATGTCCCCTGGACAATTCCAGATCATACTGCTAGGGTTAGGGTTTCGAGATTGCAGGCTTAGGGTTTGGGGTTTGGCTCCAGAGCTGTTTCTTTTGTTGGTTTGGAGATCCAAGGTCATGGCCCCCTGGTTACTCACCTAGTCCTTTGATCATGGCTCCACGGAGTTTAAGTTGAGACCAGGGTTAGGCAGGTTGTCAAAAACCGGCCAAGGAGTTCAGGCCAGTTCTTTAAAGGAAAACCCTTGGATATCACTTACCCAGATATCCAGTCCACAGGGTCTCACTGGGGTGAGAACCAGCCCCAGAGCCATTGCCTTTTTATTTAAATCTCAAGACGAAGGATACCCTGGCAAGGTACGGTTCTCAACTTTAGTTATAGTTCTTAGGTTAGGTTAGAATATATAGGCTTCGTATCACATACGTTTTCCAAACGACAAAAATTAGGGTTTTCAAGTGACGTCGCCACAATTGTTGTGTGGAGGAGCGGTCTTTTCTTCTTCTCCACTCTCTAAAAAGAAGATAAAATGTGACCAAGTCTAAATTGGACCTCACTTGGCTTTCTTCAATGATTTGTTTTTGGTTTGTGTTCGTAAGTGCTTTGGAGTTCAAGAAGTTTTTTTCCTTCTTCTCCACTCTTTAAAAAGAACATAACATGAGACCAAGTCTGCATTGGGCCTCACTTTGCTTTCTTCCAATGATTTGTTCTTGGTTTGTGCTATTTAGTGCTTTGGAGTTCAAGAAGATTTTTTTTCTTTTTGTAAATTATGGCTTGCAAATTGACTTTTTTTTTTGTGGCTTGTTGGGTCCTCTTTGCATCGATACTTCACTCCTTTTGGGTTGTTGCCAGTTCTTCTTGCGTTGCTGTTAATTTTTTTTACATTGTTGTGAGGTTTTTTTATATTGTTGTTCAACTCCTCTTGTGATGTTCAATTCTTTTTGGGTTGTTGTTCGACTCCTTTTATGTTTTTGCTTGACTCTTTTGATGTTGCTATTGGGTTTTCTTGCATTGTTGCTTGGCTTCCCCGAATTGTTGATCAATTCCTCTTGGGTGGTTGTTTAGATCCTCTTGTCATTGCTTGAAATTTTTTGTTGATGATCAACATTTTTGACATTGGTGCTCAACTTGTTTCTAAACCCAAGTGTATTTTTTTTGACCTAGCTCCCATGTGTGTTTGGTTCCTCTTGCATAATTGCTTATTAGTTTGGTATTTCCCCCCACTTGTTTTCTGTAAGTTTGGGAGCAAGGAGCTTGACTACATTGATCAAATTGCTTTTTCCATTCTTTCAAGGACAACTTACAAACTATGCTTCCTATAATTTTGTGTTTTTTGTTTCGATGTTAATATTACATGTTTTATTTCTTCATTTCTTTTAATGAAATATTTGTTCATGAAACAAGTTCAATTTTTGTTCACTATGTTTGCTAATAAACTTTGTAACATTTTAACATTAATAAATATATTTGTCGTTTATAGGATTTGTTGTCATTTCTACACATTTTTTCATATTGTATTCTTACATTTCATTTTGAATATTCATTTTTAAATTGAAGGAGGGCTAAATGAATTATTTTGACCTTTTAAATATTGGTAATGTTTTGAGTTGTATCAAAAGTTTCAAATAGTTAAATTCCATTTGCAAATATAAAAATTAGAAGAAACTTTGGTAGAGCAATCTTTTGTTTCAATTTCTCTAGTCTTGTTGAGTAACATTTTTGAAAATGGAACAATCAAATGAAAATGAAAAAAAAATGAAACTTGTGAAATTTTTCTTAATGATGGTCCTATGAAAAATGTATTTGAAAAATTATCCCAACTTGGAAAAAGAAAGCAACATAAGTATTGAAAATGAAGAAAGAATGAAGATGAAATTTCCAAAGTTCCATGTTCAAAGAATTAAATAGAGACCTCATTGTAGAAATGCACTTTGTTGGGTATTTCTGTTTTAACAATAATAAAAAAGTTGATTGTAAAAATCTTCAAATGATGTGTCATGTTCTTTGTTACAACAATTTTATCAATCCATTTAATCTTAGAATTCAAACAAGAAAAGGTTTAATTTGATATCACAAAACAAACGGTATAACAAATTTCAACAAACATGTGAATGTAAATCATGTTATTATTGTCAAAAAAAATCTACCTTGAAGTCAATAGTCCATTGAAAAAAAAGTATTTATAAGCAGTTAGCAAAGAAAATATAGTGTGTCTAACGAATAAATTTCAAGTTTTTTTTGTTACAAAAGATCTTTTTAGAAAAGATGATGTGTAATATAAAGAATTTTTGCAAAATGTAAGCCTTTTGATTATCAAAATCACTTGCAAATGTAGTTTGTGGAAAGTATTTAGTTGAAGCATTTAGCCTTGCATTTATGTTTTCAAGTGGTCTTTCTTTCAAGAAAGCAATTTTATCAAAAAGTGTTGCCTAATTTGGTGGAAAAAACAAAACAAGAGCATGTTCTATGAAAATTAATAAAGTGCAATATGGTAACATCTAGTTTTGATTTATGGATGTCTCAAGGTGTACATGTCATTTTTTTTAAAGATTGGCTCACAACCAAAACATGTTATTAATATTATTATTGAAGCAACATAAATTACCAATCAAGCCTTGGCAAGAAATTTAACATAATTGTTGGATGAATATGGGTTTAAAAATAAATGTTTTGCTTATGCAAAGGATGAATGTTATGAATGTTATGACAATTACTTTAAACTTTGCCGTGAGTTATGAAAGTTCTGATTTGGAAGAAAACTTTGAAGATACCTATTTTGGCCATGGTTTTTAAAAAGCCTACCAATATGTGGTAACAAATGAAAAAATGTGCCAAATTTTCAAATATGAACTTATTAAATCTACTCAATCAAATTTGCAAAAATGTATAACTTGGTCTATAAAGTTTAGAAAAGGCAAACAAAATGAAACAATGCATGTGAAAACTATAATATTTCCCAAGAAAATTAAACATTATAATTAAGACAAAGAAATTTATTCACTTAAATCATGTTTGTAATCATTTAGATTTTTTATTTAAATGATAATTTGAGAATATTTACATTTAATGTTAAACTTTGTTAACAAACAAATTTCTATCAAAAGCAATGGAAGAATGTTTTTTCTCTTACATGGAATATTTTTCAAACAATTGTGAATTATTTTCTTTTAATTATAAATGTTTATGTTTTGAATAAGTCCTAAAGCCATTGGTTGTTAATTGAAGCATTGCATTTTACAGTAATAATGTGTTTGAAAATGAGATCCCACCAACCTTAGTTAATTTGATAAATAATGATTTTAGGGCTTTTTTAATTTGTTGGCCTCTACATCAAGAAGGAGGTTTTGAAAGTATTAGGGTCTTTCCTTTCATATTTAATGGAATATGAAACCAAAAAATCTATAACATGTTGTTTTAGATGCTAGACCCTAAATTTGAAATCCATTGCTTAATATCATTTTTTATTGGTCATGAAAAAGATGTGGCTATTGTTGAAGAATATGACAATATATCATTATATCTCGTGTTTATCAAATGCCAATCGTTATTTACATATGGTGACAAAATTTGAAATTGGTTGTCTAAACCCAAATGAAAATTATGCTTTGAATATTTTTGAACAAATTGTCAACACAAACAAACTAATGAAAAAGCTTGTAAGTAAAGAGTTATTAATTTTCAAAAGATACCAAGTGCATATCAAAAATATCAAATATCCTTTTCAATGGTGGGAGAAGCACAAATCCATATTTTCCATGGTTGGTTTTTGGCCCACCAAATATTAAGCTCTATAAGATCTCAAATTGGGATGAAAAGAACTTTCTCTTTAATTAGCATACTAACAAAAAATTTAAAACCTTATGTATAAACGACCAATTTGGAGAAGTTGATATTTGTGAATAAGAATTGGCTTACTAATCCTAGGGTTGCTTGCAAATCAGCTTCTAATTTGGTGAAGTTCATTACGAAGGATCTAAAACTAAAAGATGATTTAGAGCAATTTGAAGATTCACTTTTTGTTATTTTTACCAGTTTTAATAAGTTTTGTAATTAAAAAATATTTTTACTAACCAAAATTGAACTTTTGATAACTAACTTGTGAGAATTGCCTTTAAGAACTGTCTGGTCTTCAATTTGTGAGAGCCAACACTTAGAGAACTCATTGAATTTTTTTCCCCTAAAAGTTTGATACACTAACTTTCTTTAGAGTTAACTGATTCTCATTAATCAGCAAAAACATCATTTCGAGAACCAGCTCGGTCATTAAAATCTTATGGGAGAACCAAAACCAGTGGTTCTCACAACAAAGTGAGAACTGCCCAACACTAGTTCAGACTCTATGTGTAGGGTAAAGCCTAAAGGGTGTGGCTTCACCATTGCTGAAAATTGAGATCCTTACCAATTGTTCGTCTGAAGAATTTCCCTCTGGACAAAGCTGTCTTGGTTGTGGCTTATGGATTGCTGATTTCAAGCAGCTCTTGGCAACAAAAGTTGTGCAGGTATTAACACTCTCCCATGCTTTCCTATATGGTGCATACCTTCCCTTCAGATAGTCTATGGCCACAAGGGTTTTACCGCACTACCTTTTGGATACAGTAGCCACAGCTGTTGACAGTTGAAGCAAAGCATGTGGATGGGTGCAACAGGAAGCTCAAGTTTGATGCATTAAAATTTTCCCACATTTTGAGAAGGCCTGCTTTGTGGAGCAAAGAAATCAGAGATTGGTACCTTAGGAGGAGAAAAGGGCATGCTGGTTTTCTGTTTGTATGCCTGTGAATTTTACCCCATGACCAAACTTATAGCCTTGCTATTTGAAAAGTCTTCTTCTCACTCATGCTTCATTCCATTGAGCTGTTGTCCTTGAAACATTTTGTTCATGGTACACTTGCTGAAGTGCAATATGCAGTAATCTGTAGGTGTGGGTTTTTATCAGTGGCAAGCATACTGTAAGTAACTTGTCAGAATACAAAGGCTTTGGTGACTGACAGGCAGACTTGGCTCCTGGGTGCAAGGATGAATATATGGAGCACTGAAATCTGCAGAACAGTCTCTCTGCTCTGCTCTGCCAACATCCTTCATCAGGTTGGCCTCCAATGGAGATTTTCTGAAAGTGCAGCCAAGCCAAAGTTTGGGTGAGCCTTTCCGTGCTTGTGGCTGTGAGACATTGTTTTCTGGCCAAGCAGACTGGGTTGCGAAGATGTGGTCTTCAGTCGAAATGCATTCAGCCAACCCCTGGACAAACTTGTGGTGCAATTCTTGGGACATGACTCCTCAAACCTGTATCCTGCCATTGCCTTAGTGGCTGCTGCTGGGCTATCCTCTGATATCCCCAACCCACAAACACCCGCTCAAAATTAAAACACAAGCATGTATGACCCAGCATAAAGCTCTTGAAGTTGACTGCACAACATTTCAAATTGCAGGAGTGATGATTCCTCAGGCACAAAATTTGCTATCAGGAGCAAAAAGCTCCCAATAACACTGTAAACAGAAATGAGGTTGAGATCAGTGTTGGGTGGTTCTTTACTTTTATCAAGAAGAACCTCTGCTGTTCCAGTAGGAACACTCCAGTCCCTCAAAAAGAATCAGGAATCCAGTTTCAGGCCCAGTTCTTTAAGAAAATAAATCTGGTTCCAGTTCTGAAATTCAGTCCTGGTTCAAATTTTTACTAACCAAGACCAGAACTGCTGGTTAACTGCCGGTTTTAACTGTCAGGTTGAGTCCCTGTTATTCTTTTGAAACTGCATCATGTTCTGGTTTCAGTTCCACACATAAGTAGAACCAGGAATATGGTTTGGGGTCTGGTTCTTAAAAAAAAAAGCAAACAAACAAATTCTATTTGTGGTTCTGGTTCTGAAAATCAGTCCTGATTTGGATCTAGTTTGTAGTACCCAGAACCAGAACAAGTGATTCTTACCCATCAAAGTGAGTACACCCCCAACACTGACCCAACACTGGTTAATATGTGAAACTCTCATTTCTTCCAAAGGCCCTTCACAAAGTGTCTAGACTTGTTCGCTGGGGCCTTGAATACCATTGCCCCAATAATCATAATCTGTCGTTTAGTCATCCTCATATGGAGATTTACCATCACTTTGTTTACTGAACAATTTCTGACAACTTCCTGTCACAACAATTTAGTTGATGATAAAGTAACCTGCACTTAAAACTCAATCAGCTGGCCTCTTTCTGCATTATCCAGTGCATAAACATTAGCACATACCAGCTCGTTTTGTTCCACATTGAGAGCAGAATCTAGAGTTAGGTCGATTGAATTGGCTACCACATACATCACAAAAAGCTCCAGTCGTTGCGTTTCCTCCCTACATGCAAATTTCCTCTGTTATGTCCATGGTTAAGTTGATTCCCAGAGCCCTCACAGTTCAACTGAGCTGTATAGAATCCAACTATCATCTTCCTCGGTGCTCATACTCTTTGTTTATGCAATTTTTTACTTTTTTCTTTTTGCTTTTTTTTAAGGGGATAAGATCCACCATGAAGCCAATGGCAATGGCCACAATTTAGACTTTTGCTTCCCATTCCATAAGCTACACCCAGTAGTAAGCACAAGGGATTCCTTGATTGCAAAGCAGGGGAAAAAACCGAATGAGATCAAGAAGTGCAACAATTCATAACATTCATAGACACTGAAATAAAAAAAAGGCAAACTAGAATCCAGAGGTTATGAGGGTAATGTTCATTTACATGGCCTTTTCCGAATGGCGTGCAAGGAAAGCCCACCACCTTCTGTGCAAGGACCTCATCCATGGTCTTCTGTTTCTTGCTTGGATCCAAGAAGTCAAAATTGTTGTGGAACACAAGAGGTTTTGCCTCTGTTGCAGTTCATGCAACTCAACTTGTTAAGACCACAGTTGATCTCCATTTCCTATGATTGGGAGCAACAAACAGATACTCCAAGACAGTCATAGAGTAGCATATGAGGGAAGTACATGCATTTGTGATTATACAATTTTTATTCTTGAGATAGCCTGAGAGTGGAAGATTCAGGTGCATGGAGGAAGGAAGGAAAAATGGAAAACTAACTGGCATTTCCATGCTTTGATCCAGCAATTGCACCAGGTGGCAATCTGTTGGAAAGGGAGTTGCTAATCAATCCAGTCCCAGCAGGTTTGGCAGGGTTGCGTGCAGTGCAAGCTCTTTGGTGATGCTTGAAAGCTTTTGGTACAAATGTTCGATGACAATGGGGACACTGCTCCAGAGTTTGCTCATATGCTGCAAATGCTCTGTTGCAATAGGATGGACCAAACCACCACAACACAGCAGCAGCAGTTGCAAATTACAAGCCAACAAATCTTTTCGTGCATTACAACAAAACCCAAAGTTGGGTCCTCAAAAAAAAACTACCAGAATCATCTTGTTGACCCTTCTTCCCACTTTTGCTGCCTGGAAAAACAGATGTGACAAATCTTTCATGCATTACAACAAAACCCAAAATTGGGTCCTCCAAAAAAGAACTACCCGAAACAACTTGTTGATCCTTCTTCTCACTTTTGCTGCCTAGAAAAACAGATGTGACGAAAATACAAAGAGAGAATCTTTGAACTTACTCACTGTTGAACTCATCAATGGCACGGGAATCACCACTTCTTATGGCCTTTTCCAAAGGAGGAGGTTGGGGCATGGGTCGGCGCTCCTTTGGGGGATTCTTCTCCTCTTCAATCATCCATTTCTTTTGGCATTGTGGAATATGAATTGGTAAACTGCATGTATGCATGCCCACCAACCCTTTGAGGGAGACCGGTGAAGATTTTGTGCTAGTCTCAAGAATCTAAATTTTCTTCTTAAGAAACCAAAAAAAGAAAGAAAACACACATTAAAAGATTAGCATGTGACAAACCATTCTTCAAGATCCAGGAAGACTTGGAAGATTGATTCTTCAAATTGAATTTCTCCAAAGAATTGAATTCGGATACATTCTTCGTTGTTGAAGTCTTTGTAGATACGGTGCATTGATTGTGAAAAGCAAAAACAGTGAAGAAACTTTCTTGCATCAGGGTTTGAGAAAAGGAGGGGAATGGAAACAACACCTTTTGCTTCCGAATTCACGGCCACAGAGGTAGCACACAAGCATCCGAGGTCGAGGCCCGGATTTGCCACCAAATGCAACGAGATTCATCTTGTTCTTGTTCAATCTCTCTTACTTTATTTTCGTCGCACAAGGCTCTCGAACTTCACACACACAGATTCTAGCATCAACAGCTTTTGTTTCTGTTTCACAAAAGTCATGAATTGGACGAATACAACATGATCTTCTTCTGTTTCTATCTGGTTCTTGCAACAACAACAAAAGAAAAACTGCACTGGAACAACAACAACGGACATGCGAAAAAACAAACAGCAGTGGAACAACAAGAAAAAGCACACAAGTCTGATGATCGCAGATCGATCACATAATAAGAATGAAGAGCTTGGATACTTGTGTGTGTGCGCGCGCGCGCGCGTGTATCTATCAAATGCATGAGAGAAATGCCACAAAAAAGGAAGAAAACCGCTGAAAAAAATCTACAGGAGCAATCTGTGAGGAAGAAGAAGAAGAGGAAAGAAATATCTGAGAGAGAAATATCTGAGCGAGAGATACACTTCACTATCCATATCCGTGAGAGAAGGAGCACACAGGGAGTCTGATGGCATGGACGGATGCGATACAGGAGTTGGCGAGATCCTGCGAGATCCTCGTTCTTGCAGACACCTCGAATATCCCCGGGAGAAAGAAAGATGGTGTACTTGGCATGTCGGGAGATGATGATCACGAGAAAAACAACAAAGAACCTCGTCGTGCATGGGCCGTGCGTCAGAGACAATATCCGTTTCTAAGAGATCGGATGCACTATAATAGTGCAACCATTTCAGTAGTGTTGTGGTGCTGGTTGCGCGCTTCGTACTTCCGGGGTTGTTGTTGTTTGTTTGTCTTTGGAGTAAACAGTTGATTATGCGCCGATCCATCAAGCGGAAGCAGTGCGATAGGTGATTTCAGGAAGAGAATTGGTGAGAGGAGGAATATGCGAGGAAGTCTAATTAAGTTTTGCCACATAGAAACTTGCAATCTTCTGCACACAATTTCTATGAAAAAAAGAGTTGTGGACATGTGAAGAGGATCTATGCACCAGAGTCAGTCCTCCTAAGTTCAGAGAAACGAGCTCCTAGTTCTCTCCAAGGCAGCAAAGATTTTTTGCTTCTTCTTGATACTAAAAGCAGAAGGGAGAGGGAGGGAGTGAAACTCAGAGTTTTTTCCCAAGGCAGCAGGAGGGATTTTTGTTTGAGAAATAGCATCTTGATCTTGCAGGTTGTTGTTCCGAACATAACATTAAAAGCAAGAGTTCCCCGGCAGCGCAAGGTAATCCCCTTTTGCTGTAGAAAGGGCACTAGAAGACTGTTGTAGCAAACCATTTTACTCTAGTGAAATCCATCGAGAATGTACATTCATGTCAAAGAGATCAAAGTGGAGATAGGTGGTCATTCACGAACAAAATGTGTAACATCCCTCCTCTTCTCTGGGGAGGTAATTGCAGGTTTGCAATCCAAATGGGTGCTGCAAAAAAGGGGTGCATGCCCTGCATGTCCTTCCAAAGAGCAGCAGCAGCATGGAGGAGCATGTATATGGAAGAGAATAATGCAGAGTCTGGAGTTGGGACCTGACGGAGATGAACTTTGGAGAAAGTTTGACAACAACAAAAGAATCAAAAATTTGCAGTATCTCTGTTTATTCTTCCCTACCACATCTCCCAGAAGTGTGCAACGTGGAGGAGGAGGGCAGCTGAACAAACTTAGGAGGATGGGTATTCTGTGAACCATTGCTGCAATTGCAATAGAGACTCGTCAATTGAAGACCAACAGATTAGTAGTGATACTTCAGAAACTGTGGGGTTTCCAAGGAGCTGAAACCAAAACAACAGGGATTCTCTCTGCATATCAATGGGAGGCAAACTAAATTGTAGTAAGCAAAGTAGCCCTGTTAACACATCCCTGTAGACACCAAGACGAAGAAGCTTCTGTGATTGCATTGTTTACTCTACACAGAAGAAAGCTACATTGATTAACAGGTACAAATCTTTGGACAAAAGAAAAATCTGCAACCACAGTGGAAACATGAAATCGTCAAAGAGAATGTGCACTGTGTCCAGAGTCTCTTGTTGAAGGTACTTAGCATTCTTGACCAAATTGATTGCTATTTCAGAGTTTGAATCTCTTACTCCTCCTTCTCCTCCTCCTGCTGCTTGGACAAGGTTGTGGAAA
The DNA here is from genome assembly GCA_963920785.1 of Sphagnum contortum. Classification (NCBI taxonomy): domain Eukaryota; kingdom Viridiplantae; phylum Streptophyta; class Sphagnopsida; order Sphagnales; family Sphagnaceae; genus Sphagnum; species Sphagnum contortum. Next base: position 812,860 of record OY987290.1, on the reverse strand, counting down.
ATGATGAAGATTCTCATGGGGACAACGGCAGGAAGAAAGTCTGCTAGGCTTGCAGGTTGACAACAAGCTGCTCGTTCCAATTATTGTTATTGTTGCAACTTCACGGGGACTACTCAATTTAGATCCGCTCAGAAGGGTTTATTACACAAGGCCCTTAAGAGGACACCGGCTCCTGCAGAAGGCTAAAGCCTAAAGAATGTCAGATGCAAAGCTCTGCACCTCATTAAAATCATATTAGCATATTCTTCGAAAAACAAAAAACAAAACCCATTGAAAAATATTTTACATTATAACCTGCAACTAATTCAACTTCTGCTTCTGGTAAATCAAAGGAAACTCGATTAATTTCTGCTAGAAAAGAGATGAAAAACGACTCCAGGACTTCGCCACAGAACACAACTTTTTCAAGCTAGAAAAACACATAATCTTGAACCCTAACCCTAAAAACAAAGAAACATCCCCCAAAACCCTAACTTTGAATACCCAAAGAAACTCCCCAAACCCTAGCACTAAAAACCCACGGAACTTTCAGCCCTGGAATACCCCCCCCCCCCAAAACATCGCAGAAAACGTAGAATCTTCAACCCTAAGGAAACCCTAATCCTAACAAAACAGTTCAATAAGTGTCAGGTAACCGGCGAGAGGACCCCGAATTACCGAATATAGTTGAGCACGAATATAGCCCAGACTATTTCGATAATCCGGTTCCTCTCCTTGGTTACCGGGTGTAACCGGTTTCTGGACTAATTAAAAAACTAAAGAAGAGAAAGGAGAAAATTATGTATTATAACACCCCCTCCTCTGGACCAATGAGAAAGGGACACGTTGGAAAATACAGTCCAGGAAAAATCGATTACGGCCCTCAGAAAATCCTCTTCTGCCCTAAATATTAACTCTACTAGGTATTAAAACCTCTTGGAAAATCTTCAGACTAGAGATTTTACACAACAAAATCTTCAAACTTTCAAGAATAAATCTTGAATCACATTTTCAGTAATAAAACATTTCCAAAAAATTCCCCCCAAAAAAAAATATTTTTTCTTAAATTAAAATTTAAAAACCCTAACGGTTAGGGCCTAACCCCAATTAAAAGACCAAAAATTAAAACTCTTTTTCTCCCTCAAAAAATCACAAAATTTTCAAGTTTCAATCCTAAAACAACTCCTTTAACAAATTCAGTGACTTTCTTGGTGGCGAATTTTGAGAAAATTGCCACTTCAAAATAAAACAATAATAATAATAATAATAATAAACAACAAAAAATTAAGAATATTGTGTTATAAATTCCCCTGTCTCTTTTGGAAATTATTGCCTGAGTTTGGACACAGTTTTAGGCACCTTTTCACACAGTTTTAAGCTTTGGGGCAGTTATTCACCCGTTTTCTACAGTTTAGACAGTTTTTATAGGAATGTGTCCCAAATTAATGCTAAAATCTTTTTTGGATGATTTGCTAATTTAGCATTAAAGATTTTTAATTATATTACATCAGAAAACTGCAAAAAAAGGCAAAACAAACACTAACCCTAATCCTCACCCCAAAAAAAAAAAAAAAAAAAACTAAAATCCCACACAATATTTATTCTACCCTAAAAGATTATTTTTTTCATGGTAAAATCTCTAAAACCAGACAAAATCTTCAACTTTCAAGGAATTCTAAACCAAAAACAAGAAGGCCAAAAAATCTGACTTGAACAATATTGTTTCTCTTTTCAAGAAAAATAAAGAAAAAGATGAAGACTCCCCAATAAAAAATATAAACATTTAAAAACTATTGACCCCCCCCCCCCCCCCCCCCCCCAAAAAAAACCTTAAATTCCACACTTATCTTATTTTCTCTAAAATAAAATAATGTCAAATATCCTAGAAACATAGGATATCTTGAGCCCAAATTATGAGCAACCCTAAATACAACCTTCAAATCTCACACAATCTTCTTCCATCCTAAAAAAAGCACTTTGATAGTAAAATCTGTAAAAATGCATAAGAGCTTCAATCCTAATAAAGCCTACCCACTACAATCCTTCAAATACCACACTCTTTCACTCTTCAAAACAACCTAATAATAAACCATCTAAGAATATGCAACAAATCTTCCACCCAACCAAAAAAAAAAACACTATCCTTACCACAAATCCCTAGAATCTCCATAATCTACATTCACCCCCCAAAAACAAATAATACCTAAACCTCTATAATATACTTCTAAATCAAAAATAAATAAATAAATAAATCTTCAAGCTACAAACTTTAACCATAAAAAACTCCTTGAAATCTCCCAAAATCTTCTTCAACCCAAAAAAAACCCTAATTTTTTTTTAACAAAATAAAAATATATGTAAAGCATTCAAAAATTGGGACATGAACCCCAAGTTTGTCACGAACACAAGGCACAATCTATATGACTCAAGGTGAATGCGAGACAAAGGAAAAAAAAACTTGGGGAAAAAATCATAAATGCACCAAAATGTGTGACATTTGAAATCCCATGATGAGAATGAAAGGACTTATTATAGAGTGTGCATTTAGAATCCATTGACCTAATTCCTTGTGGCTTCTATGATTCAAATTTCAATTTGATTTTTCACACTTCATGATGCTTAGAAATTCCATGCTATATTCATGTTGTAATCCACAATTCTGATATTTTTGAAATGCTACAAAAAGTACAATTTTGTAAATTCATGTTACAATATTGTATTTCCGTATGTTTTTGAATTCAATTGCTTTGAAATGAAGTGAGTTGTTTTGCTTTGAGTTTAGTTCATTTCAATTGGGTTTATTCGAATTGAATTACATTGATTTCAATTAATCTGGATTGAATTAGGTTCATTTGAGTCAACTTTTGGAAGTTACTCACCAGGCTGGCATTTCAAAACATATTTTTTCCATTTTTTATTATTTATTATTTTCAATATTTTTAAATCCTTTTTAATTTAATTTTAAAAATATCTTTAACTGATTTTAATTTAAATTTGATTTATTCCATTTGTTTCATTTGATCAATCTTTTTCTTAATTTAAAGGAATTTTTTTATTTTATATTTTATATTCAAAGCTTTTAAATGTTTTTCAAAGACAAGGTATCTACAAGGAAAACCACACCAAAAAAAACTCATGTTTTTTTATTTGTCAAAATGACAAAATTACAATTAAATCAAAATTAAAGAAAGATAATAAGATTTTATATGTACTCAAATGCACAAATCAAATGATTCATAATAAGCAAAGCCATATTAAATGAATTGCTTTGGAAAGGACTTGTTGTGGATCAAGTCTTTTAATGTTCAACCGTTTGGATTTCATTCACCCAAATCCCACATACACATGAAAACAAATTAAACACCAAGGTAACAATTGCAATGTTCATATTTCTAAATTCCAATCACCCAATTTCAAACCCCACCAAAACTTATAAAAACCCAAAGGCTCTTAAAAAAACTTCCAACCAGGAACACCCAACACCTTGGGCATCTTTATGAAATCCAAAACATTACCTACATTTTATATCCTTTCCAAAGCTCCCCCTAATCTTTTATTATGCATTTGTTGGAAACAAAATATCCAATTAAATAAATCAAAGTTTGTCAAAACTTATGAAGCATCTAGAATGAAGCAAATTAAGCCTTGTCTCCTCCCATTGGTACTCCCAAGTTAGGTAGAGACTTAGGATCAACTACAAGGGTAATATTAATAGGACAATTATGCAAGTGGTTAAATACATGCCCAAAAGTAGTATTGACATTGATTATGTCAAGAAGTGATGTAGAAATATTATATTCAACCAATCCTTGTACTTGGGTAGCTCTTTTTCAAACTTGTTACAAAATGCATTTCCAGATTCCATCACATTTCTAGATCCACTAGTGCCATAATAACCTACTCCACACTTTTCCCTAGATCCACAAAAGTAACACCAACACCAGGAACTTGATTAGCCATATTTTATCAATTTCCAAAAGCCATAGAAACATTAAAACTAGGAAAAGGAACCGTAGTAAGGATGTCAAAAGGACTTTTAGATGCAACGCCAACAAAAGAATCACAAACCCCATGATGAACATAAACTCCCATTGCACCATCAAACACAACACCAACAATTCCATCACACACCACATCGACCTCATTAATTCCAAAATCAACATTGTCTTCTTTAACAAAAACTTGCATACAAAATAAAAACAAAATATTGCAATTTACACTTACCATTGAATTCACATACCTTAAACTTTTCATAGGCGATCTTTTTCTCATTGAAAACCTTTTCAAAATGTAATAATCAACAAGATCTAATTTCACCATAAATAATTTGTTGCATCACTTTATTATCCGTACAGAAAAAAAAACAATTTAAAAATAAATCACAAAAGAAAAAATAAAAAAGTTTTCAAACTTACTTGCCATACGATATAGGGTCCTTGTGGCCAAATTACCTCCATACCATACTTTTGAAATACACCTCTTCCATCCATGTAAATCCAACACATCAACCCATTTTGTTAAACAAGATTTTTGTGTAAATCAAGTAAATCACTAGTTAGCTTGGCCACAATGAGATGAAATTAATTATGACCAATAAGATTAGTCGTAAACCATATCTCATCATGATGCATCCATTTAGTTTTAGGCCGTAAAAATAATGGATGCAGACATGGTTTGCTTACAGGCCAAGTAAATAGATGTCAACGATCACATCAAAAAGGTTTTTTATAAATTTTAATCACACCAAAAACTTTTTATAAATTTGAACCACATCAAAAACTAGGCAATTACAACATGCCAATTTGCAAAACATTAGGTTATTTCTATCCACCCATTTTTGGAAATGTCTTGACAAAACCTCAAAGCCATGCCAAAAGATAAAAAAACAAACTAAATTCATCAAAGTCCACAACACAGAGTTCAAAACACCCCCTCATGAAAAAATTCCACATACAAGAATAACCAAACATTTAGTTGAAGCCAAATGGAAAAGTAAGCAAACACATTTCATGTCCTAACATTATGCGCTCCTTTCCAACAGATTACACATATGACTTTTTAATAGTCATTTCGAGATTAATAGTTGAAGATTACAAAGGTGCTTCATCACCCACAAGTTTCACACAATGGTATTTAATATCCATAAAGATGTTGGAGGGGATAACATGTGTTTTATTAGTTCGCACAATCCGTTATTGCTACATTTGCTTTATTAACTATCCAACACCTCGCATAAGATATTGGATGCTGCAAAAAGACTAAATAATCAACATGTAGACAACTGAATTCTTGAAAACAAAAAACTTAATCATACCAATAAGTAGTTAATGAAAAACCAATGTTCCAAAAAATAAGGTTTAGGATTATAAATTCAAGTCCCAAATTAGTAGCTACAACACAAAAGGTTGTAGCAATATGTCTTGTATAACTTGAAAATAAGGGAAGAAAACAAAAAAGCAAAAGCAAAAAAGTGGCGATGCTTTACGTGGAAAAAAACCCTTTTAGATCTTCTAAACAAAATTTTTGTAAAGGCACAAAAGAAATAGAATGCACAAACAACTAAATATTCTTCATAAATGTTGGCTTTGGGAAAGTGCCATAAAAACCTAAACACTAAACCATAATTGAAAAATAAAATAAAAAGAAATTAATTCAAAATAAAAAAGATAAAAATTACTTGGTTGGAGGATACATGTTACCATCTTTTTTTGGTACTAGCAAAACAAAAGATGGAAGCATATCCACCAAATTTTTAACAAAGATTCATCTTCTAAAAGATTAGCAATTGATCTTATTGTATCGAAATCATGAAAGACTCTCCATTCATCAAATGCATTCTTCGCCCATAGTTCACTATCTTGTTAATTATCCAACTGCCTTTATTTACATTGTCAACTTCCTTTTCATCAATATTTAGAAACCAACTCTTTGGAACAATATCCCTAACAAGATAATTAAGTTCCATCCCCTCTCCAACTTCAAATCTAGAAAGCATGGGATCACTAGAATTAGAAATAAGAATCATCTAACAATTTGATATACAAGACACATTAACTCAGGTAGGACACATAATGGAACCAAATGCAAAAGAAACAATATTAAATGTAGAAGGATGAATAAAAGCATCATTTGCAAAACAAGAGCTTGAAGGGATGCCATACTATTCAGGGCCCAGAGAAATGTAGGGATCAAAATATTGACCAAACACATTAGGACTACATAAATGAGCTTTTTGGAGTTCTTCTATAGACATTTCTTATTCTCTTGAATCTTTTCTACATTGTAGAGCTCCTTTCTAAATTGTTTTTACTCTCTAGACATTGTTATTTTTTGGAGTTTTACTAGGGCATTTCTTATTATCTTGAATCCTATTGGATTCGTATTGATTCTGGAGTTTTTCACTATTCGAAATTCCTCTTTGAATTTTTTATCTTTAGACATTTTTATTCTCTAGAGTTCCTCTTTGGATTTTTATTTTTTTTCTTGACTTCCTCTTTTGATTTTTTGGACTTTTTTTTGGATTGTTTCTTTCTAGATTTCATTACATTCTTTGGATTTTCCCATGTTTAAAAGATTGTAGTGGAAAGATTTTTTATCACATGTATTGCAGCTTTTGGTGTTGACCCTATTTTCATAAAACAAAAAAATGATTGTGAGGTGGTGGCTACTACAAGACCCATAAAGGATTTGTCAATATCACAATGACTATGTTACAATCTCAATCAAAGAGCCTCGTCACTATCACTAGTATAATGGAAACCAATATAGCCAATTCGAAGGTTCTATTAATAACAAAAGTAGATGTTAACATAAACAAGAAAAAAATAGTAAACTCAAGGGCAACTAAAGATTATGGATTAATTATGTATGCAAAATTCTTAGCAAAGGTTAAGGAGTTGTTAAACTTGTAACTAATAGTTGTAGTTCTACCAATGTTTTGTTGGACCATCGAAGTGTTCACTAATGACATCAAATGTGAACCATGGAAATACCTATATAGGAAGTTGATAATGCAACAACTTTAAACAACTAACTATATTTTGGTTTTGTAAACTCAAAATGTTTCATCAACCTTATCCATTTGCATTAAAGTCCTCTAATGCCCATGTTCCACCCTAATGTTAAATCATGCATGCATTTTGTTGTATGCCTTAATTGCATACACATTAGTTTCAAGGGACAGCTTGTGCCTCCACATCACAAAAATCTCCTTTCATATATCCAAGGTTGTCCAACAAGTACTCAAATTACTCATTTGTATACAAAATACAAACACAATTTTTTGTCTTTCAAATGTTTGATTGGTGTAAGATGTTAATATCAAGGAATGACTTGAGTACCCTAGGCCTAGGTAAATGAACAACTCATAGTGGTCCACCACCACCATGTTATTCATATGATACATTTTTTCCTACTCGTTAAACCAACTCCTATGGGTAGGCTTGTAAATTATTGATGAAAGTCCCATTAAAAAATATAATTGCATACATAATCAACATTTGTTTGCTCCTCAACAATGGGCCATTAGATTTTGTTAACAATGAAAAATTGATGTAATATGCAATAAAAATTATCATTTCTTGCATTTTTGGTCCAATTCCGAAAGAAACATCATACATCATAACATTATCATGTTTTATATACAAGATGAAACTAAAAAAATATTATTCTAAGAACACAAACATTGTGTAACCTACACAATCATTAAGATGTCTAAACACCTACAATGGGATCAATTGATTGTTCAACACCTTCTTCCAACTCCACTAGTGTGAAATACCTACAAATGTTGCCACATGTTATTGTATCTTGTGCTATAATATGATCTTTTGCATCAATTTCATTACATACCTACTTGTTATTGGAGGGAAAACTTGAATAGAACTATACAAGAAAATTCCATAGGTATCAAGTGGAAAAAAATTCAAGTGGAATGGGGCCCTCCAAAAGAAAAATAAAACGAAGTGAAATGGGGGTCTCAAAAAGAGAAAAAAAGTTAAGTGAAATGAAATGTTATGACATTTGGAAAAGAAAAAAAAACTTAAATTATATTTATATATGAGTTCCCTTTCATTAATTTATTCATCTTTTTAAAAAGTCCTAATTTGATACATGTCAAAAAAAATATGTTTATTCATTTTATGACTTTTGAGATATCTTTAATATGTAACATTTTGGTGTGTACATTGCTTTTATTCATCGAATGCCATCTTCGACATTAATATGCATCAAATTTCAAATTTGCATTTTGAAAGTATTTTGAGATTTTTTCTTTGAAGGTGGGTCTCCAAAAACTTATTTTATCAGAAAAATTTGAATGTAGAGGTGTTTGATTTGTGAATATTTTTAGAGCCTATGGTTTTTAATACTTCATGTTTTATCCTATTTGTGTTTTCAATATTTGTAGCATATTATTTATTCCAATAAAGGTTTACAATGTTGGGTGGTTTTCAGGTTTTTTTAAGACTCATTGAGGATGGGTTTCTAAATAGTTTATTAGATTCACCTTGATTCTTTAGTTTATTTTAAAATTATGTTTCAAAAAGACTCAAATAGGATTTCAAAATTTTGAAAAAAATTATTTTCATCTGGGTTTCAAAATGTTGAATTTCACACATTTTAGACTTGTATGTATTGAAAGGTGGTTCTCACAAATGAACATTATGAAGGCGAAAATTTGAAAATCATCAAGTGATAAATTGAGTTTCATCTAGTCTTTAATTTCTGAATGCCTCCAATGATGCTACAAATATTTTCATTGTTCCTACGTGTACAAATAATATAGATACTCTCAAACCTTGTGCATTAAATGTTCACTTTCAACATTTCATACTGAAATTTAATAGAATATCTTTATTTTGCAAGTACCATTTAATAAAATATCCTTACCTTGAAACCATGGCCAATTTTTAATTTTTTTCTCATATTGTTGACATTAGTTTAGATGCAGGTTGGATATTGTTTATCATACCAAATGGACTCAATGGCCACTCGTCAAGGTTGTTGGTTATTGCACATTGTTGCATGATTATGATACTCCTATTTAGTATTGCAAGTTTATAAACCTTAGTAAAATAGGAATTACAAGTTTATTTCCATTTGTAGTAATTGTAATTATATACTTTAGTTCTATTTCCATGGTCATCCTTTCACCACAAAATTAGGAACTCATGAAAAATGTAATTTACTTTGTGAATTTATTGATATTTAAAATATAACAACCCCTTAAAAGAAGTATTGTGTGCAACAAAAACAATCAAAATTCAACACAACATATTTTGCACAACACATAAGATTGATCTTTTTACATTTCTGCATCTTTCACAATGCCAATGTGGTTATACCATCAATGATTTGGGCATCCATTTGCTATGTTGCCCATGTAGGAATGAGCGCACTGTAGCCCATGATACGTTTTGAAATACCTTTGAAGCTATCACATTGACGAGTGGAGCTCATGTACAAAGAGAAAATTTTCACCTTTTCCTTCACCACACACAAAGACAAGTGGATATTGTTATCACTAGAGACATTTTTTGAAGCTTGGCAGACATTGTCATTGTTGATTTAACTCATATAAATATGGTGCAACATGTTTTAACAATGACAACACATGCAGTGACAGTTATTGTTCAAAACAAGGCATGATCCTACACAAATCGAATGTCAGGAAATGATTTCATTTTGCCATAGAGACCTACGGCTGTCTCCATCCTTATTTTGATTCCTTTCTAACTTCTTGTGTACATGCTTGTACAACTCGCTATTAGTAGACCTCTTTGGTACCTTTGATGCTTATATTTCATTATAAGCAATGAATGTCAAATAGCTTTATATCGTGCGCAAGCAATCACAATTCCTCAATGTTTATATCTCATTGTAGGCAATGAATGTCAATAGCCTTATAGGTGCGCAAGCCATCATGATTCTTCAATGCTTATATCTCATTATAAGCAATGAGTGTCAATAGCCTTAAAACATACACAAGCCATCACCATTCTTTCAACAAGTTGCCATGCTTAATCATAGTCCATCTCTTCCACATATATCAACTAGTGCACCTCCATCACTAACTGATTTATGGCATAGGATACCTTTTTAACATTACATTTTCCACTTCATTACTATTGTTTTGATGGTCTTGATTTTCCTTTCATGTGTTTACATTTGCATTAACATGCCTTGTACTTTTTGAAGATGGAAATTTTTCCTTTCATGTGTTTACATTTGCATTGATATGCCTTGTACTTTTTGGGGATGGAATTTTTTCCGTCCATGTGTTTACATTTCCATTGATATGCCTTGTACTTTTTGTGGATGGATTTCCATCCTCATTTATACATATATACATGTTTTTCACTTTTCAACCTACATACACCAAAAAATAAACAAACAAACAAAGACAATTCCAACATTGATTCTAACATTTTACAAAAGATGCTATGGTTGTTGACCTCACAACATGTAAAGCACTAAAGAACACTCCTGGTGTATTTTGGAAGCACCTTATACACATTGTCTATGCTTCCTCAAAAACAAGAGGCACACCTTTACACCACAAGAGGCCAGTTAAAAGTAATTACAAATTAAAAAATCAAAGGTACTTTTAACCAATAGATTTTTAGTTTTCTTATTGACAGAAGGAGATTTGTTTACCTAACAAAACACCGAGTCAAGACGAAACTGCATTGATTATATTCACTGATTTTCTTAAAATTTTAACAATCAAGTTTTGTTGGTGTATATTTTGTGGTTAGTACAACAAATTTCACATGTATATTGTGAATTGGTAGTTTCACATCAACACTCATACATTGCACAAACAATGGGGGTACTCTTGAAACAATTAATTGCAATTCAAATGTATACAATAGTGGTACTCTTGTCCAATCTAAAGTGCAAAATAATTCCTGAATACTTTAGAATATTGAAAACCAAAAACATATTTTGGGTTTGCTCATCTGCTCCCCCTAAATGAATGTGGTGAGTTCAATATCAACAATTGTTTTCCCTCAACCATTGCAGCATGTCACCTTCACATGGTAACTTTTCGTTGGTGCACACAGTTGTATCTTCTGCAACAGGTCAGGTCAGTTCACAGGCTAACTGCTTGAATTCAGTGCTGCTCTCAAAAGCCTAGTGCATTGAGCAAAATGCCTCCAAGAAGATCAACCATGCAGGTGACAGTCTATACTCATGACAGGCTTGCAATCTAGTAAATATTTAAGTACAGTAACTGTAAAAGGTATACCTGCTCATTTGGATCCAGGCTTGTAAGAATCTCGCAATGTGACAGTTCGGTTGAAGACAACCTTCTGTTCAGAAGAATCTTTATCAACACAGAAGTAACCTGCCAGGAAATATCATAGCAGTCAGAATCAACAGGTTGTGCTTCTCACTGTCGTGAAACAACATACAACATTTGCCAACCTCTGTAACCTGTCACCAAGATTTTACCTGAACAGAACCATAAATAAGTTCCCTTGAAGGGCCCAATTCCAAACATGTGGCATGACAGTTTACTGAACTATTTAGGAAGGAAAATCAAGAGAGAACTCACCAAGGCGCTCAAACTGGAACCTGTCACCCTCCTTAGCATGCTTCAGAGGTGGCACAGCATATGCATCAGTGATCACTTCTTTGGAGTCTGGGTTCAGATCTGCAAGCCAGTCATCGAGCTCGGCAGGATTCTGCAATCACAAGCAGCAGCACTTAACCCAGCTGATATCTGAAACTAGATATTGCAGACTCCCAGTCTCTTGACGTATGTTTTTTTTCTTTTAGTGATTGCGAGACAGTTTGCATGTCTCCTTGTTAGCAGATGCTGTCCAGGGGGTTTGTTGCACATCCAATATGATCTATCATTTTAAACATCCAAAACTTCCAGATAATACTAACCCAAAACCTAAATGTCAGTGGTGAACCCCAAGGACATAGGCAGTGCATGCAAAGAACAACCTGACTAGTTTTGAATTCAGGCAAGACTCACCACTTGAACAGTTCAAATATGTAACATATCAAGGAGGATGAAGTCACAAACCTCTGATTTGAACAGCTTGTCAAACAAACGGACTTCCACCTTCAGTGGTTCCACACCAGGAGATGGCTCTGCCACCCAGTGTATCACACCCTGCACAAACCCGAATATTAGGCTGAATCTCAAGCTAAAATCTGGTCACAGAAGGCTAGTGAAGGAAATAACTTTCTGAACAACTGTTGAGATGCTTAAGTCCAGTCAGGTACAAACTTTAGGCTTGGTGCTCTTGCTGCGGTCGTATTCTACATGGACCTCCAAAACTGTCTCCTTGTCATCTGCCAGTACTACATTGGAACACTTGACAGGATAGGCCCATCTGCAAACAAATGCATGTTCATCAGTTTTCCAACATTTCATTTGCAGAGGCACATTCACAGACACCAGTAGGATCCAGAGTCTGTAAATCAAATTCATAAATGCCCTTGAAAAGTCAGACAAATTGTGAAGCAGTAGGTCAACCTGAGCAAGACACTTTTGCCTGGTGCAAGACCATAGTAATCTTTTGCATCCTTCAACCGAAAATCTGATGATTCTATGTACAGCACCTTTGAAAATGGGACCTGCAGCACCCAGAAACAAGAGTGATTCTCCAGATAAGTTGACTCTGCAAGGCAAAAACTCTACACAACTTCACAATGCAAATCTGTCTCACTTCCAACCACTGGCAGATAACCTTACTGAAAGTCTGCTGTCATGGAGAAAAATTAGATTTCCAGACACTGCGGACATCAAGCATACACAAACATTTGGTAAATCTTGAAAACTTCAATAGTTGGCTGGACCAGGTCTTGACAACAAAACAAGATCAAAAACTCCATGAGCAGCCCCCTACTCAAGCCCCCCTCATTCTATTAAAGGAACTACCTTGGTGGAAGATCACTTACTTTGTAACTGCCTTCTCTGTCATCAGGCCAGATTTTTGCATCCAGTTCTTCCACCTCGCCCTCTTTCAGGTTCACTACTACAACCTGCAAAGGTCACCGCCCACCACCCCACCATCCATGTGCTTAGCTATAGTAGAAGTCATCATCAACATCCAACATATACAATCATGATGAACATGTAGCACATGTGGGATACAGATGAGATGTATGCATAGATAATACACACCTTCAAAGGCTTGAGGACAACCATTGTTCGAGGACAATTCCTGTCCATCTCACGTCTCACATAGTGCTCAACCAGCTCCGTACGGATTATGTTATCACTGTTTCAAATATAAGAATTCTGAAAAGGATAAGTGCACAACTGATGTAACTTTTAGTCCTGCAAACTAGTGGCCACTCATTAAGGTGCTGGCAGAGGGTCTAAAGAGGTGCTACATTGCTGTATTGCCTACCTCAACAAGGAATTCACCATGAAAAACATACCTGCGGGTGATACCAATGCCTCGGCAGAAAGCATTGATGGCCTCAGGAGTAAACCCTCTTCTCCGAATGCCTGCAAGTGTATGCAGGCGGGGGTCATCCCATCCATCAACATAGTTCTGAGTTACAAGAAGGTTCAGCTGCAAACACAGGCACAACACTCAAATTCATGCCTGCAAATGTGATAGACCTATCACATTCCTCTGCCAAGGAACAGGACAGAGAATTTCTCAACCCCACTTGGGATTCCTCTATGACTAGTTGTTACCCACATTGGAAAGTGCTGTCAAGATTAAAACACATGTTGATAATGTTAGATTGGTACTCAAGTGCACTTGGAGCCATTGTTCATTTTGTAAGATCCTTCAGGAACAGGAAAGTTTGACATGAGTGTGAAACATTTTGGTGTGAAAATCTTTGATGCGACCCATTTTCCCAAAAAGCAAGTATCATACCTTCCGTTTGGACATGACAGTATTTGCTACACTAAGGCGTGAATATTCCCACACATAAGGCAGGTAAAGATCAAGTGAATCCAACAGCCAGTAATATGATGCTCGCCGTGACTCAAATTCAAGGGTACAGAGCTGCAGGCACAGAAAACAACACAAAAAATTTCAGAAGCTGAGGATAAGCAGTTAATTGACCTTACCAAACATTTCAACAAGTACTGCTAGCAGGCTGATCGGCAAAAGTGATTCTTGCACAAATGATATCAATCAATTAGTCACAATGTCAATTTTGAATAAGAACAGCAACTTACAGAATGGGTGATATTCTCAAGAGAATCGACAATACAGTGTGTATAGTCATAACTTGGATATATGCACCATTTGTCACCTGCATGTGGGTGTGGTGTAAACTGCACAAATGCAAATGCCAAATTGAGTTATGTCTCTATCACTGCCTTCTTGGGCTTACAACAAGGGAGCATTGCACCTGACTATTAACCTGTTACCCAATAATCAGGGGCTCAAGGACTTGAAGGAATTTAGGACAAAAGATAGTAAATAAACAAATAAGGACCACCTACATCTGCCACAAACAAGACACACATTTTAAAATTGAAAGCAATGTCGTCACCTTGATTCTGTAGGCAATTAGGTCATACATGTTGAAGTTTTCATTCTGCATATCCTGCTTCATGCGTAGTGTTGCTTTGCCTTCATCAATCAAACCACGTCGCATGTCTGAAAAAAGCTTAAGGGATTCACTTATTGGTCGATCCCTCCAAGGACTGTCCTTTTTTTCTGCCCGATATAACTTAATTTCATCAGCTGTCTGCAATTGACAGAGGCCACAAAGGAATCTTGAAGTATCAGAACACAGTGCCTGCAATGTTGGAGAAAAGAACACACACAAGTTTTGAGGAAAATATGCCACACCTGATGATCAACATAGGCACGTCCACGCTTTATCAACTCAACAGCCAATTCATAGAGATCCTGGAAATAATCGCTACTATAGGTTATCTGCCACTCCCAACAGTAGGCAGTTTTCAGTTTCCCAGAGGTCACACATTGGTGTCAACGCTTATGGAGACAAATCAGCCTCCAGATGCAATAGAAGGTCACCAATAATCCATCCTAGCATATTATCCTTTCATAGACATGCAGCCTGCAAATACTGGAAAAGGTTGACAGCCTCAGTCAATCATTAAGTGGCACCTTGAAAGGCTTCCATCCCATCCATGAAACTATGTTCTGAATGTGGTCAATGTATTCCTGCTTCTCGGCCTCTGGATTGGTATCATCAAATCTGTTCCAGGCCACCACAACCAGGTAATGAAATGCAACTATGACAACTAGCAGTCATTGAAGTGCTACTCAACCACAAAAAGCAGAGCAATATGACAGACCAAAATCATAGAACACCATTGACCCACCTTAAGTAACAACCTCCACCAGTCTCCTTGGCAAGACCAAAATTAACAAACATGGCCTGCACAGAAATCAGAGAAAATTT
Source organism: Sphagnum contortum (assembly GCA_963920785.1). Classification (NCBI taxonomy): domain Eukaryota; kingdom Viridiplantae; phylum Streptophyta; class Sphagnopsida; order Sphagnales; family Sphagnaceae; genus Sphagnum; species Sphagnum contortum. Next base: position 797,512 of record OY987290.1, on the reverse strand, counting down.
GAGAAAACCAGTTGGAACAATCGCTGTACTATTACAGTTAGTTGGTTTATATGGGAGAAAGATGACAAGAAGAAAAGCATGTGCATGAAGACTGAAACATCTTGAGATGAAAGCATGCATGGACAAATGTTGACAATGTTCTTGAAGTGTTTCTTCAAGAGATACTTCCACCCCCAAAAAAACTGCAAGAAGGCAACAAATGACCATAGCCAGGAAAAAGAATCCACAGACACCAAAAGGAATTTGATGTAAAGTGGGAGACATAGATATCTCATGAGAATTGAGAAATCTCCAGTCTCACAATTAAGAAAGCCAGACAAAGGTTTATACTTCTTCATTTAAGTCAAAAAAGAATTCCAGAAAATGACTTACAAAACTTCCAAAGGAAAATATGACAAAGACAAAACAAGAACAAGAAAACAAAAATTACTCAATCGCACTATGGATAGTGAAAGAAGTAGACAAACAGAAGACAAGACTCTTCAATGAACTGCACAACAGCAGGAACAGTGGTTCAAAGTGTAGGTACCTTGGCATGTCCAATGTGCAAGTAGCCATTTGGCTCAGGAGGAAAGCGAGTGAGAACCCTGCCACCAGTTTCTGTCAGATGCTTCTCTAACCTTTCGCGTGAGTTATGAGGTCTCCAAATGCTTTTGTCACTGAAGAATATTTCTGTGTGCACCTGAGACATAGCAGATCACAGTTGAGACCTCTAATCAAGCAAAAAAAGCATAAAGAGAATACCCCCAACGCATTCCAGAACATTACCAAAATGTTGTCCTGTGGCTTGGGGAAGATGGAATAGGGGTCATTCTCTTCTGGCACAATCCCAGCTGAGGCCTCCCGGTCAGTACGACTTGTAGGTCTCCCATCCTTCAAGCCCAAACAAATGCCACTACTTAGCCAATTGTTGGGTCCGTAGTGATGGACATCAACATGCTCATCACAAAAACAAGGCAGATTATCAGCGCCTTCTGGGGCAGGATTTCCACATTCAGTGTTAATATCCATCAAAAATTGCACCAAAAATATCAGTGCAACATCCAGTACATGAGAGGACTAGGATAAGATTGTCACCTCAACCCTGGGATTCTTCTCTTTCTTCTTTCTGTCAAGCTTCTCATCATCAGCAGCAGTCTTCTCCCCCAACAGATCCTGCATCTGTTTTTCAAGCTCTTCCTGTAGAACTTGCCCTAAATGGTTCAGTTCATTTTCCACAACCCCCAAAAGTGAACAAGAAAAAGAGACACCTAAAACTCACACAATCCTCCAATATGCATGCACAGTATGGAATAATTGTCAAATTATCTTGGAATGCCAGAGTTACATTCCACCTTCATTCAACAGAGCAGAAAAAGCAGTCAATATCAATAAGGAGGTAGGGAGCCAGGGCTGAAATGACATAAGTAAGCTTCTCTCACACAAGCAATTGCAAGTATATTCCAAGAGGGCCAGGAAGAAGAGAAAATTACTTTCAAGAGCTTTCCATCAGCCCATGGCAATTTAGTTCGGACATCTTTGAGGAGAGTTCCAACTACAATCCAACAAACAGAAGGTCATTAGACATTAAACAAATAGCACACAAAAACAATTGAAGGCAACTATTATGTCAGTTCCAACCACACCAACACAAACACCCAAAAAAAAAAGTGCAGTCATAGCCTTATGTGTGAGACACAAAGTATCAGACATTTGCCTTCATCACAAGCATCATAAGACCTATGAAAGTGAACATAATATAGAGATGATTCGAAGATTGAGCAGCGGGGTCTTCAACATATCATGAACTGTCAAGGAAACAAGAGGGAAATCCCTGTCATAAAGACCAATACCAACAAAAACTGGAGAAAATTCATTACTCACTATTAACACGATACCGTTCAGCCAGCAAAACATCTTTGTTGCTTCTTATCACATCAGCAACACCTGCCTTGATGTCTGTTAGTGACACCTCCACCCCTGCCACAACAAAATTCCAGAGATACACTTATGGTATTACAGTGAAGATAGATTCAGAGAGAGTTTGAATTTTTCATTCAAGTGCTAATGGCCAGGTTGCTGAATTAGATGAGCAAACATTTTTGTAAGTTCATAGAAGCCAGTTCAAACATCTCCATGAAGCCATACATACCACAATGTATGCAACAGCATGACAAACATATGAATAAAAAAAGCACCTATAGCTAATGGTCACTTTAATGGGGTGACCATGATCACCACAAGAAAACAAAGACAACCCAACACCACAGTTATAATAACCCAAATGCAAGCGAAGTATAGATGCCTAAATGACAAAGAAAGAAATAGAGGACACTATCTGGTGCCTTGGCTAGAAATTTATGAAGAGAAAATTTGATGAAGAGAATGGCCCATACCAACACCACATTTTTCCTCAAACTCAACCTCATTGTAGGAGTCAGGACCAACAAGGGCAAGAAAGGCAAATGCTGCCTCCAATTGTGGCACTGTTTTAATCTGTAAAGACAAGAATTTCAGCTTATTATGATACCCAAAAACCACACAATATTTATTACCTGTATGTCAAACCCTCATTTCCTTTACCATTTAGAAGTGTCACTTCTAAGGTGTACACCCAAACACCAGCAGCTGAAAATATACACATCTATGAAGTTGCAGAGAAATCTCTGCACTAACAAACACAACAGCAAGTGCATTCCTAAGCTTATGAGAGTTGCTGCTTGCAAAGAAATTTCACCAGAAAAAAATACATAAAAGTTGCAGTCTATTTATCTCAACCAGCTTTACAAATGTTCCTCTCTGTATCCCAAGGTTCTATTATTGCACATACCCTATTTGTGATGATGTAGTTGCACAAAGCTGGTCGGTGCTTCAGTGCATTGGCTGGGTACTTAGTTGCTACCTGCAACCATCCAGCAACCATCAAATGCAATTCCAAACATTACACCATTGTTTTTATGCCAGTTGCCTTCTCATGCTGTCGTTGTATTGTGCAAAAGTTCCCTGCTATTGCACACTATACCTGAGCTGCTTTTAGTTCAGGAACAAATGCCATATGGATGTTCCACAAGATCATCAAGCAGCAAAAGTTTTCATTTTCGATTCAGTCACAGGAAGTGAAGTTCCAAGATTTACACAAAGACAGCATCAACCATGAAACCAAGAAACTACAAGAGAACAACACTAGAAAAAGAAGGAAACAAAGAAATATTACACAAACCCTGCGCTAAAGAAAGAACAAGAACATACAGTGTAAAGGAGGTTGCCGATAGATTTGTCGCATCCCTGTGCTACTCCAGCCTGCAGAAGAGCCCCGGCCGCTCCTCGGGGGAAGAGTGTTAGAGAAACCCCGCGCCCCCCACAAAGCCTTTACCAAAAAAAAAAGAAGAAAATACAAGAGCGGTATGAAAGCAAAAGCTTTAATGAGCATACATGAAAACAGACAGTACTTCTTCAAGAAAATGTTGACACAATGGAGCGATGGAGATCACCGACCTCCCGAACAACATCGGTAAGATTCGCTGTCACTTTAGGGTTGGCGACGGCATTTTGTGCAGTCTTGGAGTCCAATCCCAGACTCTTGAACAGCTCCAACGCTGCCGGGTCTCGAACTTCCTTGCTCTCTTTATCAGACGGCATGTTTGCTTTCCGAGAAAGCTTCAAAGCGATATGTACGTGTGAACAGCTAACAACTCCAAAGCTCACCAAATCCGCCCACAATAATCCCAAAACCCCAGAATTTTCTTTTTCAAGAATCCACGTATCAACAACGCACGACTAGCAGCTAGTTCAATTCACAAATTACAGCTACCGTAAGCACCACACTAAGCATTCTCAGCAATGTTTTTTGTTCCCTGAAGAACGTGGCGACTACGTTGCTACGTTGAGCCGGAGAGCCGTGCGCGAGCAGCACGCGCTCCGACGGCGACGATGAAGAGCTCACAAAACCCTGATTCCAGACGTGTGGTTGCTGTTCTTTCTCTCTACGACATTATATGGCGTAACCCTGATTCCAGATATTCTCTTGCCTGTGGCATTATATGGCGTAACCCTGATTCCAGATATTCTCTTGCCTGTGACATTATATGGCGTAACCCTGATTCCAGATATTCTCTTGCCTGTGACATTATGCGGCGTAACCCTGATTCGAGAGATTCTTCCCTCTACGACATTATATGGCATAACCCTGATTCGAGATATTATTGTTTCTGTGACATTATTTGGCGAAACCCTGATTCCAGAGTTTTTTTGTAACGTTATATGGCAATTTTAAACATAGAGAGTGGGTTGGAAAGCACATAACATTGTAGGCGAGACGCTACATACCACCCATAGAGTTCTATACGATGCCTATTCTAGGCCACAATGCCCCACCGCCGAGCCTTCCATGGCACACATGCAAGCCTTGCTCATCGTTGTTTGTAAAACATCTCAATCTCTGTCAACCACCCTCAAACATGGTTGTCGTCGATAGAAAGTTTTCATATTTTGTCGATAAATTGAATTGACGTAGATTTTTTCCCCATCCATTATTTTAATGTTTGCTTAAACAATAAATCTTCAAACAAACAAGGAATTTGAATAATGTGTGAAATTGAGGGAGTCAAGAGACTAAATTTGAAATCCATCTAACATTAGCAGAATTGGAATAAGGTTTTTGAAGCATCCACAAACAAGCATTTGAAAGCAAAATAAACCCAACAAATGCCCTAAAACCTAGCTTCATCTTTTATAATTGAGATTCATGTTTTGCTTCGAAACCCATATGCAAAACTTGTTTCTAATCCCCAACATTCTGCTTCCATAAACCAGTCTACATTACAAACAAAGATATCTTGCAAGCTTACAAGAAATGCATCAAAATTGCATTTGGTGATGGAATACCATGGCAATAGTTTGTGTTTTTAACATGTATTTAGTTGTAAAAGGAAATATTTTCCAATTCCATCCAAGGAAATAAAATTAGGAACCTTCCCTTTCACCTTTGCTCTAACACATCATCTCCTATGTTTAGGGTTTGCTAACGTTGCTTTGCTTATCAAAATCTAGTGTTTCCTCAATGTTTTTTCCAAGATCCTTGCTTACAGACTCCATTCAAGTTTTCAACCTAAGATTTCAATTCTGCTTATTTCTATTATATAAAAATTAAATACATTTGTGTTTTCATTATTGTTATAGTACATCAACCCACATTTGAGGGTTCAACTTTTTTACCTTGTTTTGAGGGAGGAAGAGATTGCAACATAATTTCCTATTTTTTAGGAATCTAAAGGACTTAAGGTTTACTGACCTTATTTTATTGTTGAAAATGCAACAAAATTCCCTAGATATGGAATTCAATGTCTTTTACACTAGAATGTTAATTTTGCTTAATATTTTTCAATAAAGTTTTCAAGTGTCAATTTTGTAACAAATATTCATTCTAGGGTATATAATTATTTTCATGTAATGTCAAACCAATCCTAGTCCTCATCTCAGAACTCCAACATGCCCCTCTACCTCTGAAGTGTTGCGAACAAGGGAGTGCGCCTCAATTCATTTTCCTTATGTTGTCTTCACCTTTAGACTTGTAATGAATCCATCAAAGAACTTGGGGGTGCATCATAATGTTACAACTAAATTAGTCACATTTGCAACTAATGGGACAAAAGTTGTTTTTCTTGGATGAAAATTAAACTAAATGTTGTTCACAACAAATTTAAGAAGTACATGCCTTGTAAGGGGCATCCCCATGGGTTGATTCTAATTCTTTGGTGGTGTTGTCTTTTTGGGGGAATGTTTTGCCACATCTTATATAGACACTTCTAGCGATTTAGTAAAATCTTCCCATGTTTCACCCCTAACCTAGTATGTTCCTTAGCTTCAAACTTTATGATGGTGGGTTACATTTTCATTAATTCTTTCCTTGTGTACTTAAGGCACAAGTTCATCATCTTGTGATAAGATAATGTAGTCTTATATTTGAACTTACAAAACTTGCATTAGAATAAAGACATGTTGCCAAAAGTTGGTACATTTGGCCATTTCACATCAAAGTGTGTTTCCAAGGCTAATATTTCATATTCCTTTTCTAAGTACAATGCAACACAATGGTGTCTACATTGTTGCATTATGGATTTGTACATTCGACTTTTGCTTTTTGGACCGTTTAAAATTTGCAAATTACAAATAAATTATAGCCCAAACCCCAAAACTAGAACAACCATATTTACAAATGTTGAGAAATTGTATCAATAGATGGATGCAACTACTAGAATAATTTTGCACATTCCTCAAGTTAGAGCTTTGCATCATAACATCACTAAAACCAAACACCTTCCACACCTCCTACTACATTAAATGTTTTATGTATGTTCTTTGTTTTCTTATTCCCCTTCTACTTTACATTTCTCTTTACTTAAACCTAGAAAACAACCGACATTACACATGACAATAACAATAAGCATGAAAATCACCCAAGGTAGTCTTAAACCTTACATAATTGTTTCTTTGCTCACCATGTTCACCAACACATTCATGGTTAGCAAAAAGATGGAAAGATTTACCCCTTCTACCCATCTTGCTACTGTCGTTTTAGCAATCTCAATGTGTTTTTGTCGACCGAACAATCAAATCATATATGGGTCTTCTTGTGCAATTATGGGCAACATTCATCATAACAAATGTCTTTGTTCCCTTCCTCTTTTGCATTCATCATGGCATTGGTTTGCGTTGGTGAGCCTTTTGGTTCTATTGTATTGGAATGAAAGAGGTTCGTAACAAAAGTACTATTAGAATGAGCTTTCACCATGTCTATCATATTGGCACTAGACGTTGGACCCATTTGTTCAATTGGAGTTGAAGAGATCCTTGTTGTGTTCTTTCACACATGTGCCAAATCCATTATTACAGAAGAACTTTAATCAAATACCTCAATAATGTAAAGAAAACTAAGGGTCACATCACCACTTAATGCAACACAACTTCCTTTTGAGCAAAAGCTTTCAAAACATGTGCACCTAAACAATTAGTGTTGAAAACAATTAGTGATAATACAGATAACCATGAAATCTGAAATCCTCAAACCCTAAACCTACTTCCTTTGTAGTGCAATTTTTGCAAGAAGATCATCATTGTCTTCAAAACTCCCATTCGCTTATTTTTGTGAAAAATTTGAAATGTGCTCTTTGCATTTCTCTCATTTGCAAATTTATTGTTTGTGCTCACAACAAAACAAGTAATTTTAACTTATAGCAAAACATGGAAAATATTTGTCGATTATAAAACAAGGAAACTCTTTGTCGATGACAAAACACCTAAAATTTTCATCGATGATAGGTGGTCAACAAATGGGTTTAGGGTTTAGGGTTCAACAAATGGCGATGAGAGGGACTCGCATGTGTGAAATGGAAGGCCCGGTGGTGGGGGCATCGCGACCCCAAATAGGGGACAAAGCTCGATGGGGGGTATTTTGTGCCTTGCATACTCTAATACAAGGGTAGCTTCAACACATGATTAATTAAATTTGAAGATTCCATGTTGAATTTTGTTTTAAAATCCTATAGATTCCTTCACTAATCTTTGTTCTTTGGAAATTTCAATATTTCTCCAAATAATTTAATTAGTTTCAAACCTGCCAAGGTAGGCTACCACGGTATATAATTTTTTTAAAAATGATTTCTTAATTTTCCCTTCTCTTTTCTAAATTCTCACCTCTATTTGTCAATTTTCGACAATTTTTTGGTGCGGGGGAGAGGGGGGGTTTCGGGTGGGCTGCTGGAATCGCGGGTGGGAGCCGCCGCCACCGGGAAAAACCCCTGTGGTTTTTTGGGTTGCCGCTGTCTCGCAGTGTGCGCGTGAGAGGAGGAACGCCATCGCCGCCAACATGAACAAGGAAAAGCTCATGAAGATGGCCAGTGCCGTCCGCACTGGCGGAAAGGGAAGCGTCAGAAGGTACTAGTAACGCTCGCCGCTCTCAATTTTCCTTTCCTGCAGAATGTACTGAGTTTCTGTTTTCGGCTTCGTGCAACGAATTTAGGGTTTGAAGCTTTTTGTGTAGCTTTGCTTGTTTGGAAGCTAGCAGGTTATAGCCAAGCTGCTGCTTTGTTCAGAATTCGTGCGCTTGTGTGGGGAAATTTTCCCTTGCAAGTATGCTAGTGTTCGTTTTAAGCTGAGAGCTCACGGGGGGTTGTGATTGTCGAGAGCAAGAAATTGTATGTGCTTTTGAAAAAGACTGTGGGTTTTTGCCTTCTTCAGGAAGAAAAAAGCCGTGCACAAGACCACCACAACGGATGACAAGAGGTTGCAGAGCACGTTAAAGAGGCTGGGGGTGAACACCATTCCCGGCATTGAAGAAGTCAATATCTTCCTTGATGAAACTCTCATCCACTTTGTAAACCCTAAGGGTAATATGACCTCTGTACTCTTAAGTCTTTATAGATATCATATAGTTCATCTTCAAATGCCTTGCTCTTACACTCTCTCCTCTTGCACAAGGTGAAGCTACTGAGATGCAAGTCTTTATACATCCTACACTTCCATCAAATTCCTTTTTCTTGCACTCTCTGATGCATCAGGTGAAGCTGCTGCATATGGATCTTGGTGACATTGTGGCTTTATTGCAGCTGGTAGCGAGGTGCAACAAATAGGAGTTACAAAAGGCCTGCAATTTCGTTTCCTACCAAGGACTTCTCAGAAATTGAACTCTTTTTTCTCATTTGTATTGTGCTTGTTTTTACCCTGATCTCTGCAGTGCAAGCCTCCATTGCTGCAAACACATGGGTTGTCAGTGGGCCTTCACAAACAAAGAGTACGTCTCTGCTGTGATTGGTTTGATGGATGCATTTATATGACCTGCTCTGAGCTATGGATCAGTCTTTACATAGCAAGGGAGACCTAGGGTTCAGGGCTTTGGCATCTGACATGTTGCATCTCTGGACTTTTCTATGGTGAAACAGAACTGCAGGAGCTTTTGCCTGGGATAATCAACCGGCTTGGTAAGCTGACTTTGATCTCTACCAGACATTTGACTTCACACAGACTTGCATTCTAGCCATACAGATGAACTCCTAAATGTGTATCTCTGCTCTGCCTTGGGGTGATTGATATGATTAAAATGAAGATAGATATGCTTAATACAGCAAGTGTCTAGTTCAGAGATTGGCTCTTGTAGAAGAAGTGTTGCCATGAGTACCACTGGATGCAACATCCTACTTGGTTTTCACTATCATATGTCTTGCAGGCCCAGACAACTTGGTCAATTTGAAGAAGATAGCACAGCAATTTCAGAGGCAAGAAAGTGGACTTGCTGAAGATGAGGATGATGATGATGTTCCTGATCTGGTAGAGGGTTTAAACTTTGAGGACGCTTCAAAGCAGGAGGTTGCTGTGTAGTCAGCATGCTCGTGTGTACGCCATGTCATCCTCAAAACAATGACTTAATTAAGGCTTGCACAAACAATTTTGTTTTTGGTCATAGATATCTTTGTATTGCTGGAGATGTTTTGATTTGACAATAATGGGAGAGGCAATTTGTATTCATCACAATGGGCTAGAAAATGTAGTCTTGGTTTTAGAAATGGTTTGCTTACTCTTTAATGGATGTGCTCATGATCAGATTATTTTTTCCTCTTCAGAAAATATAATCCACTTGCATGATTTGAATTTATCTATATTAGAAGCTTGTCATCACTTCTTTGTGGATTGTAACCATTGCAGAAACACTGCATGCTGTCTGTGTTGGTACCAATGGAAGTTCAAAAGTGGTATGAAATTTTCTGATCAGGGGCAATTTGAGTGCTCTGCAAATTGAGTATGACAAATCATAGAACTTCTAAGGCTACTAACAACTGTGCACTATGATAAGATGCTATTTCTTCCGCTCAGCTTTATACTGTGTTGTCTGGCATTGTACTATGATTATTTGGCTTATAGCAAGTATTTTTGTAGTGAGTTAATGGGAATAGTGGTGTCATATGGGTATTTCTCTGGTTATAGGCATGTGTGCTAGATTGATTATTCAACAATTCTCAGGGAACATACCAGTCTCATGCCTAGTCCCTAGTCCTGCAGCTAACAAATTCCATAGTTACATGATATATCGAATGAAAGGTGCTTAAAAGATGTGGGTGGCAGTTAACCTGCAGCAGTGAAAGATGTTCTGGAGGCAATTGTCATTGCTAAGGATTACAGTAAAACCCACCTTCTGTATGTTTAACAATTACTCTTTAGGTAAACAGATCAAAGCTAAACCTCTGTAGTTCTGCTTGAGAGATCCCTGAGCTGTCCAACACTTTCTGTAATGCAATATTGTGAAACTCCAAAGCTTTACATTCTAAGTTTCTAATTTTTCAAAGGGTTGTGCATCTTGTCACTTCCTCATTTGGAATCCAGATTAGGATGTACTTTACATTTTGGTTTCCGACTTCCAGAGGATTAGCTTTAGGCTGAATTAGTTGGTAAATCTGCAATGTTCCCATGTGACCCTCCATATATTTCCTGTTCCTTCTTCACCTGAAAGCACTTAAATCAACACACAATGATTGGAGATAAGGATTTTGAGCATGCAATTCTGCAACTGACTGAATATTATGTTTCCAAGAGCAAATTACAAGACCGAGGAAGAGTAATTTGATGATCATTGTATGCATGCCTTTCATTTGCAAGTTAAATAACATGGTTTACTTTCCTACCATTTGTCTGAATTTACAGTTGTAGAAACAATTCACAATCATGTCATTGCCAAGCTGGTCACATGTCAGCAAAGATTAACCACATCTTTAATGCAGCTGACAATTTGCATATGTCTGATGCAAATGTAAAAATAGTGGCAGCAGCCCAAATTAATTCTTTTATGTAGCACCATATTTGAACTATAGTAGTGTTTCCGTATGACCAACTAAAGTTTGCAAGAGAAAACCAACTCCAACTGTGGCAACTTAGCAACATCTGTTTTCTAAAATAGTCACATCTTTTCTCAAATGCCCAGATCACCTGAGCTTTTGGGGAACAGGATTTGCAGCATCCTTTTGTAGAGTAGGATAAACGTGCAAAACTGTGATAAGTCAGTCAGAACTACATTTGGTGATGGGGATGTCACCTATAAAAAATCCCATGTGCAAGCCACTGACATATTATGTCAAAATCACTGTAGAAACCATCCATGAGAAACAACCTAAGACACAGAGTTCCAGATTAATTTGGAATCTGCAACGGTTGATCCTTTACAAGATCAGGGACTCAAAACTGTCTTTCAGATTCCCTTGTCAATATGAATTCTATACTGATGGAAAAACTGAGAAATCTGCATCTCAACTCTGGTTGTTACCTAACATAGCAGAAGTACAGCTTTCATGATCTTTCTCTTCAATAGCTGAAGGCAAAAAGCCTCAAGAAAAAAACCAAAACAACAGTAATCAAAGCAACCTAAAATCCTCAACATCATTGGTTCTTGATAGTGACTGGGAGGACTGTACCTTGACACTACTGTACTTTCTACACCTGGTGGCAAAACCCTGATAACTTTACATGGTACTACTGCCATTTCTATACCCAGTGGCAAAAAAACTGTAGATATGTTACACTGTACATGATGTTATGCTGTCCATGGTTGCACCTTTAATGCCATCTGCTTACCACCACAAAAACCTTGTCCTTACAGTTGTGCACAATGGGAGAGCTTCAGGTCTTGGAACAGTGGTGTGCATAAGTTCCATGGATGGCCTCTCTCCTCACTCCTCAGCAATTGTTTCTGTGACAAATGTCCAGTTTTCAATGCCCGTGACATATGCATATAAATGTGATGTCAGCCCTCTCGAGAGAATTGCATACCTTGAATTCACAGTTCTGCACAATCAGAGATCTCCAGCTGAATGTTCAATCATGAACAATGGTGTGCAGGAGTTCCATTGATGGCCTCTCTCCCGACTCCTCAGTGATTGATTCTGTGACCAATGTCCAGATTCCAGTATTACAGAAGACACATGTATGCAAAGTGATGTTTGGCACTCATGAGAGAGAATTGAATGTGGTTGTCATCTCATCACTACAACACACAGACTTTCAGGGTTGGATGATCACAAATGGGTTCTGCAGCAAAGAAGATGCAAGAGGTGGTGGTATATGTAGGAGACATGAAGAGAATTATTTATTTATTTATTCTTCAGGTGCTGCGTTGAAGCAAAGACAAAGAAAGAAGCGGAAAGTTCCAAGGTGGAAAAGGGAGAGAAAGTGTACCAGTAACACTGGCAATATGACCATTTGCAAGCACCTCCTTTACACTCTGAGCAGAGAGTGCGATCATCTCCCCCACGCTCTGGACGATCCCTTTCTCGTCTCCATCTTCTTGATTCGCTTGTGGTTCGCATACTGCTGCTGCTGCTTCTTGGCTTCCAGATGAAGGTGTGACCACACCATCATCAACGGACGCTTCTTCCACAGATTTGTTCCAAGACTGGTGGTCTCCTTCTCGGCGATTCGGAAGTGGCTCCTTGTTGTCGTCGTGGTCGATATGCGCATGTGTAAGAACAGCCTCTTTCACCGTATGAGCAGAGTAGGAGATGATCTCCCCAACGCTCTGAATGACGCTTTTGTTATCTTGCTCGCTCGCATCATCTGCCGCTAGGTTCGTAGAGCCAACAGCATCCAGCTCCTGAACAACAGCAGGATCCGGTTTCAATCCTCCGTTATCATCACGGCTGCCAGAAGCATCTGTCTCAGTATTCTTCTCCGGAGAGGCTGCTACCGCTCCATAACCGAGCACAGACTGATATATCATCTCCCCGACACTATGGAAGATGTTGCTTTCCGGCTTCTCTAAGAGATCCCGGGAAGGATTGGTGTCAGAACCCGGCATGGTCAGAAAAGCAGACTTCTCTCCTTCTTTCACTTCTTCTTCTTCGTCCTCTTCCTTCTTATTACTCCAGCCGGCGATGAAAACAAAAACCGGAAAGAAAACCAGCAACTTCTAGAGTGAAGGCCTTTGGAAAAACTCTTTCATCTGTAATCCATCACGTCAAGTAATGGAGCACTTCAGATCGTTCCACAAAAAAAGGATCTCTGTTCAACCTGTACAATGTCAAATCCTGGAGTAGAATAACAAGAAGGCAATATGGTAAGATCGCAGTTCTGATCGCAGTTCTTGGCACTAATCAAGCCTCTGCAGAGCCTTTTTCACCCACCCTAGAAACCTCGAATTAAGCACTTCAGACATCGACAACAAGAATTCTCTTGACACACTCAGAAAAAAGAAACATGCCGAACTCGCACTGATAATCACTGTATGGGCTTATTGCGCCATCTTCATTCTCGTACCTTCAAATTCTTTTTGTTTCCTATAGAAATGTGCGTACACTGCATTCAATATCTCTTTGTGTCTAACCCTGCAAGACAAAAAAAATTCTTCTCCTCAAAACACTGAAGAAGATTTTTAAAAAAAACAGCACATACCTCACCAACGTGATTGCAGACACGCAATTGCGGAGCGTAAAGTTTTCGAAATTTTGAGAAAGCGCTGTAGCAAAGCTCTCAAAACAGAGAAACGAACGATCAAAAGCACGTCTTCCGTGCTTAATTTAAACCCTAAACCCTCAAGCGGCGGTTAGGAGGTGGAAGAAGGGACTGGGAAAAAGGGGAAGGGAGGGAATTCGTTTGGCCTTGTGTAACAGTTACTAGTTTTCATCCTTGAGTCCCATCCTGTGAGACCATTTAATTACCAATTTGTCATCCATTTACCGGAAGTAAATGAGCTAATTACTTTTTGCCCAGTGTCAGTAAATAAACGGAGGGCAGGAGGAGAAAACCGCCAAAAGTGTGTCACACTGTGGCCATGCCATTTAGTTTTCATCCTGGAGTTCCATCCCGTGAGACCAATTAATCATCAACTCACATCCATTTACCGGAACTTGAAGGTGCTTAAATTTACTTTTGCCGCGTGTCGGTAAAACGGAAGAGGGGAAAACATCCAAAAAAAATTTTTAAAAGAAAAAAAAATCGAAGAACGGCTGAGATTTTCTTTGCCTTTAATCCTCCGGTAGGAAACTTTTACTGGAAAATAAGTGTGTGTGGAGTTACGATGGGAGATATTTTGGGAGCGAAAATTTGAGAGATAATTTACTAAACAAATGCTGCTGTACGAATCAGGTATCGACACATGTGATGCCGTACAGGATCCAACGGTTATTATCTCGGACAAAAATCGTGTCTCGCGAAATGTAACGGCAACTGCGTAGTTACTGCGAAAATTCACTTAAAACACTTGGCAGGTTGTGGAACGAGGTGATGTCGGTTTTGGGATTTATCTTAACCTGCGTTAGGTGAACCGGCACCCACGTTGTAACCATGGTTAAAATCCCAAATTCCATTTAAATATATTTGCTAAATCAGGTTCTCTTGTTCAAATCTAACAACTTTTGAGATTAATACTAAGAGGCCTCACTCAAGAAGGTGAAGTTACCAATTTGCATTGGGTCGGTCTTTGGTATTTTTTTATTTTGGAGAACCATCAAGCTTAGGTTTTAGAAGGGAGTGTTAGACTTTGTCATAATTATTTAATTAATTAATTTACTCATTTTCAAGAGACCCGGGCAAGGTTTCAAAATTTTGAGGAAAATAATTTTATTTAGTTTTCAAAGGGCTAGTTCTCACACATTTCACATCAACTGATTTTTAAAAATAATTTTCAAGATATATATATATATTATTTTTATTATTTTATTTTTTCGACATGAAAATTTTTATTTAAAAAAAATTACAAGAATTACCCAATACAAGATTTAAAATTTAAAAATGGATTTTTTTTTTCTTTTCAACATTTTATATGTCCATAATTTCATTTTGTTGAAATGAATTTTTATTTTTTTTGAATTTTTTTTTATAAATTTAGATTTTTTCAATTAATTCCACAAAATTGGAAGGTGATTAATAACCAACTCTAAGACTACTTGATCAATTTTTGTTCACAAAAATCAAATTTTTTACATTATTTGATACTAGTGGGTAACCCATGGCTACGGCACTCCAGCCACCCCGAACGCTCTGTTAAGCTCTATTGTCTGCACGATCATGTTACAACACCTTTGTGTAAACAATATTGCGAGTGTACACACCAACAGGTGCATCTTCATAAGTATCCTCCCACCCATCTGTAACCAACAG
Source organism: Sphagnum contortum (assembly GCA_963920785.1). Classification (NCBI taxonomy): domain Eukaryota; kingdom Viridiplantae; phylum Streptophyta; class Sphagnopsida; order Sphagnales; family Sphagnaceae; genus Sphagnum; species Sphagnum contortum. Next base: position 782,401 of record OY987290.1, on the reverse strand, counting down.
TTTCACCCCCTTGGGGCACCCAATGCGCGACATGGCCACATATAGTTGGCCATGTGTAAATACAGGCTTGGGCAGAAAAATGCCTACCATCTTCAATGTTTGCCCTTGTGCCTTATTGATGATCATGGCAAATGCAGCGCACAGGAAACTAACGACAACGCAGAGTGAAAGGCATTTGTTCTGTGTCTGAAGGTGTGATGTTTAACCATGGAATGAACATTCGTTGGTTCTTTGCAGGACCTGTTACCACCTCTGCTTCAATGACATGCTACATGAGTTGAATGACAATGAGCCTAGTACCATTAGTCAGGCCGTTAGTCATGTTGTGTAATAATATGATGGGACAACCCTCTGCAAGTGCAGTTCATGGGGTGGTACGCCCGAAAAACTAAGTGTGTTCAAGAACTCGGTGGGGTAAATGCCATGTTCTTCCCCATGCACCACAGAATCTGCGCTGTAATACACGCGGTGCTGTGCGGGCAAGCCATTGTGCTTTGTGAATGCATATTTGTCATTGATGAGTTTATTGAGTGCATCCACATCTTCGTTCAAAGGTGTAAGAATTGCACGCTCAATGATGTATACAGATCTTGCAGCATACTCAACAATAAATGACAGAGCGCCATACACTTTTTCAATCAAATCTGCCACAGTAGGGCCATTGTAGCACATGTCATGAAGATTAAGAATGGAGTCTTCACCAACAGAAGGATACACGCGCTCTGTGCCCTCCCCCACATGTTGTAAATAATCAGCAAATGTCTGTTGCCATGTGGCATCTGGCTGTGCATGCGCCCCACCTTAAGCCAACAACCTTTGCATGCGCATGTTGGTGTGCAGCTTGAATACACGCACATGTTGCCATATGCTGCACTGGTTCAAAGCTGTAACGACAACATCTCCCTTGGTGCCATGAGGCATAACAGGCAAAATTTACCGAAAATCGTTGCCAAACACCACAACCAAGCCGCCAAAGGGCAAGAACTTAAATGTTGGGTTAATGACAACCATGATGTCTTGCAAAGACCTATTGACAGCCTCAAAAACATGCTTATGCATCATGACAAACTCATCCCACACAATGAGCGCAACCGCTTGCAAAAGTCCTGCCAACTCAGAGTCCCTACTAATGTAGCATGTGGATGTGTTGTTGAGGCCTTGCACAAGGATCTTGAAACGTGAGTGTGTAGTGCGGCCTCCATCCAACAATAATGCAACAATGCTAGATGATGCCACAACAATAGCGACCCGACCTTGTGTGCGCACGGTGCTCAACAAGCAACTATAGAAAAAGGTTTTGCAAGTGCTGCCAAGGCCATTGACAAAAAATGCACGGCGGTTGACAACGGCCATGACATTGTCATAGACACCCTGTTGCTCAGGGTTAAGTTGCGGCACCCGCTCATCTCACATGGCTACTTGCATTGTCGCATCATAACTAACAATTTCGTTTGCCACCACAACACTTGCAGGCTACGCCGCAAGCGTCGGCAAGCCAAATGCTGCCAAGCCCTGGCTGCTGTTGAGGTGTGCCAAATGTAGTGCCAACTCCCGCAGCACCATGTCCCGAATGGCAGCATCGAGTTGTCGCACTAGCTCGCCTTGCACGTTACAGGAACACACACACGACATAATGAGCATTGAGCGCCGCACAACATACAAAACATGACCATGCAAAACCACAAGGCAGGTTGACATGCAGAGCCATACATGGGTAGAGCTGAGCACCAACCTAGCGTGCTTGATACAGGAAGTCTTCTGCCATGTCCTCATTGAAGCACTCCCATAGAGCCAATGGGTTTGCAACAGCATTGAACACCAACAAGGCAACAAATAGTGCCCTGAGGCATGAGGCACTGGCCATGCTTACAGCCTCCTCCATGCACTTAGCCCACTCAACATCGTCGTGCAGCAAACCACGATGTTGACATGCTTCTTTGAAAGATGCGTGCTGCGTGGGATGTTGCAAGTGCTTGTTGGTGCACGCGAGGTCCTCAAAAGACGTAACCCCAAGCACGTGATGCAGCAAAAGATGCAAGAAGTACCTCTCCCCCTCGGAGGGTTGCACAAAGTACATACGGTTGACAGGCAACAGACTTGGTGTCTATGTGCGAAGTGCCCATTGCTTTTCCTTCTTTTTCCATGTGGCAATGCGTGGAAAGTCATGGTAAAGCGTGTTGAAAGCCAAACGCAATGGTGCAGATGGATTAAGATGTTCCCGTGTTGTTTTATTAAATGCAAACCATGTAGTCAAAGTTGTGTGAGGGTTCTAGTTAAGTACGGCCGTAACATCAATGCCTTCTTGAAATAGGATGGTCTAATGCCCTTTCAAGTGCACAGCAAGCCGAACGACATTGGGGTGCTCCTTGTGTAGATCAAAGCCATACAGACGGTGGTTAGCCTCAGAAATTAACACATACCGGCCGTCTTGGTAGATCTTGATCTCATCCCGCATGCGTGGCTGAGCGGGCGCAACGCCATCAGGTGTAGCAACGTCCACCAGGTCAACGTCCACCTGTGCACGGTCGTGGCCCTTGTAGACATATTTGTAGAAGTATTTGACAATTGCAATGGAGGTGCAAACCTCCACGTTGATGTGGCAGTTGAAGAGTAGAGACAGGTACATGTTGTAGGGCACCACCCAACGGTTGTCAAAGGCAAACCCACCCCTGCAACAGCAGCAGCCAAACAACAGTTGTTACATGAACGATGGCACATGTCAATAAACGCAAGCATGGCAACATATTCGTGCATGTTGTCAATCCAAATGCATGGTCCTATTGCCAGCACACTTATTGCTCAAATGTGAGGCCATCATCCCGACGGCAGTATGTTGGGTAGGAGCCGGTGGTGTCGGTGGTGTGCTCTGTGAAGGCCTTAGGGTAGCCTTTTGAACAAATGTCGTCAGCCATGCAAATGCAATGTGGGTTGATGGTCCCACAGGGGCCATGCACCATGCAACTTGTAACGACCTCAAAAAGAGTGGAGTGTGCATCCTTATCAAGCAACTCTGCAGACACCATGCGATCATACTCATCAGGCCCTCGTGGTTTGTGATTGGAGTGCAGAATGAGCAGAATGTGTGCATGGGGTAGGCCTCTCTTCTGCCACTCAATGACATGAATGTTAGCCACCACCTTGCCAAAAATGCCCTTCTTCAAAAGCTCGTCCAACAAGTGTTGTAATTTGCCAACAAAAACGCGTGTGACCAAATCAGGGCGATCATTGGCAATCTCGTCGGGCTTCAGCACGCTGACAATCTCTTCCCACTTGGGGTTGCAGGTCATGGTGATGAACAAATCAGGCTTGCCATGTTAGCGGACAATGGCCATGGAATCTTGGTACAACTAAGCCATGTGTCAGTGGCCACCAATGAATGAGGATGGCAATACAATGAGCCTACCCAGGTTGTCGATGTTAGCGTCGTTATTGGCAACATCATCAGTCACGCCACCATAAATTGCAACACGAAGCCCTGGTTATTGCGTATGTAAAACAGTCGTTGTGATTCCACTTTGATGTATTGGTCAACACCCCACTCTTAATACAAACGTTTAGCATGCACAAAGAGGGTGTGCGATGTCGGGTTCCTATCGTGCATCTGATAGCAAGCCCACTTTCGTGAAGTGATTTTTTTACGTTTTGAAGGTTGTGCTAGCCCTGCATCTGCTGCAACATGCTCAGCATCACCTTCCTCCTCGCTGCCATCATCCTGTACAGGTTGTGTTGGCTATGCATCTACTACAACATGCCCAGCATCACCTTCCTCCTCGCCGCCAGTAGCCCGCTGACGAATAGGGGCAACAACAGCATGGGGCATGCTTGGCTGCCAGCCAGGCTCACCATGAGGATGGACTAGCACAAAGTGCAGCGGATCGTAAGCAAGGTGTAAGTCACTGATCCTCCATAGCTTGTCGCCACGTGCACACACTCTGATGTCCCTGCTTGTAACCCATTCGTCACCACTGCCTGTGCAGGAGCAACAACATTTATGTCAATGAATGAGGACCATTGCATCACGTGAACGATGGCAACAAACAAACAACACAATAGTACACGTTGCTAAAGAACCTCACCTCGCAACAGCCCAACCACTTCGGAGGTGGTGGAGCATTGTAGCGAAGCTTGTCAACGTTGTCGTCAACCCTGATGACAACTTCCCATTGAGGCAAGTCGTGTGTGGGCATGTCAATGACTTGTTTGAAACGTTGCACAAATGTGTTGTGATCATGCAACATCTGTTATAGCCTCGCCAAAGTTGGCTGATGCCAAGCAACGCTCGTAGCACCCAAAGCTGCAAGGCATGCTGTGACTTGTGCATCCATGGAATCAATGATGTACAACTGGGCGAATTGTGGCACATCATGCTCCGCGGGCTACAAAGGCCCCAACAAGTGATGCATAACCCCTTTGATGGCAATCATGCTGATCCTTTATTCCGGGGAATGGATGTGCAGGCCCGTTAAGGAGTTGTATGCATGAATGTTCTGCCTGAAATCCTTAGTGGCAAGTGGCAAAAGCTGGTGCTCACTGGGCACACTGGTGAGCAAATCTCTGAGTGGCTAAGGTGCAGGGGCAGGGAAAACATTGCTCAACCCAGACATCTTGCCACCGCCACAACACAAAGTGGTACGCTTTTCCTCGTGCTCAAGCGGAGTGCATTGCAGTGTGTGCACCTATGTGAAATGGCATCCAATGAATGTACCACCAACCCTTCCACCTCATCCGCAGTGTGCAGGGCTTACTTCCCAGCTCACCAGGCGCGAACCCCTTGCATGGCTGCTTGTCGTTGTTTAATAGGCTGGGCTGCCCTGGCAGAGGCATCCTATTCCCTGACTGCTTGTTGTTGTTCAGCAGACTGGGCTCCCTTGGCAGCACGCATGGCAAAGGCATTCCGTTCCCTGACTACCTATTGTTGTTCATTAGGCTGGGCTGCCTTGGCAGCACACATGGCAGAGGCATTCCGTTTCCTCACTGCTTGTTGCTATTCAGCAAGCTGGGCTACCATGGTAGCACGCCTGGCAGAGGCATCTCGTTCCCTCACTACTTGTTGTTGTTCAACAGGCTAGGCTGCCCTGACAGCACGCCTGGCAGAGGCATCTCGTTCCCTCACTACTTGTTGTTGTTCAACAGGCTAGGCTGCCCTGGCAGCATGCCTGGCAGAAGCATCTCGTTCCCTAACTGCCTGTTGTTGTTCAACAGACTTGGCTGCCTTGGCAACACGCCTAGCAGAGGCATCCCGTTCCCTGACTAGCTGTTGTTGTTAAGTAGACTAGGCTGCCTTGGCAACACGCATGGTAGAGGCATTCCATTCCCTGACTACCTGCTGCTGTTCAGCAAGTTGGGCTGCCCTGGCAGCATGCATGGCAGAGGCATTCCGTTCCTTGACTGCTTATTGTTGTTTAGCAGACTAGGCTACCTTGGCAACACGCATGGTAGAGCCATTCCGTTCCCTGACTACCTACTGATGTTCAACAGGTTGGGTTGCCCTGGCAGCACGCCTGGTAGAAGCATCCCGTTCCCTCACTGCTTGCTGCTATTTAGCTAGCTAGGCTGCCCTGGCAACACTCCTGGCAGAGGCATCCCATTCCCTAACTGCTTGCTGTTGCTCAACAGACTGGGCTGCCTTGGCAACATGCCTAGCAGAGGCATTCTGTTCCCTGACTGCCTGCTGCTGTTCAGCCCTTTGCATTATACACAAAGTCCGGGAACCGTGACACACCTAAGCTACACCCATTATGTGTGTGAAGCTCCACCCGACAACCCCCTCTTCCTCCTCCTTGCCTCCTTCATTGCTGCAACCCACATCAATTCTTTTTCTCTTTCCTTCCTCCCTTCCTTCTTTCCTTACTACTTTGCCACAACCAACAACATCAATTCTTCTTGACAACCCATTACCAGATGTCTGATTCTTAACCCACTTCTTATAACAGATTTGATTTTCTGATTCTTGAGCAAGTCTTACAGATTGAAGGTTGGGTTCTTTTTCTTTTTTTCTTTTTTTTTCCTTGGGTTGAAATCAATTCTCTACATTGCTCTTTTCTTTGATTTCTTCTCTGCACTTTTGAAGGCACAACCACAAATCCTCAATGACTTTTTCTTTTTTCTTTTTTTTTCTCCTTGGGTTGAAATCAATTTTCTACATTGCTCTTTTCTCCGATTTTGTGGGATTTTTTTTTTGTTATGTAGAAAACAAACCCAATGGTGGCGAAATCCCCTCAAAAAGAGAAAGAAAAAGAAAAAATTCACTTTGTGCGAAACCCTAAGTTCAAGGCAGCTATGAAAAAGCTACAAGGTCCTCTGCGGCAAATCTTTGTCGAGTTTCTGGAGCGCTCTTGCACTGTTGAATTCTCGGGTTTCATGTTGTAAGAGGATCTTGGAAGACGATTGAAGGTTGGGTTCTTTTTCTTTTTTTCTTTTTTTTTTCCTTGGGTTGATGACGCGCTCCTTGGTCCCGGGGTGAACCCACTTGAGGGTTCACCAAAGTAAAGTTGCAGAAAGTTGGGACCGAAGTGCACACTCCTGGCTTCCAACTCTAAAAAGGGGTAGAGGTTCGAGTTGGGAGCCCAGGGATTAGACTAGGAAGAGGGACTAGTTTAGCTTGTGTGATTCTGCATCCAAAAACCAACCATGGGAGGTTAGTTTAGCATTCGGGACACCCTTGGGTGTTGGGACTTGCCACGGGCACTTGGACACACAAGACTCACCACGGCCCGGACTCGGGAGTAAGCCACCACCTTACTCCCTATAGTATTCTCTGCAGCTCGCAGTGGAGGTTACATCCAAATGGCACAAATTCTCGGGACTCCCGAAATGGAGTCCCGAAATTGTCCCGATGGGATTCTTGGAACTTTGAACCGCCATAACTCCCGACTGCAGAGTTGGATCGCGACAAAGTCTTAACCAAAGTTGTAGCCCTCGTCGAGATCTTTCCAACGCCATGTCGCACACTCAAATCGGATGTCGGGAAGGCATCGATTCCCGACTTTTAGTGGTCGGGAATCAAATTGCCAATTTGACTCCCGGCCCTGCTTTTGCCCATAACTTGGGTTGCAGATGTCCGAATTGCCAATGCGAGGACATTTTCGATATCTACGTTTCAAGAACTTTTCAATGACACCAAGAACACCCCACTGCGAGGTGTTTTGCCCCTTGCTGTTGAGCTCTGAACATTCGGGAGTCCCGGAGGACTCCAAGTCCCTAACTTTTTCAAGTGTTGGGCTTCACCCCCACACTTGCCCAAAGTAGGGGTGCGACAATTGAAATCAATTCTCTACATTGTTCTTTTCTCTGATTTTGTGGGATTTTATTTTTTTGTTCTGTAGAAAAAATAAACCCAGTGGTGCCTCATCCTTTGACATCAAGGTGAAAATCTTAACCACCACTGGGTTTGTTTTCTACATAACAAAAAAAAAAATCCCACAAAATCTTATATATAAAAGCAAATATGGTGTCTATGTGTGTGTGTGTGTCTTTGATGAATGAACGAACGAACGAACGAATGACCTTTTTGGATGATTTTCGTCACAGACACCCGCCCACTAGACCTGTTGGTAGCGGTTAAAGCAATTTGTTTTAGCACCGTCTTTCTCATTTTTTCCCTCTACTTTTGCCATGCCCAAGTCAATCGTCAGGCTATCTCTAGATCCATATCTCACCAGCTTCACAAATTTTACTCCGTGCATTCACTAACTGCTGCTATAGTGCTACATCTATTGAAACCAAAAGAGAAAAAAATCTGTAATTTTGAGACTTTCAGAAATCTACTTGCTTCAATACCGAATTAGAATTAACCGAAGATAAGAAGGATTGGAATCTTGCCTGAGCTTGGAACAGTACCAACAGTTGAGACTCTGTAATCTAACGCTAAGGAAGAACATCGACGTAATAAGGAGATTTCCTCGGCAACCAAGCTCCTGGCTGCAAATCCATCTGAGCTCAAGGGCGAAGCTATTACAGATTTATTTGCAGTACCATACACGTCTCCAACATTATCTACTGGTTAGTTGAAAATGTTTTGTTTGGTACTTAAGCGCAAAGAAAAATTCTCCTTTTTTGCATTTGTTTTTTTCTATAAAAGTTTGTTACAGAGAGATCTTGTCAAGAATCCGCGCATCAGCAGCAACAAGGAGGAGGAGGAGGAGATCGAAATTCCCAAATCCTGATCACAGCCAAAAATCCTCCCGCTTGTATGGGGTTGTCTAGTATGGCTCCCATCAGTGTACTTGCATTCACTGACTGCTGCTACAGTGCTACATCTATTGAAACCAAAAGAAAAAAAAATCGCTCGCAATGCTAAAACAAACTGCTCTAACCACCGCCAGCAGGTCCGGTGGGTGGGTGTCTATGATGAAAATCATCCAAAAATGTCATTCATTCGTTCTACTTGCATTCACTGACTGTTGCTACAATGCTACATCTATTGAAACAAAAAGAAAAAAAAGTCGCTCGCAGTGCTAAAACAAATTGCTCTAACCACCGCCAGCAGGTCCAGTGGGCGGGTGTCTGTGACGAAAATCATCCAAAAAGGTCATTCGTTCGTTCGTTCATTCATCCATCAAACACACACACACACACACACACACACACCATGTTTGCTTTTATATATAAGATTATAAACGACATCTTTTTAGGTTTGTAAATATGCCCACAAAAAACTAAATTAATCTCAATTATGATTTTGGGATGTCTAGGATTTCATGGGTCAAAAAAATCAATAGTAGGAAATTTGTTTTCTTCAACATTGAAAAGGACCTTGACATTTTGGGGATTCATTTGGTAGCATTTATTTTATTTTATTTTTTGTTGGATCATTTGTGTTGGCAATCTCTTAAAAAAATCAAGATTGGAATCTTTATCAACCACTTGTTTTACACATCCAATTTTAGATTTTTCCATTGAATTCATATGATAAAAACATTTCAAAAACATGTGATATAAGGATTGTTTGTCATATTCTTCAACAACATTCACACCTTCTTCATAACCAATTAAAAAATAATTAAATGAAGGTTTTTTAAACCTAGGGTCTAACATCAAAAACATCATATTGCATGTTGTAAGTTTTTTTTTTTCATATTATTTTTTAAAAGAAAAAATAGATTCCAAAACATCACAAATTTCCTTTTTGATGTTAGAAGGTAATAAAGCCACTTTAAAAAATAACCCCAAAATTGTCATTGATCAATTGACTTGGGTTGTGGGTTTGCAATTTTTTTCCTAAATTTTAAGCGCATAATAATGCTTACTAAACTAATTCAAAACACAAACATTCACAATAGGAAAAAAATAAAATCCATAATTATTGTTGAAATGTGCCAAGTACTAAGGAGAAGTGACATTTTCCCATTGATTTTAATAATCAATATTTTGTCTATTGTAAAGGATCATATTTCAAAAGATAATATCATTTTTGAATTGCAAAGCCTCTTTTATGTTGTTAGCAAACCTACAACCAAAATTATAGATGTAATGTTAGTATTTTCAATAATGCAATTCAAGGAAAAATCAAATATCAAAAAATTAAATAGGATTTTTAAAAAAAAATTGTATCTTCATTAAAGTATTCAAATTTTTCGGGCAAAGATTACACTTTTGAAAAATCTTATTCCAATATTATTTTCTTTTTGTAGATTTTTTAGGCTAAATTGTATATTTCTACAAATCTAATTGTGTAGACGATTAAAAAAAATCTTAGATTTTTGCAAGTTTTTTCATCAATTGTAACATACTAACATGTTTTTTAAAAAACATGACCAAAACAATTACCTTGAAAGCTTTCGTCCAAACCTAAAACTTCATAATTCGTAATAAATTTTAGGGCAATTGTCATGGTATTCAAATTTGACCCTTTAGTTTTGACATAGGCAACAAATTTTCTTTTTAACCCATACTGATTTCGCAATCTTGTCAAATTGTTGGTGAAGGTTTACCCAGTTGTTTTTATGATTTCAAACAAACCAATAATCGTATGTTTAAATGCTTAATTAGAACCCAAGAAGTTAATGACAAGAAAAAATGATCATAATTGCCTTTAAACATCCATAAATCAAAACATGTTGTAAAAATGTAAGTTGCCAATATTGTCAAAACATATTTTTTAAAAAAATCTTCACTTAATTGATAATATTTGTTTTAATTGAAACATCGATCTCCATTGTTCAATGATTTTGAAACATTTATTATAAAAAAATAATGCCACTTTTGGAGATTCAAGCAAAGAATGCACATTAACAAACAAGTTGTGAACATGTCATCAAAAGTTTCATTGAGTAATAGTGTATGCATTCGAATTCATGCAATCAACATGTGACATCTCATGGGACAAAGTTACACTCATGAGTTAGTTTCCATTTGGTTTGCATAATGATGTGAAAGACCTATTATCCACCATACTAAATCCAATGACATTGAGTCAAGCCATTACCAAAGCCATTAGATGTGACAATAGGTTTTTTGAATGACGTCAAGAAGAGCATTAGGAGACATCACCATTGCAAAATAATTTCATGCAAGTATCATGCCATCCCATCGATGACATCTACACCAAAGGATGATTCCATGCAAATTGATAGTACACGATTCAAACCACTCACAAAACAAGAAAAATGATGACGATGTGTAAGCAAACTATGATTATACTATGGAAAACTAGGTCACATGGTTATTAATTGTCCCAATAAGCAAATTCAACTTATAGTTTAAGTTATTTTTATCAACACTTATGATTTTGAGGATTTGAGAAACGAAGATGTCTAATCCCAATAGGGACTATGAGATTATAGCTTGATGCATCATGCAATAAAAAATGGTCCCAACTTATATTTAAACTCAACACTTTGTTTTTTTTACTAATCATAATCAAGTGTAACAAGTCCACAACAATGAAGACTAAAACGTTACTTGATTTTGGTTCATCTAAATGTTTCATTGACAAGAAGTTCGTGCGATAATTTAAACTATCCCTTGCAAAGAAAATTGTGTTCATAGTAGTGGAGGTTATTAACGGTTTTTTTTCAAAACTTACAACACATGAAACCAAGGCATTGGAAATTATCATTGGGTCACATACAAGTAAAGTTGTTTTCAATGTCATCTCATCCCTAACAAAATCTATCGTCATTGGCTTACCTTGTTTCATTCTACACAATCTGTGAATGGATTGGGTTATGAAGAGTTTCCATTTTGAAATACCAAAAGAAGAAACATCAAAATGCAAAGCCCCATTCATAAATTTGTTTGGTGAAAATTAGGATTACCTTTTAAATGCATTAAAAGATAATCAAAAACCTAATTAGTGCATGTAAGAACTCAAAGTGTAACAAGAACTTTAGGAGTGTGCAAAGACTTAAACAATGAAAAATATTATTTGTGGGAGCAAATGAATTTGTTTGTGGGAGTAAGTTCCAAATTAACTCTCAATTCATTTTTCATTAATTCCTAGTTCAATTCATTTTTTATTCACTTTTAGTGAATTTTTAATGAACTCTTAGTATATTCCAATTTTTTTTAATCCATTCTTAATTCACTCATGGTTCAATTTTGATTGACTCTTAATTAATTTATTGTTTGGTTATAATTTAAAATCTTTTAAAAAAATTTCCTTAGTCCATGGGCACATGGAAACTTTCATGGAAATTTCTTTGAATTAGATATCCAAAAAGGTATAAATAGAGGTAGGACCCCCATTACTTTTAGTATATTCAACATTAGTATGATGTACAATCATGTTCCATAACTTTGTTATCTATTTTTTGTGTTTACAACTTTATCATAATAAAAATTTGTTTGAATTTTTCTTTGCACATTTTGTGTTTGTGTTTTTAATTTCTTATGGTTTGTCTTATTTTCATGTTTTAAATTTAAACATAGGTTTGTCTTTTCATCATTCATTTTCATAATTTTTGTTCTTGTGTGAAAATGGTGTAGGGTTTTGGGTTTTAAAAAAGGTATTATTTAATAAGATTGGCTAGGGTCAATGTTGGAATCACCTAGATGAGAAATGCACTTGTTCCTTAAGAATATGGGATGGAAGTAATAACTCACATGGATCCTATTTTTTATGAAAAGAAAAATTTCAATTTTGATTAATTGTGTTTTGTTTGAATTTTCTTTTTAAATTTTAATTTACTTATGTGAGTTTTGGTTTTCTCTTTTTGGGTTGTGTTTGTTCTGTGTGTAGGTACAACCATATTGATAAACATTTACAAGACAAAATTGTGTAATGTGGTATTAATGGTGAATTGAAATATGGTTGTTTTTTGTGTTATGAGAGACATTCAGTGAAAAAATGGTTACCTATGAGAAGTTTAAGATAATTATTTCCATGCCTTTGAGTTCTATTATTTTTGTATTTCTCCCTCTTCTAAGTTCCTATTTATGCAATGTCTATTATTGAAATAGTTGTCAAGAAGTTTTGTACTAAAAGTTTTGGAAGAGTTTTTTTGAAATCTTGAAAGTCACTTAACTTGAATTAGCTTCTATGCTTAATGGATTGTTTGACTTCGAACCTTTTGGTTTCTTTCTTGCTACATCATCTATCGTACCATCATTGATTACTAATGTTTGTGATGAGTTGTGATACATTAATGGTTTCAAATTTATGTGCAATGCATTGAAAATCATGAATTTGTTGTTAATTTCCATTATGAATGGGTAATTGGTGTTTCTAAACATTAATTGAGTTAACAAGAAAATGCATTAAAGATGTTATGGGCATGTGCAAATTGATTTTGAAATAAACTTCAATTAGGAATCATTTTGTGACTTCATAAGGTTTACCAAACATACATGTCATAATTTTCAAATGACAAGAATTATTGTTTAGTTTCATTAGAAAATTATTTATATGTATGGAAAAGTTGGAAGTTTAATTAATATTCTAATGAAAATGGATTTACTCACGTTCCATTCTTTATCCTTCATTTTGTTAGTATGACAAAGTAACAAAATGATTATCCAAATCATAAATAAACAAACAACTTATCATGGAATGGCTCTAGACGTTATGGCAAGTTGAAGATTATAACAATTGAGGTAAAACATGTTTCATGAAGTTTCCAAAAAATGAATTCAAAATTAAATCATAAAGCAATTTCACCCATACCCTTCATTTGGGTTTCTATCAACGTTTATCATATCTAACATGGTGTATGATTGTTTTGCAACCCTTAACGATAAACATGAAAAATGCGACATATTTAGGTGAGAAATTATGTACCACCTAACTCAATTATCATAACTAATCAACTAAAATTAATCATTTTGTTGAGCAATGTTTTCTATGAACCTTGAATTGTATGCAAATTTCAATGACGACGATTCATCAAAGCTACTTTAAATAAGACAACTTTATATTCCATAAATCATAAGTTCTCATTTGGATAATTCTAAACCTATATGTTTAGCCCATTCCAAAGTAAAGAGGCATGAAAAAATGTCTTTTCAGATCTATGGGGTTTTTTTTTTTTCAACACCATGTTCACAAATAGATTTTGAATACCATTTCAATAAATTTGCATGTCATTTAATTTTCAATTGAATTTGAATGGAATCTTAATCTAATTATTGAATTGAATTTAGTTGAATTAGAATTGGATTTCAATCAAATTTCATTTAATTTATTTGAATTGAATTGAATTGAATTCAAATTAAATCCAAGTTGCATGCAATGTCATTCAATATTTTCATTCAAATGGAACTTAATTTTTGCAAATCAATTCATTTTTTTCATCAATTGATCATTTGATTATGATGAAAAGTTCGTAAAGGAGTGAAGTAGGCCCCTAAATTACTCAATTTCCGGGGCCTTGATTGGCTAGATGTCAGAAACTGACGTAGTTGGGTTTATTTCGTGTGCCGCAAGAAAACCCCGGCGAGCGAAAAAACTAAAAAATAAAATTGGCGAACAAAAACCCGCCCGGGTGACCCATCGGAGCTCCAAACCCTAAACCTCTGCGATGCGCGCTTGCGAGAAAGAAGCTCGCTCGGCCGGTGAGAGAATAAAACACGAATGGCGTTGACGGACGTGATCATGTTTCCTCTCCGTATCTTCAACATGTTCTCTACTCTTGAGGTCTGGTGCATCGATTCTCTTTTGCGCAGCTTTTACGACGCTTTCGTTCGGGTTTTTCTTCGGTGATTTCTTCGCTTTCGGGGTTGGTGCAAATGAGTTTGGCGTGCATGTGTGGTGAAGAACAAGAATCAATGATAGGAAGCAAGCAAACAAGCAAACAAGCATGCGGTTTTTAAGGTGCGACGCTTCCTTTTCCATCGATTTCTTTATCTGGATTCTCCAATTAACCAAATCTCCAATGATTTTCTTTCTTGTCCCTTCATGTCTCTTATTGATCAATTCTCTCTTCATATTTATACTTTTGTAGACGCAACATGCATTCGTCTACAAGTCTTTTCTGTGAATTGAAGACGCAATCTCCTGAAGAAAGAGAGAGAAAAGAAAAAGAAAAAAAAGGAATTTCTTCTGGGATTGTTTTAAGCTTTAGATTCCATTTCAGAAGTAAATTTGGCCGGAAGTGGATTCAGGTTCAATTGAAAAATAAATAAAATTGTTACATTCGAATGATGAGAGGGAAACATAATTGCACATATCTTGTGGTGGACTTTGGGTTTTACCTATCAAAAACATGTGCAACAGATCATGATTTCATGTGGATTTATGTTGTTTTGAATATAAAATCTGAGCTCTTGCTGCTATCGTAGGAGCCTTATGGAACTCTTGACATCTTAGAGAATTTGATAGACTTGGGGTTTCCATTAGGCATCTGCAGTGGAATATATTATAATTTGTTTCCATGTTGAGGATCTCTTTACATCCATTTCCCTTTGATTGGGGAAAGTTTCTAACAATATTAAGAGCAATAAGTTGACCTCTTGAATCTGCCGAACTGTGATTGTGTCAGAACCAGAAAGAATCATCTTCAGAAGCAAATTCTTGAGCCTGAAGGTTGTTGCAGATGGGTACATTTGAGACCATTCAGGCTTTTCCCAAGCCCAGGGAGCAATACTCATGTCTCAATTGAGGGTGTCTGTGAAACCTTGGAACTGGGCTACTATTTTTAGAGACTTCAGCATCCTGATGAGAATGGTGACAATTGCAGCAGCACATATTGAGAGATACATGGAATCATGAGCTTATTTCTAAGTGGCTGGATCTCTAGACAAGATGGTGGGAGGGTCTGGCAATTCCACCTATTCAACATCAAACCTTCAAAAGATGGAAAGGATTCAAAGATTCAAGTGTGGCAGATGAATTCATCTGAGTCATGTGGTAAAATGAAAATTCTTTGACTTGTTAATATCAGTTGTCATTTTATTGATGGGCTGTGAATTGTTCAGGTGTTGTGACTGTTTACACACCATCAAGAAAGACTTCTATTTACTTGTAGATATCATTTGTGCCATTGTTAAATGGAGATTTGACTGTTGAATTTGAAAGCTATTGTGGTTGATTTCCAATGACTACTGAGATTTTCTCTGCAAGTCCAAACTGCTTCAATATTGTTGTGAGGTGGAACATGCTACTTTGAAAGCATTGCTACTTGCAAGGTTCTAGTGGTCACAGAAGTGCATAAATTTGCATCTTTGAGTTCAGCCTCTGATGCTCAAGGCACCATTGTATGATATTAAAATGAGAATTTGACATCACAATAACGGTACCCTTCCACAATTGGTGAAACACTTTAAAAATTGTTTGACCCGTCTGTTTATCTTGGAACACTTAGCTGGTGTCCCCAACCCCTTTGGGTGCATGTGGGTGTCCAATTTGTTGTCTCCGGTTTCCAATTGCAGGGTTTCATGATTTTCACCTCCAAATACTG
Source organism: Sphagnum contortum (assembly GCA_963920785.1). Lineage (NCBI taxonomy): Eukaryota > Viridiplantae > Streptophyta > Sphagnopsida > Sphagnales > Sphagnaceae > Sphagnum > Sphagnum contortum. Next base: position 766,565 of record OY987290.1, on the reverse strand, counting down.
GAATTGGGTGTTTTCTCTTTGCAGCAGAAATACCAGAAAGTTCCCTTGGGAGCTTGGCAATTGGACATCCCATGGTTTTTACTCACAGTTCCAGCTTTCACTAGTTAGCAGCATACCCAAGTTCAATGGATTCTTTCGTTTTTTTGGGTCTGTTCCCAAACTGTTCCCACTGGGTTCCCATCAAGTTCCCAATGTGTTCACTGAAAAGTTCCAAAATAACACCTCTTTTTTTTATCCCATATTGTTTGGCCATAGTTCAACTTTTGGTCTAATCTTGAGACCCTTTCAAAATCTTCACTACTTTCCTCCCCATACACTTGATAGCCTTAGTGATGGGTATTTCAAAATCCTTGAAGGTTTTTAATTTAGACCCTTTCAATAAAGTTATAACCCTAGTACCTTGGCCAATTCGACACTAATTACATTATCTGTAAAAATGTCATAAATTTCAAAAAATTATTTCTTCCAAATCAAAAAATATATTATGAAGGATAATAGTGAATATTTAGACATCTTTCATTCCTAGGGCAAGAGGGGTTACATAGTTTTATCTAGGGGATAATCTATGATAGGGGCTATTAAACGTTTACATTAAAGTTACCTAAGGGACTACCTAGGGAGACACCAAAAGGTCTACCTAAGGACTATCTAGGGAGACATATAAGGGCCTAAATTAGGTTATAGGATGTTTAAGAGATATTGAAGGAGCTACAAAGAACTTAATTAGATGCTACTTAAGGGCTATCAAAAACTTTCATAAGGGATTATGTAAGACCTATCTAGAAGGCTATTTAAGGATTTACCTAAGGAAACACCTAGAAACTTACCTAGGTTATGATATACATAAAGGATACTTAGGGGGTCACTTAGGGCCTACTTTGGTTATGGAATACTTAAAAGTTACTTAAAGGGCTACATAGAGCCTACCTAGGGGGCTACTTAATGATTATTTAGGGAGACATTTAAAGATTTACCTAAGTTATGGGATATTTAAATTCTACTTAGGGGACTGGATGAAACTTTATTGGGGGGTTAAGAAGGGATTTATTAGGTTAAGGAACATCTAGTGGTTATTTAAAGAGCTACCTTAAGAAACAACTAGGGGCCTACCTAGGTTATGGGATACTTAAAGGTTGTTTAGGATGTTCACATAAAGCCCACATATGGGGATAGTTAAAAATTTATGAGTTATTTACAAAGATATTTAAAAATTATTTAAGGGGCTACATAAAACCTACCTATGGGGGTTGTTTGAAGTTTCTTAAATTAAAGAAATTTTTTAAGGTTTATTCTTAGTCTCTATGTAACCTTCTAAATAACCTTTAGGTATCTCTTAACTTAAATAAGTCCCTAGGTAACCCCTATGTAACACCTTAAAAATAGCCCTTATACAATCCCCTATGTAAGCCATTATTTTATGTTTTATAGCCATTATTTTAGATAGCCCATAATCTAAGTAGGCCCTTAGGTGGTTTTTAGATAGTCCTTCATCTCAAATTTAGCATGCAATGAATTAATAATGAAAATTATGTAAAGTTCGTTCATTCATAGGTTTGTTAGTTTACACATTTGAATATCATACATTGAAATTAGATTGACACATGAACAAATGTGTCGACGGATGAAATATGAACCTATGAATGAATAAATGTCATACTAATTTTGCAACTTTTTATAAATTCATGTGTCAAATGTGGTTTCAATGCCTAATATTAGTGTGTGAAATATACAAATTATGATTGAACAAATTTTGGACAATTTCCATTATTAAATCATGAAATGTTAAATTTGTGATGTTAAAGAACCTTTAGTTAGTTAGGTAAGCCCCTTAAATAACCCTTAAATATTCATTAACCTAAATTTTTTTAATAACCTTTTAAATAGGCCTTATGTAATTTCCTAAATAGCCCTCAAACATCCTTCAACCTAAGTAGGCCTCATTATTACAATTCATGGTTTTCAAAGTTGTTTAAGTTGATTGCCTTCTCCACCTTGACTAATGAACATGTTCATTTTGATTAAAGGCTTATGGTTTGAATGACATATGAATTTTTTTATTAGTGGATTTGATTTAAATGATTTATTTGATTATCTATCAAATTGAAAATTCAATCAAGTTGAACAAAAAGTTGACCACCTTGACCAAAATGGTCAATAGGTTTTAATTAAATGGAACGTTTAGTCAAGTTGAACAAAACAAAATGACATGATTGATCAAAATGACTAATGGTTTTTCAGTCAAATTGGACATCTTATGTTAGTTAATAGGCCAAAGTAATCAAACTAGGTAGGTGCTTTAAGTGTATTACTTCACTTAAGTTTACCTACCTATTAACCTACCTACCTTGGTTAAATAAGTAAATCTAAGTAGGTAATAGCTAAACAATATGAGAAATCTTGTCCACTAGAACCACACTGTCCTATAACTAGAGCTCCAAAACAATTAATATACAACTACATTATTATTAGAACATAGAAATATTGGGAGTTAATAAATGAAACGCAATGGTAGAAAATAAAAAAATCATATCATAATTACAATTTAGTTGCAAACAAGACTCCTATATGGTTTAATGTATGCATCATATATATAAATGTAATCAATCATGTTTAACTTCTTGGCAAGTTGCATTTTGGTTGTGTGTGGCAACTACATCAATTATAACACCCGATCAACAACTATGTTGCAATTAATGTATGGTGTCAACACATACAATCATGCCATGTGTATACATTTCCATTACCCATCAAAATTGACATTTGCAATTTGTTGTAAATTATGATTCTTATGGATACAACTAGTTGTGGCATTATGTTGCCATTGTACAAGTACTATTTTTTCATTATTTTTGAATGTTGTTAAACTATTAATAAGTTGATAACTCAAGAAATTCATATTTAATCAATAATATTTCACAATGATTTTTTTAAAATAATTTATTAACTATTACTTTGTTAATTGATTCAAATAATTAATTTATAATTATTTACATCATTAATTAATTTTCTAAATTATACTGATTGATAAAAATATTAAGTTCCAATAATTAATTGTCACTTCAAAAATTCAAAAATTAATATTTGATATTTTTTAAGGAAAATTCATATTTAATTTATATATTTATTAATGATTTTTTTCAATGATTTATGAACTATTGACTATTAGTTAATACACGATTTGAATAATTATTATGAACTAGTTAATTGGAATAAATAATTAAGTATTAATCTAAATTACTCTGTCTAATTTAGACATTAGTTTGTTAATTAATCTAGATAATTATTATTTTTTGAAATTCAGATAATAAATGAGTAATTATTTGACTTCAAATAATTAAATACATGATCAAATATAAATTAACTATCTAAATTCAATACTTAATTGACTATCTAAATTAAAATAATTGATTATCAAATATTCAAAATAATCTATTTTGGGAATCCATACAATTAATTATTTGAATTTTATCTAAAATTCAGTTCATTAATTATCTAATACTAATCAGCTAATTATTTAAATTAGACTGATTAATTCCAAAAAAATGGCTATTCTAGATAATTAATTCATATATAACCATCAAATAATTACTTATGTAATTTTATAATTAAAAATAAATAAACACAAAAAAAGTGGGAAAACCTTTTTTTTACTTGCAACACAAGTTTTGCAACTAATGTGAAATTAAAATATTTAACCCATAAATTTTGTTCTTGAATCTCATCTCACAAACTATGTAAAGAAAGTGTTTTTTCATATGTATTCACATTAAAACACGTGTCAATTGGGGATAAACTCAAAAAAAATTTACCCTAAAGACAAAGTAAAATAAAATAAATAATAAATAAAATTAAATGGCTACTTTTTAATTCACCTACCTTTTTACCTTCCTACCTACATAAATAGATAAATATGTATGTAAAGTAGTCAGGTAGGTATGTAACCTATGTATGTAAGAATGTCTTACCTACTTACCTACCTACTTCTGCTCATGTATTAACTTACTTAGACACTTAAATAGATTTTTTTAATTTTAAATTCAAGATTCAATTAATATGTTACATGATAACTTTCAATTAGCCAAGTGTCACGATCTAAAACTATGTAAATGAACAATGATAATAGATGGTAGAGATTAATATTTCAAAAAAAAAAAAAAAATCACCCATAATTCCCCATAGTGCCATGTGTTAAAATTTGATGGGTTGATGAAAAATGGCATCAACATGACATTACCATGGTAGTTGCAAATTAGTTGCATTAGAGTTACACAATAGTTATTCTTACATAGTTGTAATGAGTTGTATGAGTTGCATATGCACAAGGTTTAAAATATGGTGAATTGCATCTGTTGTAATTCATGTAACTTATTGAATAACACTCATGCATGTACAAATACATTGAATTGTAATGAGTTGCAAATGGTCATTGCAACTCAAAAATCCAATTACAATGCTAGTTGCAAATCACCCCATTTTCTCATAGTGAAAGCCCATCTACCTATTTAAACCTACCTATATGTTCATTTAGGTTTGTTTGCCTATTTACTTATTTATTACTTCAGTTAAGTAAATAGACCTAAATATGTAAGTAACTTAAACATTTCTATCTACCTAGGCCTATTTTCCTTCTTATTATTGAAGCTAAGTAAATAGGTTAAGTTTACCTACCTACATACTTCCTACCCTCTACCTTTAACACCTAAAAATAACTTTTTAATACAAATGAATTTCTGAGCCCAATCTTTTGTAAATTGTTATAAAAAATGTTTATAATTGTCCCAATGCATGAGATATATAGTTTTTATCAATTTTAAATAAATACGAAAATTTGAAAGTGTATAGATTCCTTGTATATTTTATGTTACATATTTTTAAATGAATTTTTTTTGAAATCATAACCAAAAATTCGTATTTGACAATTTTCTATTTTCTTGTGTAATAAATTACAGTTTTCCTTAACGCATCACATACATTATATTGCATTTATATGTGGTAGAAGATTTTTGAACTTTTAAGAATTTTGATCAAATTTGAAATTTTTTTGAATTTTTAGTTTTTAAATATTTTTCATTTTTAAAAGGATGAATGTTTTTTGAATGTGATTAATAGATTTTATTTTCTTTATTTTTTTCTAATCAGTTTTTTTAAAATTATATGAAATTGTTTTGTTAGTCCTTTGCAAATTGACTTATTTTGACACAATAGGTATTCACTTTCAAATTTTTAAATCAAAACATAAACATAAAATTGCATCAAATGAATTTTGGGTTTGAATTCCTTGATGTTCATATGAATGAACAAACAACATTTTGCCATCATTGCCATGGTTTTAAATGAGAAAATGCAAATTAAAAAAATTGATTAGTTTTATTTGTGATTTGGTGCCCTTTTTAGTTTGTTGGATTGTGACTACACCCTTTTGTAATAATGTTTTTTGGTAGCCCCTAGGTAGCCTTTAAATAGGCCTTGTATGGTCCCCAATATAGACTTTTCATCATTTTCATCTTACATAGGCAGGTGGATAGGTAGGGAGGGAACTAATAAGCCTTAATTTAGTTAGTCCCATACTTAATTAATTTCTTAATTTGTGTGACAATAGCCTAAATAAAATGTAAATCAAATTTTAGAAAAAACATTAAGGATCATTTTTGGGAGTTTATCCTTAGTTTTGAGGAACGATCCTTAATTTGGTGAATTTTATGGATAGTTTGAAAGGATGAATGAATGAATACAATGAGGACCAAAGTCAAGCCCAAAGTAAGGATTACTTTAGGAATGAATTTAATATATATATTGTGTTCTTTCAACAAATTATTCATGGTTTTCCCATTGTAAACATGATCAAGAACTAATTGATGTTACAATGGATACTAACCTTTCAACAAAAGGACAAACCAATGTTGATTGGTTATTATTTTCAGAAGAGTCTTTGGTCCTTCCTTTTACTTCTATTTTAAAATTTGAAAGAACCCTCAAGGATTTTAAAAAAATTGATAAAACCTTTGGTGTTTTGGACCCAATTCTTCACATTTCAAGACCCCCCTTCTTGGTTTTTAAAAATAAATCCTTAGGTAAATCTAGTTCTAGACTAAATTCAATTTTATGTACCTATCCCTAAACCAAAGCTAAGTTCTTTCTAGTTATTAACACTATATCTCCAATAAAATAAGACCACTTATATCAACTACACACTTAAATTGATATTATTTTGCATACTTAGACATGTTCCAAAAATAAGACCTACATGCCCACACTGATACAAACTAATGTTGTGTAATAATTTGAGTTTATAAAAAACATTGTTTTCGATTTCTAAATTATGTCAGAAATAGAGAACCATCAATATCGGTTCTTAGAAAAAAAATTAGAATTAAAGAATTGTTAGTCCTTGTTATTCAAAAAACCTTTAAATTTTGATTATTTTTGTGAAAAAATTGACAATGAATTGATTGTTTTTCAACTAATCATGTGGTTTTTTGAATTTTTTTGGGAACAATCGTTTATACTAGATTCGATTCTTTGATTTTTTTTCAATACCAAGTATGAATCCTAAGAACTACTTTGATAATTGTCAAAGGTTCATTCTTGTTTATAATAACCACCCAACATTATTAATCCAAATGATGAACCAAGGTAAAGTTGTGTATAACAATCTTTTGTTAATAAGTAAGTCCAACTTGGGTTAAGGCCCTTTAGGCAACAATGAAAATCAATTAATCGAAAGATCAAAGGTACATGATTCACAAAATTTCAAAAATTTCAATATGTTTTATTAAATATGTTCAAAAACTTAAAGTGTGCTTGCTTTGTGTAGGGTTTTGTTTATGTCAAATACACCTTAATGGTATTGAGAAGATGTGCAATGGAATCAAGAAGTGGTCTTATAAATTAAGAAGATTGGAAATATGAAAGAAAAGAAAAAGGTTATAATGTAAAGTTATATTTTAAATCATTGTTGAATAGATTAAAGTTGATCAAGGGATTGTTTTCAATTTATACACTATTCATATGTTTGTAATACATATGGTGTACATAATTTATGTATGTATAATTATATCTAGTAGTTGTATGCCACACATGCTTTATATTGACTAGAATCATTGGTTCTGGTTCTTCCCAACATTTGAGAGTTCACCAACTTGATTCTTTAAAAAAAATAGTTTAAACTTATGAGAATCAATCATGGTATCACATTACATTTTTTAATTAGACTAGTTTTTAGATCGGGTGAATTTCACAAATGCGATAATATTCAATTTTCATATTTGGTTTTCACAATTTGGATCTCACATTTAAATTCATTAAAAAATATTTTAGCTAAAAAATTATTGATGAAAGAAAATTAAAAACAAACTTGTGTAAAGAATGATGAAAATGTTGCACAATTTGTTTTATCATAAATTACATTTTCAAAATCTTATCCTTTTGAAACATTCCTTCAAATTTTTCTAACTATTTTCCTAAATTTGAATTAGCTACAATTAGCTCCACCAAATTAGAAAATGAATTACAACCAACCGTAGAATCATTAGCCCAATTTTTGTTCACAAAATTTAGTTTATTTAAGTTGTTTGATTACAAATGATAATTTTTTAAGATTAATAAATATTCCCACAAGAGAAAACACATCCTTTCCTTCTCAATTTGTAAACCATCATTGCTTAAGATCTAATGGGCAAAGAAATTAATTGTAGGGAACATGGATTCATGGTTTTCCCACCATTGAAAAAGACATTTGATATCTTTTGCATCCATCTAAAACCTCTTGAAAATAAGAAATCCCTTGTTGACAAGCCCCTTCACATGGTTCATTTGTGTTTGTTGTCATTTCAAAAATGTCCAAATTGTGATCCTCATCAACACCTTTGTCAACAATGGCATTTCTAAATAAGGGGTGCAAATGGTGATGACATTTTAATAATATGGGATACGAGGTTTTTTTAATCATATTTTTCAACAATAGCCTTACCTTGTTCAAGAACAATAAATGAAGAGACTAAATGTAGCTTCTTGAATGTAGAATCCAACATCAAGGACAACATGTTATGAGCCTTTTTTTCTTCATATATATATATATATTTTAAAAGAAAATAATCTAAAGCATCATAAACCTCTTTCTTGATGTTAAAGGCAAAACAATTTAACTCAATAACAACAATAGACTTTTCTTCCATAAAATTATCAAATGAAATTTCAATTTCAATTTCATCTTTCAATTTCAAACAAATGGAGACGATAAAATTTAAAAACATCACTTAACAACTAATGATCTTTGGATTGATTAAAAACACGAATAAACACAATAGGAGAAATGACATCACTAATGATTTGAAAGATGTGTCATATCAAAGGAGGATATCATCCTAACATCATGCATCGTGCAATCATCCTGACATCAATTTACTTGGTATATAAAAGATTAATTGCTTTTCGAAATTGCAATGCTTATTGAAAAATGATGATTTTGCTAGGAAATTTACAAAAGTTTTTTTTAAAAATAAAATTATTAATTGAAACAAATTATAAAAACTATAACATATATATTTCAAATCACAACAATACATCAAATTAACAAGTTACCTTGTCTTCATTGGAATATTCAATTTCCTTGGGGCCAAACTAGATTCAACACATGCCTTGTTCCATTCTTCTTGACCTTTCCCATGTTTTTAAGCCATGTTATACACTTTTATAGATCTCTTTATGCAATTTTAATAGAAACATATGTCAAGTCCTTACAATTTTTTTCATTTGTTGTAGCATATTGACACATCTTGGAAAATGCATACTCAAAGCAAATGCATGATGACTTTCCTCCAAACCTAAAATGTCACAACTTACAATTGTTTTTTATGTAATAGTCATTGTATTTAAGTTAGGTCCTTCATTTTTCACATAAGCAATAATCTTTTTTCTCAAGTTATATTTAAATTTTAATAACCCAATCAAGTTTTTAGCCAAAGTTTTCCTTGAAATATTTGCAACTTCAAAAAGACCAAGTGCAACATGTTTTGGTTGCTAATCAATTCCCAAAAAGTTAATCACAAGGGTTAATATGTCATGAACACTTTTGACATCCAAAGATCAAAGTTCAACGTTGCAAAATTACATTTCACCAAACTAACAAAACATACAATTGTTTAGTTTTTTCCACCAACTCAAGGAACATCTATGGTGAAAATTGTTTCCTAGAAGGAAAAACAAGTCTTTGGCAAGCATAAGTGCTTCCTCCACAAAATTTCCACAGATTGCATGGGTAGATGATTTTTAACAATCAACAAGCCCATATCCTTAAGAAACAATTTTTGGTACATATGACCTTTCTAGAAAGGATTTTTGACAATTAAAAAAATTGACAATTGGATTGCTAGATGGATTTGGTCTATTTTTGGTAGGTTGTTTCTCCATTTTTCCTTTCAAAGGACTCTCCATTTCCTCCTCAAACTGTAATAATAGAATGGTTTACATTCACATGTTTTTTTCAATGTTGTTAGTCCATTTGTTTTATTGTATTAAATTATACCTTTCCTTGCTTGAGTTTAAAGGTTACACATCAAGATTGTACTATTGTAACAAAGAATACATTTTCATTGATTGAAAACATTTCAAATCAATATATTTGTTATCATTCACACAAAAAAAACCCAACATAATGAATTTCTACCATGTCATTTCCATATTATTCTTTGAACATGCAATTTTCTAATATTTTCTTTCATTGTTCTTTTTTTACTTTTTGGATTTTAACTTTTGCAAGAATTCTTTTTCCATTACACCATTTGTGAACACTTCACATTTAGTTTTACTTATCATATTTTCATTTTTAGAAGATTGGGCCATTTTCAATTTTCACAAGAGAATGCAACTTTGAAATGGAGAAGAAAACCCAAATAAATGTATGATAAACAAAACACCAAAAGCTACCCTCCAACCTAAAATGCAAGCATTTACAAAAAGAATTACAAATTATTAAATTATTTTCCCAATTTGTTTTGCAAACACATGTAAATAAAAGTTGAATGTGTTTTTGTTAATGTTAAACTTCTGTGAAAATTCTTTTAATAAAACAAAAAAGTTGTTATAAAACAACAAAAAAAAACCTTCTTGAAAAAAAGAAAAAGAAAAGAAGAAATGGAAGGAAACCAAATTAAAAAAAAAAAAAAAAAAGAATGAAAAAATTCATTCTTTTTTTCTTTGTTTTTGATTATAATGGAGCTCTACCACTTGCACAAGGTGATGGGTGGATAATACTTCATTGTAATACATGTAATGTAATACGAACAACAATTAATAATATCTAATATATTAATTCAGTCAGTTAGTCAGTCAGTTAATGACGGGGGTTTTGGGGGGTGGGGGAGGGAGAGGCCGGTGAAGCAGCGGGCGACCACCACGGTTTTTGCACCGGCCAGGTGTACAAACTAGGACTTGATCTTCACAAAACATCACAACCGTCCGAAGGGAAGGAATGACGGTCGGATCGCATCCCTCTCCCACCACACCAGAGGCGGATATAAAAACCTTCCCCTCCCCCCCCCCCCCACTACTAAAAGAACCAGTGGTTATATAAGGAGTGTGTTTTCGGGAATTTCTAAAACTTTCAGGAACTAAGGTTCAAAATGTCAGAATCGGGGTTTTGGGTTTTCTCACCCCCGTCGGGTAAGGGAGTAAATACCCGGACTGATAACCTGAGGGTACACACGGCTAGTTCTGATATCCGCACAACGTCGGTTGGGACCACTGCGCTAAATCACAATATTGTTTTTATCTGTGGGGATATAAATGTCTTAAGGTGGGACCTACAAGTGTTATTTTGGGAAAATTTCGAATTTTGGGGACCAAACAAAATGTTCGGGGTGGCTGGAATGGCATAGCCACGGGTGTCCTAAGGTCACGGGTACCACTAGTAACAATAATAACACAAAGGGGGAATGGTGATGGTGGGTACTCGATAACATGAGGTGAGCAACAATGTGACATACTAACAACATGATGGATCAACAACCTACTAAATTAGCAACACACCACTTGCACAAGGTGATGGTGATGGGGGTTAATAATTCAACATGCAATGCAAAGAGAGCAATAACCAACAATGTGACATAATAACACCGACAACACATGGGGGAATGGCTATTGTGGGTACTTGGTAGTGCAATGTAATAATTATCAATGTGAAAGAATAGTAATGAAAGAATGACATTCAATTACATTGATGAAATAAAAACTCAATAATATGAAGGATTGCCAATTAGCAACACAACCCACTAACTTTAAAACAATCTAACAACACAATGGAATAACACAAGCAATACGACAATATATCATGACCAACGTAAATAACACCAACAACACAAACAAACAACACTAGCAACATGAAGAAACAACTAATTAACGTGACAACAAAATAACATCAACAATGTGATGTGACAACAACTAAACAATTCGAGAAAATAAAATAACAAGCGACATGAAGGAGTAGGAGGTAACTCGATGGAACAACAATCAACAACATAAAGAAACAACCACCGATAATACAAAAAAACACCAACCAACAATACAACAAAACAACTGACAATGTGAAACAACCGACAATGCAATGAAAGAACAACTAACAATGTGATGAAACAACCACAAACAAAGAAAAAAACATTAACTAACAACATAACAAAGCAATGTGATTGAGCAACAACACAACAATGTGAAAAAGCAAAAAAAAATGAAAAAAACAAGAAAACAACATGAGAAAGACAAAAATGATGTTCAAAATTACATAAAACAAAACCCACGAGAGATTTTTGTATGTTGGGGAGTTGATTTTTTCATAGAAGTGACCCGATTCTCAAATCTTTGGAAAAAAAAAAAAAAAACCAAATTAACCAGTTCTCAATAACCTAGTCCTCAGTTGGGTGAGAACTGTCAATCCGGTTTACAAACCGCTTATCACCAAATGAGAACCGGACTGAGAACCACCCAATACTGGTGTTGGTGCGTATTTGTACAGTGAAGGGAGAGCGTGGTGGGATTGGGGAGAGGGAGACGAAGAAGACGACGGAGGTTTTGGCGCACGGAGGGAGGGAGCGAGGGAGCGAGGGAGGAAGCAAGAGAGCGGCAGAAGAGAAAGGAAGGAAGGGAGGGAATAGCAAGTTGTGTTTTGGGGGGAAGGGTTTGAGTGCGGAAGAGGAGGAGGAGGAGGAGGAGGAGGAGGGATTTATCAGGATGTGGCATGAGGCGAGGAGGTCGGAGAAGAAGGTCCATGAGATCATGGATGCGGCAAGGAGACGAGCTCAGAAGCGGGCGGTGTTCTTGGCCAAGCGGAGGATCGATCCGCACCAGACTTTGCGTGTGATGGGCAGCAGGTGTCGAGTGCATCATGATGCGACGGTGTATCAGGCGACGGAGGATCAGCAGGGGTTGATTCCGTGGAACGGCAAGGATGATAACCTTATCGATAGGTTCGACGGGCGAGCGCTATTGGACACGATCAGGGAGTTTAGGAAGACGCAGCAGCATGTGGAGAGGGAAAAGACGGAGGAGGAAGAAGAGTTGGAAGAGATGGTGAATTTCCAAAGGTATCGTGACCTAATCAAGCATCGGAGGAGGGGTTTCAACGACAAGCAAGGGTTGGAGGATGTGGATCAGGAACTGGAGAGTAGAGCAATGGTGTCATCCTCCTCGTCTGTCGACCAGAAGCAGAAGACTCTGGCCAAGAACAACAATACCTATGGGCAAGTGGGATTTGCGTATGAGGGCTCGGGTGTGTCTGTTGGAGGATTTCAAGACGAAGTCCAGGCAGCAGCTGCAGCGGCGGTTGTGGACAGTGACAATGACGAAGCCCTAAGTGAGAAAGCAGAGGAAGAAGGCAGCAGCAGCGAGGATAGTGAGGATGAGCTCATTCAGGCTATCGGCCGGGAGCATGGTGTGCAGAGATTCAACTGGATGCTCAGCCTGGATCGAAAGGCTAAGGAAGAGGAGTGGCGACAAAAGGAGGCAGTGAAAGGAGACCCTGCCATGCGCAAACTGAGCAGGAAAGAGAGGCGCAAAGTGTCACAGCAGGAAAGAGAAAAGGAGAAAGAGGCGGCAAGGTTAGCCAACAATCGGCCTGTGCATCCAGATCCTTACAGGGAGTTAAGAAAAAGCCCTACTTATGATTCATATTCCTACTCACATTTGAGAGGGCGGAGGGGAAGGTCTTTCTCTCCATCACCCCCCAGGTCGAGACGATATGATGAATCAGATAGGGATTACAGAGAAAGGAAGAAACGGGGATCTGGAGGTGCCACAATACCAACTATTGAGTATATCACTGAGTTCGGGGATGAGGGTGTTGCAGGGCCTTTGGCAGGGACTGTCCCTCCACCTGCCTCGCCACCAGCATCCCATCAGGTTGATGTTTCTTCCCACCAGCACTCATCCCGGCGAATTCTTGAAGCTATTCACAGCGATCCAGCATCTATGGCTGTCTCAAATATGGTGTCAGGACCTTCATCCACTGAATGGGAGAGAGACAGAGACAGAGAGTCTACCTATAGGGAAAGGGACTTGAAACCTCTGAGTTTGAACCCTGCATCTGCAATGGCCAAGCTCAACAAGCTTGGCACACCTGCTGCAGGTTCACAAAAAGTAGGCCAAGTAGCAGAGATCAAGACACAAGAGACACCGCAAGAGCGGCTGAAGAGGATTATGAGCAAGCAGCTGAACAAGCAAATCAAGAAAGATACGGTAACAGAAATGGGAAAGAAGCGTGAGCAGGAGAGGGAGAGACAAGAGAAACTGGCAGAAACTCGTCGCATTGCACTTAGAAGGGGCCGGGGCCGCAGTCGTACCCGCAGCCGGAGCAGATCTCCCATCAGATACCGCCACAGGAGTAGAAGCAGGAGTCCCTCAAGATCTTATGCCCGATCACGCTCACCACGCCCTAGGAGTCGAATTAGAGGATAAGGCCATGCATTTGCAAGTGATGATACTCAAATCCAGAAGATACCTTCGTCTTTTCTGTGCTATCTATCCATCTCTAGTTGGGAGTTTTATCTGCTGTAGATTATTCCTCATATGGCTCATCTACTGAAGGAAAGGTGGCACTGGCATTACAAACCTGTGTGTGTTTGAGTATCAGGGAATATCAGCAGGAATAATCCTTGCAGTTGGTGCTTTGTTTCTGGAATTGCTTCATGAGATATACAAAGTCTCATGTGTATGAGAGCACAGATGTCTCATGCAGTATGAGCTCATGAATGCCTCAATGCACTCCACAAGATGGGCACAGAGTGCTGGGGTCTCTCAACTGAGAAATGAGAAACCCTATATTCCCATGGACCCCTAGGTATGTCAGAAAGAGAAAAATCCACAAATGGCTGCAGTTCCCCAGGTGAGGAAGTCATTACAAATACCTGGCACTGGAATTTTGCACACTTCTTTATGACCTACAATTCTGCTGCAACATGTGACAGTGGGCATATCTGAAAGTAGCAGACCCAATCAAGAAGTGTTTCTCATTGGCAGCAGCAGTTGCACTACATCCCTTGCTAAGGGGTTATCTGATTCCTAATTTCTCTTTCCATGAGGTGCATTATATTTCTTGAACCTGTTCTTGTCATTTGTTTGTTAAGCTCCTCAGTGTATTTGTTCTTCCAAGTGCGGTGCTAAATGGTGGGGAGAAATGCTGAATTCTCAAGAGTACACACAGACTTGAGAATTCTCACACAGCGCTGGGAATTTGTGGAATTGCATATTCAAAATATTGTTGTGCAAGTGTTGCTGGTAAAGGGGAGTTCAAAGATACAAAGCTTATATGGAAAGGAGACAGGTGGTGAGGGGAGATCAGATGAGACTTCACATTGCTGATTGCACTTTAATGCAGCCAATACTTGTGTTTTTATCAAGAGTGGAAAAGTCCTTCAGTCCAGTGAGTACACTTTTTTTGAGGCTAACAATTTGGAGGTTTATGCACCTTTTCCAGGTGTGTACCTTTATCTGTGCTCATCCAGGATTTCATCCTTTCATTGATTGTTGCATCTCCTTGTATCAGTTGAGGAGATGAAATCAGAGGTTTTTATCTGTATTATCCCCTGATAGTGACCGGAACACAACAGTGTACCTACCACATGGACTGCATGCACTTCCATCTGAAATGACTCTCCATTCCTTACTGGATCATTGATTTGCAACCCCTCACTTTCAGAAGGACCTGACTTCCAGCAGCCAGCATCCTTATCTCACAGATACTGAGCATTGTGGAAGCAGTTATTCCATTGAGAATCTGCATGCTCTAACAGATGCTTGCATTCTGTACTGATGGGTAGCCCTCAAGAGACAAAGCTGATAACAAAAGTCAAGAATGATGTCCTCATTCAGCTGCAACAAGCCATATGTGAGTGTACACTTCTTTTTCATTTGTGCACAACATAAGATGACCCTGAAAATTGGATAGAACAACACTGAGCATTGTACAAAAAAGCAAACAAGGAACTTCAATCCAAGTGCAAGAGATACCACGGCCAAAGCCCAACCCGCAAGAAATTTTCATAAAGAAGACAAGAAAATACAAAGGAAACCTTCCCCCCACTTCGATATAACAAATCCTGGGGATAGACCAGTTTACAAGAATGGATGCTTTACAATCCAAAGCAGTAGTAATCTGCATTTTCTCCTTTCCAATCTCCTGCTTGAAAATACATCATTGACACCAAAAACCTTCAGAGAGAACTGCAACACAGAAGGCAGAAAAACAACAAAACTGAGTCCAAAAGGACAAAGCAACGACAAAAGCACCCTGAAAGCACAGGAAACAACAGGCAAGGCTGGTGTACCATGGTTGCAATCAGATGCAATCCACAAGAGGTGATCCTTCCAAGCTCGACAGGCACTAAAGGAAGAATGAACTACAATGACAGCAGCCTGTTGTTCAAACTGGTGCAACCTGAATTCAGGATAAGAGTCAGAGTCACATCAATTGATGAGCAATTTTTCTTGGGATGCCAAATCGTCCATCCTTTGATGTTCTCCACAATTGAAAGGCTTGACAACCTCATCTTATGATGTGATCATCACCCAAGAAGGCACAAATTCTGTGCAAATGGTCCAACTCAAAACCGATATAAACCAACATAGGTGCCATCCTGCTCAGAGGTGTAGACATGTTACAAGTGGTAGGCACAGAAGAGTCATGCCTAGGGACAAACTTTCCAAAAATCCTCTTGTCTCATTGCATTTTGTTGCTTTGGAGAGACTCTAGTGAACAATATATCATGCCAGCCTAGATGATCAGAAATCAAGGAGCAAAGAATTTCTTATCATTCTTATCCTGAAGATAACTTCAGCATGCCATCTTCATCAAGATCTTCATGTTGTGCATCTCCTTTGAAGGTAAGTTCGTTGTCTTCATCTGCCTCCAGGAGCATTTTCTCTGCCTTCATTTCAAACCACTCTCCCTGCATGAATGTTTTCTCTCTCTATGTGCTGTCATGGCAGACATTGCGCTTTCACAAACTTCTTGGCCTAGTCCCCCTCCTGCCTTGAATTGCTCTCAGCAGGTCAGAAAACTCTCCACTGTCACACTCCACTGTTACAGCTTCTTCATGAGGCTAAATTGTCTCTCTTTCATTCACCAGCCTTGTGACCCTCATCCAAGCCAAAAGCTTCTGGAGCATACTTTTCTTGCATCCACTCCTTGAACAAAGTTGCAAATATGGACATCCTCAGCATTCCTACATTCTCAGATACCTCCTCTAGCTTCTCATGGATGTCTTTGGTGTTTCCAATGCATCTTCACCTGTGTTAACTCTGAGCCCCTGCAAGGGTAATAGAGGGTATGCACCAAGTGCTCCAGGATATTAGTCAGGTGATCCATTCATATACTTAAATCTCCATCTTCTGCTCCTGCTCAAGGTTTTTCATCTTGTTAGCAAATTTCTCACACCCTCTTCTCCCTTCTCCATCACCAAATCCTTCATGAAAACTTTCCAAAGGCATATACAGCCAGCCCCACTACCTTCTCACTCCACCACTTGCTAAGGGTCACTATATCTTCCAGAAACACATGCTGCAAGCAGCACTTCTCACTATCCAATAAACGTCATCTATGCCCTGACTAGCACAGATGCTGGTGTGAATCTGCTTCCAAACAGAACCTCTGCCCTTAAAAAACTTGTATGCATGTGCAAGCATCAGACCATCAAACAGTCTCCCCTCACCCCCTAACCCTAATTATCTTATCTTGTCTGATACCTTTGTGTAGGTTTCTACCACTTGTGAAATGCTACAGAGGTCATCATGCCTCACTTTTTCCTGGAAAAACAGAAGCCTCTGAAGTTACCATGCCACAAGACGATATCTGGAGGAAGGAGTAAGTAATGGTTTGGGGTTTATGAGTACACAAACCTCAGATGCTTCAAACTTGAGAGAGTCTCAGTTCTAAAATATATTTCTTCTTGACATGAAGGGACACTATGTGCACACTATGTGCACACATGAAGTTTTTAACTCTTGACTCAATCCTTGATTCCATCTCAATCAGAATCACCAAAAATCCTTCTGTTCCAACAGTTGGCAGTGTCCAACTTGTGACCTTTCTTGCAGCTGTCTCAATAGTTGAGGCTGCCCATTGCAAGAATCTTTAGTCTGAAATCTAGCAAGAAACTTCTCAGTTCACTAAAGATTTCATTAGAAGAAGATATAATGTACAGAGAAAAAGCATTGTGCCAAAACTGACACTTACTTTCTTTGGCCTCACTTCACTCAAAAGGCACTGCTTGCACTGAACTCTACAAACCATGCAATTAAAGTTGTGATCGTAGCACAACAAAAAAAATCTGAATAGCTAGTGACAACTTCTGTTCTATTGAAGGCTCTGCTCTGTCTAACTGTTGAGAAAGTCTTTCATTGGATCATCAAAGTGAACCTTCTTCATCCTGTAAGCCTCCATATCCTCTTGTGTAACCTGTGTTTTGGAAGAAGAAAATTCAGTCAACTCACAATAAATGCAAAAAGCACTGTCAGATAAAAAGAACACTTCCTCTACGTTGAAATCTCATGATATGGCAGTGAAACCACAGAACATAGTCAGCAATGTAAGTAGATATGAAGTGCCAGGGATATTTCTTCAAAATGAATTGACAGAGACAAGATATACCTCATTGCTGTAGGTGACATTGTACTTGCGCTTTCTTTCATCTTTCTCTTCTCTCAACCTCTCATCCTCCTGCCACAAATTACCCACTTGCTTTCAACAACCATGATGTATGTACAAAAAAGCTGCTAGTCACATAGAGTAAGCATTTTCAATCATTGTTAGACTTGTGAACAAGGAAGCAAATAAATCTAACAGTTGTAGCTCTTAGGTTAACAGCTATCATTTCTGACAATGGTACTTCAGTCAGCACAGGCTTATATTCCTTATGTCTTCTCACATTTTGATCATCATAAGATCCAAAATGTTCTTAAAGTGGGGACTTCAGATGCCTGCACTGAGTGTTCAAAATTTGAAAGCTACCAAAGTCAGAAGCTAAAACAACAGTATTCCACTGCTTAAACCATGCAGTATGTAAGACATCCACCATGTGCACTAGTTGATTGAGGTGGACTTGAGTGCTGCAGTCAACACAGAAGCTTCTGAAGCAGGCAAATGAAATTAGCACAGAGAGATGTTGACCCATCATGAAGTCCACAAAACAAAGGGGAAAAACTTGCCTTCTTCAGGGCATCTTTCAACTTCTTTTTGTCCAAAACCAAATCATCAGCCACCTCTGAACCCCAGGTAGCTAGATTCTTCTCCTCCTTTCCCTGGGGTTTGTCTTCAATGGCCTCCTTACGCTCAATATTGGCACGCATGAGATCAGCTGATGCTTCAGCAGCATCAATGCCAGCTTGGCCAGTACAATAGCTGTTGCGAATGAACTGTTTACAACACTTGTAGCCCCACTGATGGTCCTTCCACCATGAACCCCACACTGTTGTGTGATTGTTGATAAACACATCTTCCTCATATTTGCTCTTTGGTACAGTTTTCTCCTGCACAGTTTAAAGACAACTCTGATTAGCAAATAAAATGTGGCATACATGATTCGACTTCAGATCTTAACCCTCAGTTCACCAATACACCAATTTGTACCTTGCTCCAGATTTTGTTTAGCTGTATCAAAAGGGAAAATTGAAGGAAATGTTGAAGACTGCTGAAATAATTTATAGAACACATGAGATCAGCACCATACCTGTCCCTTAATGATGCGGCCCGCCCGATCGTATTCAACTTGTCGCTCAGTTTGACCAAGCAACAACTCCATTGGAGGCATCTCTCCAGATGCAGCATTTCCATACTTGTCCATAATGTCCTGCTTAGTCTGTGTCTTGAGCTTATCCTTCTTAACTTTGAACTCTCTGTGCAAAAGCTCTGCCTGTGAGGGGGCTGCTTGCAGGTGAATGTCTTGACCTTTTTCAAAAGCTTCCCAGGCATGAATGTTAAGTTGCTTAAACTCTTGAGCTTGGCCAGATGTCCTGTTCTGATTGTCACCCTGTAGAATTGAGGATATGAAACATATCAGCCAGCTGACAGCTAACTCATGTAGAAGATGATATCATTAAAACTAACTTGATCCTTCAACTACCACCTTTTGTAGCTCTCTCTTACATCAATAAGCAACAGAGCTATTAAAGAATGGGTGAAGAGCACACCTCATAAAACTTCTCATTTGGGTTGCTATCGGGCAGAGGATCCTCACGCATGGAACGTGTCTTCGGGTCATAATATGCTGAATTTACATCCAAATTAAGCAGATACTTTGCTGTGTCTTCTCGTATACGTAGATTTCTGCATGCATATTCCACAAATGGTAAAGCAAAGAAGATGACTCAAAATCACTTCCTGATTTTGGGATTCCACATGTTCCTTTTCTGACAAAGCTAACACAGGTTGATGTATCCTGCAACATTGCAAACACAAAATAACTTACCGCACAGTCCCTGTGCTGCCTCCTCCGGTGGTGCGCACACGCTTCTCAACCTTAGCAAAGTCCATCTGCTGGCTCTCATCTACTTTTGCTTCATCAACCTCCCCTCCATCTTTATCCTCATCCTCATCCTCATCACTGTCTTTGTCTGCCACTGGCTCTAAGCTGCTGTTCTTCTCCTCCAGCTTCTTGAGTTGCTGCTCCTTCTGATACTTGCGCCGCGCCTCATCCCGCATCTCATAGGAGTCAATAACTCTGCTGTATGTGGAAGCATCATAACCATTCCATCGGTCCCGTTTCCCATCAAAATCAAGCTCAAAAGTCTCAATCTTCTCATCAGGGGCAATGAACTTGTTTGTGTACTTGGCCCCAAGCTTGCGTGGTCGGTCCATGCAGGTTTTGGCATCATGAGTCATGGCTCCACAACTGTTACACCAAAAACAAAGTCACATATAGAGTGTATATATATGTAAAACAAACTTCCCCCTCCTGAACTTGAAACCCAACAACTCACAAATTGCGAAAAATGTATATTAAGGCAAAAGATTGGAAATTCTAATGTTATGGGGAACCACAATAGAAGTACATTTGGTTGATACATCCTATAGCCATGTGACATAGCAGGATTAACATATGTACAAGATTGCAGAAGAAACTCCACACTAACTCTTGATGGTAAGTGTTGTGTCAGTTCCAGCAAAACCAAATCAGAATGACAGTGTCACTCACAAAGTATCAGACCATCACCTTCACCATCAATCAGCGTGACTAGTTGCCACCACTCATGCTGATTTCATCAGTGCATGAAAGTGGGTGTCCATGTATAAAAAATCTGTACTAAAATATTTTTCCTGAATTTCTGTCACATTTCTGGAAGCAACAGTAAGACTTAGTCCTTATGTTAGCTAAAACTCAAGAGACAAAGCTAACTAAAAAAGTCACTCATTCAAGCTGCACCAAGCTTGTGAGGGTAAGCTTCATTTCATTTTAGCTTGCCTCTGTACAAGCAAGCATCTAAGCCTAAGGCATCAAGAGGCCGCCTATGCAGAGGGTCTATGGTTGAGGCTTGAGGCCTCCTGCACCATGAACATTATCACTGGTGATTACTTGGATGAAGTACATCAGGTGAAACCAGTGGCAACCATGTCTGTGAGATTGGAGAGAAAACATCTTCACAAGTACGAAGAATTTCTCAACACTTGTGATTTAAGTCAGCATGAAACAATTAAGAGAAGACCTGATAATAAGCTTATGGATATTTCAGATCTAACACCATAACACCAAGCAATTTGCAAGCATGAAAAAGAAAGGAAACTGACCTAAAAAAAAGAGAAGCAAGAACAAAAACAAGACTGAGGACTAGTTTGACCAACAGCAACAGTGATATGCATGCTCAGGGATATTCAACAGCAACATGTATGGTTTTGACCACCTAGCATAATATTCCCTTTGCCTTCATATGTTGCTGGCAATGGGTGGAGGTTAATCTCAAACATTAACTCCAGTTTCTGACACAAGACTGGCAGTAACAGGAAAACTAACAATAATGCTGGCTAGCTCAACAAAACCTAATAGAGCAGGAGAAACTTAGATGGAAAACCCCACAAAAAAAGAGAGGAAGAAAAGAGAGAGAAACAAGATGGAGGAATTTGAGAGCAAGAATCTTAGAGAATAAAATTGCAGAGAGAAATCCACAACTCCCTCAAGTTAACCATTGTGTCAACACAACAGACACAACAAGTTAGCACATGCAGTGGGACTAGCACAAAGGGAGTATCCCAAGAAAGGTACATACTTGGTGCAGGCACCTTTTCGGTACTTGTCAGCTTGGAACACTTTCTTTCCTCGATCATACCAGTCTTTTGTGTAATTTGCATCAGTCTTCCAATTCCTTTGATGTTTCAAACTCTGAAAAGCACAAAGAACAAACATCATGCTTCTGACACTAGATATCCTTGCACTGAAGAACATTCCATCACACATGCTGTAAGGTTCTCTTTCTCATTGTGTTTATTGTTCTGTATCATGGCAAGAACCCTCGTGGGTCCTGTTAGCTGGAATTTCCTCACAACATTTCCAAACTCACAAAAAAGTGCAAAGAAGGCTTTGACACATACAGAACCCTTACCGGTCTTTCAGCATTGAGATACCAGGGTGCAGATGACATATACTGTGGAATATGGGGATTGATTTCCTTTCCATCTTCATCAAGTTCTGCTGGTGCAAGTCCTGCTTTCCGAGCCTCCTCCAACTCTAACTGTTTCCTGTGATCCTCCCTTGACTTAAAGGCCGCTGTAAACCACAAAAAACATCATGGCATCAACTCACATACCAGTCTTGGAAGACAAAAACAATTCAACTGCAAGGCTGTTAAAGACAACACAGAACTAACAAGTTCCATAACAACAGATCTGTTTGCAAAATCGCACATCTCAAGAGCCTCACAACATCATTACCACATCTTTCGCCGCAATCTAGAGATCACGCACCTTACTTTCGCGAGATGTTCTGTGTTCTGTGTTTCTGGGTTCTTGTTGCATACAAAAACACAGAACATCTCGCGAAAGTAAGGTGCAGAGTAAGGCCGACGCCCTCCCACACCCCGTTGTCGATAAATTTCAAGAAAACCCGAAATGAACGAACAGGGGAGAACAGAATTTCAGTCCTCTTCTTCTTCTTGCAAGCAACACCGACGAAAGAAAACTGAAGATCAAAACAGAATTTCAGCCCTCTTCTTGTTGTTGCAAGCAATACCGAAGAAAGAAAAATGAAGGCCAAAACTGCAGAGAGAGAGAGAGAGAGAGGACAAAACAACAAAAAAAGCAGCGAGAAATGTTAGAAAACAAGAAACTTACAAGAAGCCGTCGCCATAGCTGCTACGTCTTGAAGAAGAAAAAGAAAACGAATACGCCTGAATCCTCAAAGCTCTTGGAAAGAGCAAACACCACAAGTGTAATCGAATCCTTCCTTCCTGCAATTGCAGCAGCAACACGGGAAGCAGAATTACAAGGAAACCAGAGAAAACACGAGAGCTCCAAACCCTAATTCTTCGTCGACATTACGTCCACGTCCTTAGAGGCCGATTCTGCCATTCTTTCGTATGGATTAAAACGCAGAAAATGCAGAAGATAATAGCTGAACTCGTAGCACATTATTCTCGTAATCATGCATACTTGTGAATAAGCATGGTTTAGAGGCCGATTCTGCCATCTTTAGTATGATAAAAACCCGGAAAAGGAGGGTAGGTGTATAAAATTGGTCTTTTTTTTTTTCCAAAAAATCAATTGAAAATCATTTTAATTTTCAATATAATTAAAAAAATCTTAGTTTTTGGTAAAACCTCACCAATAAGAAAAAGTTTCATCACTATCCCATCGACATGTCTCGTAAACCATGATGCCCTTCACCGTGTCGTTGGAAAGCCTTCAATGAATAGTGTGGACCAAGGTGGTTTTGTAATGTTTTAGACTTTATCGAATGAGACTTATTGAGCATTGAAATGTGTTCACATTGATATAGACTTATTGTTTTTGATACATGAATTATATTACTATAACTCAATGATATTAAATTATTAAATTACAAGTTTCACATTATACAATGAATTTTTTTGTTCTCAAAAAATGAACCACTCAACCATACATTCGCATATGTGTAGATGACAAACTATATTTCATCATACTATTTTTAATTGTTTTTAATGACATAAAAATTTGCATAATTCATCATATTTAATATTTTTACGTGGTATTTTGACTTCATATATTTTGAAATTATTTGAAAGTGTTCATAAACACGTGTTGTTTAATTTGTTGATGTTTATTTGAATGTGAGATTGTTCCAATTTTGTTAAATGTGTGGATCAAACTTTGTATTATTTTGACACATGATCATATGTAAGTCATAACATCTCACATTGTGGTTATGCAAATTTTTTGGAGCCAAAGCTTCAAGTCCATTATTAGGGTTTTTGACCATTCATAGGTCGTGTTTACACTACATGACATCAAGGCCAACAAAATAATTTGTTGTTAGGGTTTAGGGTTTAGGGTTCATCTATGAGCACCAATAAATATGAATCATATCGATGTATGAGATTATTTTGAATTTATGAGCTTAAACGTTTATTGTTGGCAATATTAGGATTGGTTTATCATAAGGTGAAGGTTAGAGTGTATGGTGGATGCATCAATCATGAAAGTAGTTTTTTGGGTAAAGTCCATAAATATTATTTTTGTATTCAATGAATTTGATGCTAACTTATGAACAAAATAGTCCTTAATTAACATTTTAAAAATATAATTTCCCCCCCTATACTTGCACTTCCCAATATGAACATATCCGAATTTTGGATTGGTGTGAAGACAAATGTGTATATTTGATGCAAGAGCATATTTTTTGGAAATTATTGGTATTTATTTTTAATCTCAAATTTGAAAATTTTGCATCATTATTAAGAAACATGTCAATCAACAAACCACTATATTTAGTGTTAAGAGGATTGAAAAAACAATTTTCACTAGCATTTTCACTAACAATTTTCATTGTCAAGCATGGCATTTAGTCTTTTTTATTTTGTTCAAGTTTGAATAGTTGTGCCTGCATGATATTATGTTTTTGTAGAAATACAAGTTTGTTTTAGGATTCCATTCGTAAGGTGTCAATTTGAATTATTTTTGCATTGATTGTGCTTTGAAATAATTATTGTTTATTAGGAATTTCATGAATTATTTGAAAAACTAGACAATTTATAGGCATATTTTTGAGAATTAGGCACAATGAACAAGCAAGTGTTAGGTACTTTCCCTTTTATTTAATTTTTGGGTCTAACTTTGATAGGCAAGTTCAATAATTGTAGCTACCTTTTAATCCTAACACCAGAAAAAGTATACATATTATTTCTCTATGTACATCTCATTCTATATTTCTTACAACTTTTTGGAGATATTCTATGAATTCATCATTGTAGCATCATCAACCTCATGTTGTCCCATAAATTTTTGTAGATGATTTTAACACTAACATGCTTACAACCTCCAAAGATTCATTACTTGATGCATATGTGAATTAATGTACTTAATTATGGATTCTTTTATTAACTATTATAATGTATTAGAAGAAGTGGTACATTGTTGCCACATTAGGAGGAATTTGTTTTGGAATTTCCCATATTTTGATAGAAGGTTCTAGCATGTTCACAACATTTAGGATGATTCCTAAACTTTTTTTTACTTTCCTCTCTCGCCAAATTTGGCTAAATTTTCTTTTGGATGATTGCCAACCCATCTATCTCACAAATTTGAAAAAAAAAAAAGCACTGGTTATACAAGAAGTTTACTACTTAGATTATCATAAACCCATATGTGTGTATATATATATATAATTAAAAATTCCTAACAATTTGACCATGTTTAAATAAAAAATAGAAAATATTCTAGTAATAACTAGTAATTCTGCCCATCTTTTTTCTATACTTTATAGTTTTAGAATCTGGGCTACTTATCCTGTTTCATATTAATTAGTTGGGGGGTGCCTCATAAGTCCAACCATTTTTTGCTTTGCAATGAACCAATTTGATTGGCCCATCACAAAAAAAAGGCTGAAACTATGGAAGCTCCCCAAAACAGAAAATTCTCTGGAAAGATGGAGTGCCTTCCCCCTGTGGCCCACCTAAATAGGTGAGAAGGGGAGGATTTTGGGCAAAACAAATGGGATTAAAGTGAGGTGGTATTGGCAAAACCCTTGGGGAACACATTGGGAACTTAGGGAACATATTGAGAACCTGATGGGAACCCATTGGGAACTTGAAAGGAGCATGTTGGGAACAAAGGAAACTTAAAAGAAAAAAATCAAGGCACTTCGAGTGCATGAAATTTCTATTTCCAATACTGTTTGTCACCATTTTCGGCCTGGGCGAATACCCCCCTTATAAACTGGGGGTACTTATCCAAACTCTTTTCCTAGTTCTTGAATTGCATAACTTTATGTTCACTTCTTTTGTGGACAATAATGTGGTTACATAATATGATGAAAACCTTGCAAATTTCATTTAAACAAAACACACAATGAAAGGGAAAAAATAAAAGGAACGAAAAGAGAGAGAACCTAAGTCCAAGCTTGAAGTGCCAAAACCCAAAGTGGGTCACGAAGGAACAAAGGAATAAATCATGTTTCAAAGGCCCCCACTAATTGCAATAAACATATTAGAAAAAGAAAAAAAAGATGAAAAACCTGAAAGATCTCTAAACTTAGGAAAACCCTGACTTACAAGCAAATAATCCTGGGTCATTATTTGAATTTTCCCATCTGGGAATTATGAAGTAAGCAATTTAATAGTTAAAAAACCCTCACCTCCCTCATCATGTTGGATTTAATTTAATTTTTCTTTTTTTTGGGTCACTTAGTTGGAATGGTGGTCATCCACAAGAGCAATGAGAAATCAACAATGTCGTCAATACATTCATTCAAAGGAAATTTTCACAACTTATGAAATCAGATTTATTTTATTTTATTTTATTTTCCATTTCCCCCTCCTTCAAGATCTACCCATTCCCCCAAAGTGAAGAGCAACATGTGTAGGCAGCCATCCGAGCCTAGTAATTTTTAATAGTCATGAAGAATGATGGACAATGTGCATCATTGTTATAGCGAGAGGCTAACTCGTGACGGTGACCACATTATTAGTGCTCATAATTCCTTCTTTCTTTCCTTCTTTCATTCATTCTTTGTTGTAGGCCTAGTCGGCTGCTTATGTAACTTATTAAGTGGTACCACATTAGTTGAGGACCCAAACTGAGTGATTATTTTCCAACAAAATTTTGTCCATTCTCCAAAAAAATAATTGGGAAAGATTTGGAAAAATGTGTTTTTTTAGTGTTTAAAATTTCACTCATTTTTCTAATTTTGGAAAAAGAAAATTTGCCAAATTATTGATATCAAAAAATTAAAAAGAAACCCTGGAACTCAGTGAATGTTTTTGGACAAATTTTTGGAAGATTTTTTCAACAAAAGAAATGGGGAAAGTTGTGGAAAATGTGTTTTAGGCTGAACTACAAACTTGAAGCCCTCAAAACAAAACCAGGAAATTAGTACACTATGCAACAAGTGTACCAAAGTTTGGCCAGTTCTGATGGTTATGAAGAACCTCCGGGTTTGGTTCTAAAAAATTAAATTAGAGTGATTTGGTTTTGGTTCGTGTTTCACAAAACTTGGAATCCGGTTTTGGGTCTGGTTCTTAAAAATAATAATTTCCAGTTTTGGTGCCAGTCCACGGTTTAAGTATCAGACCCAGTTCTGGTCCAGTAACCCAGACCAAAACACTGTGGTTAACTTCCAGTTAACCTCTGGTTAGCCCTCAATTCTCAACAGATTTTTATTATTAGTATTATCATTATCATTATTATTATATTTATTATTCCCTCCCCAAAGAAAACTCCATTCGGAGAGGGGGGCCAAAAAAAAAAAAACAAGGGTCGATCTGAGGTCCTCGTTATTTTGAGGATCTGGGATGTGGTTTGGCACTTGGCTGCTGCCCTTCCTTAGCGCTACAGGCAGCTAGCCCGACCGACGAGCTTCTTCCCCTCCGCAGTCCGACGAGCTTCCCGTCCGCCGCCGCTGCTTCCTGTGTCGCATCCGCACCAAAATGAGAAGCTTTCACGGAGCTCCGATGTCCAAACAACAGGAATTTGATGCTCCAGATTTTCAGGTTTCTCTCTTCTCTCTCCGAATTCATCTTTTCCCCCCAAATCTGTGTGGTAAGTGCCGTTGGATCTGCATCTGGCTTGAGCAAGGAAGAGCCGGACTTCGAAAAACTTTCGTGAGAAAAATTATGCATGTCGTGATCGGGATTTTCAGCTTTGTTGTGGACTCTAATAGTAGCACCTTAGACTCAGTTTTTATACTTGCGAGGTTGCTGCATTTCAGACCTTCCGCTTTATCTGATGTCGTCTGAACTGTCGACGTCGGGATCGAAACGTGCTTTTGATCGATTGTTTATTCACAAAAAAAAGATTAAGCAATCGATCGAAAGTTCAGAAAGTTCGTGCTTAATCTCTTTTTGTGCTTTTAAGATGATTAGATTTCTCTCTACTTTGATCTGCGTCACTGCAACAACTCTGCTCCAAGTAGCCGCGCGCTACCTGAGAATGATGGAAATCAACTGTATATATATCATTCATGCTGTTCAAGCCTTGCATGTTTCCAAAACAATAAGGAGCGTGCGATTTGTACCTGACAATCAACTTTGTCGAAGTCCTTCCACATGCGCTTTTAAACGGCTTCTCTGTTTTCGTGTGTCTGCGATGGCTTATAGACGTGTTTGTTTCTCTCTGCATTGTACAACTTTCCATTACGGCATTTATGTTATGCATGTTTGGTTTTCTTTCTCATCTTTTTTTCTATTTCGATTTCCCTGATCTGGCCGATTCTGGTTGCCACTAATCTCGGATTGTTCAAATCTCGTAGTTCCTTACGGATTTGTCTCTGTTTCCGATGGAGTTTGTTTGTTTGAATACTGTTGCAAGCAAACAGCAAGCAATCACATATGATGTTGCTTGAGCAGCATTTCAGCAGCAAAATGCTGCTGAAGCTTCTTTGCTTTGAAGTGGAAAGCAAGTGTCGTTCGAAGACAATGTTGCCGATTGGACGTCGATGCGTACGACGTCGTGTTGATCTCAAAACGATCCAGCAGCTGATGGTTTTATGATCGCTGACTATTCTCGCCTGATTAAACAGAGGCTCGGATAGATTGGCATCGTATCGATCTCTTTGATTTCGCAAACCCCTGCAGAGACTGTGCAGCATGTCCCGTCGTTCGGACTCTCGTGCAGCAAGCTGCTGAAGTCTTCCAAAGGAGTCACGTTGCATTTGTACATAACATCTCACGTCGTTACAACTTTACAAAGTAATACGACATCTGCAACGGAACTTTGCTGACCGATGCCATTTTGTAAGTGCGCAGGATCGAAGGAAAGATCTGCTTCAGATCAGCTCTTAGGCCGCCGACTTCTCCAACATGGAACAAGCTGCCGTCAAGTTACGAACCTCAGGTCCGAACGTCTGAACTTTGTTGCTTTCAAAACCGTGTACAACAGTGTGGACTGCGTGTCGATCGTCTCATCCGCTACCTCATGTACGAAAATGAGTCAGGAAGGAGGCGGGCGAAAACGAAGAGTTATGAAAGCAAAGTCGAGAGGCAGGACTACGTTGTACCTAAAGTTAGATAGCGAAAGGCCGTGAAGGCGCCGCATCTTGCGGTCCATCGGAACCTGCACATTATCGACATACTTTAGGGCTTCTCCAGAGCGCGAACGCCTATTCCTTGCTCTCGTCGTTGAAACATTGCAATGCTTGCACCAGTGTTGGCACCTACAGTATCATCATCTTTTATATATCTACAATTTTGTCAAAGCGGCATTGCATTGGACAGTATTGTTGCGGGAAGTATGATCAGCCAAAGATGTGAACTGTAACCTTGTGCCACAACATTATATGACCTTGTTTTCTCGCTAGAGTAAATTATTTCTATGGCACATAATTTCCTGCTGACTTGTTATTCAGCTGAAGGTCTCGATGTTAGCTCTTCTGTGCAGAAATTTGGACAAGACGACAGCCCCTCTTCATCACCACCACAAGGAAGCATCAACGTCAGGTGTATATGGCCACACCAAACAAAACATGAATCTGCTGTTCTTTGGCTGTTCCAATCTAAACCTTACTCATTAAAAACATCCTTCACCTAGACAATAAGAAGCTTGATTGGAAGCCTTGGTTACTGACAGTCTGTTTAACAGGAGAGTTGAAGGACATGGTGATCTCAAGTTCCACAGATAATTTACAGCATGAATCCAACATACTCACCCAGAGATTATCAAGGGTGTGTTCTGGTCATGCCAACAATGAAGGTGAATGTTTGAGCAGCAGGACAAATTCATCAGTGTTACTTCCAGCTGGAATGCTCATGACCCAACAAAATCTCAATGACAGGTTTGTTTTCTTATCCAAGGGGAACAATTCAGCTGGGATGGTCATGACCCATAAAAATCACAATGACAGGTTTTTCTTAGCCAAGGGGAAACAATCCAGCGATTCCATCAGTCCCCAATCAAACAGTTTTCACCAGGAATAATTTCTAGATGTGAGGTGAGTTCTATGTAAGAAAGTTCTCTGTTACTGCAAGCCTTCAGATATTTCAAAGCTCAGTCATGACCCCTGTGCATTTGCTTGCAGTAATGGAGACAGTACAGGCTATGCACAGTTGTGCATTCTACAATGGAAATTCATGAGTTATTCCTTTCAGCACTTATACCATGTGTATTAGGTGATGGGTCTTGATATGTTAGCAACTATCACTTAGATTATGCTGTAAGCATGGACAAAGAAACTTCACATTCATCAATTCCTGGTGTACAACACCAGACAATCCTCTAGCTTTATGTAAGTATCAAGGTAGAGTACCACTGTATGATGTCAAATTTAGCCAGTAATAATGTATGCCGATTGAGTTTCAATGTGGAAATATCGTTTATTTGGATTGCAAATGGCATCAAATTGGGGGTAATATTTCCAGGGAGTGTATATCTTTGGTGCTCTAGTTCTGGGTTAAAAAAGCAGCCCCAAGTTCAGTTCAAATTGTGGTGAATTTCTGATCTGTTCTTGTAAAATAAAAGCAGGTACTGCCAAACAGGGGATTCACAAAGTGCAATGAGCATTCAGTTTGACACACCTGCTCTTCCCGATTCTATAGCAGACGACTTGTCCAACGAGAGGTGTGTTTATTGAGCTTATAGATTAGTATGCAAGTATAATCCAATTTTCAATAGGTGGCATTATTGTTCTCATGCAGAGCCTTGTGTCTACTGCAGTATGAAGTAGCTTGTGTTTAGCATAAATGCAGTATTGTAGAATCATAAGGCACAGGCTGCCATGATTCATATCTGCACTCTCCACCCTTCTTCATTTTGCAGGTTGTGAATATTCCTTGTCAATCTAACATTATTGCAATACAATCTTGACCTTATGAAAATGGGGGATGTTGCACTCCAACCTTTGCTCAAGACTGATATGAAATTGAATCTCTCCTGTCAGCTCCTCTTTTGTGCTGATTTAGCTGAAAACTAGACATTTAGGACCATGTTCTCTCACAGATTCATCAACTGTTCATTAGATAAAGTAAAAAATCCAGTAACAGGCATTTGTAGGCATTTCTGAACCTAGTCAAGAAAATTGAAGCACCTTGCAGTGAAAGTTTTTGATTTGGGCACTCTGAAGTTTGCCAGATTATCTGTGTTCTTCCTCAGATGTGTAATCCAGTAACCCCAGCAAAGGAAATTGTTTACTTTGCAGCTCAAGGTTATTTAGACCTGCAAGGACATCTGAGCTTTGCAGGTATTTTACAATGCCTGGAGGATGTGTTCGTGGAGATAAGTGCTTCTATGCCCATGCAGAGGAAAAATTAGTCCAGACAAGTGTTGTGTCAGCAAACACAAGGCAGGCTTTCACCACCAAATATGTTGGAGCAACCAAGGTGTGGAAAATCTCTTTCTCTGTGTCATCATTTTGAGTTTCTAGGGATTCACATGAGGAAACCAAGCAAGCATAATGAGTACTTACTTGCATCTGCCTATTTCTTTCCAAACCTGCTGGAATGTATACATAAGTTGAACTCTCAGAAGCAGTTTCATAATGGTGCCAATGTCAGATAATATTTCGCAACTATGATTCCAATAGCTTATAATGACTCATAGAAACTCCTGCCAAGATATACATGGATCTGGGTGTCACTTTGAATTCAGTTGAGCTCCTCAGTTTCTGCACTTGTCTCAGAGTTTGCAGCGGTTAACTGAGGATCTAAGCAAGAAAATCTTTGTGGGAGGTTTGTCACCTTCAGTCGGATCTGGTAAAAGCTATGATCCATTCAATTTTTACTCTGCAAATTACATTTATTTTTCTGCCTTTTCTGAGAAGACTAAAACTGGAAGTCCTGCTGAGGGTCCTCATTTTCTGGTCACATTATTTGTATTAGCTCTCTCACACACAGGAATTGCTTCTCATCACACCTTTCAGCTCAATGGCTTGCACCAGAATGCATTTGCACACATGGCACTGTTTGTGGGAAATGTTCATAGCTTCTCAAGGCAATGGCAACTAGGCTATCTACCAAGCTCAAACTCTTGTTGTTTGTGATAATGACTGCAGATGACTTGCGAAACTTTTTTGAGGCTAAGTTTGGTTCAGTCCTTGATGCTGTTGTAATCGGAAGTCCATCAGGTGATACTATACAATCACGTGGCTTTGGTTTTGTGACATTCAAGCATGCAGAGTCTGTTGCAGCTGCAGTTGAGGCTCACTACATCAATCTCCATGGGAAAAAGGTAAGCAAGAATCCTGATGTTGTCAGGTTTCAGAAGCAGTTGATCAACTGGTAGAACTTTGGACTTCGTTGATTTCACAGGTTAAAATTTCATGACATTTTGCACCTACAGGTGGAAATCAAAAGTGCAGTTCCACGTTGTGACCTTTCACCACCTGAAATGTCAAGAGCTGGAGATTTTTCACTTGGAGACCATACCAGATTTCCTGCTAATACAACAATAGAGGTGACTAAAAGAGAATTCTTCAAACTCTCACCAGAGTCCTCTTTTCCATCTGTATCCAACACTCCACAAGTGCACAGCTGGCAGAAGTTGGGTGAAAGCCAGCACATTCAAACCAATGAAAACACTGCTTGTACCAGCAGACTTTCTCCAGTCAAAGAGCTCCCTGACTCATATCTGTCCCCTGTGATGCGGGGCTCATCCAGAAGCATCCAGGCATCCAATCCTTCATGGTTGACCAAATTTCTGCAGTGGCTCCCAGTGTTTTTGACGGGAGTATCAATGCGGTTAAAGGAAGGGGAATGGTATCCACTGTCTTCTCTCAAAGGAGATTTCAGAGCAACTTGTGGTTTGGAGCTAGATCACTTGGGCCTTGGATATGAAAAGCTCAGTGATTTTATCCGATGCTTGCCTGATTTGTGCAGAATGAAGATTGTACCTGTTGGAAGGGGGCCAGCAACTCATATGGTTCTCCTTCCAGGTTTGCCACAGTTTGCTCCTACAGCAACATTACATGGTCAAGGAAGGCCTCATAGCCCCTTCTCAACAATCAGGTCACCAACAGATGGGATCCGAACTTATGCTGATGTTGCTGCTTGCCAGAGTGTGAGTCTGTCAGGAAAGGCATATCCAGTACCTGCTCCATCGGGGTTCATACCTCCTGTAATTCCATCTGGTGCTGTTTCGTATCCAGTACCTGCTGCACAGGGGTTCATACCTCCCTTAGTTCCATCTGATGCTGGTCCCACCAATTTCACTGCACCCCTTCAAGCTGGTCAACCAGTTGATTTGACAACTTCCATTTTACAGTTTGAGACAATGTCATTTGCACCTCCCACAGCTCCATCTCTGGTGGATGTACCATTCCCTCTTCCCAATTTGGCATACAGAGGAGGCAGTAGCACAACAGGCTTACCCTTCATATCAACTGGACCAGTTGGAAATATAGTGACTGGTGATGCTGCAGTGTTTCATGGACACAATTTGGAAATAAGTAACTTGCCCACAAGATGTCCAGAATTGAGCTCTTCATCTGATGAACAGATGAATCTGGTCAACTCCCTACAATCCTCTGACCAAATTGGATCAATACTTTCAAGGGCACTTCAGGCATCTGGTAATTGCTCTGCAAACTTCTCATCTGAAGAATGGGCCATTTTGACAGGGTTGCTGTCCAGCCACAAGATTGGAGGTGAAACATATTTCCCACAGGACAGACTAGAAGCTATCCATGAACAAGACAGGGCATCTACTTGGCTGCCTTCAACTGAAATAGAAACAGCCAATAGCCAGATAGATCCGAAGCCCTTTACTGTATTCAATCATCCTTTCACAGGCTTTATGGGAGGCATGTGGGGCGAGAAAGTACAGGATACCCAGGACATGGAGGGTTGCAGCTACCAGGTAACTTACTTTCTTGCTGCATGCAATTGAACGATCTCAAAATTCTCCAGCTCTTCTGTGGCATGCATGGGGGCTGGTGTGGTCTTTGCTTATAGTGCCTTCCTCTTTTTTGTCACCTAATGCAGCTGTTGCAAGATAATACATTGTCAGAATCTACCTGACAATGTCTTCTCTATGCCATATCACACAATTCAGAACATGCTTTTCTGTCTTCCATTACCAATTGTGCTGCTGCAGAACTGTAAAGGGGTTGAGGTGCTTGAGTGATTCTGTCTATGTCCACAGAATTCTTTTCAAAGCCCTTCATCAACTTACACTTCTCTGTGCGGGTTGGCACCAACACAAGCAAGCACTCCTATGCAAAGGAGACCTGTAAATGGAGTATGTGGGCTTTGCTCAGAGAGGCGAGCGTTATTCATTGCAATTCCATGTGGCCACCTTGATCTGTGTCCAGGTTGCAAAGATAGTCTACAACAGGTTGACAGCCACCAGCACCAGCACCATACTCGATGCTTCCACTGCTATGGTCATGTTGAGCAATGGTTACCTCTTCAATAGATGATCTGTGACTAGAATCTCATTGTCTGAGTAGAGCAAAGCCATGGTACTACTACTTCTACAACAACATCATTTAGTGTTGAAATTGAAGACAATTGCACAATTTCAACTATGTGTCAAATTAGCTATGGCTGGTACATTTCGGAGATGGTACCAGTTAGACAGAGCATGATTTTGATTCATCTCTGTCCTCAGACAAAATTAGCTAAAGTTCCTAGCCAGTTAATGCTCATGATCCTGTGTGGGCACATACACAAATGCATGACTTTTTTCAACTGTTAGGAAGCTCTGAACATCACCCAGATCTATTATCTACTCAGGACATAAACATCACCCAATTTGTGTGAATTAAAGCTTCTAACTCCTGCTGCTAACTAGCTCATGATAACAAAAGCTCAAGGACAACAGTAATCCTCTCTAGTAATAGTACAGTGATTTGTGTAGATCAATAAGACTTTCTTGCTACGTTGTGTGGTTGCAGGCTGAAGATGGGAAGAAGATGTATTGTCAGGTATGAAAGAAACATTGCCTTTCCCCCAGATTTCTCAATTTTGTTGCAGAATTGCAGGTGCTGGAAACTGCTGTATCCCAGTGGTGGATACTATTATATGCAACTTTCAGGCTTCCAGTTGTTTGAAGAAGAATGAGCATCAGGAAGAAACAACTGTAGCGTCACTCCGATCTGAAAGGTATGTATGTGTATGTGCCCAAAGAACTTAAATAAATCCATGCTGCATCTTCCAATCAGACCTTTTTTCGCCTAGTCGTGTGGGATCCTCCCATGAACAACAAGAAAAAGGGTCTGAAGTTGCACCTTTAAAATGTCTTGAGGAACAAAGTCTCCATTCTGTATGCCTTGTTCTGTGCATCTGGATTGCCTTCTGCATTTGAGTTGCTTTGGGTCGGTTCTTTTAGGGTGAGGGGTGTTGCGTAATCTGAGTGGAGATTTGAAAAACCTGTAACTTGTTTTGAGAACTAGTGAAGACTCAAGAGAGTAAAAATAATAGACCTAAGGGAGAGGGGTTAATTGACAGATGTTACAGTGAAAATTTCCTACTTACAAAAAACAAGGCAAGCTACAATTGTAGATTATTGCAGGGCCTCTTATTGAATACAATTTTTGTCTACAGAATGTAGGCTGTTTCAACAAGCAAAAAAAGTCCACTCCTTTTGTTTTCTGAAATTCACTGCCTCTTTTTTTCTTCAGATATCCACTGGATCCTGTGTAGTCGCTCAAGATTTAAAACTTCTGCCAGAGTTCTTTAGACTGGGGTAACTCCTGAGGAGTAGGGCATTCCCGAAATAAGCACTCTCTAATGCAGTTCTTATTTTGAGAATGGCCTGCTGCTGCACCCTTGGGTGTTACCCAATACTAATATGAATGTCTTGAACCAAACAAACAGGGTTCAGCAGCCCCAATTTCCAATCTGAACATTGCAAAATTTTGAAAGTAGGTGGAGTTGATACAAGCTCATCACCAAACATTTATTCATATATTCATTAATTTTTTTCTTTTTCCTAATATTTTCATGACTATAGGTGCATCAAAATGGAGGTCTAAATCATCACCTCTTTGAATTCTAGAGGCAACTAAGTAAACCATGAACAAGCAGGAAGAGAATGAACATGTCCAAAGAAAAAAAAAAAAACATGCAATAGACCTCTCAACTTTTCTACCTAATATTTTTGTCATTTCTTGTTTGTTCTTGTCAGTGATATAAAAAGATATGCATTTCAACTTGAGTTAAATTTACAATCCCTCTTTGAACTCCAAAAACAATTGAGATATGTCCAAGTAAATCTTAAGCTCCAAACGTTTACCTTGCCAAACAGAACACTTATTAAAACATAAGCTTCAAATGGCTTATCCTATTGAATTATAAACTTATTGCTCCAAAATCGGAAACTATTTTCAAACCTCATATATCTTTCTCAAGTTTTCTCCATTTTGAGAAACCTTCATGACAATGTGTGCATTGAGTGAAAGTCTGCAATATTTCTTGGAACTCCAAAAAAGCAACCAAGTTACATTCAAAGATTTAAATCTTTCTAAGAGAGCTTAAATGTTTGAACACCAGCCTAATTACCCTAGCTTCGAACTAAATTTAGGAAAGGTCTGTGAGTATGTTTTGAAGTGTAATTAGGGTTTAGGGTTTTGAAGTGTCTTTAGGGTTTAACAATACTTGCTAGAGACAATACTCTCCCCTGGTATGGTACAGTAAGCAACCCATATAATGAAATCTTATGGCCTTCGAAAATTACAGGGATCTCCTGAACTAACCGGAGAGGGGCGGGTATTAGAAAGTGCACCAAACCCTCAATGGGTATCCAAGTTGATAGTCGTGGTTATGAATTCTTTTGATACCCAGTATTGATATAACCATGAGTATCAAAAAATTAAAAGAAAACCCATTATTATATATATAGTCATGAAATACCTGGAACTGATGGTTCTTTGAACCAGATTTTTCTGCAAATACGAGGAACCCGGCGGTTCTTTTATTCTGGAAATTTCTAGCACTCAGTGCCGACGGT
This sequence comes from Sphagnum contortum, assembly GCA_963920785.1. Taxonomy (NCBI): domain Eukaryota; kingdom Viridiplantae; phylum Streptophyta; class Sphagnopsida; order Sphagnales; family Sphagnaceae; genus Sphagnum; species Sphagnum contortum. The sequence continues at coordinate 729,532 of OY987290.1, read as the reverse complement.
CCTTTGATCCTGAGAAGTTTCATATACCCGGAACCGGGGGTATTCATAATCAAATACCCGCCACCACATTCAAACTGACTTCCAAGTCTCCAATTCAAAATTACGTGAAAACCCTAACTCAAAGTCAGAAATGAACCCTATAACTGAACGCTTTAAAACCCTAACAAGCCCTAAACCCTAAAGCTCAATAAACGCAGGCACTAAACCCTAAACCCGGATGCGTCCGTGGCGAAGAGAGAGAGACAGAGATTCCCCCCCCGCTGCATTGCTTGCGTTCCACAATCAAAGAGATGTGTAAGTAATCAAGAAACTTGTTGGGAGCAAGCTCGAATCTTGGGTGCATTCTGGAGTTGTGAAGATTAGTTACGTAATGCATGAGTTGCAGATTGCTTGCTTGGTTGATTGATATTCGCGCTCACTTTCGTTCTCTCTCGTCTTCAGAGTGAGGTAGAGAGAGTCCTGTGCAGCTCTCCGTTTGAGGGCATTGTGTATCGTGGAAGTGGCGGAGGAAGTTCTTCTGGAGCAGTTCGTTGTTGGGTAATCAGCTGTTTTTGCAGATTTGCTATTAGTGGAGAGAAAGAGCGAGCATCTCTTCTAGAAGCGATGATGGCGGCGTCACCGGCTTTGCGGCTTACGCGGTGCATAGCTGAACGCATTTACTCATTTTCAGAAGCCGCTGCAGCAGGTAGTTTGCGAGGATTGGGAACCTCATCAGCACGTTTCCAACGCTTCAGCACCCAAGGCTTCGGTGAGGATGAGTCGCCGCCGTCTGGATTGCATGTTCCGGATCCAGACATTCCTCAGGGTTTTACAGAAACAGCCTCGACGCAGTCATTGCCGTTTGATTTTCGATTGCCAGATATCTCAGATTACCACGCAGACACGAAAGCGCCGTCATCGCCGCCCTCGTTTGATGCTCTTCGACCGACTGCAGATCCCTCTAGCAATACCACCAATGTGGCTTCTCCTGGAAGACTCGATGCTAACAACGACCGCACCATGTTCGACACTTACTCTCGAAGTGGGCCTGAAGCCTTCACTCCTCGGGGTGTCTATAAGGCCATATTGTTGGGAGAAGTGGGTCAATCTCCAGTGCAGAAAATTCTGAAGAGCGGTCGAGCGGTCACCATCTTCACTGTTGGCACTGGTGGCATTCACAACAATCGGCGGCCACTAGAAGGAGAATCACCGGAGGAGTACGCGGAGCGGAGCTATACCCAATGGCACAGAGTGGCAGTTTATCAAGAGAAGATAGGGCAACTGGCCATGCGGAATATCAAGCAAGGGACACAAGTGTACTTGGAGGGCAACATAGAGACAAGAGTCTACAACGAGCCTGTTAATGGAATTGTGAAGCGCATTCGTGAAATTGCCATCCGCCAGAATGGGCGACTTTTGTTCATGGATCAAGAACCTCCTGCTGCTGCTGTTGCTGTTGCTGCAACGGCCAAGGACGAAGGGTTTGCAACGGAGAACGCTTCAGATGTGATTGGATTAAGCTCGTCATAAGTGAAACCCATCTTCACAAAATGCAAAGGAGCAGAAGAATTGAAGCTTGAAACACATAGTCATCGAAGTGTTTCTCTCTACTTCTGCACTTAGGTGTGGGCTCCATTTGCAAGTTAGGGTTTTTGGTTCTCAAAGATAGCTGTATTGAAGTTGCCATTGAATTGTCACTGGGCTGGCTTTGCAACTGCCATGTTCCCCCAAAACAATTGCAAAATATCACAGGAGAGACAGAGACAGAGACAGAGAGAGACAGAGATTCATTGCAATCTGGAGTGCTTGGTGGTTGGGTAATAGTGCTACTTGGGAGGGGATGGGGCAGTAAAGGGTTTTGAGGATTCTCCTTCAGTGCTTTTCCAAGGACTTGTTGGTGGATCTGCTTCTAGATTTTGTTGGTCTTTTCCTTTGTGGACTCTTCAGAATTCAGATAAGTGGAAGGAAAAGGGCATTGGCAAGAGTTTTGAGCATTTAGGATGAGAACTTGCAAGGGAGAGAATTGTGATGTTCACATGTGGTGTAATTTCTATTCTCATCAATGCAACTATCATTTAACATCTCTCCTGTGGAAATCCTTGCCATTCACCATGTTTGCAGAATTTGAGGGGATCAAATTTGAGGGTTTCTATTTTTTTTCTAATTGAATCTCTAAGCAGAACACCTTCAAGTTGTTTCGGATCTCTAGTAAGTTGATATCCTGTGCTCCTTTCACAACATTCAACCTGAGAAGACACCTCTCTAAAGCTCTTGCTTGGGAGCTGGATATATATCTGTCCAATTTAGGGTTACAGATTCAGACACCAAGCCAACAGAAAGCCCTTGTGTCATCAGCCTGACTCTTTGCTCTCCTGGATCAAGCCCACTGCATGTGAATCAGCTCAGCTAAGACCACTAGTTCTCTCTTTGCTCTTTTGGATCAAGCTCACAGCAAGTGAATCAGTTCAGCTAAGACCCAGGTTCCTGCCCAATTTAGTATAGTGCCTGAACTCAAAGCTGCTCTACATATTTCTCACCTGTTTTTGTTTTCATCTTTGGGACATCATACAGCTGCATAAGACAACATGGGTGCTGTCCATGTGAGCCTCACTCCCAAAACATATCCATGACACCTCTCAAAAGACTATAATTCCACAGCTGCGACTTGTTCAGTATTGTGCAACCAGTGTCCATCAATAAGACTTTTCAGCAAAATCCTGGTAAGAACACTAAATTGCAATGTTGCTCTTCCAAATATCAAATCCAGGTGATATCTTGGTTAAACCCCAACATCATCATCTTATTCCAGTGCAACAAATTACTGGCCAATCCAGCTGGGCCACAAATCAATCTGACAAGCTTCACAGCAGCTGCCAAGCTCTCAACCTTCACTTCAAAGCTTGAGGTACTACTACCTCTTGTTATTACTCCCATTTTTTACTTTGAAAAAATCCATTTGCCAAGAAGCTTCATGCCCAGCATAATAGTCATCAAACCATCCCTGTCATACAGTCAGTCGGAGCATCCCTGTCCTTCCTTGAAAGCAAAGTAAACCCTGACATGATGCAACTTCAACACACCACATGAGCCTCACTATTGTCGGTACTAATTGCAAATGGTGGTGGAAATTGGTGATCCCATTTTGATCCTGGCCAACAAAAACTCAATTTTTTGTTGTGAAGAAGATGCTTTAGATGCCAAAAAAATCCAATTCTTCCTGTTCTGCAACTCAACTCATAATCACAGAACAGGGGCATGTGATTGACATATCAAAATCACATGCCCCACTTACCTGACATGCCCTTGTTATGTTATTGACCTAAAGGGGTGCATTCACACCTAATGTTTGTTAAGTCAGAGTTAAGTGAAAATTTAGGTGGCCATCTTAGGTGGCACCCAATGTTAAATGGGCGAATGTTTAATATTAAGTGAAGTGTTGAACTTAACATAAAATCTTCATGGTAAATAGGTTTAGGTCCTAAACATGACTAGCTCGGTGTTAAGGGACTTGATACTAAAGTCCTTAACACCAAGTGTGAATGCACCTTTAAAAATCACATGTCCCTCTTATGTGATTGTCCACAACATCACATGCCAGCATCAATGGTAGTTTTTGTCTTTATTGGCATGAAGCCAACCAAACCATGGTTTAGGGTTTAAGGTCTAGGCACATTTTTCTTAGTGTACTCGGAGGCCATGTTACCATGCTTTAAACTACATGTCTAATGAAGTTTTTTTTGTCAATCATAACAAGATGTGACTATCATTCCAACTTCTAAGTTCCACTTTATGTCTTTGGCAACGAATAGTTTTTGCCATGTATCGGATTTCTAGTTGCATATGTCTATTACTTGGGGGATGTTAAACATTAAAATTTTACACTACCTTCTTCAAACAAGGTATTGGTTTGAGGGCATATGGTGAGACAACTTTTATTTTCCCACCTTATTATTATGTAATTTTAAAATATTCTCATATTTAAGTCACTAAGGATTTATTTTTGCATCAAAATTTCATATTTAATACATATTTAAATTTTAGTATTAGTACTTGATAAGAGGGAAAAACACATAAGGACTCCCATTTTTCAAAGGTTTGAAAGATGTAATGAAAAAAATACAAACATTTGTTCTTTGGATGAAAAAATTATAGTTCTTGTCAAACAAGTAACTTACAAATCTAATGTTTTGTTTTGAGATGTGAACCGCCTTTTCATTCAAGACAAACTAAGACTAAAAAAGAAACAAATGACAAAAATATGACTCACATTCTTGAAAATAAGTCACACTTGCACTTGCCCATAGTCATTAAAAATGAAACTTAATTTTCACAATTTTTTTTTGTTTTCATTAAGTAATCAATTGATCATCACTGATCATGCATAGCAAAGTAAAGCCCAAGTGTATATTATGGCATAGAACCCAGTCCCCAAAAGGAAGCAGTTGGGCCCACGTACGAAGGAGACAAATTGTCGGTCTGGTGGGGGGTTGGCCTAGAAGCTGCTGTTGATTGCCTGGATGGATGCAGGCAATTGTGAGTTGGCCCCAGAATGATGAGACTTCTTGGTGGTGATCTGCGGTGAGTGGGAGTAATAAAATGTAGCTTTGCCAATACAACAAGAAGGGCTCTAAGCATTGAACTCTAATAAGAGTCCAATGAGAGCCCATAATTTATAATTCACAAGGGCATGGGTTGAAATTCTGGGCATGAGGGCAAAGCCCAGGAAAAACCCTAAACCCAAAACCCAAAAAGAAAAATTCCAAACACCAAGGCTAGAAACTTATGCCAAGTTAAATAGACCAGCTAGACAACAATAGCCTTGCCAATAGCAAGATGTGAATTTGTAATTGATTTAGCCAAGTAGGGCTATCTGATTGTGTGCCCAGAATCCGCCACTGGGGCCCATTCTCTAGGATGTAAAGAATCATAGGTAGCTAGCTATTCTGCAAGATTTTCAGAGGTCTACTACAAAAGCAGAATCAAAAAGAGAAAAAGATGTTTTTTTTGGTGCTTCATGAGACTGGTGGGGGGCTTTAGAACATAATTTGTTCCTTAGACCCAAGTTAGTGACTCTCTCTGAGTGTTGTCCTTAGGACTTGGGCTCGGGTGCTCTCTCTTTTCTCCTTCCCCCCCCCCCCCCCCCCCTTTTGCTGGGTGCTTTGTTTAATGGTGTTTGCCAGGGTTTCATCATCTATTGGATACTAGTCGTCGGGGAAGCAACTTGCAAGGTAAAGCACTAAGTCGGGCTGTGACTCTGAAACAATATTATTAAATAACTAAAACAAGGAAAAACCTCCAGAAATGTATGTTTGAAGTAAAACTTTACCGACAGATTTGCACAATACTTCAAACGTACATTTTCCAGAGTTTTTTTCCTCCATAAATTGAGAACTTGAATGTGAAGTCTTCTTGTCTATATTTCACTCAGTAGTGTTTACAATGTAAAGCTTGGGCTGAAAGAAATTTCTGTAGTTCCGACAAATAAACAATCGACAATATAAGATTTGCGTGTAGTACCCAAGTCGAGAAGAGTGATGTGGATGAGGATCTCACCAGGACGAGTAGTGCAGGTGCTGAGTATATATATGAGTGAACTGTGAGTGTCTATAAACTGCTAGAATCCAGTAGTAGTAGATCAGCAAGATCACTGGAATATTAGTCTGAAATTATAGCTTGCACTAGATTTCTGTGTCTGTGTGAATTTCACTTGCAGGATCAGAGCTCTGATGCATCTACAGTTTATATTCAGTATCGGATCATTACGAGAATTATATGTGATGATCCACAGTTAATCTAGATGAAGTAATTGTCGAGTGGACATCATTTGTAGATTTCCAGCTCCCAGATTCAAGTTCTAGTTAGTTTGTATGCAAACTTGTCCATCAGCAAATAAGTGTTCAGCATATTCAAACTTCGAGAATGAGCCACAAACTAGATCAGGTGCAGTCAGGTACGATTTTATATGATAACCGAGTGCAGTTCAGATCATCAAAATTGCTTGATCAGCTGCAGCATAGGTCAGTCCCAGCTGCTGCAGCAGGTCAAAATCATGAAGTGGGTAGCATGAATAATCACGGCCAGGAAGGCAGATACAAGGGGATCAGATACCGGCCCGAGCTCAACAGATACATTTCCGAGATCCGGCCTGCTCTGCCCAGGAAGCGGAAGATCTGGCTAGGCACCTACAAAACAGCTATTGAAGCCGCTCGTGCATTCGATGCTGGGATCTTCTATACCGGAAGAAAAATCCCTTTCAACTTCCCCGAATTCGCAAAGCAGCTTCCACCGTTGGACGACAATCTCACCCAAGACGAGCGCCACACTGCCATTCAGAAACACGCAAAGCTCGCTGCAGCCATGCAGCACGTCGTCGATAGCCACGAAGGCACAGCTACCACGTCTACGTCATCATCAGGACTCACGAGCCGCAGTAGCAGCAGCAGCACCACCACCACCACTACCACACAACAACAACAACAACAACAACAACAATACACTAGTAAGATCAGTAATGCACACCTGCCCTTCTACCAGTTTTTACCATCATCTAGGGATTAGAACTGACTCGATCTCTGTAATGTAGAATCTGCCACAAAGTCTGAGTTAGCCCAGTTTCTGATTTGAAGTGATTACAAATTAGGACTTGTGTTCATTCAAAGCTCTGGACTACTTCTGTTTAGGAACTAGAATCATTGAGATGATTCTTAATGGGTAGTAATCTACTTGTTTAGAATGTGATCAACTGTGGTTTAGAAATAGTTCATAGATGTAGTCAAAAGGAATAAAATAGTGAGAGCTTATGAGGGCTCAGAATTGTTCGGAAAAATGATGAAACCCTGCCAAACTTTATAAAAAGAAAGCCCACCCAAGAAAGGGAGAGAAAAAGAAACAAAGGGGCAAGGACCAAAGTCAAGACAAGCAAACAGCCCAAAAGAGGCAGGCCAGAAGGAGGTAAGGGAACCACTAAGTACTTAAACCTCCACCAGTGGCTTGAAGCATATGAACTAAAAAGAAAGGGGAGGTAAACCAGATAAAACTCCAAGCCTAGAAGAACCCTCCCTTGCAGAGTAACAGCCCGCCTCTAGATGGAAGCAGCCTGCGCTATCTGTAAAGCCACCAACACTCTCTGTCTATAAAAGGAACAAGGATTTCAAGCAGCTATCACTTAGAAGTTAAGCTAATTTTCAGAGGATTAGTAAGTTCTAGGCCTATCAAAACCAATTGATTAATTCTCTCCATCACTGAACCAATAGACCCATGATGCAGACTTTGAATCATCCTCACCTTCCTGATCCAGACCTGTTGAATTTGAGCAAGGCCCTGTGCAGAGCATAGAGGTCTTAGAGCCAAATTCTAGTTTTAGCCAACAACTATCAAACAGTAGCTAGAGCTGAACTCTACAATATTATACATGTCAGGACTACCCAATATTTGCCTTACCAAATTATGTTTTACCCACCAAAAAAAAAACCTTCTTAACAAGTGGAGAATAGCCATTGAACCTCTATCTAGACAACCTTTTAAGACCAATAGCACACTTTGTACAGATAGTTGTAAACATTGCTCAGCCTTGTTCTGACTTAGTATATATAAGGAAATTTTTGAGATTGAGGGAGAGAGGCCTGCCCCAGGGGGCTTCTTCAATATGAAAAATCTCTAAAGACTTATAGTACCATTATAGTGGAAGATGATAATTTACATGCTGGAGAGGGACTCCTTGTGATCAATTTCATAAAATAGTCTTAATATAAGATCTTAATACTTATGAGTGATTATATTACATTGGAAGGTGAGAAACATTCTGAAGAGCGACTCATGTGATCAATTTCATATAATGTGAAGGAAAGGATGTTAAGACCAGAGGATTTATGAATGTGTGTGTTTTTGAAGGTGTCGGTTTACATTGAAGATGAATGAAAACAGAACTTAGTTAACAAGGGGTGTGTTAGATTGTGGTTTGCCATTTGCATTAAAAAGGTATCTTAAGGCAAAAGGAAGAAGAATTATGGAAACTCAAATACTTCACCTTGCAAATATATAATCTTCAAAAACTCTGCAACTAATCTCAAAGTCTCAACACAAGCCAAAATATCATCTTTCAAAAATCCTCATATAAAAATAGACCTATTACCTAGGGGTCAAAATTCCTTAAGCTACTATATTCTATATTGAATCTAAACACAATGTCGTTGCCTTGGTAGGCAAGGCCAACAAATTCTAGAAGTTAGCTTCATCAATTAACAAATCTTTGGCCCTGGTTATATTGAATTTACATGTTATTCGACATAATGGATAAGGGCAAGAACTTAGAACTACTTGGGTTCTAAAAATGTATTATGAATATTTGACAATTGTGCTAGAGATACAAATTTTTCAATGTGGTTCTCAAAAATGTGGAAATTCAGCACATCTAGAGAATGTTGAATTTCATGGAATTGATGTAGCTTTTTATTTGTTTTGTGTGCATCTTAAACAAATGTGAAGTGATGTCTAGCAAATGGTCTAATGGGATTTATGATGCCAAAAGCTAGTTGATGTACATGGTTCAAAGCTATAATGTTAATAATTGGGGGAAAATAATATTATTACGCTGGAATAAGCTAATGAATAGTTGAAAACTCATTGGACATTTGTTGATTTATTTTTACACCAAGAAATCGTCTAGAATAAAACAATTAGAATTGTTTTGTTAATGAATTCACAAAAGTACTTGCGAGTATCATTAGTACAATAAAATCATGGTTTTTACATGAGTAGCATCATGACTAAATTAACTGTATAATCCAAGTTATTAGTCTGAAATGACTAACTATGTCCATTTTGACTAACATTAAAACTAAGTATGGATGTTATGAATAAAAAAACCTCACTGTAGATGGTCAAATTAAACATATTTATTCTACAAACATGGTGAATGTGTTGCCTACATGGATTTCTAGAAGTTGACTAATGTGACTCAAATGAGTCATTCAAACTATGACACATTGGATAACCATGTTTCATATAATTTGACTACAATGTTAGTTTTGATGATAAGTTGGTGACAAGCAGATTCAACATTTTTTTGCTAAATATTTATTTTAAAATGAAAACTAAAGGTTCAACACTCCATATATATAATTTTTTATTTTCTTAATTTATTTTTTTAAATGTTATTTTTCTTTCAAATTATTTCGGATGCAATAAATCAAGTTGTCAAATGCATCTATGCACCACGTAAATACAAATGGAATGTGCACACCGACAAGGAATGGGGTAGAATTAGAAACTTGTTTAGATAAACAAAGTTTATAACTAATGTGCATAAAACCTTGTTTGTAAACCAACTAAACATGGAAGGGTGCACTAAACATGTTGTTAGAAGCATTGATGTAGCATGTAAAAGTGAAGGGTTTTTATTATTTTAATGGCATTTCAAGAACCCAATTTTAACTTTTTGACATTCAACTTTGATCATTTTCCAGCATTATTTTTAAAAAATAATCTATGCAGAATTTTCTATTTTCCTATAATAATTCATATATTTGCATTAAAATGTAAAATATCATAGTTTTTTTTAAAAAATAAATTATTAAAACAAAGGATAGTAGTATGATGGTCACATTCTTTAAAGTTCTTTGATATATTTAAAGATGTAATTTTGAAAATCTATGAAATTATAGATCAATTTATAATTATGTACTTCATGAAAAATTACATAATTAAAATATTATAATAAAAGACATTATGTTGAGATGTTTTGAATACTTTTTTAAAACCAGTGTGATGCGTTTAAAATCAATAAATTTATAAATTAAAGACATGTGAATTTTAATTATGCTTGAGGAGGTGAAAACTCAATTCTCAATTTGGACATCTTCTAGTTGTGATTAAAATCAATCATCATGATGTGGCAAAAAATAAGAATAACATTGTACATGCAATTAAACAAAAAAACCTTGAAGTCATGGGTCTAGCACATTGTGATGACTTGTCAACAATTTGAAAAAGATTAATAATAATTTTTTTTATTTATATAATTTTTTTTATTACAAAATAAAGACGCCATTTCAACTTGCACTTCAATAATCTTAGTCATTGTGGACTCAATCAAGTTTATGATATAAACAAATAGTCCATTTTACCTAAAACCAAAAATGTCATATGTTTGAAATGAATGGATTTTCAATAAAAGAATCCAACATGAAAACCATCATTTGTAGTATCTAATAATTGATGTTGAAAAAGCTTTATGGAGGCACTTTAATATGGTATGTAAAGAATCATACCTTATGATTAATGCTTCAACTAAAAATATGTAAAAAATAATTATTCATGTTGTTATGCATTTATTTATTTAGAATCACAACAATACATTTAACAAAGTTAGTGTGCAATTAAATCCTCACTTGAATAGATCACATTCTAGCAACTAGACCAATTATTCACGCCCTAAGTTTGTCAAATGGTACAAACATTAAAAACCCTATTAACGTTTGATTTTGTAACATAATGCAAATTCAAGGCACATCCTTTAATTCTCACAAAGAAATAGACTAAGAATTTTGAGATGGAATTATGATGAGCTTGTCAAGCTAACTTCAAGATAAATCAATTTGTATGAACCAAGAAAAAAAAACATTTAATGCAAATTGGACCCAAATCAATGCATGGATGAAACACAAGCTAAAGGCGAAAGCACATTCAAATGGAACAAAAAGTGCACAAAAAAATATTGAAGGTGAAAATATAATGTGTAAATAATGTGTATTTTAAATACCTTGAATCACATGGGTTGTTTGACAAGGTGTCAAAAAAAATATTTGTCATATTTGAATAATCCTAGTTTTACTTATCATATATTATATTTGAAGATGAACATCTAAATTATTAATTTCAATAAATAAAATATTTCTTTTAAAAAACTCATGATATGATGTACATTTCAATATTTGATCATTCACATTTTTTCAAAAAAAATGTCTTTAGTATCAATGTCACCATAACATATTATCATTGAGTCATCAAAGAACATTATATGAAAGTATATTAAGTCCTTATTCATTTATTATTGACTAGGACAAGGTTTTCTGTAATATTTTAAAAGTCCATAACAAATTATACATTGAAAATTGCTATGAAATTCTGACATTGTGTTTTGATGTATAAACTCATTGTTGATGTGAGTTCCATTTCATCATTTGCACATATACATTGGAATTACTTGTACTAATGAAATTTTGACAATTATTTAAATGCTCCTAAAGGTGAACAAAAGTATTCTACCTTAATGTGATTTTCTGCCCTTAACACAAACTCATAAGACACATCACCTAGACATGAGAGAAATCACCATGCTCTTCCCTATAATACATTCTAGATATGGCAATAAGGATTACATTGAAATGATGCAAATTCCAAGACTCCCAAGTCAAAGTTTTGAAACTACCAAATAACAAATCATAATTTTGCAAGCTCATAACTTCTTCATATAGATTCTCATTCAAAAATACTTATAGGCAAAGTTTTTATCTACTGGAAGAATTTTCTAATGGCATATCATTCTTTTCAATAGAAGTGATTTCATTTCTCAAAATATGGAATAACTAGTTGATAATCATTTTGGTAGTTTGATTTATTTCCTTGAAATGGCCATAATTGTTCCTACAAATCTTTGTTTTTCAATGAAACCCCATTAAAATTTTATACTCTTCAAGACCTTTTGAATGATTTAAAGATGGCTGAATTTGGATAAGCGATTTACTTTTTACAATTGTTGTATATTATAATTGATTTTTAATTGTCAGTGACATCTACAACTAAAAATTGCTTTGACTAGATAAGACAAGTCATGTCAGACATGTAATTGCATGCAACAATATCAAGTAAGTAAATATGGTATGGCTATGGGTGAAAGCATGGTAAAATAGACAAAATAAATAAATGTTGAAATTTAGTTCTAAAATGGTTTGATTTTTGACACAGTTAAAAAAATTATATTCAATATCACTTTGAATATCATTATGGAACCATGAGGGCCTTTATTAAAATCTTGGTAAGTTGAATACAAAATTTGAAAAAAATAGCATAATAAAACTAAGTAACAAATGTGTTTAAAGTTGGCTAATCAAAATTGAGTTCAAATATTACTTAACATTAAAAAAATAATTGTGATTAGAGTATGTTAAAATAAAAAATATATAAATACATTCTAAAGTATCATTAATTTGAAAATGGAAAATTTTCAATATTTTGTTTACTTGCAATCTATCAAAAATCATATTTACATTTTTGAAAAATATACTTAAATTCATATTCAATAGGTGACTCTTCAATATATATATATGAATGAGAACAATAAATGTCTTCATGTTGTTCATTAAAATAATCAAACATGTTTAAATTGAATATATTAAAACTTATTTTATGGCTATTTTCCGATTCTATTGCAAGAATTTTGTGCTATTTACTTTACCATGTTTAAGATGGGTGCCCATTAAAAGTGAGTCACATTTCACCAAAAAAGGATGACATCAAAATTTCAATTTATTATGTAGCATGATATTTGTTTTCCTAAACACAAGGAAAATAATTAGATTTTGTGTGATGACATGAACATTTTGAAATTCAAAATGAACTTTGAGTCAAATGGTTAGATGAAGAGGATTGGATAAAATCAATGTACATGCATACAATATATAACTTATATTTTTTCAATATCCATAAAGCCTCATGTTTGTGATTCATGAAACATTACAAAGCAAACAAAAACTAAAGAAATAATGCAATGCCCAATTATAAAACCATCTCCTCTTTAACATGATAGTGGTTTTTCTCGTTTAAAAAATGTATCATACATTATTATTATTTTAAATGCAAAATGATAATTCTCAAACCCAAAAATTCCACCCATAGCCTTAATTTTGAAATATATTCGCAATTTAGCAATCTTAGTGATGAATATTATTTTGTCATAGGGTTTAGGATAAACCCTAAACCCTACACTATCCATAAAATCATGTCATAGGACAAGTTTTACAAGATTTTGGAATTTATAATTGGCCATGGAACAAAGTAAAAGTGATTGAAATCATGATAAAAGACTCAAATTTACAATGTTACATATGTTGTAATCACATTACATGAATTTCATGAATTTTATTTGAATTGTCATAACATATTGAACTTTCAAAGGATTATCAAAAATTGTGTAACAATCCATAATAAATGAACATGAACTCAGTTTGCTTTAATAAAACACTCATTAAATTAATGAGTCTTGGCATGGAAGATCGTGTGGTGTGTGACAATATTATTATAACACGCTTTTAGAAAAGGGTTATGAAAACCTGAAAAATCAACATATATTCAAATATTGGTTTTAAAATAAAGTCGTTGAGTCAATAAAATAAATTGTTTAAATGTTCATCTTTTTAAGTATAAGATCTACATGAATTTGGTTAGGGTAAAAACAAAAATAATCTTCAATTTTTGTTGACACCTTGCCACATGATTCACGTGCTTCATGGTATCTTGCCAAATTCTACCTCCACAATATTAATTTGCTTCTATTATAAACTCCACATGTGCTTAAAATTGTTCCACCATAATATGCTTTCACACCTAAGTCCCCTCTTTTGGTTCCAACCACTTTCATTACACAAAAGGTGTCAATTGCATTCCAAAATTTACAAGTTTCTACTATTTTAAGTTGAGTAGTAGCCATGGCAATGGTTACTTTCCACCATTTGTGGACCCTTCACCAAGCACCTCTACATATATTTTATGTAAGTACCTAAAGGAAGAAGGATGCCTTCTAGATTTGTTATTGGTCATGGAAATTTCTCATTTACTTGCATTACGTTCTAGACCTTATCTTCTTCCTCCACCTTTTCTTCCTTATTTACGTTTCCTTTATGTATTCCCCCAACCTTAGTCACCCATTTTTTAAAACCAAAAGTTTGCAAATCCACATCATTTTTCCTTTTTGTTTATAGAGGCTAGTCACACAAGCCTTGATTTTTATGAAAGTTTTCAAATTAAAAATTGCTAATGAATGGTCTCATCACTTACCTATGTCTAATTTATCATTAATACACCTCTTGTTGGTCACAACCATTGTTGTTAAGTTTAGGGTATTTGGTGGGTTTTGATATGAACTTTAAGTCAAGTTCTAGGATACTTGAATTGCAAGTCCATAGTTTTGCTAGAATTCACTTTAGAACCAATGTAGTGCGAAATTAGGTCGCCACACAATGGAGCTACACTGTCTTTGATTTTTTTGCAACCATCACTGGTTTTTGGCTGCGCATTACTCTCATTTACTCTAGGGTTGCATGGTGGCTATTTCTGGAGGACCCAGGAGGTTCATCGTGCATGAGGAAGACGACGCGAAATTATGGTTCGGGGAAGTGCTGCAATTATGATTTGAGGCGGTTGAGAGTGCATGGCAACGGTGGGTGCTGGATAGAACGGAATGGTTGAAGATTCGCGAAGCTTGATGCGGAAGCTAACGAAATTCTGAAAGGCAATTTGTGGAGGAGTCGAGAAGACTGACGGGCAGATTCTTGCAAGTAAGAATTAGAGAAGAGGTAGAGAGCAAAGTGAGAGGAAGGGATAGACAATTTTTAGTTAGAAGAGAACGATCAGGAAGTCGGATTTAGGATAGGAGGATAATTCTGAGGAGAAAGATCAACTGATCTCTAGAAGTTGGAGAGGCAGAAGATTGGCAGTCTGATGGACATAGCGATGAGAAGCTTTGTAGTTAGGAGATTTCGGCTGAATTCCAGAACTTTCCGCTGCGCCTGGTAATTAGTCTAGCTACTGTTGTAGAGGAATGAGAGAGAGAGAGAGAGAGAGACTAAACAGCACCGGATCTGGTGTTTTGTGAATATTTGATGGAAAGTAGTGCTTGTGCTTTTGGGGAATGTACATAATCTGCAATGTGATGAGAGAGTTTCCTCGGATGGCATTAGTGTGAATGAGCATGACAGGAGATGAACGTTGTGAGGTCTGCCGTGTTGTTGTGTTTGTACGTCATCAAGCTATAATGGGCAAATGAAAGAGTTAGCAGGCAGTTTGAGTGTTAGAGAGATTGGAGGTCTGTATGTGTGAGGTATATCAAGGAAAGCATGGACGCCTGGGTTCGTTGAAGTCAGTCAATGTGCTGTGTGTTTTCGGACCTTCTCTTTTTTGGTTACACCAAACCTTGAAATGACCCTTTTCCTAAAACTAGAATTCCAACCTAAACCACATTTGGGTAAAAGCAAAGTACAATGGACTTTTATGAATGTTGCAATGCCAAAAATTTTAGGTTTGACAAATATTATTGCATAATTTTTAAATGCATAGTGGAACTTTTAAAAAAATTGCCCCAAAACCACTAGTATTCAATCAAACATGGACTTCAAATTTATCCCCAAAGGCCCCAACCACATATAGACCTTTTTTTATAACCATTTAATATGAAAATTACACAAATCTTTGGAACATGATACTTTTGAGGTCTATAGCACTTAAGGTAAAAAAAAAATGGAATTTTTTGATTTAAAAAATATATATTGAATATCTCAAAATATCCATGTTTTACAAACTCCATTTCTTTATGTAATTTTTTTTTTTTCAAGACTTGTTATCATAAAAAAAATATTTTAAAAAGTCTATAATAAGATGATATAGGGGAAAAAATATTGGGGGGGGGGGGGGGGGTGTTGGAGTTTTTGGGCTTTTAGGGTTCCCAAGATGTTCTTTTCAAGTGCCCAATGAGTTTTCCAAGTTCCCTATGTGTTCCTGAATATGTTCCCAATAACACCTCACTTTGTCCCATACATGCTTTGCCCAATGTTGTCGTCTTCCGACCTATATACTCGAGGGAATGTTGAGTCTTCAAAGTTTGAGAACCTTTTTATGATGGGCCAATCAAAAGAGGCCCATTGCCCCCCAAAAAAAATAAATCTGACCTTAACATTCTGCACTAAACCCTAAAACCCCGAAACCAATGTATATGGATCACACTAACATCAAAAGCAATTTATATAAGTACCCTTTTGATTGATGAGGTAACACCTTATTTTGTCCTCAGAAAAATAATATATTATTTTTGGCTTTTGATTGATGAGGGTAACACCTTATTTTGTCCTCAGAAAAATAATATATTATTTTTGGCTTTTGATTGATGAGGTAAACACCTTATTTTGTCCTCAGAAAAATATTTATTTTTGGCTTTTGATTGACAACGTAACACCCGGAGGTGTATCCATGAAATTTTTTTTGTTGCCGGGTGCGGTTTGTTAGCCAGTCAATGACACCTTGTGAAGATCTTCGTAACCGATTGAATTTTTTTTGAACTGGATGAAGTTTGAACTAGTAGAACATTACAATATATGTAAAGAGCCTGATACTATGTTTCCATTAAGGTCGGTCGATTGGTCGGTGGTGGCAGATTTTGTCATTTTCTTGACCACATTAAATGACGTAATCTTTCAGTGATGATCATCATACACTCATAATATTGACCATAAACATGATTTTATTTTTTATAATTGTTTGTTGAATCTACCACCTCCGACCTTCATGACACGGAATGGTCTCGCTCGCCCTTGCTCATTACGTTGGGCGAACAATTTTACTCAAAAAAAGGCTCACATTCTCTATATCTCCAACATAATAATATCCTTAGTTTTGTCCTGTTGTGGCGGACGACGCCGCCGGTGTTGGTCCTCCTTTCCATCCATCCGTCTCGTCATCTGTCCATCCATCCAACTTCTTCATCCCCGAAGAAGAAGATGATGGAAGAGTCTACTCCTATAAAGAAATTGGTGTCAGTGTCTTGATGCAGTTATTCCTGATTAAAGCAAGGTGCGATTGGGAATACCCATGGGGAACACATTGGGAACGTGGGGAACATTTTGGGAACCCATTAAGAACTTAAAGGGAACACCGTGGGAATACAATAGGAAACAGGGAAAACTGAAATCAATATCTTCCATCCCCCCCCTAGCTTAAAAGAAATAAGTCGACTTCACAGTGCCCAAAGGTCACGGGTACCCATCTTGCCCAGGAGAGGCATGCTCCCGGTTTAAAGAAAATAAATATGATTTAAAGAAAGGGGGGGACTTGAGAGTGTCCGAAGGTCACGGGTACCCACTAGTGAAGGTAATAATAAACAAGTGTGATCGCCAAGCTTGTGTGAGCTTGATTTCAGTAAAGCCTATGGCCGGGGGATTTTACGAAGCGTAACGACGAGGCTCCAGGTTTTGTTTTATTTTAAAAATTCCCATGATACTTGATGGGTATCTAATAGTCACCAATTGACTACCATAGTACATGAATGGTTTTGGCATTTTTATTTTTATTTTATTTTATTTTGTTTCATCAAATTTTTTAATTTTTTTTTAATTTTTTTAAAATAATAAGAATGTGTTTATTAATTTTTTATAATTATAACTTGCTGAAATTTTCAGAATGAAAATAAAATAAAATCAAGTGTCAAAGTTAAGATTTTGAAATTTAATTAATTATTCGGCTGGCTGTTTGTTTGTTGCCGAATTCAATCAGGCTTGCTTGACTAACAAAATGTGCAATTTTGATGGTAATTCTCTCTCCCTTGCTGCATCCATGATAATGTAAACACAAGAACATCCTCAATAGGCAGTAGGCTGCTTTTGAGGTCGGTGCCAACCTTGGGAGGCTTACGCCAAGTCAAATGCCAGTGTAATGTGTGTGTGTGTGTGTGCGCGCGCGCGAGTGTGAACTAATGTTGGGCGGGTAGTAGGCTGGAACCCTAATATCTAATTGGTATTGGTCTTGGTATCAAAGAACCAACGAAGCTGATACCCAGTACCTGCCTGGTGAGGACTTGAGGCAATACCCGTATCAATTATATATATGGGTAAACCCTAAACCCGAAACCACATACCAGTCAAAAATGGACCTTGTACCCTAACACGAAGACCAAGTTGTTGGTATGAATTTTGTTTTAAAATCCACTATCGTTAAGAGGCTGGTGGTAGCCCTAGGTAAGTAGGCATAGATAGACTTTCATCAATCTATTTGCAATCACAATATCTCTTTGTATTCATGAAATGATTGTTGGTTTCAAGAGATCGAGAAGAATTTTAACTCTCAAAACAAAAACAAAAAAAAACATTATGCCACAATTTCCAAAAAAATTGCACTCTTCTCATTTTAATATTTTGTGTGCACTCCTCTCATCCAAACAAATGCAAAAGAGATATGACTCTCCGTTAGGTAGGTTCTAGGTAGGTAGGTAGGTAGGTATGAACTATGAACAAATCACATAGAGAGACAATTTCTTTTTGAAGTTATGTAGATTTGATATGAGTACCTAC
This sequence comes from Sphagnum contortum, assembly GCA_963920785.1. Lineage (NCBI taxonomy): Eukaryota > Viridiplantae > Streptophyta > Sphagnopsida > Sphagnales > Sphagnaceae > Sphagnum > Sphagnum contortum. Next base: position 711,224 of record OY987290.1, on the reverse strand, counting down.
CAGGCGGTAGTTCAAAAGGGTGATACCCACCCAACACTGATGTTGTGAACACACAAATGAATCATATTCATCATTCCCGTGAATGAATCAAGTAGCCCTTTCCTAAAGTCAAGGGGCGACTTTGTTGTTTCAAGGGATTCTCCTTGGGCTTTGAAGTGAGGCAGGCGCGAGTCTCTACTATCCAAATGTGAATTTACATTCATATATTAATATACGTCCAAAAAGTTTAATGTTTTTTTCTTTAACGGTTAGCCACCAAAGGTGAACCATATTGAACCTCTAATGGTGATGAATCAAAGGAATGCAATACAAGTCAAAATTTCGTTGATGTATGTGGTTCGTTGACTCTACCCATTAGGAAGTGACTATGCATTGGTGTAGTAGGATTTGATCACGGAATTTTGGCTTGAACTTCACCCAATGTATGGATAGGATGAATAAGCATTTTTCATAAAAATGAATGCATCTAGACAAGAAGGAGGGATGTTGGATTTTTTGGGATTTTTCATATGTGTTTTCAAACATGTTCCCCAAGTTCTCAATGTGTTCTCCAACTTGTTCCCAATAGCACCTCACTTTATCTCACATCCTTTGTGCTAAGTTTTACTCTTGTAACTCGATAAAGGGTAGACTGCCTCATCATCGATTGACTACCTATGACCAAACACTTAGTTATATCTTTATCATATGTGCTTCATTTTCAGCGGTTTAAAATGTTATGTCATCATTACCTCAAGCTCTAGAAATCATCTTTCAAGTGCAAAGGAAAAGGATTCATGAAAAAATAACAAGAAAAAAAAAAAGCTTTTCAACTTATAAAACATGTTTTTTTTCGATTTTTTTCCTCTAAGGATCATTGTTATTTTCAAAACCTCATAATTTTCTTATTTTTTATTATTTTAAACAATTTAAAATGCTACAGGAGTGCCACCTGAAATTATACAAATCACGTTCAAACTCAAATACCAAGGAAGTTTTTGAGGGTTGTAAATATTTTTTTTGTGATGGGCCAATCAATGATGTCCATCACAAAAAGGAAAATAAAATTGAACTTCAAGAATCCCCACAACGACTGTGAATATACCTAGGCTGGTTAAGCACTAATTAATCATTTTTTAATTTGCCAAAATTCTGAAAAATAGCATGCTATAAATCTGAAAGAAAACTCTACAAGTGGACTAGCCTTCATTATTTAGTATAGTGCCTAATTATAAAATATTATTATTTTTACTATTGAAAGTCAATTACAAAAAAAAAAATTATTATTATTATTGGGCACCTTGCTGCTGAATCAGCCCTGGTACAATGGTAATTAAATATGAGTCACCCTCTATTGTACTATACAGATGACATGTTCCCACAAAAAGGAAATTTAATTTTTTTTTCAAACAACAACAAACAACTTTGTGAAGGAATTTTTTTATAAATATTTTATTTTATTTTATTTTATTTTTGACACTGAATTGTAGTTACCTTGACAGCTTCAACATTAATTAAATTATTATTCGTAGAAATTTGAACCTTTTTTCTTTTCCAAAGACCAAAATTTTGTGAAGAAAAATATTGGAATATTTTATAATTTTAAAACAAAGAATTTCCAATTTTAATTAAATTGTTCAACAAACATGTGTTGAAGCTGCCATTGTATTGCCCGTGTACTACCACAAGTGGCTATGAAACTAGAGAGCATCATACAAATACAAAAGTTTGGGTGTGAACACTTTTTATACCTTTGAATTTTGGGTGGTTGCAACTTGCAAGACAAGAAATTTTCTCCTTCCTCCACCCTCCCACCACCCACCTTCCCCAAAGTCAACAAGCTCAAACCCTAAAATAGAAATGAAAGAAAAACTCTTCCACCTTCACATGCAAATGGACATAGCCATATGACCAAATGGGTCAATGTCAAAAAGTGAGAAAGATATGTATATATATACATATACATTATATGTGTGTGTGTGTGTGTGTGTGTGTGTGACATGATAAACGTGTACAACAACACAATGTAAGCCCTCTTTAAAGGATGAGAGGCCTTATTGAGGTGACCTTGTGGGAACAACAATTAGGTCCCCAATTGACTATTTATTGCCAAGATAGATCTTTACATAGGGCAACACTCTTGGATGAGGGCATTACCAAAAATGAGTCCAAGCTTGGCTATCTATTACTAGGGGTAGATCGGCTGGTGACCAAACATTTTGAGTGCTCAGGGCAGGCCAGATCCAAGGGGAAGCTTTGTTGTTTCTTGTGTCCAAACTAAACTTGAACCCCTTCTCTTGATGCATCTAACACATTATTAACAATCCTTGAAAACGGATTAGAAATGAGTAATTTACAACCTCTCAAAGTAACGGGTCAAGAACTCATAAAAACAAGCCATGGAACATTACAAAGGTTGATTCTTGAACACTTAAAAAATTTCTTGTATGTTGTTCTGTTGTTATAAGAGTTCCAAAATGATTTGTAAAACTTCAGGCAATGCTCCTATAGCACTTTAAATTGTTTAAAATGAATAAAAAATAAAAAAAAGTTATGAGATTTAAAATTTAAGAGGGGTCCCAAAAAAAGACAAAAAATGTGTTTTGTAAGTTGAAAAGTTTATTTTTGTTCTTGTTATTTTTTCATTAATTCTTTTCCTTTTGCATTTCAAAGATGATTTCTAAAGCTTACTACAACACTCACATAACATTTTAAATCACTTAAAATGAAGCACATATGATGAAAATATAAATAAATGTTCAATCATAGGCAGATGATTGATGATGGGCTAGTCTACCTTACCTCCCCTTCTTTCAATGCTAACTAAGTTAAGTCAAGTCCTTACTTACTTAAAAAAAAGTAAGTGCAGGACAATAATGCATGAGGATGAGGGCATTACCAAGAATAAGGGACCCCGCTCCTCACACAATAAGGGCCCCTTGCATGACAAGGGCCCACTTCCCATGGGATAAGGGCCTTTGTCAGGCAAGTAATGCCCTCCTCATCTTCAGGCATTACCTTACTTACTACCCTAAAACTTGACTAAACTAGCCTAGTTAGCATTGAAAGAAAGGAAAAAAGGAAAGAAAGGCAAGCGGCGAACGCGGTTATTATAGCCGTTGCGTGTGCAATTTCTTTTCTTTTCTTTTCTTTTCTTTTTCTTTTCGCCCTTTTACGGGGGGGGGGGGATGGGTTGGGTAGGTAGGTAGGTAGGTAGGTGGGTAGGTAGGCAAGAGAAAAGGTAGGTAGTTGTTTTTGACCGATGATGCCGTTCTCGTTGGGACGTTGCCTTTTTCTTCCAAAAACTGGTCCGGTCTTTGCCTTTGACCACCGCCGCAGCCAAGCTCCAGTAGCAGCGCTAGCACGGAGATCTTTGCTTCTCTTCTCCCAATCTTCTCTTTCCTCTCCTAACTATTTCTTCGCGTCGCTCTCTCGCGCTTTCGCTACTCGTACTACTGTCTGCTTGTTTCCTCTGCACGCTTAGCTTTTCAGAACAAAGAAAGTTTGCAAGAAGAGAAAGGGAAAGAAAAACGTAGAAGAAGAACAAGAAGAAGAGAATTGTTTTGGTTGTGGTGCCTTAGTTTGGTTTTTTTTAAGGGGTGTTTTGTGACGGGCTTCTTCTCGTTGTTGTTTTTGTTGTTGTTTTTGGGTTTAGTCCCTTCCTTCGCTTTCTTGTTTTGTTTTGGTTCAGAGTGGTAAGGTTGTGAAGAAATTCTTTTGTTGCCAGATTTGTGTCGGAGCTTGCGGATAAGGGAATGAGCTTGCTGTGCGTTTGTTTGTTGCGGGTTTCGCCTTTGTGGGTGTGGAGTACATAGGGTTTGAGGAAACTAAGGAGGAAACTTGGACATTCGGTTCTCGGATTCGGTGTTGTCAAAAAGAAAGAAATAGATCGGGACGGAGGGAGAGGAATCTCTCTCTCTCTCTCTCTCTCTCTAAACTTACTCTGCCTGAGGGTAGTTCTTCTTGCAGATCGATCCCTTCTGGGAGACTAGGGTTTGGGAGGAGAAGAGCATAGCTGACAATTAGCAGTTAAAAGCGGTTTTTTTTTCTTTCCTTCCCCTTGTGTTGTCAAGCATGCAAGTGAGGAGGTGGGTTCAAGGTCATGGTTACATGGGCGAAGAAAAACCCCAATGAGAATGTGCAAGAGTGCTCCTCTGCCGGTTCCAAGAACTTGCCGGTGGATGGGTTGTCCTTAGGAGGAAAGAGTCACAGGAGCCTGCCACTACGTGACATAACGGTCTCCATGAGGCTGGCAGATGGAGAGAGGGTGATGGTGGTGGGGCAGCAGACTGATAAGGTAGGATATGATGATGGTGACGAAGAAACAGCAGCAGCATGTGGAATATTATCTCCGTTTGACGAGGAGCAAGATACTGATGATGGAGCCCGCTTTCCAAGTGTCAGGAAGAAGTTTTGGGGTTCTACTACTGCATGGCAGTCACATTCAGCACCACCAAGCCCAAGCCCAAGCCCATCACCTCGGCAACAGTCTGGGTTCAGAGATAACAGCAGAAGGCCTTTCCTTCTGACACCATGTCCTCTTCAGCCCATCAGCAAGGTGAGACCTCCTTCTCCACTGCAACAACCTCCAAGGCGAAGCATAGATGGGAATCATGGGGAGTTTTATGAAGGTGGGCAATGCCTGCCATGCACACCAGGTGGACGGAGAGATATGAAGGGACTGATTGGTCCTGGGATGAAACTTGATCTTGGTGCACTGCAGCGCAATAGGGATGCTTGTGAGCCCACTGAAATGCAGCTCAAGAGAGATAAATTTGCCTTCTTCGATAAGGAGTGTTCCCGGGTTGCAGAGCATATTTATCTTGGGAGTGATTCAGTTGCCAGAAACCGTGAGACATTGCGGGAGAATGGGATTACCCATGTGCTGAATTGCGTGGGATTTGTGTGCCCAGAGTACTTCCGGGATGATTTGAGCTACAAGACGCTGTGGCTACAAGATAGCCCATCAGAGGACATTACTAGTATCCTGTATGATGTATTTGACTACTTTGAGGAGGTGAGGGAGCAGAGTGGACGGGTCTTTGTGCACTGCTGTCAGGGGGTTTCTCGGTCAACATCTCTAGTCATTGCCTATCTGATGTGGCGAGATGGGCGCAGCTTTGAGGATGCTTTCCAAGATGTCAAGGCTGCAAGAGGGGTCACAAATCCTAACATGGGATTTGCTTGCCAACTCCTTCAATGTCAGAAGCGGGTGCATGCCACACCTGTGAGCCCCAACTCTGCTTTGCGCATGTATCGCATGGCTCCTCACTCTCCTTATGATCCTCTTCATCTCGTGCCCAAAACTGTGAACCATCCAGCTGCCTCTGCTCTCGACTCCAGAGGTGCCTTTGTTGTTCATGTGCCAGGTGCCCTCTATGTTTGGCAAGGATCCAAGTGTGATTCAGGAATGGCTGCAGCTGCTCATGCATTTACTTGTCAAGTGGTGAGATATGAGAGGGCTGACGATAACAACATCCAAGTCCTTGAAGGTGAAGAGCCCTCTGAGTTCTGGGAAGCTTTAAGAAGTGAGATGCCCCTGGTTGGGAGAAATGTTAGGCATCAGGATCCAGGTGCTGGAAAGGACAGTGGCTCACCAGAAACTGGAAGGAATGCAGAGTCAGGGATTGTATTTCTGAGAGTAAAGCAGCTGGCAGTATATGACACAGATTATTCACTCTACCAGAGAGCGAAAGATCAGGCAGTGATGCCTGTGGAACCGATTCCAGGAGTAGTAACACAGGGTACACCAAGGGATAGTGGGTGGAGCCGACTTCGTTGCAAATTCTTCTGTATCCCTGGAAGCAAGCCTATGCTAATGAGGGAGGGAGTGAATGGAGCAGGAATGTCTCAACCTGTGTCAACAACAGGGTCCAAGAATGAAGTGCCTGGAGTGGGGGGTGCAGCAGCATCCCCAAACCCTTCACAGTGCTCATCTTCATCATCTTTCTCATTTCGCTCCTTCTCTTCAAACTCATCCCATTCTCCTCCTTTTCTGGCATCTCCATATATTTCTCCACCCTCTTCTCCAGTCCTATCTCTGTCTCACTCTCCTTTTCCAAACTCTGCTCTTGCATTGTCACCAATACTAGGAGAATCCCTGTCAACCCATATGCCCTTTCCATCTCTTGATCATTTTCCTAGTCAGCTTGAGAGCAAGCCCTTCTCTCATTCATCATCAAAAGGACCTACTCTGTCTCTTGCACAACGTCGAGGTGGTGTTTCTCCCTCCCTCTGTCTTCCATCGTTGGTTCATGGAGCTTCTATGACACCAAGAAGAAATCCTGAGCTTGCTCCCATCTCTACCGGAAACCTGACAGAGTGCAACATGCTCGCAAAAGTTGAAATAGGCAACGCATATTGTGAATTGGATGCACATAACAAGGTGAGAGAGAAGTTTCCAGATGCCATCAACAACACAGCAGCACAGGATGATGATGAGCAAGTAGTCCCCATTACAAGAAGGCCTGCTAGCTTTGTACAAGAAGATGTCAAAGTGGAAACAACAGTTATGGAGGCAGAAGTTCCTGAGCTTTATGAGTGGCCACAGATGGGGAAGATTGATATGTTCATGGAGGATGATCTGGAATCGCATACAGCTTATGTCCTGGTAGTACCAGATGCACCATCAGGAAGGGGGGGCCATGTGTATGTGTGGGTGGGCCAGTCTTGGAGGTCTGATGGAGACTTTGAATCACCAGAGGAAGATGACAATGGCCACAGAACCAGTGAAGAGCACTGGGTAATAATAGGGCAGGACCTTATCAAGCAGTGGCAGCTGCGGCTGGACATGCCTGTTAAGGTAAACTAGCCTTCTGTTGTCACAGCCTTTGTGTTTTTTGTGTCATTTTCCCAGTAAAATTGTTTCTCTTGTTTGCTGTGCTGCTGTTCCTACATTTATGCCCATGCAGTTGGGTTATTTTTCGTGCATTTGAGGCAACACCTGACTCCATTCTTTGTCTGACAAGCCAACTTCACCGGAAGTTGGCACTTTTTTTTAGTGCTTAGCACCTTGTTCAATTGTGTGCAGGTTGTGGAGGAGGGAGATGAGCCTGATGAGTTTTGGGAGTATTTTATCAATGGTTGACTACACCATATGCGGGCTTCATTGCTTCATCTTATCAGGCATGGTCTTTTGATATATCTATCCTGTTATTTCCCAAAATTTCTGGTCATAAACACAAGCAAAAAATAAACTACAACAGTGTGCAAGGTATTTGCAATGATCAGGTGCTTACCTTCACACAATAGCTGAATTGGTCAAAATTGCAAGAACATGAGCAAGAGGTGTGGCTGGAAAATCTCTGATAAGAGAATGATGCGCAGTACACAGAATGTGTGACAACAGCAGCTGATTGAGAGTACAATGAAAAGAGTACCTGTGTTGCAGGCCACACAATAGCTGATCTTCTTTAGTCCACATAGCAGTTAGGCTCTAGTTGCTTGTTCTTCCACACCATCCACACAAGCTTGTAATCTGTCTGCCTGACGACATTCATGAAACTTGGAGCCCCCCAATGTTGGGGCTTGAGTTTCATGAATGTCAAGCAGGGGTGCTGTTTTGGACTGCTGAATTTGATGGGTCTTTCATTGAGAGATCAACTTTGTAAAATATTCATTCATGTGATGGTGATAATCCACAGTAGGTTTTTTGTTTTGGGAAGTAGATTTTATGCTTGGGAGCTGAGCCATGCGCACCATTCCAAACATTTGTAAAACTCTGGCAGCTTTAGAGCTTTTTGACACTGCAAATTGGTTCATGGATGTCAGTATCAAGCATACTTTCTTGCATTCCAGCCAGTTTATGAAACCTGCTTCCTGACAATTTATTTCAACAACAGAGCTCAGACTTGATCTGAACTGGTTATTTTTAGATTGGTGTAGTTTTTGATAAGGTCTTTGATGCTTATGCCACTGTGAGCCTGCCCTATGGAACAATGGCAACAACATTCTTTAATTTTTGTGCCACATGTACTACATGTTTTTGCAAAACGCTTGGAAAAATTTCTTGGCATGTTTAGAGGGTATCTTATATCCATGAATATATCTCCTAGCAAAGAGGACAGATCTTATTATGCCCACTCCTTAAGAGTGGGAAGGATCTTAATTAGGCATGAGAACCCTCCCCCTCCTAAGTGATGTACCTACATATGTTTAGGTTCATGGTAATGTTCACCTCAAACTCTACAATGGGTAAAGCACACAAATGGGGGAATTCTTCGAAAGTTGGCCAAGTAACTATCGCCTTGTTTTGGGAGTGGCCCCACCTTAGGGCTTTAAAACCCTAACATTCTTAATACCACTTTGCAAGGTCCCACTCTACATGATCGATGATGAACTTTGCATAGATCTAAGACACCAAAATGTCATCCCAAGTAGAAGATGGGTGATCTTTTTGAGCCCAAATCCTTTTTTATTGCTCTTACACCAAGAAGTCCATTTCTTTCATTAAAGTTACTTGTAAAAACTTTTTCCTTCTTGTACATAATTCTGGTTGAGCATTCTTTCAAACATTGTAACGAAAGTGAGGGGACCTTCTTGAAATGTGATTAGAAAAGTTTCCTTTACAAAAAATTTAAAGTATTTTTTCATTCACAAGATCTTTGTTTTGACATGCCATATTGTCTAAGCATGCAAAATTGTTCACAAGTGGTCTACAAAGTCTTTTCTACAACCTTTGTCACTTGCATTCCCACGTTGTTCCTTATTTTAGGTGTCAATGATGAGATGCAATGGTCCTTTCTAAAATATTTGAGTAACACAAATTTGCAAACAAAACTTTAGCAAAAAATGTGGGGTCCATCAAACTCAATCCTCCATGCCCTAAAGGAATGCAAATACAATAGTAACTTGATTCATGTTGACCTCATTGAGCCCGTTATGCAAGGGGTCCAATGCAAGGCATAATGCACGGCAACCCACCACAAGCTTGAAACAATGGCTTTACCTCGGTTGAGACTATGTAATGGCAATTTCAAACCTCAATCCTTCTTCTCAAGTCAAAAATTTGAAAGCCTTGACTAATTGGTGAATTTGTTTTCACTTTTTGTCATGATTCATAACCACATAAATGTCCTCACTAGAGGCCTATTTTAATGAATGCAAAAGGTCCAATATGGTTCAAAGTGCTTTTACATGATTCCCCAAAATGTCTTTTTGTTCTTGTTATTTAATATACCATGCTCACATTTTACTATTTTTCTATCTTATTTACTTTTTTATTTTCCTTTTCTTGCATTAGTTTGTTTGCTATTTTTGTAAAGTAGTTTTGTGTTTTTGGAAACAAAATTGTTAACATTATAAAAATTATTATGAAGGTTGAATTTTACCAAAAGTAACCAACCCAACTATATTTGTTTACTAAATGAAATAATTACATTAAAAGAAATGTGTCACACCAAATAGTTGAAGTTTGGAGAAGATGGAAGCAATGACAACATTTTTAAAATTTCACCCTCAAAACAAAGCAATAGCTCTGAGTGTCCAAACAAATTTAATCCCATTTTGTTGCCAAATTTCTTACATTTTCCTTGGTTGAAGTGTTTTTTATAAAATAGATTCCTAATGGTGTTCCCCTTTCTTTCCCTTTTATATTTCCAACAAACCACCACATTATCCAATAGTTCCAATATTTCAAATGTTTTTCATATACCTACTTTTGTAAATGTTCATGTTTACACGATGTCCCAAAGCTCCTTGCTTGCATGCCCAAGTTGTGTTAAGGAAACAACTCAACAAAAAAAAAGTTTATTGACGTATAATTTCTCATCTAGGTTGATGAAAAAAAAAATTGGTTGATTTATGTAAGTCAAAAGTGGATATGATCGAATGTTGTGGAAACCTTGGCCATGACCAAATTTAAAAATTATGTCAAAATGGCCAACCAAAGATCAACATTCAAATGCTTACAAGATGGATCGACCAAAGGAAATGCTTTGTAATATATAACAAGGATAAAACTTTGAACCCCAAACTCCTACATTACATGAGAAGACATTTACGAATATTTTATTTAAAGTGGAAAAGAATATTATGAGGAATAAATTCCAATAAATTAATAATAGAATCGAACTAAAACACAAGACACCCCATATTCACTTCGAGATTACACAAAAGAATCAAAAAACATTGTGTCCCATGGAATAAATGTGTTCACAATGAACTTAAACAAAACATGAAGGAAACAATTGAAAATACTATGATATGTTGCCATCATTTGAATGCAACAATCATGTCATTTATCACATTTTTTGAAAGGAAAAAAGGTTATGGAAATGTTTTTTTCCTTAAATAATTGGATGAAATTTTAAGTGGAAGATGGAGATCCTCATTGGATGTGAACATAGTGCGTAATGTAAATATTATTTTAATTTACATGCTTTTAAACATGTTAAACAGTGTTAATGTTTCAAACTTGTGATCTATTTACACCCAATAAAAATATTTTATCATTTTTTATTCAAGTAAATTTAATCATTACAAAAAATCATAGCTTTAAAATGTCCAACTTGATCAAAATGTTCGCATTGATTAAAAGGGATATTCATTTTAACTAAAAATGTGGGCATGAAAAACACATGGCTCTTTTTATTAATTATTGTGATTAAAATGACATTTTTGACCAAAGGTCATATCATGCATTTAATCAAGAGGGATAAACAAAAAAAATGTTTGTCTAGACATCCATGGCTTAGTTAAATAAGCCATACTAAATGACAAAGGCTTAATCAAATCAATGATATTGATTTGACACTTAATCATATTGATTTTGCTAACTAGCCTACTTATTAGGCCTAAACTAATTACCTAAGCTTAAGCTATTGTAATCTATTGTAAACTATTTATCCTAGCCTATTTTACTTTATTTTTTCATAAGTTATTCAATCTTATTTGAAAAACTATTTTCTTCTATCTTTTTTCAAGTTATTCTACCTTAAGTTATCCTAGGTTATTTCAAATTATTTTATCTTAAATTATTCTAAATTATTAGGCATATGATATCTTAAGTTATTTTTAATTATTACACCTTAAGTTTGTTTAGGCTGTTAATAAGGTAAAGTAAAATAACCTAAAATTGTATGGTTAAAATAACCTAAATTTTTTTTAAAATTAAATGGAATAAATTAGGATACCTTAAGATATGATAGTCTAAAATAGGTTATAATAACTTATAGTATCTAATAACTTAGAATAATTTAAGGTATAATAGCCTAAATTAACATAAAATAAAATAAGCAAAAACAACCTAAGGTATAATGATTGAAAATAGCCAATAACAGCTTAAAATAACCTATGGTAAATTATCCTTAAATAATCAATAATAGCTGAAAATAACCTAAAATAACTTGGGGTTATAATAACCTAAATCGTTTTTAAAGAACATAAGATAAAACAACCAAAAATACCTTAAGGTAACATAATTGAAAATAACTTAAAGTAGAATAATTTAGGATAAAATAACTTTAAATGATTCATAATTGTATAAGATAAAATAACCTAAAATAATTAAAATAACCTAGGGTAAAATAAAAAAGAATTGCTCAAAATAACCAAAGGTAAAATAATCTAAAATGGAATAACCAACAATAGAATGGCCTAATATAACAAAGAAAAAACTAAAAATAACTTAGCAATAACTTATAATAGCTTAGAATAAGAAAAAAAAACCTATAATGAAATAACTTAAAAGCCAAAATTAACAAAAAAAAAATTGCCTAAAATTGCCTCTTAGGTGGAATAACATAAACAACCAAAACTTATAACATAGGGTAAAAAAGTTTTAAATAATATAAGGTAGCCTCACCTATAATAACTTAAGTAAAACTTGAAGTGGCCTATAAGTATAGCCCAAGGTAGGGTAACTAAGTATATAAGGTAGGTAGGCTAAACCATATAAGTAGGATTAAAAACAAATGTTCATAATGATGTAGTGATAAAACTTGTTAGCACTTGTCAAAAAGATGGTGCAATTATTAAGGGTTTGGACTCTTAATGTGCAAACGAGGGGTTCAAATTTTCACATTTGCAACCTACTTGAATATGTTTAGCTAAACTACATAGCCTAATCTAGATTAGGCCTTTGGGCTAGCCCAATAATCTAAGTAGGATAAATAAATAGATCATAAATAAATATATTATAATTATATTGAGCATTAATTATTAAATTAAATGGGTAGGTAGTTGTGGGACATAAGGTTGGTAGGTAAGTAAATAAATATTGTTTGGGTTTTTAATAATTAAAATTTATATTTTAAAAAATTGCTACCTAAATAATGTTCTCTCATTTGACCAATTAAAAAAATTAATAAAAAAAAACCAATTAAATGAATGTGTTCAAATTGACTTGTTCAAAATGGCACTTTTGTCAAGTTGGTTACATGGGTAAAAGGACCACATGGGGAGATTTTTTAATTGATTTTTCTAGTAAAAATTGATTTCTTGTAATGAATAATTATCAAATGTCCAACCATTACATGGAATTCATGTATTAATGACTAGATTTTACAATTAATTTTACATTGTAAATATCACATGTGATTATTATAATGTCCATTCACTTTGAAAAAAAATTAGTTGCAAAAAACAATATGTGGCACATTACGTGACACCCAATGACAAGTGCAGTCACATCTTCCATGATTCAACTATAATTTTTCATCCATTTTCTTAGATGGTCATAGGCTTAATTGCACCAAGGTTACAACTACATTTGTGATTCACCTTTGACCAAACATATAAACATATGTAAATACATATGATGACATGTGTCGAATGCATAATTAAACCCATGTGCATACTTATTATGTTGGTTTTTAAAATGGTAGCTAGCTAACTTAAGCTAAACAACGTAAGCTTACCTTCACTACTACAAATCATATTTTTAATGTTGTTTTTTATTTTGAGTTTTAATCATTACATTACAAGAAGTCATGGCCTTTTTGATTGGGAATTTCGGTCAAAAAACCCCTATGTGGTTTTTTACCCCTATGTGGTTTTTTACCCCCATGTCCAACTTGACCAAAATGTCATTATGGACAAGTCGTTTTGGACCCGACCATTTTGAGTGGGTCTTTTTAGTTGGTTTTTTTAACTAGGTTTTTTTTTATTGAACCATTGTGACAATCATATAATTTGGGTAGCAACCAAATATATATTATTTAAAATATGTTATTTAAATTTTATATTCAAATATCAATTAATTACCTACCCTATCCTACCTACCTAATTAATAAACCTAATAATTAATTATGCCAAAAAAATATTTATTCATTTACCTACCAACCTTATGTCCTAAGCCTAAGCTAAGCCACCTAATTTAACCACCTAGGTTAGACCAAAACCATTTAAGCTAGGCCAAGCCCCTTAGGTTGGGCTAAGTAGCCTAGGTAAACCCAAGTAACCTAGGCTAGGTGGTTGAGTAGGCTTTGCAACATAAACTACCTAATTATGTCACCTAAATAACCAAGGTAACCTAGGTTGCAAATGTGTGGACTCAAACTTTTCACCTCCACTATGAAAAGTGAAATCCTTAACCATTGCACCACCACCCCATAAGGTGATTTTTTTTGGACAACATATTATAATGAACATAAGTTTGGACCAACATATTGTAATCAAACATCTATGAATTATTTTTCAACATATTACATTAAATGAACTATAAAAAAATTACATTACTTACATAAATAGGTAAGTTAGCCTAGGTAAGTAGTAGGTACCTATTAATAAATGCATGTACTTAGGTAACATGTAGGTCATAGTCTATTAGGCCTTATAGGTACCTACTATGCTTATACCTACCTAGTAAGCTACCTACACCTATGTTATTTAATAGGCTACAAAGGTACCTACTAGCCTATTAAATAAATCTAGCCTCGACATATTACATAGGTAGCTTAGCCTATAAAGTAGGTCTAAGCTTGAGTTACCTACCTAATATGAGGCTAAGTTACTTACCTAGTATCCTACGTGGCTTAGCTTAAGTTAGTTACATACCTACCTAGTAGATCTAGGTGGCTTAAGTAGCCTAGGTTAGGTTACAAACCTATTTAATAGGTCTAGGTTAAGTTTACCTAGGTTAGACTATGTACCTACATAGGTTGCCTAAGTTAAACTATGTACATGCCTAGGTAGCTTAGGTTAAACTACATGCTTACCTAGTAGGCCTAGGTGGCCTAGGTTAAGCTATGTACCTTGTAGGCCTAGGTGGTTCAGGTTATGTACATAGCTACCAGGTAAACCTCAATAGCCTAAATTAAGCTACCTATCCAATAAACCTAGATGGCTTAAACTACTTACCTAGCTAGTAAAATAGGTTACCTACCTACTAAGCCTAGGTGGCTTATGTTATTTACCTTGTAGACTTAGGTTACATACCTATAGTAGGCATGAGTTGGTAAATTATGTACATGGTTAATAGGTCTACTTAGTAAGCCAAGGTCACCTAAGATACCTTCCTCAAAAACTTACACTACTTAGTTATAGGCTACTTAGTAATCCTAGGCTATCTCTTAAATAACCTACTAGATATATATGTCTAGGCTAGGTTACCTAGCTAGGTTATTACCTAACAAATAACCTATTAGCCTATTAATTATGTTAGGCTAAATAGGTAGTCTAGGCCTAACCTAACCTACTAGTCATGTTAGGTTAAAAAGTAAGAGTTTCTTTGGGTGGTACAATTAGGAACCATCACACCTTGATTTCTTACACCCATCGAACTTTGAAAAATCATTGGAAACACTTAAATAAATATTTTCATAAATATTTTTAACAACTACATTTATTAGGTTCCACAAATTTTGAAATTTCAATAATTTCAATAATATTCTGTATTTTGATGTTTCTAATCATTGGATAATAAAACATTTCAAAAAATGTGAAGTTGGTACTTAAGTTGAGACTCTTAAAACCCAACTCAAGTTCAACAAGACCTGTCTACAGTCTAGTTAGTGTATTAGCACTACATAAATACCTAGTTGCTCACTCATTGTGCTTATTTGCAGTTTACAGAGGCTGTCATCTTGATGCCTCCTCAAACAGTTTGGTTTGGGCACTATGCAAACAATGATTTTGGTGGTGAAAAATTTACCTGCAAACAAGGTACTCAAATCCTCAATGTTAGGAAATTCAGTTTTCAGGTTTTGATTTGTCTGGCGCTTTACTGTTATTTCTCTCCCAAAGTTTGCCAATCTGATCTCCGACTAGCTTTCGGCCCTACCAAAATTATATACCCGATATTTTGTCCAATTAATCACTATCAACTTGTTTATTTTGCAGACTCATCTATACAAGGAAGATTGGATTAGATTGTAAAGCTTGGACAAGGCAGGGAAGATTTGGTTCATTGCTTTCCTAGGTAATCACCTTAGCATATCTGAAACAAAGATGGAAGACAATATTGTGCCATTTCTAGTAGCCCCATCTGAAAGCTCTAGAATCACTTGGATGGATACCTTTTGACTTGAATCCTCAGATGGATTTTTGGTGTTCTACTGTTGGAGATTTGACCAGAGAAAAGTCTGATTTCAACACACCATGCACAATCGCAAAGGTAGTTAGCTTCATCATTAGATCCCCTTTGTAAGAAGAGTATCTTTTGTCTATCTCCCAAAATGAATCTTGAGTCATTTGTATTTCTTCAATGTAGAACTTTATGGTACCATGCACTTCACAACTTTACAACCAATCCAAATATTTGATCTTTGTGAGCTCTTTAACTTTTTTTATGTCATACGTTTTAGATTTTAACGATAGTGAAAAAATTATGGTTGATGGCCAATATCATCAGTTTTACAATATTGTTGTCAAATAATATTGTTATACTAAAGTTATCCATAAAGTCAGGAAAAGACGGCACCAGAACCCCCAATTTGGTCACATAGGGCTTCAACAGGGCATGAAACTCAGTTTAGCAGCAAATTCAGTGCTAAACTGAGTTTGCCCTGTCCTTTTGTTCCTAAACTCCTTGAACCAATCACTGCTGCTGCTATGTGTACTGTAGCTATAAATGTTCTTGAGCCTTGTGCATTTCATCCTGAGTCTCAGTGTTTCATACCCTTCATTAAAAAAAATTCATGACTTTGTGGACAACAGCCAGGAGGGGATGAAGCATCAAACGAGGGCTGCAACTCAGGCCCAACAGGGCATGACTTTCCGGATAACTCTACTAAGTGGAAAATTTTGGAAAAAACAGGGGTTACAGTTGAAGATCTCCCAACCAGTGTTCTCCCAACTGATGAAATTGATATTAAGAAATATAGCTCTCTAACATACATATAAATGACATTAGAATTGCAAAAAATTTGGACAAGCCAAAACATCACTTCAATTGGAATGCACAAGTTTGTTTTAAGTGCACATCAATTTCAAAAAGTGTATGTCAAAAAAGAAAATATAAAAATAAAAATTGAATTTGCAATCTTTGTTAAACATAGTTTGCACATGTAGCTGTGTTTCCTTAACACACTCACCCTGCCCTACAACTGGAGTCAGACATCAAGCAACTAAATCACAACTATCTAAGAATAATATTGAACATTGGAATGATAATGCCCTTCTCACAGCCTGTCAAATCTTTCCACATGCATGCAAACTGCTAAAAAGTCCTACATAACTTAGCATATGAACATGTTCCGATTCCATCACTTGTGGCAGGTAATTGGCAACCCCTGAGACAACAATATTTACTTTTATCTGGACTTGTGCTCAACAACATGAAGTTATTAACACAAAGATCAAAGGAAAATCCTTCACCTTACCATCTTTCCTATGTACACACAGTCTTCACAGCAGGCACACCCTGAACAGGTGTACAACTACTGCAGTGCAATCATGCCAATAAACATGCTACAAACAAAAAGAACCTAATCTAGTTATTGGGTGATAGACCACTGGCATCACCAATAGTCCCTGCAAGAACAAACATCATTCTCAAAGTGATGAAATCGATTGGCATCCCTCACAATGATTTTTCTCCTGACTATTTTTGAAATGAACTTCGTAGAAGTGTGGCAGTCTTCACATACCCGCAGATTCTTGACAATACGAAGTGGAGTACCAGGATCAGTGCTCATGAGCCCAAATGCAATGGCTAGTTTTTCACTATGGTGACACAAATGAATCACCTTTTCTTCTTCCTCCACATCATGCAGCACAGATTTTGTATTGGGCACATATCCTGCATCATGCATCAGGACTGACAATCTCTTCAGTTCTGCACGGATTTTGATCATCTCAGGGTGGATTTGATCATCTACTACAAATGTATGCACCGCATCATTCACTTCAATCCAGGTACGACCTGGCTGTTTCTTTGCATCTCTTTCCTTTCTCTGTCGTTCAACACTCTCACTGAGTTCCAAGTTGCCAGTGGCAGCATACAGGTTTGATAGCAGCACAAAGGCTGCAGCATTTTTAGGTTCCAGTTCAAGAACTCGTTTCGCCATGCGTTCTCCCATCTCTACATTACCATGAATTCTGCAAGCACCGAGTAAAGCTCTCCATATAGCTGCATTTGGTTTACAGGGCATACCCTGGATCATATTTTCTGCCTCCTGCAGATGTCCAGCACGACCAAGAAGGTCGACCATGCAGGTATAGTGTTCCAGTTTGGCAGGAATCCTGTAAACTGTGGTCATCAAAGCATTAAAGCGCAGGCCTTCATCCACAAAACCTGCACGGCTACAAGCTGAAAGAAGACAAACAAAAGTGATATCATCTGGATGAACACCTTCTTCACACATCCGTTCAAAATGTACCAGAGCTTCCTTACCCTGCCCATGCATGGCAAATCCTCCAAGTAGGGCATTCCAAGAGACCACATCATGTGAAGGCATAGTGTTGAACACTCTGCAAGCATCCTCCATGCTTCCACATTTTGCATACATGTCAACGAGGCTACTCCTCACAAAGACATCTGACTCGCACCTACTTTGAATGATCCTCTCATGAGTGCGCCTGCCCTCTTCAAGTGCAACTACATTGGCACATGCATTCAGCACCCCCACATAAGTGGCAGGGTCTGGCTGCACACCTTCATGTTGCATTTTTTGAAATAGTTGCAGTGCCTTGTGCCCTTCCCCACACGTCACATGTCCAAAAATCATAGCATTCCAACAGCCCGCAGCCCGAGAGGGCAACTTGTTAAACACTCTGGAAGCCTCCTCCATGCTCCCACATTTTGCATACATGTCAATGAGGCTACTCCTCACAAAGACATTTGACTCGCACCTACTTTGAATGATCCTCTCATGAGTGCGCCTGCCCTCTTCAAGTGCAGATACACTAGCACATGCATTCAAAACCACCACAAATGTGACAGCGTTTGGCTGCACACCTTCCTGTTGCATTCGTTTGTAAAGTTCCAATGCCTTCTGCCCTTGCCCACATCTCACATATCCCAATATAATGGCTGTCCAAGTGACCACATCTTGAGATGGCATCTTGCAGAACACTCTCCAAGCATCTTCCATGCTCCCACATTTCGCATACATGTCAACGAGGCTATTCCTCACAAAGACATCTGACTCGCACCTACTTTGAATGATCCTCTCATGAGTGCGCCTGCCCTCTTCAAGTGCCCGTAAACCAGCACATGCATTCAGCACTGGGACAAAAGTGAACCTATCAGGTCTCATGCCTCTTTTTTGCATTTGTTTGAAAAGCTCCGTTGTCTTCTCATACTCCCCAGCCTTGACATATTTTGCAAGCCTTCTGTTCCATGAAAAACTGCCCATCTGCACTGTCCCTGGTGCCATTGCAGCCACCCCTGCTGCCACCCACGGTGGGTTTCTTCGATCCCCGAGCCATAGTGCATCCTGCGTCTTCTTATGCTTGAAATCTGGATACCTGGCATTCACCTTCTCCGGCCTGCAATCCCACCATTGTGAAGGGTCGGAAAAAAACTCCCTCCAAACTTTTTCTGTGTGGCCTGATGCTACTTTTCCATCATGTCCACTCCAAGAAGAGACTAGGGCTATGTGGCCGCAACTCGCTATCAGTCCTGAGCAGCGCGACTCAAGGGCTAGTCGCTGGCGCATTGCCATCGCCACGAAGAACCAATGAAAGCACCAAGTTGCGGATATGCGCCTGTGCCCCAATAGCACTATCAGCACCGCAACGAAAACAGCTTCACCCGACTGGTTCGAATTACAGCTCGCCACAACTCCCAATGAGACGAAACAATTGAGAGTTAAGAATGAGAAAAATCCGCACGAAGTACGCCTCTACACCAAACTTACAGCGTAACAATGCAGTTTGCAAAGGGGAACAATTGTGAAGCGGAAGAAGCGATGGTGAAGGAGTGAGGCCAAAGATGAAGCATAAGGACTGACAAGGTCTCTCGACATTCTGGACCGTTTTAGGGCTACTACCGCTGAGTCTGGATTAGTGTTGGGCGGGTAAATATTAAATATCTCGATACTCCCCCATTTTTGGGTCCTGCCACGGGACGGGACGGGAGGGGACAGGGACTATCGCATCGGGAAGAGATTTTTAACTTTTGCCTACGCTAGCCAGTTTCACACTGGCACAAGACGGGTTTTTTTGTTGGATGAACGTCGACGGATTAGGGTTACAGGGTTTTTTCTGTGGGATGAAGGTTGACGGACTAGGGTGAGGGGAGATTCAAAATGTTCAATTTAGTATGCTTGTCCCTCATGCCCCCACCCTCGGGAGTGATGGAGTGACTGCTATTTGTGATGAAGAAGGTGATGGTCTGACACTTTGTGAGCGACTCTCATAAGGTTATGACTGAAATCATTGTCATGTTACCGCCAAATTGTCATTGTGGAGACTTCTCTACAATTTCACAGATATGAGGCAGTTTGGAGTTTGTGTTCCATGTTGTGGTGACTCCAGCTGCCCCACTTGTAGGTGAGAGTTGGAAACAACCATGCCATCTTTCTGAGGAGAGCCCGGGTGGGGGGGGGACTACTTCACTTGATTCCTGATGCAATAGAGAGATTATGGGTGAGTGCATCATCACTCCAGTGCTGCTGCATATTATCAGTCCAGTAGTCACGTAGCTGTGGATTTGTCTGGATGAGTCAAACATTAGCTGAGGATAATTATTGCTGACCAATTCTGCAAATTCTGGTGTACTACAGGTTCACCTGATGTAGGGGAAATCAAAGTGAGAACAATATGCAAAGTGTGCCTACATTTTCATGGCCTTTGAGCTTCCTCTATGAGGGAAGTTTCTTCATAGGTCATGTTCATTGGATGGAAACGAGGTAAATCTTCTACCTCATGACTAGGCACAACAGAGATCACACACCCATCATGGGACGCTTCTCTAAGATGAGAAGATTTTGATGGTATGTGTTGCAGCAGCTTAAATGAGGATATTCTTGATTACCTCTATGTGTCTTGAGTGCTAGCCAACATAATGATGGACCCTTCTTGCTTTGGAAAATGCAACAGAAGCTTGGGAGGCAGATTTTTTAGATAATTGTTTGCCTGAAAATTGGAGCAGATTGTTGTGTACTCATCTACACCCACCAACCAGGGGGAGCTGATGGAATCAGGGGAAGAAATGGCAGCTCGTTACTGCCCCTCCTCCATTATGATGGTGGTCTGATACATTATGTTAGTCACAAGGTGATGATCCACTTGCATTCTTGTCATGATTTTTTGGTTTGGCTACAACTGGCATAGTGTTTACAATCGAAATGTTATTATGGAGCTTTCTCTGCAATCTCATAAATATGTCAGCTATGGGGGGAGGAGGGGCTAATCAGTGAAGTAAAAGAGATATTCTGGATATGATGAGTTTTGTCAAGCGCTAAAAGAACATGACCTGTTTCCGCAAGGCATCCTTGTTTTGACCTTCTACACTCTATTGGAGTGACTTGCACATACAAGACAATTTCCCATCTTGCAATGCAATTTGCATAACTGAAAGAAACCAACAAGACTTCTTTGGATGTGATAGAGCATGATGGTTGAGTAACCTTTATTGACCTGAATGAGCCTCTGTTGGAATGGCTCTTTCTCTCTCTCGCTTGAACAGAATCTTACTTCAAAGTGTATGTGAAGTTTCTTGTTTATAGAAAAGTTTCTTTCATTCTGTCTACCTTACTTTAATGGATGTTAACCACACCTGGTAGTTCTGCCTTGATCTCACCAGGTTTCCTGGTTTGACTTCAAGTTTAGATAGGTGTTTGCTACAGATATGTTCTTCATCATACTATTGTAGGCTTTTTGACATAGTCTTCTCATTGTTGCTCTTGTCTCATCAGTTTATTTGTGATTCTGAGCTTTGCAGGTTTTGATTTTCCAAAGTTCCATCAAAAGCTTTCAACAATCTTCCCAAAGAGCACTAGGTGGGATTTGACTTCTTGTTGTTTCAAATAAAGGATTTATGCCAATGTTCCAAGGAGAGATGTGTGTGCTAAGGTTGCAATTCTTGAACTTTCAATTCAAGTCACCTCTTTTGGTGTTTATCAAGGAAGATTTTTGTTGTTGCATTGGGGCTTTATATGTTTTGTAGAGTAGAAGTGTAATTCATTAATTCAAACTCAAGTGATTTCATATACTAGTAGGATGTTTATCTGGGAGATGGAGACAAGTATGTTTCTTATGTTCACGTTGTAGAGCAAGTATATTCATGGCACTTTTGTTCACCATCACACGAAGTTGTAGCCAATATGCTAAACTTGCTGAAGAGAAGGCCGGTCCACTCTTTTATGGTACCCACTGTATCACAAAGGGTGTGGTGGGCCTGGCCATTTCCTTTGAAGGTATTGCAGTAAAATTTTTACCACATTAGTGTTTCATGGTTTTTTTGCACATAGTGTCTTCTCTTTTACAATCAATAATGGAGGTTTCTATGTTTGATAAGATTCCCAATGAAGAACAGATGCAATCTATTTGGTAGGCAAGCATGACTTGGCCAAACAAGTGTGGCTCCTACAATGTTTTTAAAAATTACTAGTGGTTGTTTTCTTGGACTATGTCATGGTATGGCTTGATAAACAGTTGTTTTTGCATTAACAATCGAGCACTGGGTGTTTGGATGTGTAAGAAACAAAAGGGGCAAATTAATGAGATACCTATAGATGCATTTGCACAATTTAAGGTGGGAGTTTAATTGATCCAAAATATTTATGATGCTTGTTGGATTTCTCCTTTCAGATTGTGACTACTCTTCATTAAGAACCACATTGTTTGGAAGAAAAAGGCTTTTACTCACACCCGCCCTACCATTCAAACGAAATATGCCCTCAAAGCAATAGACATTGATTTTAACACAACCAACAAACTTTCAAGTTAGAATCCAAATGTAAAAGCTATGAGATTTGTCGCCCTGAGTAGATAAAACAATCCTTTAAGAAGAAGGTTCATAGAAATCATACTTGAGTAATGTGTAACCAAGCATGCATGGCATCCCCAAAGACTCTTTGGTCATGGTCTTGATATGATTGAATTGTTATTGAAGAAGGCCCAAAGGTCGAGTGATCGTGCTAGACATGCCACAACAGTGGCAAATTACATGTCCAAACCGTCCTTCACAAATCGCCTACTTCACCTCAAGTGAGAAAAGGTTTTTGGGTCTTCCAAGCGATTTGTTAATTGTCCTCATGGCATTGACAATGATTCCCATCATCCTAACTGTGTAAATTTCCCTCATCCATGAATAACAGTTCCTACTATTGAACCCAGTATTATGGATGATGTACACATGCAACAACCACCCTCTAGTTTTAGTAAGTTGTGACCTTTGGTATCTCATGGTGGCCTAAAGTTGAAGGAAAGCATTTGTGTTGATGACTAGTGGCATATTGTACATTGCTCGCCCAATTCTATAATTTAGAACAAAATTTTGAAACATAATTTGGGAATTTTTTGGGGAACTTTTTTCCTATGGTAATTTGGAATTCATTCTAGTTTTAGGTTTTTATTATGAAATTAATCTAATAAGTATAATTTAGTTATGAATTTTCAAAGTTAAGTTTATCAGTTTATGAAATGGTCATTTTAATTAAGAATATATATTTTTTTTATTTTAAAAAAATTAATTTCAAAATAAACTTCAAGCCATATTTAGTGCATGCAATTGATAAACATGAGAAAAACAAATTACAATTGTGAAAACATTTAAAATAAAAGGCCTAGGAAAATGATTTGGTTATTTTTTGTTTTTTTTTTTCATTTTTTGAGGTGGTTCCTAATGGTATCACCCAAGGATACTTTCACCTTAAATAAATAACCTAAGCTTAACAAGTAGTCTAAGTTATCAAATGAGTATGGCTCATTTGACTAAATGTCAAATCATAATGGTTAATTTGACTAAAGGTCAAATCAAGATGGTCAATTTGACTACCCTATCCATTCAATATGGCCAATTTGACTAAGGTATGGCCATTTTGATGGGCATTTGTCCATTTTGACTAAATTTTCGACTTGACACTTTGTTTAAAAAGTCATTTTAATCATATGTATTGGTCAAATTTGACATGTGTTTTTCATGCCTTAAACCTTTAATCAAAATGGACATACCTTTTGGTCAATGTGAGCATTTCAATCAAGTTGGCCTTTTGAAAAATTGTGATTTCTTGTAGTGTGTCAAACAATGATAAAATGACTATTGACATGTTTATGGCATATATGTTTTGATTAAAAAATAGTAATTACCAATTGACGTAACCTAATTTTACCAAAAGCTAACATAAGGTGTTAGTTGATGCAAACTCATGAATAATATAAATAATATAAATATGATTTAAACTTATTTATTAATAAATTATTCTAACAATGTAAAATGTAACCCTAAGGATGTAAGCCCCTATGCATGTACATACACGCCTTCTTCCCTTGTGCATGTAAACCATTTGTAGGCCTCCTCTATGCATGAAGGCCGTTGTATGCTTTTAAGACATGAACAAAATGTCACAAGAGAAAATTGAACCCTTCACCTACATGGTGACAAACCAAAACTCCTACACACCTACACTTAACACATCTTATATATAAAGTCATTTGTTGCGTGCGTCTGTGCGTCTATCTGTGACCACTAGACGCAAAGAAAAGTGACGGGAAAAATAAAAGACGACCGTAAGATGGAGAGGTCCTGAAACCCAGGTCTTGAGAGCCAAATATCGAGGTCCTGAAACCCAGGTCTTGAGAGCCAAATATCGAGGTCCTGAAACCCAGGTCTTGAGAGCCAAATATCGAGGTCCTGAAACCCAGGTCTTGAGAGCCAAATATCGAGGTCCTGAAACCCAGGTCTTGAGAGCCAAATATCGAGGTCCTGAAACCCAGGTCTTGAGAGCCAAATATCGAGGTCCTGAAACCCAGGTCTTGAGAGCCAAATATCGAGGTCCTGAAACCCAAGTCCTGAAAGCCAAATGCAGCAACGTGGGCGGATTGTGTCCGACTATCACGGGTACCCACTAGTATGTACATAAGTAACGTTCTCAATGACTAAGATCTAGCACATAAAATATGTAACAAACCATGTCACCCATGGAATGATCAAAATTAATCACACCATAATAAACATTGGCACCATGTAAGCATGACCTTGTCATATAGGCAGGAGAATTATGACGATGAATGATGAAAAAACAAACCTAAGTTTAAATCTAAACATGAAACATAGAAACCGAAACAACATCACAAGAACGTAAAGAAAAAATACAAAATGTGCAAAACAAAAGCGCAAACAAATATTTATTGTGATAATATATGAAAACGCAAACACAAAAATAAGAAAACAAGGCTATGGAATAATATTGTACTTTAAATTGGTGTTGAATAAACAAAATGTAAATAATGGGGGGATCTACCTTTATTTATTCCCCTTTGAACGCCTAGTTCATAGAATTTTTCATAGAGGTTTCCATATGGCCATTGATTAAGGAATTTTATGAAAACCTTCCTAACTATAAGTGAACTATGAATTAGCCGATAATGAACTATGAATGAACCATCACTTGGTTACGTATGAACTATGAGAACTATGAGGTGATTAAAAATGAATTAATAATGAATTAGAAATTAACTACGATGTATCTAAGACTAAACTATGAATTAATTATAAATGAATTACAAGTTAACCATGGATGGATTATGAATGAACTACTACGTCATGGATGGACATCCCTAAGATAGGCTAAGATAGGTACCTATCACCTACCTAGGTCTATTATTTTACCTAAGTAGGTAGGAGGTAAATAGGCTAGGCTAGGTAGCTAGGACACTTGAAATCATGTGAATATGCATAACATAGTCACAAATTCAATTCCAAAATCAAGTTCCACATAGGCTCCATGGGGTCCACATTACATTAATTATTATTTGTGATAGAGGATGAGAAATGGATTGTAATTGTAAAGGTTTGATATTGTTGATTCGACTTCCATACAACATGGTGTCTCTTGTGACTTTTGATTGTTTAATGACACCAATCATTAGTAATTAAAACATAGGCTTGATAGGCATGTAAAATATGACTCGATAGGTGGACAATTTCAGAACTAGTTTAAATTTGGACATGAAGTAGATTTTTTAATTCTTGTTGTTTAAATGGGGTTTTGGAAGGAATAGGACAACATTTCCTCTCCTTCCTACTTTTTGTTGTGTATCAGTTTTCTTTGCAAGTTTGGATATTTTGAGAACATTGATTTGTATGTGGAAAAATAGGTAGAGGCTAGGTCAAAGAAAACTAAAATTCTAAGGATTTGCATAACAAAATATAATTAGTACTTGTAGGTGAAGGACATGTTAGGATTATTAATAAAAGAATTGTTAGTAGATTTGATTTTTAAAATCATGGCATGGCCATTGATCACAAGGTTGACAAAAATGATCAATTGATCACATCAAATATGTTCATCATGATTATGACACATCCCAACTCATTTTGTAAATCTTGTTGACAAAAAGCAAATTAAATTGGATAAAATACCAATTATTAACAAAATGTAACATTGTTTACATTGGCATTCATTGAACTTCTTATGTTGCTTAAACATATCATGTGGTATTTTCTTTGCAAACAAAAAATAAAAATAAAAAAATGTTTATTTCATAGAATCCAAGGGTTTATCATGCAAAAAATTGAGGACACTCAAGTTTAATCTAGGTTCCAAGTGTTGAAAGTCAGCAATAGCATGCACCTAGCACATTTGACAACTTTAAATATATAATCATGTCTTACTTAATATGTAGTTTTCTTTCACTGACATGTTCAAGGGGAAAAAAAACCATTTTGAACTTCCCAAGTTTGACCTTGATTGAAATCCTAGACCAAATCACATCACAAAACCGAAACTTTGATTGCCATGATAATTAACATTTGTAAATTCTATGCATTCAAACAATATGGCCACCAAATCTTTAGATTCAAACCTTTTGCCTCATAATTAGACCTTGCATATGTTGGATATGTATCAAATGGTCTCATTGCCAAACATTGCTTATAATTAAAGTGCTTGAAAGGAATTCAACATGTAGTATCAACTTACAAATGAATATCAAATGAGATTGCAAAAAACAATGTATCTTTTTAAAATCATAGTGGGTGCAAACCAATGGGGTTTTTCTTTTTTTCTTTTTTCTTTTTTCCAATTTTTTCATGTTGCTCCAAAAATGGTGATTAACCATAAGAAGATTTAGCCAAATATGGCTACAACACAAATGGAGAGGTATAAAATGTAGGAATATTATTACACTTTGGTGAACCATTAAATTATTTAGTTAAATTTGGCAATTGCAAAACATTTTTCTTTGCAATGTGACTATCTTTTTGGAAATATTCCAAAAAGTTCCTTTCATCATGTTTCTTGGGATTTGTTTTAGTAGAATGGAAAATTTTCACCACAACCACTATTAATTTTAGATGTTTTAAAGTGATAAGTCAAGTTAATATTGAAAATATTTGATGTACTTAATGTGTCTAAAATATTATAAAAACATTTGGATAAATATGAAATGAATCTAGCAAGTCTAAAGTATCCAAGAACACTTTAAAGCAATGCAACTCATGTCTTCATTATAACATTTTGAAATAACATGTTTATTTATTAAAAAAATTAATATACCTTTACATAATAGTATATGAAACATCTTTTAAAGTCATAATTTTTTTATGTTGACTTGTAGATTTTGATTTACAAAATATTTTCCCTAAATAACTAATCTGACTTTGTCAGATCATATTAATTAGCTAATTCATTACTTTTAAACAAAACATTATAAAAGTAAGTGTGAGTCATATTACTATGTTTGCACCCTAACCTTTTCTTCTAGGTTATGATGTGTATCATTACTTCACAATATCATATAATGTAATTGCAATTCCTTATAATGTTAATGTTTCAACCCTAACATTTGGCTTGTGACCAAAATTGGGCAAGATAAGAAAAAATTGAAGATGAAATCAAGATGTGTCATGATTTAAACATATTCCCAAGGTGAGTGCGAAGTGTGTGAAAGTGTAAGCGAGGAATTGCCATTATTCTCAAGTGCAATCTTATTTGAGGATGCATTTAGAAGTTGAAATGCCCCTAATTTTTTTTTAAATGTTTAAGACAAGGTTTTTGGGATAAATCTTGTCCAAGCAAGTGACCTTTAAATAATTAAAAATAATAAAGCCATGTATATACATAAACAAGGATGGAAATCTATCCACAAAAAACACAAGACATGTATAAGCAAATGTGAACACACAAAAAAAACCAACACAATTTCAACCATAATAATGAAGTGAAAGACGAAGTGCTAAAAAAACATCCTCTACCACAAATCAGCTAGTGATGGAGGTGCACTAGCTTGTATGTGTGGAAGAGATGAAAAATTATGATTAAGAGTGGCAACATGTTGAAAAATTGTGATGGCTAGTGCACACTAAAGGGCTATCGACACTCATCTTTTTATATAAAAAAATTGGTGTCTGTCCGTCCGTCCGGTATCCTATTGGCTGGAGAAGAACTCAGGGTGATGGGTATCATTCAGTGTCAGGGGTATCCCTCCGTGTCATGGGTATCACTCAGTGTCCGGTTTGTTCGTGAGGAAATCAGGGTCCCTCAGTGTAATGGGTAAACTCTTGGGTGAGTTGTGAGTATTGAACTGTGTTTTATGAATTTTTGAAATGTGGGCTGTATAATACGTATAATACATGTATAATACGTTTTGTTTGATATAGTGAACAAATGTGAGCTGTATTCACTGCTGGGAGCGCATAACAAATCATTGAACTGTGTTTTATGAATTTTTGAAATGTGGGCTGTATAATATGTATAATACGTGTATAATACGTTTTGTTTTGCGCAGTGCGCAGCCTGTAGCTAGCAGCTACAACATGCGCAGTTGTATAGTTGTACACATGGTCGTGTATTATACGTTGTATTATACGGACGTTTTATACACACAATTCTATATTGTATTATATGTTGTATTATACATATGTATTATACAGACGTTCTATACACACAGACAGTTCTATAGTTGTGAGAACTGTCGTGAGAGGAAAAATCACTCAGGGTATCGGCATCACTCAGTGTAATGGGTATCACTCGGTGTCAGGGTATCCCTCAATGTTAGGGTATCACTCAGTGTAATGGGTATCCTCTTGGGTGTGTCCGGGTTTAGGGTTTAGGGTTTCTGCACTAAATCGTCTGTGTCCATCCGTCCATCCGTCTGTCGATCGGTCCGTCCGATATCCTATTGGCTAGAAGATTTGTCCGACGTGTGATTGGACGAAAGGGTGGAAGGGAGGTGAGTTTTCTCTCTCACTCATAAACACAAATGAGGAGGTGAGTTCTCACTCACACACACACACACACATTCATTTACATGTGTAAATGGGTTTAACAACTAGGATATCACTCAGTGTAATGGGTATCCTCTTGGGTGTGTCCGGGTCCATCCGTCCGTCCAATATCCTGTTGGCTAGAAGATTGTCCAACATGTGATTGGACGGAAGGGCGAAAGGGAGGTGAGTTCTCTCTCTCACTCATAAACACAAATGAGGAGGTGAGTTCTTTCTCACTCTCACCCTTGGGGCACACATTGAGAACTTAGGAACCCATTGGGCACTTGAAGGGAACATAGAGGGAACAAAGGAAAAATGAAAAAAATCCTCCCCCCACCCCCTCTACCCAAAACTTAAAAGAAACAAAATCCTTAAACACGCACTGAGGCTTAGACTGTCTGTCTGTCCGTCCGTCCGATATCCTATTGGGGGGATGAGGAATGGAGGATGTGGAAACTCTAGGATTTTAAAGACCCCAATTAAAATTGGTCACTTACTAGGTGTGTAAGGAAGCTCAAATATTTGAGAGGTTGAGCATAAAGATAAATTACTATCTATTAAATGGGATTCATTCTAGAAACATGCCGACAAAAAAAAAGCTAATGAAAGGAGTGAAAAAAGTGATTAGTATATTAGTAAGGATTATAAGCATAACAAGAATGAAGTTCCTTATGTTTCTAAAGGCAAAGAAACCTGATCATTTTGCTTGCAAAATGGGTTTACAGACTAGTCTTACTTATATAAAAAAATTGGTGTATGTCTGTCCGTCCGGTATCCTATTGGTTGGAAGAACTCAGGGTAATGGGTATCACTCAGTGTCAGGGGTATCCCTCAGTGTTATGGATATCACTCAATGTCCGGTTTGTTTGTGAGGAAAACAGGGTCCCTCAGTGTAATGGGTGAACTCTTGGGTGGGTTGTGAGAATTGTCAGCCAGAGGAAAAATCACTCAGGGTGTGTCCGTAATGGGTATCACTAAGTGTGATGGGTATCCTCTTGGGTGTGTCCGTAATGGGTATCACTAAGTGTGATGGGTATCCTCTTGGGTGTGTCCGTAATGGGTATCACTAAGTGTGATGGGTATCCTCTTGGGTGTGTCCGTAATGGGTATCACTAAGTGTGATGGGTATCCTCTTGGGTGTGTCCGTAATGGGTATCACTAAGTGTGATGGGTATCCTCTTGGGTGTGTCCGTAATGGGTATCACTAAGTGTGATGGGTATCCTATTGGGTGTGTCCGTAATGGGTATCACTAAGTGTGATGGGTATCCTCTTGGGTGTGTCCATAATGGGTATCACTAAGTGTGATGGGTATCATTTTGGGTGTGTCCGTAATGGGTATCACTAAGTGTGATGGGTATCCTCTTGGGTGTGTCCGTAATGGGTATCACTCAGTGTGATGGGTATCCTCTTGGGTGTGTCCGTAATGGGTATCACTCAGTGTGATGGGTATCCTCTTGGGTGTGTCCGTAATGGGTATCACTCAGTGTCAGGGTATCCCTCAATGTCAGGGTATCCTCTTGGGTGTGTCCGGGTCCGTCCGTCCAACCAATATCCTATTGGCTAGAAGATTGTCCGACGTGTGATTGGACGGAAGGGAGGTGAGTTCTCTCTCTCACTCATAAACACAAATGAGGAGCACTAATTAATTCCTAAGATGGCCAACCATACATAAATAATTAACTAATATTAGTATGCTGAAATTGCTAATAATCAAACATAAAACCTACTTTAAATAAGCAACAATTCAAAACACTAGGATACCAAGATAACTTTCAAACTTATGAGTGGACTTAACAATCTTACCAACTATTGTCAAAATTCTAAAATATTTAGGTTAAAAAGTTGGATCCTTTTTTCAAAAAATCAATCCCATTGTGTACTTAATTAATTTGACAACATTTTTTGAAGATGAGTTGTAGGTGTGGTTTTAAAAGGTTGTTAAATAATGGGTTTATGAAAACTTCGATGAAAATTCATGACTAAGCTCCCCAAAATAGTTAGAAATACATATAATGCAATTTATCACTCAGTGTATGGGGTATCCTCTTGGGTGTGTCCGGGTTTAGGGTTAGGGTTTTTGTACTAAATCGTGTGTGTCCGTCCGTCTGTCCGTCCATCCGTCCGTCCAATATCCTATTGGCTAGAAGATTGTTCAACATGTGATTGGACGAAAGGGCAGAAGGGAGGTGAGTTCTCTCTCACTTTCACCCTTGGGGAACACATTGGGAACTTAAGAACCCATTGGGCACTTGAAGGGAACATAGAGGGAACAAAGGAAAAATGGAAAAAATCCTCCCCCCACCCCCTCCAACTGTGGAAGGGAGGAATTTGGGGAAGCGGGGTCGTGGGGGGATGAGGAATGGAGGATGTGGAAACTCTAGGATTTTAAAGACCCCAATTAAAATTGGTCACTTACTAGGTGTGTAAGGAAGCTCAAATATTTGAGAGGTTGAGCATAAAGATAAATTACTATCTATTAAATGGGATTCATTCTAGAAACATGCTGACAAAAAAAAAGCTAATGAAAGGAATGAAAAAAGTGATTAGTATATTAGTAAGGATTATAAGCATAACAAGAATGAAGTTGCTTATGCTTCGAAAGGCAAAGAAACCTGATCATTTTGCTTGCAAAATGGGTTTACAGACTAGTCTACTTATATAAAAAAATTGGTGTCTGTCTGTCCGTCCGGTATCCTATTGGCTGGAAGAACTCAAGGTGATGGGTATCACTCAATGTCAGGGGTATCCCGCTGGGGCTACTGTGTCCACATACAGAACATGTGGTTCTGCCTGTTGCTTTACCCGCTCTCGTGCCTCTTCTTTTTGCTGCATGAGTATTCTACTAGCCCTGACTTACGACGTCTGAGCTGAAGGTGGCTTTTGCATTTCCTACCGGTTATTCAGCAACATCTCCCATCCTTCTTCTTCTGCTAGTGCACCAAGGTCAGATCGCGCGACTGCCTTGCAAGCTGACGAAGAGGCGAACCACGGCCACTACTCGCCACTGTCTGATGTTTGCAGTCACATACTACATTGATCCAGCTAGCACCACGCCTTGGCCAACGAACTTTGCAGTGGGATCCTGTTGTCGGTGAGAAACATTCTTTAGCCTGTGCTTAACGGGTCATTCGACTAATAGTAGTATAAATTGTGGAATTTTTTTTTTCTCAATTTTGAACAAGCCGACAGATACCGCTCCGAACTGGATGAATGTCAGAGTAAGCTCACGTCATGTCTCCAGTCCCAAGTTGCATTGGAAAGGTACAGACTTTTCTACGACTCTTCTTCCTATTCCTTTTGAAGATAATAAAGAAAAAAATGGGCGCTTATACAGTGTAAAATACTAAAATTGTGGGTTATGTGCATGGGGTCATTGAACAGGCAGGTGGGTGAGCTGCAAGGTGTAGTTGAAGAACTGAAATAAGAGGCATGTGCGAAGGAAATGGATCTGAACTTGACTGCTCAGGTTGCTGCTGTAAAAGAGGAACAGAGGTAGAATGCTTGACTTATTGCAGACCTCAAGCTGGAACTCCAGCAGGTAAAATAGAGTTGCGCCTGTCCATCAACATAAAGAACTCGGTATGGCAAAAACATGACATCCAGTTTATAAGTTGGATTAGCAGTATTGGTATCTCTGTGGAGTTGGGAAAATCTGGAAACTAATCATCATGATGCTAGCATGATGTGCAAAGCGAAGAAAGGGCAAAGCTGGAAGCAAGCAGGTGTGAAAGTCTGAAGCTTGAGTTAAAGGGAGCATTGCAGGAATCACAGGACTTGCATCGCCAGCTTCAGGTAAAATCAATTATTGCAAACTTCCCAGAAAAGGGTTTTCAATGTAGTCTATGAACGAGAGGCCATCAGAAAGTTGGAATTTGAGATGTCTGATAAGGAGGATTTGAACTGGTGATGCAGACAGGGAGAGGAATTTGTCAATGCCATGGTAGAAGAGAATGCTGAATATCAAATACAGCTTGGAGTACGCAGTGGTGGAATTGTCATTATCACTCTCAAGAGACTGAAAGCTCTCAATGTCCTCATGAGGGATATGCTCACTAGGCTGGCAGAGCTTTTCCAGGAATTGGATCAGAGGTCTGTCGTCAAAGTCATAATTCTCACAGGAGCAGGGAGAGCTTCTAATGCTGGAGTGGTTCTCTCCGAGCACTCCTATTTTTGATTTCAGTGAAACTTTTAACATTTAAAATAGCTTCCAAGTTTGTCTACACATCTTCTTTCTCACCCAAATTCTCACATAAGAGTTGCATAATGAGGTTGAGGTATGTGAGATTGGTTCATTACCTCAGGACATTGTTTGGACTGGCTGAATTTTTCAAGAAGAGCTTGCATCTGGACATGAAATAAGCATGCTTTTTATTCTTGAAATCAATTTGGTTGTAGGAAACTCATATACTTTGATTTTGATATGCTCCATAGAGCATGAGTTTGTCAGGGTTTTGTGGCGGTGCTAATTGCACCATGGGATGAATTGGCAAGTACTTTGACATGCGATGGAGAATTTTGACCAGAATATGGTTGATGATGGCAGAATCTGACAGTATCAACAACAGCAGTCTTCAGGGGCACTGTGAAAAATGAAGATAAGGACCCAGTTGCACAAATGGAGTGGTGTAGGAAACCCATCATTGGTGCCATCAACGAACTTCATATTACAGCAGGATTTGAGATTGCACAAACAAACATAAACAAAAAAAAAAGCAAAAATGCAAAAATTATAAAAAAGGAATGGAAACAAATGAAACAAGGAAAGGGAAATGCAGTACAATAATTTTAAAAGAAAAAAATTACAAAAATGAAGAAACCAAATTAAAAATTAAAAAATTAAAAAAAAACTTGTAATAATGAAGAAAAACCTTACTTGAAAAAGAATGAGGTGTGTCTTCTTTCTCCAAACTTCAAACTTGCATCCAAGTAATCAAAAATATAAAAGTGAAAAATAAACACTTTATTTTTATTATACAAAATAATAAAAAAAACAGAAAACACATAAAAAAAAAAAAAAAAAAAAAGATAAAAGTTTCTAGAAAAAGTTAAAACATGTACCAAGTGTAAAGGAACTGGGGATCTTCACAGTGCCCAAAGGTCACGGGTACCCATTATGTATAATAATTTAGGTGTCTGTCTGTCCGGTCGTCCTCCTTGGGGGTAAGGGGGTTAGGGTTAGCACGCGCTGCATGAACGCGTTTCAAAAGACGAAAGCTTGGAGCCTAAATCCTCCACAAATCTCAGCGATTTCAAAACCTGTTTTTTTCTCCTCAAAATGTGGCGATTTCAAAACTCTTTTTTTTCCCCTCCTGGAAATGTGGCAATTTTATTTTTTTGGAAAGTTTTCCAAAATGCTCGCTTCACCATGTATGTTTTCATGGGGGACTTTTCAACAGATTTTCGTCACAAAAAATAAATAAAATAAAAATAAAATTGCACCTTTGTGTGTGTCTCTCTTGGTTTAAAGAAACCGGGGGACTTCATAGTGAAGGTCACGGGTACCCACTAGGTGTGTAAGGAAGCTCAAATATTTGAGAGCTTGAGTATAAAGATAAATTACTATCTATTAAATGGGATTCATTCTAGAAACATGGTGACATAAAGAAGCTAATGAAAGGAGTGAAAAAAGTGATTAGTATATTAGTAAGGATTATAAGCATAACAAGAATGAAGTTGCTTATGCTTCGAAAGGCAAAGAAACCTGATCATTTTGCTTGCAAAATGGGTTTACAGACTAGTCTACTTATATAAAGAAATGGGATGTCGGTTGTCCGCAAGGGCTTGAAGCCGAAATTATTCATTGGTGGAGCCTCCGGAACGTTCGCTCTCATGGACAAACCGCGCCAAAATTCGGGGCCGAAACCGATTCGATTGGCCCGTTGCTGCCCGAACAGAAAGAAACTGGGGAGGTTCCTCACAATAGGAGGTTCTGTCTCGATGTGTGTAGTTCCTCCCCTCGGGCCCACCTATGTAGGGGAAAGTGCCGAAGCGTATGGGCTGAAAGTGAGGCGCTTAAATCCTCCCCCCCCCCCAATAAAACTTGCATGAAAAGTCCAGTGCCCAAAAATGCCACGGCAATTCATTTCTAGGCCACACATTCCCAATTCATTTCTGGGCCACACATTCTGAGTTATTTTATGTGTTTTTTTAGTTGTTGAAAAAAAGAAAATCTTCCCTCTCTCCCCCCTAACTTAAAAGGAATAAAAGCAAGGCACCTTAGGCCCTCCTATTGGCTGAAAGGAAAATAAATCCTCCCCCCCCCCCCAATAAAACTTGCATGGAAAGTCCAGTGCCCAAAAATGCCACGGCAATTCATTTCTGGGCCACACATTCCCAATTCATTTCTGGGCCACACATTCTGAGTTATTTTATGTGTTTTTTTTTGTTGAGGGATGTGAGGGATGTTGGAGCTTTGCTGCTGCTGCTTCTATTGTAGTTGTTGTGGTAGTGGTGATGGTGGACTATGTGCAGAGAGACAAAGATGGGGGGTTGGAATTTATGTGGTCACTGCTCACAAACCCACCAATGTGACACACTCTTATGTGGGGAGCTTCACTGATCTCCTAGACCTCCATCATTGGGTATGTTTTGGTCCTATTAGCAGGAGGAATTTTGGGTATCCGTATAATTTTTTCCTAATGTGAATGCCTTTTTTGATGTGTGGAAGAATTGGAGTCTGTTGTTCATGAGGGGAGATGGATGATGCTCAGATCTATCTATCCTATTTTTTGGCTGCAGGAAATGCACCCGCTTGGAGATTCGACTACTCACTGCTTTGGGATTCCAGGTAAACAATTTATGGAATTGTGAAAAAGCAAAAGAGAAAAGGAAGGGAAGGGAGAAAGTGACAAAGGAAAAAACTTGGGAATGGAAAATCAAAGAAGCAAGTTACACATTTTGACCAGTTGACAGATGACCCATATGGAGCCAAGTTAAAGAGTCAAATAGATTTTTTGTACAAAAGAAGTTGCTTTCTCTATTGATGATCATGTGATGCTATGTTGTTTTTGTTGAATCTCAATTCTTTTGCATTCCCCTCGAAGAGGTTGAAAACCGTGGTGCATTTGTTTGTTTGCAAAAACTTAGATGGCATTGTGGGTGTCTGAGAATTGCAGCTCATGTTTCATGTTCCAGTCTATGGGCGTATAGCCACTCTTGAGCTTTTTCACTCCCCTGTAAGTGTTTCTCGCATGATCAGCCGTAAAATGACACATGGCTTTTAGTCATGATGATAACCTTGAGGGGGCAGGGGGGTGTTTTGAAAGACAGTTCAATAGCATCAATAGCATCTCTTGACAAAACATCTCCCATCCATTTAGTGTTATATGTAATGCACTCCAGATCATTTTGCTTACAAAATAGGTTTACTTACTTCCGAGGATAACATCTCCTGACAAAACACCTTTTCTTCTGTTTTGTTTCTCCTTCGCCTTACATCCTAGATATATAGATTGCTTTCAAATAATTAAATTGCGGATTATGAAGCTCACAAAACGTTTTTTTTTTTAAAAAGATGGTGGACCTACTTTTGATTTGTGCCCTCTGTGACCAAGAGATGTTCATAGCATGTCTACTTTGCACGTAGCCACTTTGTGGAGACCACGCCCATTCAGTTTGCGTTGAGCATGACACGGACGTTGTTGACCGCCACATTGCCTACGAATATGTTAACCCCAAGGTTAGACTTGCGCTTGTTGTAATGGTAATTAAATATGAAGTTCTGCTATTGTGTTTTTAGAACCTAACTCCATTTTGCTTTGGACTGAAAAAATCATAGACGAGGCCCGGGAGCACCATGCAAATATGCAAACAACAAAGAAAGGCGAATAGCTACTCAAGAACATTAAAGACTCTGCCGTGCTGCAATAGCTCTCAAAAGGGCTACGTGTAATGGGGCCCAACATGAGGAAACACGGCGTATGACTGATACTGTTCAACAATTATTGGAAAATGCAGAACATCACGTGAGAGCGCGTGCAATTGAAACAAAGCGGGCCCACCAAGCCCGACTAATGATAGATGTTGTGCGACATGTTGAACAACACCGCGTCGCATGCGCAGAGGATCAACTTCAGGTTGGACAGCACATGGCCCTACGAGATTTGCGATACCCCTTAGCCGACCCGCAAATAGACCGAAAAGTGTTCGAACGCCTGAATGAGCAATGCAACCATTGTGGTTCTCGCTTTTGGATCCAAGAACGCACGGGGGGCTCTCTTCAAAGACCACACCATAGAAAATGTTGTGCCTCAGGGAAGATTCTTTTGCCTCCTATTCGCACCCCGCCAGAGTACATGGCGATGTTACAAGATCGACAAAATGTTGAATTGCGTAAACATATCCGTTTGTACAATGCTGCATTCGCATTTACGTCCACAAGGGTCCAGAGTGTGGGCTTCGAACTCGGACCTGGAGTGCATACCTAGAAAGTGCAAGGAGGATTCTACCACTTGATTGGTGGTACGGAACCCATGGAAGGGCAATTGCCACGCTTTCTTCAGGTCTATGTGCATGACTCGGCAAATGAAGGTCTGAATCGACAGATGCAGAACCCCAATTTAAGCCCGACGCATTTGATGACACTTCGCACGATCCTCGAGCGCATCAATCTGTATGTAAACGTCTTTGTTCGTGCAGCCGAGCGTCTCACTATAAACCCTACAGAGGAGGTTCACATTTGCATTACAGTTGGCCGTACCTCGGGAAACGGAGATGTCCGCTATTACAATGTCCTTACAGCAAACGAAGTAGCAATGATAATTCCTGGTGAGCCGGGAGAGGTTGGAAATCGCGATGTCATTGTACAACGGCGATACGGAGGTGGTTTACAACGGATGAACGAGCTAGCACCTTCTTACGATCCTTTACAATACTCGTTGCTTTTCCTTGCCGGGGAGGACGGGTGGTTTGAAAATCTGCGACTACAAAACAATTAGGATGGAGCACGCATAAGGGTCTCAATGGCAGCTTATTACGCACAAAGAGTGCACTTTAGCAGCGAACCCTCCATTCTGCATCTCAGTGGTCGCCTTTTTCAACAGTATATTGTCGACGTTGCTGCCAAAACAGAACAGAACACTCTTAACTTTTTGGTGTTAAACCAAGCTCAACTTCGTGCGGAACTTTACCAAGGGTTAGCAGATATGGTCGAACATGATGTTCGATTAAATCCTATGCAAGTGGGTCAGCGAATTGTTCTCCCAGCTTCATTTTGCGGTTCTCCACGTTTCATGATGCAAGCGTATCAAGATGCGATGGCTATTGTGCGGAACAAAGGAATTCCAGATGTCTTTCTCACATTCACTTGCAACCCAAATTGGCAAGAAATAATTACAGAGCTCGAGCCCAACCAAACAACTTCTGATCGTCCAGATTTGGTCGCCCGCGTATTTCAGATGAAGGTGAAAGCCCTTCTTAAAGGAATGGCAAAAACTAGATGGTTCGCTAAAGTTATTGGGAACATCTGGACAAGGGAATACCAAAAACGAGGCCTACCTCACATCCATCTCCTCCTTATCTTTCTTCCAGAGCAAAAAGTTTCCACAACTGAAGACATAGATCGCTTGGTGTCCGTGGAACTTCCTCTTCTAGATAACGCACCTCTTTTTGAAACGGTCACAAAATATTTGTTGCATGGATCGTGCGGCCAAGAATACCCCAACGCATTGTGCATGTTCAATGGTGTATGCAAGAAACATTATCCGCGAGCTTTCTCCGAGGAAACAACACAAGGTGAAGACGGTTACCCTGTCTATCGTCGACGAAACAATGGTCGAACGTTTTGAAAGACTCCAAATGGCTTTGCGTACGACAACCGATGGGTGGTGCCCCACAACCCCTACCTTACCAAGATGTTTAATGCACATATAAACGTTGAGGTGTCCGCTGGTATTCGGAGTGTCAAATACCTTTTTAAATATGTTTACAAAGGTCTTGACCGTGTTGCAGCGAAGATTGCCGGTCCAACAAACGAGATCCAACAATACATTGACGCTAGATATTTGAGTGCTGCTGAAGGGGTTGATTCCTTACTTTCATTCAAAAAGCATATGGAATGGCCGCCTGTCACTCGATTAGTTGTTCATTTGCCAGGACAACACAACGTCATTTTTAACGAAAATGAAGATTTGGCCATTGTGGCAGAATGTGTTGCCCGCCAGAAAACCACCTTGACCGCCTACTTTGCGTATAACGCTCAAAATGCAGATGGGCGGAATGTGGTGTATGTAGACTTCCCTGCTGATCATGTTTGGAAAATTCGAGAAAAAATTTGGTCAACCCGACAGCGAGGACAAAAAGCTCTTGGACGAAT
Organism: Sphagnum contortum; assembly: GCA_963920785.1. Classification (NCBI taxonomy): domain Eukaryota; kingdom Viridiplantae; phylum Streptophyta; class Sphagnopsida; order Sphagnales; family Sphagnaceae; genus Sphagnum; species Sphagnum contortum. Next base: position 672,173 of record OY987290.1, on the reverse strand, counting down.
GTATTTCGTACATCCCACCGCTGGTGAACGCTTCTTCCTCCGCCTCCTACTTACTGTCGTACCAGGCACAACCTCTTTCGAACATCTTCGAACTGTTGACGACATAGAGCATCCGACATTTCAAGCTGCTTGCGGAGCATTGGGATTACTACAAGACGACACAGAATGGGACATGTGCATGCGGGAAGCATGTATTGATCAAGACGCAAAGAGGCTAAGGAATCTCTTTGTGACTCTCTTACTATTTTATTCTCCTTTGAATCCGGAAGTGTTATGGGAAAGATATCAAGACGATATGTCACACGATACGCGGCATCGACGCATCACGAATGGAGGCACTATTGAGGATGCCTACAACGACACCCTATTACTCCTTGAAGCCAAATTAGCGTTGACGAACAAAGGCTTGCACGACTTTCCGGAAATGTCGTTCGCTTTGCCGCCTGCAGAAGTGCTACGTGTCAATCCTCAATTGGTTGCGGAGCTTGACTATGATAGAGACGTACTCCATGACTACGTCAACCAGCATCTCCCATGGCTCATCATTTGCTAGGAAACATTGTCACTGCAGTGTTCAACGCAATAGCCCAAGGGGAAGGTGCAATTTTTTTCCTAGATGGTCCAGGTGGGTCAGGCAAAACCTTTGTATATAGTGTGTTATTGGCATCAATTCGACGGGACGGACACGTCGCCATTGCGGTCGCTTCTTCTGGCATAGCAGCTCTCCTGTTGGAAGGTGGACGGACCTCACATTCAGTTTTCAAGATCCCAATTGCCATTGGTAGGGACTCAATGTGCTCGATACCTATGCAAAGTGATTCTGCTGAATTCCTCCGAAAAGCAAAGTTAATCGTTTGGGATGAGGCTCCAGCACAACACCGACACTGTGCTGATGCGGTAGACCGGACTTTGCGCGATATCATGCAACGCCGAGATTCGCCCTTTGGTGGTAAAGTGGTGGTCTTCGGGGGTGATTTTCGACAATGCCCGCTAGTGGTGTCCAAAGGCTCTCGGGCAACAATTGTTTCTGCAGCCCTCTCACGTTCAATTTTGTGGCGTGAAGTGCGCGTCTTGACTCTGACGGAAAACATGAGATTGCGTGCTAATCCCCTTGCCAAACCATATGCTGAGTACCTTTTGAGAGTCGGCAATGGCCAAAAGTCTTCCATCATTGATCATTTTCCACCGGAAGCTAACGCGGAGCCCTCAGTCGGAGTTGAAATTGCCTTATACCCAAAAATCCATCAAGCGCCATCTTTAAATACCCTCATCCACGCTGTTTTCCCGGCCCTAGCAATCAATTACGCAAACCAAGGATACATGGACGGTCGAGCTATTCTGACAACAAAAAATACAATCGTGAACTCTCTCAACACTCAGATTGTCGAGGCTGTGCCTGGGCGAGAGCACGTATTTTTGTCGGCAGACTCACTAGAAGCGGGGGATGACCACGCTATGGCGATTAGCACAGAATTTCTCAACACCTTTACTTTGGCGGGTATGCCACCACATTGCCTGGCCCTCAAAGTTGGCGTCCCTGTTATCTTATTGAGAAATCTCGATGCAGCCTCCGAACTTTGTAATGGGACCCGTTTAATCATTTGGCGCCTGGCACGGATTGATTGTCGCGCAGATCATTGGTGGCGCACATGCGGGGAATATTGTCAACATACCGCGCATCACTACGACAACAAACCGTTCAAAGTGGCCATTCACCTTACAAAAGCGCCAATTCCCCTTACAATTGGCATTTGCTATGACCATTAACAAGGCGCAGGGTCAGACCATGAAGACTATTGGCATTTACTTGCTTGAACCTGTCTTCACCCATGGCCAATTATATGTAGCTTTGTCACGAACTACATGTGTGGATGACGTTTCTGTTTTTTGCCCAAATGGCAGAACGACAACCAATGTTGTTTATACGAAATTGTTGTAATGATCTCTCTTCTCTATCTATTGCTTGCTTTTCTCTCTTGATAGGCCAGAATTCCCACATCCAAATTGAAATTCCTTGCATTGGATGTAGAAATGGCTACAATGGAAGTTACATTCACAAGTTACATTCACGACGTGCGGTTATTGAAAACAGAATGCTTCCTAAATTCTTACTGTCCCATCGAACGAAAATTGTCCCAACTTAAAACTGTTAACTAAATAGTTCTAAAGGTCCTGTCAATCCTTTCTCCTAATTCGTGATTAGCTTAGGGATCCTCCTTGATGTTATAACAAAAAGGGGCAAAAGTGAACATGACTGAAAACCAAAAACAAATTGTTGCTTGCTAAAACCTAAGAAGACAAACTTTGGCAAGAGGTGGATGAATGAAAATAAGCACCTTTATTCTCTTGGACATGAGGGATGAAAGTTGACTATAAGGATGAAAAAGGTTGTCATGCCATCCAAGATTTTGTGGAAGGGAGGAATTTGGGGAGGGGGGGTTGTGGGGGGATGAGGAATGGAGAATGTGGAAACTCTAGGGTTTTAAAGACCCTAATTAAAATTGGTCACTTGCTAGATGTGTAAGGAAGCTCAAATATTTGAAAGGTTGAGCATAAAGATAAATTATTAGCTATTGAGGATTATAAGCATAGCAAGAATGCTTCCAAAGGCAAAGAAACCTCATCATTTTGCAAGCAAAATGGGTGTCTGTCCGCACGGGCTTGATGCCAAAATTCCCCATTGATTATAAGCATATGGGCTAAAAGTGAGGTGCTTACATGGAGAACATGTGGGGGAACACGTTGTGAACTTGGGGAACATTTTTGGAACCCATTAGGAACTTCAAGGGAACACTGTGGGAACACATTAGGAAACAGGGAAAATTGAAGAAAAAAAAAATTCTTCCCTCTCCACCCCTTAACTTAAAAGGAATAAAAACCAAGGCACCCTGAGAGCATGATTACACTTCCCATTGGTTGGATGAAATTTCTCTCCTCAAAAGGGTTCATCACATTTTTTTGCCTGGGCTATTACCCCTCGCAACGAACACCCCGGCTATATAGGTGAGAAGGGGAGGATTTTGGGCAAAACATATGGGTTTGATACTAGGTGCTATTGGGAACACCCTTGAGGAACACATTGAAAACTTGGGGAACAACTTGGGAACATGGTAGGAACACATGAGCAACTCATTAAAAAAAAACCTCTCCCCCTTCCCCCTGCCCTCAAAACCCAAATTAAAAAGTTGGGACACCTGAATGGATGTTGCACCTTCCCATTGGCTTCAAGGCATATATATGGGATAAAAGTGAGGAGGTATGGAAAAAATGTTGGGGAAAATATTGGGAACCCAATGGGAACTTGAAAGGAACATAGTGTGAACACTTGGGAAGCCGGGAAAAATGAAAAAAAATCTCTCTCCCCCCCCCTCCCCGCCCCGCCCCGCCCCCCCCCCACCCCAAAACATAAAAGGAAAAAAAGAAAGGCACCTTGAGTGCATGCTTGGGCCTTCCCATTGGCTGCATGAAATTTCTCTTCCCAAAAGACTTTGTCACCATTTTTGGCATGGGCTAACACCCCTTGCAAAGAACACCCCACCTATTCAGTGTTAGGGGACATTTGATTTTAAAAAATAATTGTAGGTTTTTCAAACATTTCAGATCCAGAGAACTGTTTTGTAACTGTTTCAAAATTCAGGCATTCCAGATGACAAAGTTGGGATGGTAGCATTGGTGAATGGGTAGAGTCAACATGGCTAAATAGTTCAGCAAATTGTATCCCATTATTTTATTGGCCTTGCCTACCAAGGTCATGATATTGTGTTTAGATTCATTATAGAGTGCAAGTAAGTAAACCCATTTTGCAAGCAAAATGGGTGTCTGTCCGCACGGGCTTGATGCCAAAATTCCCCATTGATTATAAGCATATGGGCTGAAAGTGAGGTGCTTACATGGAGAACATGTGGGGGAACACGTTGTGAACTTGGGGAACATTTTGGGGAAACAGGGAAAATTGAAAAAAAAAATTCTTCCCTCTCCACCCCCTAACTTAAAAGGAATAAAAACCAAGGCACCCTGAGAGCATGATTGCACTTCCCATTGGTTGGATGAAATTTCTCTCCTCAAAAGGGTTCATCACATTTTTTTTGCCTGGGCTATTACCCCTCGCAACGAACACCCTGGCTATATAGGTGAGAAGGGGACGATTTTGGGCAAAACATATGGGTTTGATACTAGGTGCTATTGGGAACACCCTTGAGGAACACATTGAAAACTTGGGGAACAACTTGGGAACATGGTAGGAACACATGAGCAACTCATGAAAAAAAAACCTCTCCCCCCCTTCCCCTGGCCATCAAAACCAAAATTAAAAAGTTGGGACACCTGAATGGATGTTGCACCTTCCCATTGGCTTCAAGGCATATGGGATAAAAGTGAGGAGGTATGGAAAAAATGTTGGGGAAAATATTGGGAACCCATTGGGAACTTGAAAGGAACATAGTGTGAACACATTGGGAAGCCAGGAAAAATGAAAAAAAATCTCTCTCCCCCCCCCCCATCTCCCCGCCACCCGCCCCCCCACCCCAAAACATAAAAGATAAAAGCAAGGCACCTTAGGCCCTCCTATTGGCTGAAAGGAAAATAAATCCTCCCCTCCCCCCAATAAAACTTGCATGGAAAGTCCAGTGCCCAAAAATGCCACGGCAATTCATTTCTGGGCCACACATTGCCAATTCATTTCTGGGCCACACATTCTGAGTTATTTTATGTGTTTTTTTTTGTGGAGCTTTGCTGCTGCTGCTGTAGCACCCACAATCGGGTTGGAATTAGAAGGAAGCTGCTGCTTCTGTTGTAGTTGTTGTGGTAGTGGTGATGGTGGGCTATGTGCAGAGAGACAAAGATGGGGGGTTGGAATTTATGTGGTCACTGCTCACAAACCCACTAATGTGACACACTCTTATGTGGGGAGCTTCACCGATCTCCTAGACCTCCATCATTGGGTATGTTTTGGTCTTATTAGCAGGAGGAATTCAGGGTATTCGTATATTTTTTTCCTAATGTGAATGCCTTTTTTGATGTGTGGAAGAATTGGAGTCTGTTGTTCATGAGGGGAGATGGATGATGCTCAGATCTATCTATCCTATTTTTTGGCTGCAGGAAATGCACCCGTTTGGAGATTCAACTACTCACTGCTTTGGGATTCCAGGTAAACAATTTATGGAATTGTGAAAAAGCAAAAGAGAAAAGGAAGGGAAGGGAGAAAGTGACAAAGGAAAAAACTTGGGAATGGAAAATCAAAGAAGCAAGTTACACATTTTGACCAGTTGACAGATGACCCATCTGGAGCCAAGTTAAAGAGTCAAATAGATTTTTTGTACAAAAGAAGTTGCTTTCTCTATTCATGATCATGTGATGCTATGTTGTTTTTGTTCAATCTCAATTCTTTTCCATTCTCCTCAAAGAGGTTGAAAACCCTGGTGCGTTTGTTTCTTTGCAAAAACTTAGTTGGCATTGTGGGTGTCTGAGAATTGTAGCTCATGTTTGATGTTCCAGTCTATGGGCGTATAGCCACTCTTGAGCTTTTCCACTCCCCTGTAAGTGTTTCTCGCATGATCAGCCGTAAAATGACACATGGCTTTTAGTCATGATGATAACCTTGAGGGGGGGGGGGGGGTGTTCTGAAAGACAGTTCAAAAATCATCAAGATTAATTCCTATTACAGTCAGATTCTCCACTCAGTTATCTATTATACAATTCCGCTTAGTCCTTACCATCTCAGTCCTTACCATTCAACAGTCCTTACCATCTTAGTCCTTACCAATTTTTTTTTTAGGACCACTTAGTAACTTTGTGGACAGGGGCCTGGGAGAGTGGGAGTGGCTGGGGATGGGAGTACCCACGGCGGGCGACTGACCGGCCCGGCACTCTTTGGGGCCTGGGAAATTTTAGGATATGGTTTTCAGGACATGGTTTTCAAGACTTGGGATCTCAACTTTGGGGCCTGGGAAATTTTAGGATATGGTTTTCAGGACATGGTTTTCGGGACTTGGGATCTCAACTTTGGGGCCTGAGAAATTTTAGGATATGGTTTTCAGGACATGATTTTCAGAACTTGGGATCTCAACTTTGGGGCCTGGATTTTCACACTCGCGGTTTCCAAGACCGAAACCTGAAAACTTTTAAGACGTGATTTTCAGGATCTCAATTTTGGGACCTGGATTTCACACAGGGGCTTCACAGTGGCCTTCGGCCACGGGCACCCACTAGTTTGTTTCAAATCATGTCAACATTATTTTGATGGAGTATTCTTTTTAGGGTGAGTCAAAGGAGCTTCTTTTTCTAGCATTTGAGAGAGATGATTTCTATGTTCTACAATGGGATGCTGAAGCTAGAGCAGTTGTGTGTAAGGTTTTCTTTCACAAAAAGCGTACAGTTTCATTACGAAAAGTCATCCTACTGATTGGAAATTTAGGGCTCCACTAATAATAGACCATCTCTTTGTAGAGACGGCACTAGAATGAGGAGGAGGAGGTTGTTTTCAAAGGTTGTTCTTCTTCTTCCTCTTCGGTTGCTGCTGTTGCTGCAGGAACAACAACAGCAACCTCGGTGGCAGTGACGCCCGTTGCTCCTCCTCCTCCGGTAGTAGCAGTAGTTCCTTCTTCTTCCTCCTCTCCTTCACATCCGTCGAGCAAGAAGCAGCGGGTGATGTCTCCTGGGAATCAAAACCCTCGCTGTCAAGTGGAAGGGTGCACGGCGGACTTGAGCGCCTCTAAAGAGTATCATCGCAAACACAAAGTCTGCGAGATGCATTCCAAAGCTTCCAGAGCTATGGCAGGAGGACGCGAGCAACGCTTCTGTCAACAATGCTCCCGGTAGGTACACCTCCGATTGCACTAGACTACAACTTACTCTCTCTCTCTTTTCTGCACAAGCTCGCCCTGAGAGAAGACTGACTCACAGAAACTCTCAACTCTTCTGTTCGTTCTCTCTGTCTTTTGTTGCTGCTGCAGGTTTCATGTGTTATCCGAGTTTGATGAAGGCAAGCGTAGCTGCCGGAGGAGACTAGCAGGCCACATTTATAACCCGACATGGATTTGGGATCCAAAGCTCCCAAGGAAGTCAAGATTCAGGGTATCTGGTACGGCCAGTTAGAGTAGCTGAGTATCGCATGACCCTTTTCTATTGTGATGTTCTTCTTTGTTAATATCTCTATGTAGTGCTGCAAACGGATAGACACACTTATATTGTGTGTTCGCAAACTGTTTGCAAAATTTGTAATATCAAGGAAATTCTTCAGATTGAACTTCTTCCTCCAGTTCGGCCATAATCTTCTCCATGTTGAAGAACTCAGGAGCATGAGCAGCTGCAACAAGAGAGAAGAATCCGGTACTTCTTCTACTACTGTTGCGACCGGGACTGGGGCTTAGAAGCTCGCGGACTCTGGACAACGTATGCGGCGTGTATAGTCCCCTGGAAGCCCAAAACAGATCATCTTTGGCTGGTGTTCCGGAAGCGCTCGCAAGCTCAGGAATGCTGTCAGAGAGAGCACTTCTATGAGTTGGTCTTGAGGGTGCCCAGTTCTGAGGTCGACCAGGAAAAGGAGTGGGCGCGATCATGAGCTCCAAATTGGAAGGATCCACCACATATTCGTAGCTACCCATAGAGTATGATCTTCCTGCTGCTGCACCAGCTCTTTGAAGAACAAGGTTGCTGCTGCTGCTGCTTCGAGTACTTGGCGGACGACTAGCTGCTACATGAGCATGTCGAGCTGCTGCTGCTGCTTTTGATCTGGAATCCATCTTCACCTTGCCGAGTTCGACTTTCAGAATCGTGGGTATGCCATAGTAATCAGTCACCCGGACCGTGGGAACTATGCAGAGACTCGGCGACTCAAGTACTATGTAGTGCTGCAAACGGATAGACACGCTTATAATGTGTGTTCGCAAACTGTTTGCAAAATTTGTAATATCAAGGAAATTGAGAATTATTGAGCACTGTTGTGGGCGGATGAACTCGGTCCATGACTTGCAGAGAGAGAGAGAAATTGTGAGTGATCCCAACCGTATTAACGTCAATTGTAGAGTTCGGTTTCTAATCTTTTGATGACACTATTGGAGACAATTTACAATGAGGCAAGTCTTGACATTCAGAATGATAGATCAGAACCTGAACCTTTGAATCAGTAATGGAAAAGATTGACATAGTATAATGAAGTAGCAGAGAATTTGTCTCCACAATAGGAGCACAAATATTCTAGAGAGAACTGCATTGATTTCGGCATCTTCTTCTTGAAAAGTCAAACTCGAAATCAGTCATGAGAGTCATACTCAAGAGCATGTATCCAAAATCAAGGAACATTTTTGTGTTGGTGACTTGAATTTGAAGGAGTTCTTCTTTGATTCATATGCTTGCTGGAAATTATACTTTGATTCTTCTGTTGGGGTTGTAAAAGATGCTCTGTGCCAGGATTAATAATCTCTTGAAACAAGTGTAATTGATTGGTGAGTATGCTCACCATCGACCATGGAGAAAAAGCTCATGCAAGCAGTGTGAGACATTTGAAAATGGGTTATGTTAGGGTGTGTGTGAAATAAGACATACCTGATGAGTTGCTCTGCATCCTAACCACTGGCAGAGGCTTTTGGAGCCTTCTTTTCCTCATCATGAGACAATGTGGATGCACAAATGGCAGAAAGGAGACGTGAGGTGGCAAGGATGGCAGTTGTGGCTTGAGTTGGATAGGAGTGAAAATTGTGGTTAGTTATGCTAGAGACTATTTTTGGTGTGATGTTTGGTGATGCTGGGGAACATTTTGGGAACCCATTAGGAACTTCAAGGGAACGCTGTGGGAACACATTAGGAAACAGGGAAAATTGAAGGAAAAAAAATTCTTCCCTCTCCACCCCTTAACTTAAAAGGAATAAAACCCAAGGCACCCTGAGAGCATGATTACACTTCCCATTGGTTGGATGAAATTTTTCTCCTCAAAAGGGTTCATCACATTTTCTTGCCTGGGCTATTACCCCTCACAACGAACACCCCGACTATATAGGTGAGAAGGGGAGGATTTTGGGCAAAACATATGGGTTTGATACTAGGTGCTATTGGGAACACCCTTGAGGAACACATTGAAAACTTGGCGAACAACTTGGGAACATGGTAGGAACACATGAGCAACTCATTAAAAAAAAACCTCTCCCCTTTCCCCCTGCCCTCAAAACCCAAATTAAAAAGTTGGGACACCTGAATGGATGTTGCACCTTCCCATTGGCTTCAAGGCATATGGGATAAAAGTGAGGAGGTATGGAAAAAATGTTGGGGAAAATATTGGGAACCCATTGGGAACTTGAAAGGAACATAGTGTGAACACTTGGGAAGCCGGGAAAAATGAAAAAAAATCTCTCTCCCCCCCTCTCCCCGCCGCCCCCCACCCCAAAACATAAAAGGAAAAAAAAGAAAGGCACCTTGAGTGCATGCTTGGGCCTTCCCATTGGCTGCTTGAAATTTCTCTTCCCAAAAGACTTTGTCACCATTTTTGGCATGGGCTAACACCCCGTGCAAAGAACACCCCACCTATTCAGTGTTGGGGCACATTTGATGTTTAAAAATAATTGTAGGTTTTTCAAACATTTCAGATTGAAAGAACTGTTTTGTAACTGTTTCAAAATTCAGGCATTCCAGATGACAAAGTTGGGATGGTAGCATTGGTGAATGGGTAGAGTCAACATGGCTAAATAGTTCAGCAAATTGTATTCCATTATTTTATTGGCCTCGCCTACCGAGGTCATGATATTGTGTTTGGATTCATTATAGAGTGAGTACAAGTAAGTAAACCCATTTTGCAAGCAAAATGATCAGGAGAAAGGATTCACAGGACCTTGAGAACATAACACTTTAGTCTTTTGCTTATTTATCATTTTGCAAGCAAAATGGGTTTACAGACTAGTCTACTTATATAAAATAATGGTGTCTGTTCGCACGTGCTTGATTCGGTAATTCGTGATTGGTTGGAGCCCCCCCCCCCTCCCCTCCCCTCCCTTGAGAGGCCCCAGCCAAAGCGAACGGCGATGAAAAAGTTTGCGGTGACCCTGCAAATATTTTTTTCACATCCAAGTTTAGTTATTTACTTTTTTGCAACCCCACCCATTAAACTCAAATTGGGACAGCAAATACGTGGGGGACTATTAACAATAAACCATCTGGACGAATTATTATGACGGGCCACTCAAAAACACTGAATAACAGTCAGATCGCATTTATTACACTCTTTACGGCAGGTGCACTGTGTTGCTGCGCCCTTTACCGGTTACCGCGAACTCTCTAATTTTGGTGAGCTAAAACCATTTTCCTGAACCAAACCGCCATGTTTTAACTTTTCTTCATCCAATTGTACTATGCAGGATTACATGCTGAGCACCCCTCGAGATGCTCCAAGCCCAATGAAAAAGCCAAAAACCAAATTTTATTTTGGGCATGTGAAAATTATGAATATGTTTTTTTCAGTAACAATGGTCCCAATCAAGAAGGCCTATTAACAAAACTGAACTTTGGGTGTCCTTGTCAAACACGGACGGGTTTGGGGACCGAAACTATGTATTTTTATTACATAGCTATATAAACCTATGTCCTTGGTTGCACAACCACTTTTGCACCATTTTATGGTCTATGCAAGCCTCACCATTCTCCTACAACGAACTAAACACAAGTAACACCAAAATCATTCGAAACAAAAAACTCAAATTCCTTCACAACAAACTTTGCATTCACACAATAATTCTGTAACAAGTGAAGGTGTTTTTCAAGGTCACAACACCCCCTTATATACTGTCTAAAAGGAAACTACTCAAGAAATTACCTATCACATAAAATAATAAAAAAGGAAACTACTCAAAAAATTCACATAAAATAATCAAAAAGGAAACTTCTTAAAAAATTACCTATCACATAAAATAATCACAAGATAACTAATCACTTACCCCCTAAATAATCTTGTATTTACGTTGAGTTACACATGGAGTTACATCCCTAGTTCCCACAACTAATTAACATCAACTACACTATAGTCCCACAATTTTGGTGCCCCTGCCAAAATGTTTCATGTAGCCAATGAGAAGTCTCAACATGCACCCAAGAGGGGAATTAGCAATATTTGAATGAATAGAGTGTTTAATGTAAGGATTTATATATTTTGAAATTTAGATGCATGAGGCCACTCAAAGATCATAAAATATTGTATGGATGAGGGGAAAACACACCTTGCTTGGAACAATTTCATGAAACAATGGGGGGAGGGAGGCCCTGAATGGGCCCCCTTCTTTGCCCCAAAGTGTCATGCTTTTGTTTTATGGTCTGGCCATCTATGTTTTCCACACCTACCTAATTAATTTTTCTTTCTTTGAAAATCAGAAATGGAAGTCATAGCAAGCTGCCCATCTCAAAGCCTTTTCATTCGCTACATGAAATTTCTATTTCCAAAACAGTTTGTCACCATTTTCAACTTAAACTAATACCCCATTATAAATCGGGGGTACTTGTTCAATTTTCAATTCATTAGGTGGGGGGGTGCTACCCATGTTCTTTTTTTGGATCACAATGAGCCATTTTGATTGGCCCATCACAAAAAAACTATACCTTGGAGGCTCCCCAAATTAGAAGTTTCTATTGGAGGATGGAATGCCTTCCCCTTGGACGAGAAAGAGAAGAACTTTGGGCAAAGTATATGGGATAAAAGTGTGAAAATATATTGGGGAACATGTTGGGAACTTGGGAAACCCCTTGGAAATAGAAAAAACTAAAAATATTCCTCTCCCCCCAACCCAAATTTGAAGTCCCTAGAGTTGAAATAGGACCCATTGAGAGTACCTTACATGTGATTATTTTTGTGTCCTATTTAGGCACTATTATAGGCAAGGTGCTAAATATTTTCTAATGAATTTTGTCTTTGGCCAATCAAGAGGAATTCTTTGGGGGAAGGTTTCAAAGGTGATAAAACTTTTCTCCTTATCATTTTGCTTGCAAAATGGGTTTATCAACAAGTGGTACAATGAGTACTTAAGAGTTGGCAATGGCCAAGAGTCTTCCATTGTTGATCAATTTCCACTAGAAGCCGACACAAAGCCCTCAGTCGAAGTCAAAATTGCCTTATACCCGGAAATCCATCAAGCGCCATCTTTAGATACCTTCATCCACGTTGTTTCCCTGGCCTTGGCAATTAATTACACAAACCAAGGATACATGGGCGGTTGAGCTATTTTGACAATAAAAAATACAGTCGTGAACTCTCTCAACTCAAATTGCCAAGGTTGTTCCTGGGCGAGAACACGTATTTTTGTGGGTAGATTCAATGGAAACGGAGGACGACCATGTTATGGCAATTAACACCAAATTTTTCAACACCATTACTTTGGTAGGTATGCCACCACATCGCCTGGCCCTCAAAGTTGGTGTCCTTGTTATTTTATTAAGAAATCTCGATGTGGCCTCAGGACTTTGAAATGGGACTCGTTTAATCATATGGCGCTTGGCACGGAGATTGATTGTCATGCAGATCATTAATGGCGTGCATGTGGGGAATATTGTCAACATACCGCGCATCACCACGATAACAAACCATTCAAAGTGGCCATTCATGACGCGCTCCTTGGTCCTGAGGTGAACCCACTTGAGGGTTCACCAAATGTCAAGTTGCGGAAGTTGGGACCGAAGGGCACGGTCCCGACTTCCAACTCTAGAAAGGGGTAGAGGGTCGAGTTGGGAGCCCAGGGATTAGACTAGGAAGAGGGACTAGCTTAGTTCTTGTGAATCTGCATCCAAAAACCAACCACAGGAGGTTAGTTTAGCATTCGGGACACCCTTTGGTAATGGGACTTGCCACGGGCATTTGGACACACAAGACTCACCACGGCCCGGACTCGGGAGTAAGCCACCACCTTACTCCCTATAGTATTCTCTGCGACTAGCGACGGAGGCTACATCCAAATGGCACAAATTCCCAGGACTCCCGAAATGGAGTCCCGAAATTGTCCCGGCAGGACTCCTGGAACTTTGAACCGCCAGAACTCCCGACTGCAGAGTTGGATCGCAACGAGGTCTAAACCAAAGTTGTAGCCCTCGTCGAGATCTTTTTAACGCCATGTCGCACACTCAAATCGGACGTCGGGAAGGCATCGATTCCCGAGTTTTAGTGGTCAGGCGTCAAATCCCGGCCCTTCTTTTGCCCATAACTTGGGCTGCAGATGTCCAAAGGGCCAATGCGAGGCTTTTTTCGATATCTACGTTTCAAGACCTTTGCAATGACACCAAGAACACCCCAATGCGAGGTGTTTTGCCCCTTGTTGTCGAGCTCTGAACATTCAGGAGTCTCGGAGGACTCCAATTCCCAACTTTTCCAAGTGTTGGGTTTCACCCCCACACTTGGCCAAAGTAGGGGTGCGACAATTCACCCTACAAAGGAGCTAGTTCCCCTTGCAATTGGCATTCGCTATGACCATTAACAAGGTGCAGGGTCAGACCATGATAACCGTTGGCATTTACTTGCATGAACATGTCTTCACCCACGGCTAATTATATGTAGTTCTGTCACGAGCTACGCATGTGAATGATGTCTTTCTTTTTTGGCCGAATGGCAAGATGACGACCAACTTTTGTTTATACAGAATTGTTGCGATGATTTTTTTTCTCTATCTATTGCCTGTTTTTTTCTTTTGATGGGTCGGAATTCCCACATCCAAATCACAAGTTGAAATTCCCTGCATTGGATACAAAAATGGTTGCAACGGAAATTACATTCTCAACGTGCGATTGTGGAAAACATAATGTTTCCTAAATTCTTAATGTCCCATCGAATGAAAATTATCCCAACAACTGTTAACTAAACAGTTTTCAAGGTCCTGCTAATCCTTTTTCCTAATTTGTGATTAGCTTGGGGATCCTCCTTAACGTTACAACAAAAAGGGTAGAAGTGAACATGACTAAGAACCAAAAACAAATTATAGCCTGCTAAAACCTAAGAAGACAAACTTTGGCAAGAAATGGATGAATGAAAATAAGCACCTTTATTTTCTTGGACATAGAAGGATGAAAGGGACTATAAGGATGAAAAAGGTTGTCATGCCATCCAAGATTCTATGGAAGGGAGGAATTTGGGTAAGGGGGGTCGTGGGGCAATGAGGAATGTAAAATGTGGAAACTCTAGGGTTTTAAAGACCCTAATTAAAATTGGTCACTTACTAAATGTGTAAGGAAGCTCAAATATTTGAAAGGTTGAGCATAAAGATAAATTACTAGCTATTAAATGGGATTCATTCCAAAAACATGTTGGAAAAAAAAAAGGCTAATAAACCTATGAAAGGGGTGAAAAAAGTGATTAGTATATTAGTAAGGATTATAAGCATAGTAGAATGCTTCCAAAGGCAAAGAAACCTGATGATTTTGCAAGCGAAATGGGTTTACAGACTAGGTTGAAAGTACCAAGGAGGTCTACTAATGGCAAACTATACTGACATGTACTCAAAAAGAAAGATAGGAATCTATGTGTCTCTATGTTTCTATGCAATCAACTCTCTCCAAATCTCTCACATTGTGTGTGTCTCTTTCTTTCTTCATTCTTTGACAAGATAGGTATGCTAAATCATTTTTTCATCATCAAGCTAACAAAGTAGGAAATCATCTTGAAACTCCATTAAAAATAAAAATAAAAATAATAATGGCTATTGAGGTTCATCAATGATGCCTGCTTTTGCCTCTACCTTATGTTGCGCCACCACTCTTTTCAGTGTTTTACTTAACACAACAACTCAACATGGTTCCGTTTTTCTAAACAATATCATTTTTTGCCTTAAAAAGGGGGGTTTTTTCTTTTTTCCACAACTAAGCACAAGCCTTGCCACCAGTGTGTTTTGAACCTACTTGAGGAAATTGGGGGGGAAAAAAAAAAAAAAAAAAAACCCTGCTTGCTACAAAGGTTTTTTTTTCCTTTTTTTTCACAACTAAGCACGTAATTATTCTGAATATCGCCATTTTCTCTAAATATACACATGAATGATCGCCACTTTAGCACATCACAAAATTGAGGGAAAAAAAAAACACTGCCACAACAGGGGTTTTTTCAGTCCCTTTTCTCCATACCTTTTTATTGTGTTTTGGCAAGGAATTTAGTTCTTCACATTGGCAAAACATATTTCATGCCCAAAAGTTATGGCTATTTGGGAAAAAAAAAAAAAAAGGTGATGGTAAAGAAAATTTGGATTTCTGATTTTGGGTTTAGAATTCTTTGATAGTTGTTTTCTTTCAATTGCTTGGACAATGAACCCTAATTCTGAACCCAAATTCTTTCAATTGCTTCGACCAATGAACACCCATTCTGTACCCAAATTCTTTCAATTGCTTGGACAATCTATGTCTAAAGTGAACCCTAATTCCAAACCCTAATTCTTTCAATTGCTTGGACAATCTATGTCTAAAGTGAACCCTAATTCCAAACCCTAATTCTTTCAATTGCTTGGACAATCTATGTCTAAAGTGAAACCTAATTCCAAACCCTAATTCTTTCTTTTACTTGGACAATCTATGAACACTACTTCTAAACCCTAATTCTTTCAATTGCTTGGACAATCTATGTCTAAAGTGAACCCTAATTCCAAACCCTAATTCTTTCTTTTGCTTGGACAATCTATGTCTCTACTGAACACTACTTCTAAACCCTAATTCTTTCAATTGCTTGGACAATCTATGTCTAAACTGAACCCTAATTCCAAACCCTAATTCTTTCTTTTGCTTGGACAATCTATGTCTCTACTGAACACTACTTCTAAACCCTAATTCTTTCAATTGCTTGGACAATCTATGTCTAAACTGAACCCTAATTCTAAACCCTAATTTTTAGCCCTAATTATAGGCGCTTTGGCCGAAGCTGTTCCAAAACACGAAGGAAAGCACAGAAGAAAAAAGAAAGCTTGAGACAAGCACAAGTGCGCAAGGCGTAGGGTGGAGACGGTACAACGGGATTTGCACTTCGGTCTTCGAATTCTACGGAGCTCAAGTCATCTGCTTCGCCACAGTACGACCATCCTTTGTTTGCCTGGAGCGGTAACAGTGCCTCAGCTGCAGCATTCGGGTGGGTTGGGTGTTTTAGTAGTTCTTAAGACTTATTTTTGTTGTGTCCAAGTCTGCTGCTGGGTGTTTTCAATATTCGCAGGCGGATTTCTAATTTTTGTTCCAAACTGTTGAAGTTTTTCTAGTTTGAAGAGTTTTCTGTTCTGACCCTATCTACAATCTTGTACCTGATCTTTGTGGGTTTAGGGTTTAGGGTTTCTTTGATAGTTTTCTTTCACATTGGAATTGAGAGTGCAGTTTCATGGTCTATGTTAGCTTAAAATTCCATTTTAAGGTATGTAACAGATTTGGGTCTTTCTAATGGGAAATGCCTAAAGTCAGAGAGGTCATGTGCTACAGGAGTCGTTTGATAATTAGAAAGATTGCAGCCAGGAATCTGGGTTGGGCAAATCTGGAAAAATCTAGGGTTGAAAAAAGTTGTTAAAATTGTACAATGCAGTCCAAAGACAATCCTCCAGATCTTGTGAAATGTCCAGCACTTTTATAATTCTTTTGTAGAAAATGCAGCTCCCAAAGTTCAAGTTTTAGTGTAGCAACCCAACTTCTATGGAGAAGAATCTTCTTCTTGAAGATGAACTTGCATTTGATGATGAGTTTTCAGAAGTTAGACTTGTTGTTGGGTTGGAAGTGAAGCCCAAGTTATGAACATGAGACCTTTCAAGACTGTAGAATTCTCAGAAGTTGAACACCTGTGAAGACAGGGGTTTTGTGGATGCTATTAAGAAAAAACTCTTGTAATATGTGTTGTTGGAATGAAAATAAATCACATACAGAAAAATTGTAAAATCTATTGGTGCATGACTGTTTGTCTCTGTGGTACAGATTTGTTTTGGTACTGGACATATGGGGGTCATCTCACAGCCTCTTTTGCACACTCGTTTGGTTCATTATTTTAGGAATGGTCACTGGAGCCATCTTCCTCAGTCCCCTTCCTTCTCAACAGTGGTATGTCCTCTTGCAAACTGTAGGTGTTGATGAGAATTGGGAGCAGATGTCATTTTAGGTCCATGTCCTTTGAGCTGTAGGAATAACCATCTTTATGTTCAAGACCCAGGGTTTGGGGTATATTGAGCTCCACAATTACTTTTGACTCTGTATCTGAGCACAAAAATGGCCTGTCTTCAGATTTCCCAGTTCAACCCCTTTCATACAACATCTTCATTTCCTTAGTTTTCAAAGTGGATCACAGAGCAGTCTATGTGTGTTAAGACCCTGGGACTGTGTTTTAAGAAATTGGCATTCAAAGGTCTGGCTAGAAGTAAAAGGTTAACAACATTTTGACAAATCTCAGACAGATTCATATTAGTTGATCATGAACATGAGCCAAGTGAGGAGAACCCCATGAGATTTATCATGTGTTTCATGTGGTGCTGCAGTCACAGGAACCAGTTGCCCAAAAGCCAAGGCGCGCAGGAGGAGGCTACGTTGGCCTGGTGGCTTTAACAGCTGCAGTTGCTGTTGTGGGTGGAGCTTTCTACACTGTGACTAAAACTCGGTTGCCTAATGCAAACTCTGTATCTCAACCACCTGTGCCTCCAACAGCTGCATACACAGATCATACTCCGCTGGCCTCATCTCCACCAACACTTTCTGCTCATGATGAATTATTGAATAGGCGAGGAGACTTGTTAAATGAGCTAGCAGCACTCCGAAAACAAAAACGTGACAAGCTTGTGGACTTGAAAAAAAAAGAAATCAAGGAAGAGATTCGTATTATTGAGTCAGGCCTTGCAGAGTTCCATAGAAGTTAATGTTAGTTTCCCAAGCAAGAATCTTCCTGATATTTCAGCTTCATTCAGAGGTGTTTCTGTTCTCTCTCTCTCTCTTCTCTGTGTTCTTTACCTTTTCATGTTTCTTTGTTCGTTCAGAGAGCACAAGTCATCATGTACGTGCAGTAGCATTTCCCTCTGTAACTACAGTTGTCTTCTAGTCTTGTGAATACCATCATTCCTTAGCCTTTGCCATGAGGAGCTAATGTTTTCTTGTACATATATAATGTGCATTGCAATTTCTTCAATTCTTCACTTCAGCCACCTGTTCTGCCATGAAAGGTTGGGTATACCTATGCTATGCATAAGAGATGGAGAATTTGGGAATTTGGGGGTCATGATGTACTTGTATCATCTTTCTATATGGAGTCTATAGTGCGTTGTTGCAGCCTCTTTCCTTTCTGTGATTTCTTTTGTAATGCAGAGCATTTCTGTTTACATGGTGGCTTAAGTCTATATGGAGAACTGCACCTGATGTACCAGTTTGTCCATTTCTGCTGCTTTACAAAACCAAAGTGCTGTGTTCCCTGCCCATCTGGAGATTGCATGATCCCCTGCACAGATTTTCAGGTCCAAACTTAACATGGAACAAAAACCCTCAAAGAACCTCAACAAAGAACCGTGATTTTATGAATATTTGTTATTATGTTTTTTTGTGGTGAATCACCTGTCTATGAAGGAAGTTTGTTTGTTGTATTTTGTCACGCAGAGATCTGCCAAACTGTGGCACACTTGTCACACCATTGGTACCATTGGAAAGCCCTCAATGAGTAGGATTGCACTGTGTTGGATTCATACTCTTTGAGCTTACAGGGGAGAAGTTATTGAACATTGAACAATCATTTAAATCAAATCTAAAAAATGGAAGGAGAATTTGAGCATGCTATTGGTATTGATGGAGAGCTTTCAGTGAGTGAGATCTAATGAAGGTGACTTGGAAAAAATTTAGACCTAATGTGTGGGAGATATTGAAGTAAGGGTGTTGGCCTGTTTGGTAACAAGCTCACACTTGGGCCAATGTGTTTACAATTTCGCCATCAAAGCATCAAAAATTTGGAAACAAAAACACTGGGTCTCACCAGGCCCTAGTAGAACCGGCCAGAGTGAACCAGCACCCACTAGTGCACCAGTTGTGGATGAGGCTGTTTTGGACGTTTTGGGATGAACTCAAACCATTTAATCTAAACCAAACCAAACATTGAGTTGGGTTTTTTCCTTTTCTTTCCAATGGCTCACCCTTTTGTGTGATTTCAAAAAATTCTCCCTTTTTTTCTCTTTTTTCTTCTTTTCTTTTGTTCTTTTTTTTTTCTTCTCTTCTACTACCATTTGCTTTTCTTTCATTGTTCTCTTTTGTTCTTTCTTTCTTCTTCTCTATGTTGCCATTTTCTTCTATTCCATTATCCTCTTTGGTCTTTCTTTCTTCTCTTTTGCTATCATCTTCTTCTCTTCCATCGTTGCTTCTCTTCCATTATCCTCTTTGGTCCTTCTTTCTTCTCTTTTGCTATCATCTTCTTCTCTTTCATCGTTGCTTCTCTTCCATTATCCTCTTTGGTCTTTCTTTCTTCTCTTTTGCTATCATCTTCTTCTCTTCCATCGTTGCTTCTCTTCCATTATCCTCTTTGGTCCTTCTTTCTTCTCTTTTGCTATCTTCTTCTCTTCCATCATTGCTTCTCTTCCATTATCCTCTTTGGTCTTTCTTTCTTCTCTTTCACTGCAATCTTCTTCTTTTCCATCGTTGTTGTAGCTTTTTCTTCATCATTTTTTTCCTTTTTTTTTTTTCTTGCTATTGTTTATGTTTTCCTTTGCTCTTTTGTTTGTGTTATAGATTTTTCTTTTTATCATTTTTTTTCTTTCAATTTTGTTTTAATCTTTTGTTTCTTTCTTTTCCCCTATTGTTACAACTTTTTCATCATTTCTTTCTTTTTTGTTTTCCTTTTCCTTCTTCAAGCATTTTCTTTTTTTCCATCCCATTGTTGCACTTACTACCATTACTTATTGCATCATCATTAGTTATGCACATCACATAGGTATGCTTATACCTTTTTCCTTTTTTTTTTTTTTTTGGTTTGAAAGCAGAAGCAAAAAAGAAAAGTAAAAAAAGGAAAGAGAAGAAGACAAAAAAATAAAAAAGAAGGAAATGGAAATTAAAAAAGAAAAAAGATGATAAGAAAAAAATTAAAAAACAAAGATTTTTTTTTCTATTTTTCTATTTTTCTATTTTTAAATTCCAAAATAAGTTTGTTATCTTTTCTTTTTTTCTGTTTTTTCTTGAAGATTTTTTTTCCTTGTTTTTTTCAATCCAAGAATTTTTTCTTGATTCCTTTTCATTGTTTTGTTTTGTTTTTTTATTTTAAGAATAAGAAAATAAATTGGGTTTTTTTGCCCCATATTTTCTTTTTTTGTTTTTAAAGTGCTAGAAAATTATTATTTTTGTTTCTTTTATTATGTTTACCCTAAATATTTCTTTTTTTTCCCCTTTTATTTCCATTTTTTTGGTCTTTAAAATTCCAAAAGATGATTTTTTTTTCTTTCTTATTTTTCCAATTTTTTATTTTTTAAAAAATCTAGTAAACTATATATGTTCATACTCATGTAATTTTTTGGGAATTTGGTTTACATTTTTCAAACTTGCATATTAATGTGTACCATGTGCTTGATGCAGATTTTCAATAACTATGAAATGACACTATGTAACCAATGTCATTCAACTCTAATTGTATCACTATTAATTTTACATCCATCAACATGCTATTAAGGTGGTTACAACAACTTATTGATGAACACATGACATGATGGCTAATGAAAATAAGTTTAAATAAAGTTTTCTTAAGGTTAGAAAGTAGCATGCATATCTTACTTAGGTTTTTTTGACATAAACAATGGCATGGAGTTTTTGAACATTTTTTGAAGTTTTGATAAATGTGATATTTGCATCAGATACATACAAGTTTTGTTTTATTGTAATTGTAACTCATGTTTGTATTATGTTTGCATGCTTTGAATGTGAGCATTATAATAATACTTTGTTGGAATTTTCTTTAAAAATATGAGTTTGAAACATATTGCAATGTTACATTATTGCATTAAACAAATTTCAAAAACATAAAGATCAATGTGAAATACTTGCATAAAGGTCACAAAATAAACATTAGTTTTGTTAGAGTGATTTTGCAATACTCACATTTGAAGCATACAATGTCGACTGGTTTTTTTGGATGGTTTTTGCAATATACCCAAATGTTGGGCATAAAATATGCATGTTCAATGAAAAAAATGATGAAAATAAAAAATAGAAACTAAAAGAAAAAAATAATTGTGATAAATGATAGAAGAAAATAATCTAGAAAAAGAAAAATTAGAATGGAAAAAAGTAAATAAAGACATAAAAATATATATAGAAGGAAAAATAGACACAATTAAAAAAAAAATCCAAAAGAAAAAAATGTTTTCATTTTGGTCACAAAATATGTAATAATTATTAAAGTGTATTGTATTTGAAATGACATTTTTCTGTATATGGGTATTGTATTTTATTATTGGAATTTCTTCTATTTTAACTTATAACAATAATTGCCAAAATATGCATGCATAATACCTATGTGCAAGTCACAAAGTTGATCAAATGTGCAATATCCATCGCCATTGTTGATGTTTAAAAAAGAACTAGGAGTTGGTGTAACTTCAAGGTGTGAACAACGCGAGGTGCAACATTTTCAAGAAGACACCAAAACAAATACGTCTTTTATAATTTATTTTGCATTTATGGTTTTTTTTCATTTTTAGTTTGGGTTTAAGTTTTTAAAACCTTTGCTTTGCCTACTTTCAGAGTTCATCAACACTTAGACATAGCTTGTTGGAGCAATTGTATTTGTTGGAATGATTATGTTTGTTGGAATGACCATTGTTGGAGGATAAGACTAATCGTATTTGTTAAATTGCAAATACATTTTTCTCCTATGTCTTCCTATTTTTCATTAGTTGTAGACGACAATGACGAGCCCCAACATTTGTCATCGTCTTGTTTCTATGCATCCAAAAAAGACGATTTAAAGCCGACATTTGTTGTCATCTTTTTTATTTTGTTATTGTGCACCTAGAGAAAATGATGATGAACACCGATTTGTTGTCCTTTTTTGTTTTGCATAGTCCAAATAAGACGACAACGAATCGACGTTCGTTGTTGTCTTGTTTTGTTTTTGTGCACCCAAAGGAAATGACGACAAGTGTTGACTCATCATCCTCTTTTTTAATTTTTTTTTAATGCATCTAGATAAAACATTGACAAGTCAGCACCCATCATCATCTTGTTTTGTTTCTATGCACCTAGAGAAGAGGATGATGAGTCGACGCCCATCATCATCTTATTTTGTTTATGTGCACCTAGAGAAGACAACAATGAACATTGGCTCATCGTCCTCTTCTTTTGTTTTGTCTCTATGCACTTAAAGAAGATGATGATGAGATGGCCAAGCTCCTTGTCATTTTCATTATGTGTAGATTCCACAAAAGATGATGATGAGCTGACTAAGCTTGTCATCATTTTCTCTTCTATTGATGGGGTATAGAAGATGAAAATGCAACAAAGTTGATTGTCACCTTTTCTACATTTGATGGGCTGTAGACAACGACGAGCCAACAAAGCTCATTGTCATGTTTTCCTTTGGTTGTGTTGAAATAGAAGACAATAACAAATCTAGGAAATACAAAATCTCTAATTTTATATTTTAGTTTAAAATTTGGATTAAAATGCAATGAAATCAATACTAATAAAATATGTCAATTCATATCTATTTAAAATTAGCTTTAGAATTAAAATCCAATAATGATTGTATGATTAAAAACATCAAAACAACAAATTTTGGCTATGGAAACAAAACTTTCCAGAAATCCAAATATATTTCTATCATATTCCATTAAAGCTCCATGTTTTATAATTATATAATTGTCCTCATCTCTTCTTCTTGTCCCAAGATATTCCTCAACAAAAACAATCTTATGTTCTATTCAAATTCAAATGGTGATAAAAACTATGTAATGTAGCTAATAATTCTTAAATCAGTAGTTAGGTAAATAAAAATACACTAACTAATAATTACCACAAGTAACTACTCCCTTAACATTACCCAACCTATATTCTGTATTATGTCTCGAAATTCAGGATCAGAAAAGTGTTAAAAAAACTAAATGTTTTGATGTTTATAATCATGTGATTCAAAAATCTAATATGTTTGTACAACAATTTTCTTTGTCTATACTATAATCTATTTTTCCTATACTTCATATTGAAGCACTATCTAATTTTCTATTATATACAAAATCTATTGTTACTATTCCAATGCCTCTATTAACAACTATGCAATTATAAGTTGATCGGTTATTTTCTGCTCTTACGATTGTAACCATGTTGTCACTTATAGCTATTACTATAATTGCAAATTTGATGTGATCTACTTTTGACCCTACTATTATAATTTTGATATAACTTGTAATTACTAACTTAATTACAGATTTATTGTAATCTAAATTTGATCTTATTGCTACAACTCTGACACAAACTTAATCTAACATTGTTGATCCTCCTGAATTATATGTTCTTCAGGTTGTGTATGCTCCCTTATTTTTATGGTTGTAGATGCATACTTTTAAGAACTAACTTTTTATAAAACAGATTCTATGTATTCTAAAATATGTTCAATGGCTTCCCTTTCAGGGTTATCCTTTCCTCCTTTGAGGTCTTTTGGTTCCTTTGCTATTTGTATACCTGATGGTCCTATTCCATTTATATCCCCTCTATATTTTCCTTCATTTGAAGTCTCTAATTCCGGGGATAGAATTAAAGGTTCATACTCAAATGATGGTATTTTATTCCATCTTAGAAATCATGTGTCTATATAACTTTTCATTCCTCTCATACTTTTTACAGATTTCCCAATATTTTTCTAAAAAATATCCTAAACTACATCCCACTATAATTCTACATCTTTTTCCTCCATTGATAGTGCCTTGAGCTTTACTTGGAGCAAAGTATTCTATTTTTTGAATTCACTATTTTTTCCAAAGACAATATCATAATCAAAGGGTTTTTTCTTTTGAGTCTCCTTTAGAAGTTTGTTTAACTTTTCATCGAAAGCCATCTACTTCTACAAATTTTTGTTCATCTATGCATGCCTTTGGTTAGCTTTCTTTTGTATCTCATTCTTAGTTTAATATGCATTAGCATTATCCACTTTGAGCTCTTCCACCTCCTTTTGTTGCTTTAAGAGTGTTTCCTCCATGTTTTGTAATGCCTTTGAAGTTTGTTATGCTCTATGTCTAGAGTATCCTTCTTTGCTTTTAAACTTAGTAATTGGCATATGTCTCCTTTAAAGTTGCCTACAAGGAATCTCTTTCTATTTTGATGTTCTCTAAATCCTTGTTTTGCTTCTCCATGTTATTGATATTTTGTCTGTCTACTTGGAATTCTATCAATACTTGACTATTCTCATGGTTCCTATCTTATATTTCTGCTTTGAGCTTTTGCTCTTTCTCCAAAGCTCCCAACAAACTTTGAATAGATTTATCTTTCTCATTTATAATTTGCTTGTTCTTGATCTTTAAATCAAAAATTTTAAACAAAATATTTATCATCTATACATTGTATTTTGTTGCTTGTTGAAACATAGTAGAAGTTCTTTTATGTTCATCCAATTCTGCTTCTATCCCTTGCACAAACCTTGGTGTATGAAACCTAGGAGTCTAACCTCTAGAACTTGTACATGATGAACTTAGATTCTTATGTGCAATCCAAACTTCTCTAAATACATGAACACGCATGTTGTAGAACTCGGTCTTGAAAGCAACATACCTTCATTATTTTGTGGTGATTCAACAAATTGTTGTATTTATGGTGGAACTTGGTCAATATCATGTATCTATTCTTTTATTAACTATAGAGCTTGAGGCTCTGGCTCTTTCTTGAGCCATCTCTGATACTCTTGCCCATCCGATCTATGTTCCTGCTTAGGAAAAATGGGTAGTCTTGTATTAGATTTAGGAGATATGGATTTCTCTTTCAATTTTTGATTTTATTGTTATTGTTTCCTCAACAATTCTACTATTTCTTAAAGATCAATATTGCCTTTCATTATAGTATTTTCCTATCTTCTTTGCCTCTTCTATAAAATCTCTCTTTCTTCATCATCATTAGATTAAAACATCTAAACCGTTCTTTTAGTTATTTTAATATTTGGTTGTTTCTCCTTTTTAGGATAAGGTTCAAAGGCCTTTTGTTCTTAATGAACCTCTCCCTCAAATTGTTTCTTCTTCTTTTGTCCTTTTGAGGTTGTTATACCCGTTTCTTCTTTTCCTATGATTCTGTTCCTTATAATGGAAACCACTTTTGAAACAAAACTTTTAGGACTATGACAAAATGTCATACATCCTTTTTTTGGTTCTTTTTTGGCTATTCCCTCAATCGTTTTTTTTTGACATTTCTCCCATTTGATCAATTCCTTGATCAATTGAAAATACATGATTGCAACCCAATTAATAGACTCTCCATGATCTACTCTAAAAATCATCATAACAAACTTATAGTTAAAATACTACACCTTATCGTTTTGATAAATATTTGGAAGAATGGCAACAATTTTATTAGTATTCATTGACATCATCTTTTTCACAACCCACCCTTCATTAGTGTTGTTAGTGTCATGGACTCTATCTACTTTCTATGCCAATGTTATTCTAGCATTGCTTGGTTTATTTATGTCTCTCTTGTATGGCAAATTCTAAAAACTTCTACCAAGACATGCTTGTTTATTATTATTTATTCACCCCCCCCAACATAACCTTGATTTTATTATATTTATGATCCAACTTCCAATTGTTCAAAAATTCAACTAGAGTGTTGTGGCGAGGTGTCTTCCACTCAATGTCAAACACGCCTATTAATCCAACTCTATTTGCCCAAGCTCTATCTTCCTCTCCAAAACTTATCCAAAGCAAAATGTTCTTCAGATTACTATTGTAATTTTGTTCTGTTGGAATAAAAGCATACCTAATCTCATCATCTTGATGAATACGCACTTTCTTCCCACACAAATTTGTAACCATTACTTATCGACTTGTTCTCCTTGTGTGCTTCTTATTGGGAATATTAACTATTTTGGAATCTGCTCCTAAGTATATTCCTTTTGACGTAACGGTGATTGTTGTTGTTGTTGCTGCAAATCATCCTTTTGTTGGTCTTCTTCAAAATCTAAAATACAAATGGGACCGACTTGCTCATTAGGACCTGCTTATGTTATGCGCTTTTTGAAGTTATGTCTCTTCAATGTTTCTTTACAATCTTTTTCATTTCTTCTTATTACTTCAAAAGTTTTCTTAAACTTGGATATCAAAGAAGATTTTTGGGTAAAAGAAGAAGAATAAACTGGAGAAGGAAAAAATGGACCTTTTTCTAGAGACCTAGATTGTAGATGCAAAATGTTTGCAAACTTTTATTGTTTTTTCAATCTCTTTTGCTCCTCTTTGAATTTCTATAACTTCTCTTTAGACCGTTTTTGTAATTTCTCCTTAAAGCTTTTTTCAACATTCATTCTAGAAATAAAAAACGATTGAAACTTCTTGTAGAAAACGAAAACAAAAAGTGATTCTAGTATTTGCCACCTTCTAAAATGTTATCAATTCGTTTCATGAAGTGACATTTTTCTTTTTGTTTTAGGGCCATCATTTTAATGATTTGTATTTTTTTCAGATTGTTTGACATCTATCATCTTTTGTTTAAATTCATATTGACATCAACATGGTAGCTATGACGTGTGGGTAGGTAGGTTTTGTTAATAATTAAAATGGCATTACTAAAAAATGTATTTACACTTTCTTCATTAATTTATGGAGTAGGAATTAGGTAGAAGTTTAATTAGTAAAATATATAGATTTTGTCAAGAAATAGGAGTTTAACTAAGAAGAAATATAGGCTTAGCTAAGATTAATAAATTTAACTAAGAAAATATATAGGTTTTGCCAAGGGATAGAAGGTGAACCAAGAAAAAATATAAATTTAACCAAGAAACATAAGTTTAATCAAGAAAAAATATAGGTTTAGTTAAAAGATATAAGTTTACCCAAGAAGAAATGTAGGTTTTGCCAATAGAGAGAAGTTTAACTAGTAAGATATATAGGTTTAACCAAGAGATAAAAGTTTAGCCAATAAATATAAGTATAACCAAGAAGAAATATAGGTTTAGCCAAGAGATAGAAATTTAGCCAATAAATATAAATATAACCAAGAAGAAATATAAGTTTAGCCAAAATATAGAAATTTAATCAATAAAATACATAGATTTAATCAATAGATAGAAATTTAGCCAATAAAATATATAGGTTTTGCCAAAAGATAGAAGTTTAATCAATAAGATACATAGATTTAATCAATAGATAGAAATTTAGCCAATAAAATATATAGGTTTTGCCAAAAGATAGAAGTTTAGTCAAGAAGAACTATAAGTTTAGCTAAGAAGAAATATAGGTTTAGCCAAGAAATAGAAGTTTAGCTAAAAGAAAATAATTTTTTTGCGAAGGTAAGTAATGGATTAATTTTTAGTTCGTAGGCAAGGCTAAGATTTAGGTTAGTAGGGTAGTTAGGTGAGTTGGTAGTATGGAGGTCAGGGTTGAGAAAAAATTGGCAACGCAAAATAAAAAGGGTCAAAGGTCAACAGCCAAAAAAGATTGACTGTGGTAGAATGTTGGTTAACGTAAGGTAAAGAGGCGAATGAAAAAAGGAAAATCATCCACCCCATCCTATGGACAGAACGGGCAACTGGTGCAGTCATGGGGGCCGGTTCACTCTGGCCGTAGAACCCAGCTCACGACCTGACGGAACGGAAGCTTTAACTGACGGAATGGCACGTCGCTGTACCAGGATCAACGCGTTCCGAGGTGGAATAGGCCCTACCTTGGACTTGATGTTTGGAAATTAGCTCTGGCAATTAGGTCACAAGTCCTCGTATCCTGAAGAAGCTCAGGAAGTGGAAGAAGACACCTGACGGAACTGAAGCTTTAACTGACGGAATGGCATGTCACCGTACCAGGCTCAACGCGTTCCGACTTGGAATGGGCCCTACCGTGGACTCGATGTTTGGAAAGTAGCTCTGGAATTAGGTCACAAGTCGTCGTAACCTGAAGCTCGGGTCAGGAAGAGGAGGCGTAGGAGGGAGAGGAGGAGGAGGAAGAAGAAGAAGACGAAGAAAGAGTTCGGAGCGATGAAGCGACATCGATCGCTGATCCATGTGCCCCCGTCTTCTCCTGCTGCTGCTAATGTCGCCGATGCACGCGATGAGCAGCAGCCTCGCTTCAAGCGCATGGACGATGATGGCCGTAATAGCCGTGGGTTCCGTCGCCACGGTGGCCATGGTGGCGGCGACAGACGAGACAACGGGGGTTCGTCGGAGGTGGTGGTAGGGCGGATGCTGTTGGAGAAGAGGGAGGGAGGTGGCGTCGTCGTGGCGTCGTCGTCGTCTGCTGCTGCTGCTGCTGATAAAGGTATGAGGAATCACAGCCATCATCACCATCATCATCACTATCGTCATCATCATTCTCGTGCATCTTTCGTCAAGGATGGCCGTGGCTTCTCCAAGGGCTCTGCTGCCGACGAGACCAGGAAGGGGGAACGAGATCGAGAAGACAAGGGTTTGGACTCCGATTTTGAGTCTCGTTCGCGAAACTCTACCAGAGATAATATTAAGGAAGGTGCGGACAATAGGAAAGGGACGTCGTCCGCAACCAGGAGAGAACGGCGGGAGGTGGTTGACAATGTGAAGGTGATGTCGGAAAGCAACAAGGAGGAACGGACGGAGAAGAAGGAGATGGAGCCGAAGGAGATTAGCAAGAGCATGGAGATGGTGGGGGCGGCGGAGGAGCCGGGAATGAGCAATGAGCGAGAGGAAGGCGAGATGGAGTCTGATGGCGACGTTACTGCTCCTATTGCCGCCCAGGAGCAGGACCAAGATGGTCTAAGGAAGAGGGAAACTGATGAGGCCTCGGAAGAAGATGAAACAGGGTCTGGAGATGCAAGGATTGGTGGTGAGGAAAGAGGTGGTGAAGAGATTGGAACGGCACCTGTTCAGGCTCTGGACTCAGGCACGGGCAAGGGTTCAAACCCTAACAAAGAAGGTGATTCTCAGGAGCAAGTGTTGGAGAGGTCCACTAACTCAGTGATGGAGATGGAAGTGGATGAGGGAGAGAAACAGACCAAGGGTCCAACCATAGATGCTCAAGAAGAGATTGAAGCAGCAAGAGAGTCTTTGCATGGTCAAGGGGAGTTAGAACTTTCTAAGGGTTGTGAGTATGGAGGACCTAGAGACAGAGGTACAGAGCAAGGACCCGAAGTAACAACCGCAGTTGAACATGACCTGACACAACAGGCAAGTAAAGAGACTAGGGGTAAACTAGTTGTTGAGGCGCAAGATGAGAAGGAGCTGTCTGGGGAGAATTTGATGGGGAGGATTGGTAAGGGGCAATTGAGAGAAGGAGAGAAAGAAATGGGGAAAGAGAGAGAGGAGGAGAGACAGATTGAGAAAAAACAGAGGATGGAGAATGCTGCACTTTTATCTTTAGCACTGCCCGATACCTCACTCTCGCTTTCCTCGGGTGATCCACATGGTCGTCAGTCTCTTCCACAGCAGTGTGCCCAGTCCCATCCCTCTCCAGCTGCAACACGCACCCAGTCCACTGGCTTCACCAACTCAATCTCTGTTTCCCATTCTCAGCCCTTCCTTCACAATCCCAGCTGCTCCCTCACTCAGACCAGTCTTGACAAAACAGAGTTGTCGATTGGAAGCCAACAAATCTCTCAAGCCAAAGAGCAAGGTTCTCATGGCAGTTGGCAGATGTCATACAGAAGCAAGCATGCAAATGAAGGGTTTTTGGCAGCACTAGCACAAGACAGGCAGAGACCCAAGCCATTGTACCAGAGGCTTCTTCAGTCTGGAAACAATCCACAAATCCTGCAAGGCTCTCTGGGTAGTGAGCGGCTGCAAAACCAAGGAAGAGAGGGAGGCCCACAAAGTGTTGACAGAAGTCAAGGCAGTCATCAGGGGGCACCAGTTGGCAGTGGGCTGCAGGCTACCCATTCCTCAGATCCCAGACGATCATTGCAACATGAGGTTCAGCACAAACACCGACACCATGGTGAAATGTGGTCCTCACCATCTCACAGTGCAAGCTCTCGGGAGACCCAGCCCTGGGATTTGCCTACTCGTGTAGAGAGGGTGCCTTCTCGGGAGAAAGGGTTGTTGGAGAGAGGGGTAGCAGACTCAGAGAAACCATTTACAACTGTAAGGGTCCAGGACATAGTGTCAGAGTCGATACCATCAATGGCCCGCAAGCTGCAGGAACTGCCCGACAGCTTCTTGGAGGGGCTGAAGGAAAGCTTGCGTGACATGCTGAATAGCATAGATAAACGGGAGCAGTTTGTGACACTACAGCAAACTCTTGCAGCTCGCACAGATTTAACTACAGACACATTGTTGCGAGCACATCGAGTTCAGCTAGAACTCTTGGTGGCAGTGAAGACAGGCATCCTGGCCTTCTTGCATCCTGACATCCCAATGACCCATTCAGCTCTAGTTGAAGTTTTCTTGCAAACCAAATGCCGTAACTTTGCTTGCCAAAGTCAGCTGCCAGCAGATGAATGTGATTGTAAGCTTTGTGCACAGAAGACAGGCTTCTGCAGCTCATGCATGTGTGTTGTGTGCTCAAAATTTGACTTTGATGCCAACACATGCCGTTGGATTGGGTGTGACTTCTGCTTGCACTGGTGCCACACTGATTGTGGCATCCGCATGGGTTATATTGCTCCTGGCCCCAGCATTCGTGGTGCAGCAGGCACATCAGAGATGCAGTTCCATTGTATTGCATGTGAGCATACCAGTGAGCTGTATGGGTTTGTTAAGGATGTATTTTGTACTTGTGCTCCACAATGGGACCGGGATGTCTTGGCTAGTGAGCTTGATTGTGTGAGGCGTATCTTCCATGACAGCAAAGATGCACATGGGCAGCAACTGTGCAGCAAGGCCGAGCAAATGCTACAACAGCTGGATGCTCAGGTGGATCCAGCCATTGCCTGTAGCACTATGCTTAAGTTCTTTGCTGGTAAGTTGTATATTATCTTCCTGTCTCTGTGTATACAGTACATCATCATCTTTGAATTCATGCAATTTGCCACCCCCACCCTTTGCAGTCCAGTCTGAACTGGAGTGTTTGATGGAAAGTTCATGAGACAAGTAGAGTTGCTTAATGGTTTTGTGCGTGCCAAGAATTTTCTCCCAACACCAAGTCAGCCAGGTGCAACTACTTGCATGTCTGTGTTCCTGAGAGTTTTTAACAACACTAGAGATAAACTTCACCCATACCATGTAATTTCATTTTTTCTTAGATGGATTCTTCTGGGTCCTTCCAATTGCAGTTGTGGTTTGGATTGCCATTCTCATCATATTAAGAGCTGTTCCATTTATCCTCTTTAAACCTGTGCTTGATCACCTGTTGCATCCACCAACCTAGGCATATTAGAGGGTTACACCTCCAAGGTTGCAGATCAGTTGATAACAGAATGTCATATTGCTGAACTGCTTGCGATCTCACACAATTCCTTCAAATTGTGGCAGATGGGGATGCAGGTAGGGTTCAAAACCAGACACCTTCTGTCTCAAAAGAAGCTCAAACCCAGCCACCTCGTGTGTCCAAGGAATCTTTAAGAACTCCATCAGTTTCAGGAATGGACAAGACAACCACAAGGGATGCATTGGAGCGAGCACGTGCAGCATTGCAGACATATGATGCTGAGCTGGAGGAGAAGAGGCAGGAAGCAGCAGAGCTGCAGCAGGAGCGTGAGCACAAGAAGGCACAGATATTGGAGCTGGAGAGCATCGTACGCATCAAGCAGGCTGAGGCCAAGATGTTTGCAGTTCGTGCTGGTGAGGCAAGGCGGGAGGCAGAAGGACTGCAGTGCATAGTCCTTGCAAAGGCAGAGAAGATTGAACAAGAGTATGCATTTAAGGTGGCAAAGTTGCGATTAGAAGAAGCGGAAGACTGCTGCCGCACTGGCCAGGACACAGTGCAGGTGCTCCATCGGGCCCAGCTGGATTTCCATGCACTGAAGTTACCCCTTCTTACTGAGCTTCGTGACCTCCTGAAGCAGCTTGAAGCTACTAAACGGCAAAGCTGGAAATAAGATTGCACATGCAGGTGATTGTGAGCCTTTTGTTAAAGGGCATGTAATGCCTTTGTAATTGTTAATTAAGATACATACAGGTGACTTGGACCATAGCAAAATCAACCCCTTTTCGGCTCTCAGTGCATAATGAGCTGGTATGAAGGGATGTAGAGATAATCTATGAAGATGCTTCCAATTTCACAGAATCAGATTGCCGGCAAGGAAACACAATGATTTTCATTAATGTCAATGAGTCTGTACATGTTTGTTAGGCCTTGAGCCCTACAGCTGTCTTCTCCAGGCAGAACTACAGGGGCTGTGCTAATTTTCTTTCACACCTTGTAAGACATGATGTAAAATGGGAAAGAAGCTTGGTAGTTCTTTAATCTCCAGTTGAGGATGCACGTTGCAGGAGTTTCAGTCCAATTAAATTTACATGTTAGGTTTGACCCTTATTCCTCTAGTTGATTTCCAACTATTGTGTGATGAAGCAAATGTTCAAATTGGGTTCCCATAGGTTGTGATTCAGCTTGCAATACCAGTCGGTCCTGAGAAAGCACTTGCAATAATCATGTGCTCTGGCATATTTAAGCTTTCCAAGCTTTGCAAGCTGGAAAAGCACTTGCAAAATGCATGTACTTTGGCAGGTTTGGGCTTTCCAAGCTGTGCAGGGTTGGTGGGGGAGTGCTTGCAAAATGATGGGATTGGTAGATTTTGAGCTTTTCAACCAGGCAAAGAAGATTATCCTTGTGAGTACTTTGTACTATGAATTCTGACAACAGATTTCTTGCACTTTTACATCCAGACTTTTGGTCAGAAACGAGCAACTTAATTCTTTTTTAACAAATGTGCTTGTAGGCACTCCCTAGTGATGTCAGATGCTGGAATCAAATGATGAAGCCTTGCAAAGAAGTATCTATCCTGTGTTGTCACAGGAGTGGTATACAAGGATTGAATAGTTGAGTGTTACCTATTCAAGAAAGTTTCATCACCCCTCCAAGGAATTGGTGTGAAGCCCAAAAGTAGGTAAGTACTTTGAATGTACTTAGGTAAGATTTTAACTATGGGATGATGAGAAAGCAAACGTATGCAAAAAAAAATCTGTTTATTGTTGTTGTTGGATTTTACACCACTTCCAGGTTTGGCAAATTTTGCATAATGGTATTAGCCCCCTCGTCAAAAGGGTAGTTCTCCCATTCTGGGATTGATCTCTGTGCTCCATTTTCAAAGCTCATGGATGGATTCTATTTACTAACAGCTGCTGTTTACCTACATGGCTTGCAGGTAAAGAGAAGAGATGGGAAACAAATCCAAGTAAAAATGTAGCCAATCCGGTCAGTGAGATCAGCAAATTTGTTGCTTCAAATTTCATGTACTTGCAGGATGGTCCTCCCCTGCCTCCCATTATTCCAAGGAGTATGTATCACTTTGTATCGTAAGCTCTTGTTTGATGGATCTGCACATCCACTGAGGATTGCATTTTATGTTCATTTTCTTTCTTTCTGTTTTAAGTTGGATTTGTCATATGGGTGTGATTGGCTCATGCACTGTTGAGGATTGTATCAATCACCAAGAGCTTTTCTTGGGTTAATCCTGGCCTCATACTTGTTAAACACACCAATAAATTCTTTCATCAAAATCAGGAATCAAAGTAGAGTCGGTGTATTCAAAGTGAAGTTCACAAGTTCAAATTTTCACAGTAAAAGTTTGGTGGTTAAATTTTGCAAATAACTATTTGCTCAGTTTATCAAATTCCTCTTGTATTCAAAATGAAGTTAGTTTCATGAACTTATGCACTCTCGAAGCTGCCATTTTATTTATCAAATTCATTTTGCATTCAAATCACCCGGCCATGTTACATGATTTTATCATGTTAGAACACTAGAACGTAGCCATGATTGTTTTTGGATAGAGGCAGAGCCATTATTTGACAAGCTGCTGTGGTGATCAATTTGTGTGTTGGGTGATGTTGGGTGGGATTAGTATGTGCAGGAGATTAATGAGTGGAACTGGATCCAGAACCAGACAGGCTGTAGAACTTGTGTCCTACAGGAATGGAAACGTGAACTTGGCACCAGACTAGAACTTATCTCCTGCAAGGACTGAAACCTGAACCCCATTATTGCTGCAATTCAATTCAGATTGGAAAATGGCTTTTAAGCTTCATTTCTAGCAGTAATGCAAATTAGGGATGTAGACCTGGAATCTTAGAATTGTGCAATTTGGGTGCGGATTTCTTACTCTTGACCTGGAACTAGACCACACAAGTTGCTGCAACCTGAACATTACTGTTGCAATTTCAGGTTGAAAAGGGGCTTGGAAACTTCATTTCCACAAGCAATGCAAATTCACGGATATAAAATTTGGAATCTCTTAGAATGTACAAAAGGGTGGCTCCCATTTCCACAGCTTTGTGACTTCATCCAAACTTTGGTGTACAGGCTAGTTTACCATTGATGCATAAGGTGTTCTAAGAGCATTTCCAATCGAGTTCTATATGTGACCCTGCGAAGAATATTTCACAGATCCAAGTTAGATATTTACTTTTTCCAATCTCGCCCATAAAACTAAAATTGGGACTGCAAATAGCTAGGAGACTACTAATAGCAAACCACCAGAACCAATCATTATGATTGTCCAATCAGGAACAGAGAACAACAGTCAGATCATATTTATTACACTCTTCTATGACAGGTGTTAGGCTTTGTTGTGCCATTTACCAGCCTCAGCAAACTATGCAAAAATGCTGGGCCAAAACCGTTTTGTTAATGCAATTCATGAACATAAAGATGAAATCTTAGAATTTGGCAATGTGCTGCAATCTTCCCACTCTACACGAGACACAAAACCCGACTGCACAGCTTCTCTCTGGCTAAAATAGGAACCTGAAGTGCAATTTAGATTAAAAAAGGAGCTGTAAAACTTGATTTCCACTAATACTAATGCAATTCAAGGATATGGTAAATATGAAATCTTAGAATTGTGCAATGTGGGTGCAAAATCTTCCTAACCTCTTTGGAATAGTGAATTTGGTCTTTTTGTTCAAGATAAAAAATAATGAGTCTAGCTGCCAATCCCATCACAGTTATTGAGGAGGAGAGAAACAAGCAACTCCGCCTTTGTAGTGGGATTTGTTTGCAATTATTGTATCTATGATTGCTGTTTGGTATTAAAAAAATTCTTAGGATCTGGCAAGTTGAAAAAAAAATAAAGATAAAGAAATTAAATTAAAAAAGAATCTCACCCTAGTGAATTTTTGAAGAATTGTACCTTGCACTTATGCAACTTATAAAGCAATCCACATCACTAGGCCACTCCATCAAATTCAAAATATGAGAGAGCCAATGCCTAGTTATTCTTGACTATCAAAATCTTGAAATATTCAAATTTGGCCTATCAGACCTATTTTCTTGGGAAATAATTACATATCTATTTTGACAAAATTTGTTAATTATTATTATTAGGTATGGGTAGGGTATGAAGAGGCCAACAAAATTGAAAGTGGGCAAATTGTTGCAGTTGGGTAGTTAGCAAGCGGCATTAAAAAAACATTCATCTTTTCTCATCCATTACAAAATGTTAAAAACTTGTGTGAAATCCACAAATCAAAACAAACGTGAATGAAATTCAAAAGTAAATCACATTTGGTGTTTTGAAGCAATATGTGTGGGTGTCTTTCTCTCTCTTTGTGTGCTAATCCCAAAACATTAGCTAGTGTTTTTAATCCAGAAATCAATTCAAAATGGATCGTGAAAGTAAATCACACTTGGTGTTTTGAAGCTGATGCTAGTCCCAAAAATGTTAGGAAGTTTTTTCTGAAATTGACAAATCAAATGAATGCGGATGGATTTCAAAAGCTAAAATCACATGTAGTGTTTTGAAGGAGACGATCTTTGTCTCTTGTCTCTATGTTTTCTATTGTTTTTGTGTCTTGTTTGAAATTTCTTGAAAGGAATATATATTTGGAAAGGAAACTTGGGTTCTTGATTTGTATTTGCTAAAAAACTAGGAGGAGAATTGAAGGGGGGCAAAGAGAGTTTGCTTCCTTGTAATCAAAGAGATGCACAATAGTAGGGTTCAAAGGTTGATCATGTTTCAATTATTATGTAATAATTGAGTATTTCAATAAGTGATTATCTCAAGTGCCCACTTGGTTGTATAGATCAATTATACAATCAATATTGATTCAAAAATCACTCTTATAAAGACTTTCTCAACCCTTGGGTGAAGACCCTTTAGTAAATGAGAATAGGGTTTGGGATATGGCAATTGACTTTTGCTATTTATCACCCTACTTGTATAGAAGTGCAACTTCTCACTACATAAGTGTTTGAGTTGTAATAATGTTTGGCCAAAATAATCATGAGACAACCAACAAAACAAATTGAGATGTTGATCTTTGATGATCACATGGTCAAGAACGCAATCCAATTTTAAATTATTGATGATATGAAGCACATAATCAACCTTTGAACCCCACCTTATCTATTGGAAACAACAAGTTGGTTTGTAAGTTGGAGTAAGCTATTGTAATTGGAGGCAAATAATTAACTAGGGGAGTGGATGGTTTCCAAATCAAAGTATGAAGCCTAGAGCTATGGTGTGGGGCCAAATTACAACAACTATTTATATGCTTATTCGAGATTTAAAGCATAATCAAGCCATTAAGTGAGCATGTTCTTTTCCCCCTCTTGTCTTAGAAAGAAACAACTGATTTGAGGGATGAGTTTTGAAATTTTTGTAGTTTACTTTTCTTTTTTTGTAAAATCAGTTATGAATTTTTTTGGGTGGATATTGTGGATTGTAGATTGCTAGAAGAACAATTGTTGGTCTTTCCAGAAAGCCAAGCAGCACTTTCCTTGTTGGGTTATTGTTACTACATGCTTTGTGATTTCCATGCTTCAGCTTCCATGTAAGACTATTGTTGTATTTGCTTCAACTTCCAAATCTATTCTTTCGTTGCATGTGCTTGTGCACACACACGCATGCACATACACAATTCAACACATAATTTATGAAAATTCTTGCATAATCTTGAAGATGTTTTGTACTTTCAAAAGTTTAAAACTTGGTTGTACCAATCCTTCCATGAATACCCATTGTAGATGCAATGTAGGTATGAAAAGCTTATTCATCTTTACCCAAATGAAGAGAAGTACAAAGTGTACCATGCACAAGCACTTTTCAAGGTAAATTTCCATACTTTTTTTTTTCATTCTTATGATCAGATCCAACATAGTTATTTTTGGAGGTACATTGCAATTGGATCTAATCTTCCTCTTCTTTTTCTTTTTCTTCAATCTCATGCCAAAATTCAACATTAATAGATGTTACCAGAGTTTAATGTTTTAGTTATATTGTAAGTGGACGATCTTGGACTTTCTTCTTCATTTTCATGTTAAAATCCAACATAGATAGATGTGTCTTGAGTTACATATTTTGGTTACATTTGCAAGACTTGGATATTCTAAGCTGTCATATGTACATAGTTTTGAAGGTTGCACATGTGTTCTCCTTTTGTTTTTTACATAATCTTTTGCCAATAATACATTCTTAAAATTGGGATGTTAGCTATGGGCTTTGGCTTAGTCTAATACAACTTTCAACCATAGTGGAAAGAAACACCAACAAGCTTGATATATATTGTATAGTTTCATTATAATTGATGATCTTTTTGTAGAATTCAATTGGAATATATAAGTGGGGCACATTCAATGAAGGGTGGAATGGTGGGATAGGCAAATATGTTGGTGGAGGCAGGCAAAGCATGCTTGACCATTGAAGGTTACCAACAACGTGTTACCAATCTACGAGCATGCATCCACTATGAACAAGGGGATATAGCTAGTAATCTTTTATCTTCATGCCATGTTTCCACAATTTCATTTTCAACCACCACAGTCTAATGTCACCACATGTTCACATCATGATTTTGTCTATAGAAATGTCAAAATCATCAAATCAACCTTTGAAAATCGATGATGTTTTTGTGGGAAAACTTGGTGATAGGTAGTCAAATGGTGTTGGAACAAAGTATATATGATGATCAAGATGGATTTGTGAATTTGGGTTGCTGTCATTACAAGGTGTGACAACCAAACTTGACATCAAATATCTTGTGTTCAAAGTGTTCACAACACAACATGTAAACTCCTCAAAACTAACATTGAATTCATTGCCAATTTAGTTTTTTTTAAACATCAAAGCTTTTCAAGAAACAATTTGTTTTTTATTTCCTTCAACCAAACACAATTTACTTTTTGATTCATCAGAGATTGGTAGGAATTGCTCCAAGTATTGAAATCTCTACACAAATTTTGTTCAAAATGTTTTTTGGTGTAAGTTGATGGCTCATGACCACCAGGGGTGGACCTTATAGGAAGGCAACTATATGGAAGCTTACTCCAAATTTATAGAAGCAATGAATGTCATGGGTTTCCAGGTGTCTGTTCAAGCCTCTAGATTCCTAAATTTTCCTAGTTAAGTTGGCATATGTGTGGATCCATACTTTTTTCTTTTTTTCCTCTATTCAAAGCTTTCATGGTTTCAGGTCCCATTCTGAACATTTTGTCCTTGAATGATGATATTATCCAATTTCCTATTGGCAGCCTGAGCTTGCATACAACAAAGCATTGTGCCTATATCGTATGAAACATTTTGTGCAAGGTGAATCTCATAGAGCAATTGCAAAGCTCCTAAAGAAAATTTGAAGAATGTTCATTTGCACTAAAAAATCAAGTAAGTAAGATTTTTTGAGACTTAAAAATATGAGTTGTGTTATTTTCACTTTTGATTTGTTGGTGGCAATTGACATGAGGTAGAGTTCCAACTGTAAAAAGTTCTCATGTAGGACTGATCTTTTTCTCTTGTGGATTGTTGGGGCAGCAATGAAAGCATTGACAGAAATTTTTGAGCAGGGGGTGAGAGAGCATCCTGAGCTTAGTGTTGGGAGGTACTTAACACTTCCTATGATTGCAATCCTTTTTAGATTATTTCCATACTTTCAAAATCATCATTCTGTAGTCTAGCTACAAAGAAAAATTGAAACCTTGACAAAGTTGTATAACTGAGATTTGTTTAGGGTTTATAAATGACAGTTTCATTGGGCATGTTGGGTGGCATGGAAAAACATCATAGTCACATGGAGGGTATGGAGCTACGTAGTGTTGGTAACAGTAGGACCCTCAAAGACTCTGCCTTGGTTGAAGCCTTCAATCTAAAGGTATCATGAGTGTGGATGTAAGTTAATCACCCATTGATAAAAGGTGAAGGCCTTTTGTAAAATTCCACTTTAATGCTCTATGTTTTCTAGAAAAAAGAATGGATGGCTTTACACATTGATGAAGAATTTTTGTTTTCTAAGTAGGCTGCCATCGAATACATAAATGGTGATTTTGATGCTGCAAAAGAGGCTCTTATCGACATGCCTCCACGTGTTGAGGAAGAACTTGATTCTGTAAGTCTGAGATTTCAAAGTATCACCAATCAATTGGATCTTGTAACAACGTAGTATGTAGCCTAGTGTGAATATCTTTGTATTTATCAAACATATAATGCTCTCCACTTTGAGATTTAATTTAATATTTTCTTTGGAACTTGATCTCTTGTTATTATGTTCATGATCAACATAATAACATAAACATAATGTCATTTATGATCATTAATGTTAGTCAGAAATTCTATCCATGACCCATTTTCTACTATTGAATTTTGTCAAATACTGATGATGAATTAGAACTATCGGGTATGACTACCAGATTACACTACACAATCAAGCCCTCATGAACATGGACACAGACCCAACAGCTGGCTTCCGCAAGCTCAACTTCCTTTTGCAGGTCCAAATCTCTTCATCCTTCCCTTGGTGGGATTTTAAATTTCCACTATGTTTTCCATTAAACATATAATTAGGTTTACACAATGAAAGGTAATTCACACTATATATTTATATATATATTGATATTGTGGGGAAGGTTCTTATCTATGTGTCTGTCCCAAGGCATAGAAAAACCTACACTGTTTTTGCAGAATCCACCATTTCCTCCAGAAACCTTTGGCAACTTATTGCTTCTCTACTGCAAACCTTGCCATGGTTTCTATGACATTGCAGCAGATGTAATGGCAGAAAATGCTGACCTAATTTTCAAGCACCTATCACAGGTTTGTGGGTCCTCAAGTTAAAATTAAACCTCCTTATATTATGGCCATGGAGCATAAGATCCTGAGAGTGAGTGGTTGTTAGCTTATTGTAATATCTCACATCTATTTCATGCAAGTATTGAAAGAACCTATTTGAAAGCAAAATCTGCCATTGGGCTCCCAATCCAAATCAAGGAACATGACTCTATAGTTATGTGCTCTATATTGTACTTTGTTCAACAACTTGATGGGTTTTTTTGGGGGTTTTTTTTGCTATAGGATTTATATGACTTTTTGGATGCTACCATCTTGATGCAAACCTCCACAGAGGTATATATATACTGATTTATTTTGCTGGTTTCAACTTTAAAAGAAAAAAGAAATTAATTCAAGATCTAGAGGGAAGTACATTTTTGCAAGTGTGTATGTGTGTTTGTGTTTTGTGAGCATGATACACAGTGCTGCCCACTGACATTTTAAAACATGATGATGGAGAGCTGGCTAGGAAGCATATGTGAAGTTCAATGAGCTAGCAAACCGACATGGTGAGGTGTTGCTTTGTTTGACAAAGCAAATTCAAGACACTCGTGGTTCTCGAGAACAAGATGTTCACAAAACTGCTGTCTCTGAATATGAAGAAGCACTCAAGGTTGCAAAACTCTTTGCTATCTATCATGTTCTTTCTAACTTTTTCTATGTTTGCAATAACTTCCCATTCTTTCTCCTTCAAACAATTGTGGATTATTAATTAGATTGTTGCACATATGGGTTACCAGAGATACGTCCCCGTGCTAATGGCAATGGCCAAAATCTGGTGGGACAAAGAGAACTATATCCAAGTAGAACGTGTACTTCATCAAGCTGCAGATCTTTGCTCAGAGCATGATTTATGGAAGCTGAATGTTGCACACAATCTCTTCATGCATGTATGAAATAAAAGCAAAACCCACCTTGAATTACCTTGTATCATATCTCACATGGTTTCTTCTTTTTTACCCATGATAGAATCACACTCAAGGAGAACTAAGCTTTCGTGTTTTGATTGAAACCGAGTCACACCATTTGCACTCGTGGTGGTTTGTCAACTTCACTCTTACATAATAAGCATCATGACATATTGGGCTATACATTGATTATTTGCAAAAACCTACATCATAAGAAGAGGATGAAAATCCAGATGTGTGATTGAGGAGAAGCATCATGTCATCTTGGGCCATACCCAAGATGTCGATTTTGCAAGAAATGTACATTATAAGAAGTGTATGAGAAACCAGATGTGTGATTGAAGGGACTGGGTTCAAGTACTAGGATAACAGGTACAACGAAGCTGTCCACTACTATGAACCAATTGTGAAGAAAGCCGGTGATAGAGTTCTGTCTGTAACAGCAATTGTATTGGCCAATTTGTGTGTTTCTTACATCATGACCAGCCGGGTACTTACTTCTCATTCCACCAATGAAAATGTTATGTTTTTGTGCAAGTTGAAAAATGGGTTGTTGTGAGTCTGAATTTTTGATTTTTTTAAATTCAAAAATTCAAAAAATTAATAAAAAAGCGTTGTTGTTCGTCACCTGACATTGTTGGGCCAAATTTTCTTTTTTCCATAGAATGAGGAAGCTGAGGATTTGATGCGCAAAATTGAGAAGGAAGAGGAAAGAGCTCAATATGAGGCAAGGAAATTATTTGAATAGTTAATCTTCCCACTATGAAATTATTATTCTTCTTCTTTTTTCTAATGGCTACAATCTTCTTGCTAAATTATGCAACTCAATAAATAAATAGTTTAAAATATTTTTCTTTGGCTTTGCAGAATATGGAAAACGTAATATTTAGAAAAACAAGAGGACCAAAAAAAAAAGAAAATAAGTTGAATGTTTGGATTTGAGTTCCTTAAGAAAAAGCTAATGAAAAGAAAATTTGAGGCCTAGTTGATATGGTTATCAAGTTGGATCATGGATTGTGGTGAATAGGATCCAAGGAAGCCAAATTTGCATCTATGCATTGTGAATTTGGTGATAGGCACACTCTATTGTACAAAGCAAAACTTTGAGTTTGGAATAAGCCGCATCATCAAGAGCTTGGACCCGTATGCCAAAAAGATTGAGATGGATACTTGGTTCTATGCAAAGCGTTGTTTTTTGGCTCTTGTTGACAATCTAGCCAAGCAAATGATAGTGGTACAAACAGCCTTTTCCCCAAAGAACCACCATTTCTCACTTTCAATTTTGTGTGGGCTATGCAACCGATTGATACAATGGCAAAACACTTTGAAGCATTCCAATTTAATTCAAATTTTTTTTGAACATTCGAAGAGTTTTTGAACATCATGTTCCAAGTGCTTGACATTGAGAAGATTACTCTCATTAAGCTTAATGAGTTGCAACCTATAATGAGGATATTAAATTTGATTTTTGGGGGGGTGGATGGGGTGGTGGTGTAAAAATTATTATTGCAGTTAAAAGATGCGACTTATGTGGATATCGACGAATTTCTGGAGGCTGCAGAATTGCATGGAAAGAACATCAAAACACAAGCCTTGAGTGTTACCAATAATGTGGCTGTCGAGGGCAACAATATTGACGCATTTAGCAAACCTCTTAGTAGCCCACAAACTCCAACTGTTTTGCAAGAAGCTCGCCTTCTCAAACTCATGTTTTTGAAGCTTCGTGAGTGAGAGCCAAAGAAGTTGTTGACAAAATCGCTTCGTGTCTTCTTCAAGGACCACAAATACCCATCATGTACTTTGACCATATTATCATGCTAGGCCCATATATCACAAGGTTGGAACTTTGCTTTAAAAGAAGTAGTACGAGAAAGAGAGAAAGTGTGGATGTACTCTTCTTATCTTTAATGAAAGGCTTCCCTTCTTTCTTACAAGCTTCCTTGAAGTTTTAGGTGAATGTTAAATAATTATTATAGGTACCTGAATTGCATGAAATGAGATTGAATGTTTTCAACAACAAAAATTCAGTTAAACTCAGTTTCTCCGTGACAACAACTGTGGCAAGCCTCATAGCCCATTAACAATGTTGACTTGATTTTGCTAACTTCTTACAAGGTGGTGCAAGTTAACATGATGGCACATTTATGCAAATCTACAAGGTAAAGGGACCCACCACCATTGCAATTTCATCTATAGCACACTTATCCCCCCCATCCTCACACATCAATTGTTCCTATCCATTGCACCCCTAAAAACCCTTAATCATTATCACAAAACAGAGTATTTCCTATCCTTTCTCAATTGTTCTTGGGTTCTTGTAAATTGAGATAGCTTCCTACCATGAGAGGGATTAGCTTTCTCCTTTCTTCGGTTCCTGTGGGGTGCATGTCTTTTGGGCTTCCCTTTGGTCTTTGGTGTGATGATTCCGACCATCAGTTTTTATTGGATTTTTTGTCCTTGAGTCTTGTAAAAACGAAATGATAATCGTTTAGGTATATGGTGTGCAATGTTTTAGGGTTTTGGGTGTGCATGATGAAGTGCAAAAAATAAGGGTTTTCCTCTTGGAACGAGATATGCCAACAATGGGTGAATAAAAATTTAGCAAACTCATATATTTGAGTTATATTAGAGTTATATCGGTAAAGTCACCCCGTCTTTGGGCCTCCTTTCACCCCCTGTCCCCTCTTTCAGTCGTATCTGCAGAGTAAGGAAATTTTTATATTAAATCTCAGTATGAAAT
Source organism: Sphagnum contortum (assembly GCA_963920785.1). NCBI lineage: Eukaryota > Viridiplantae > Streptophyta > Sphagnopsida > Sphagnales > Sphagnaceae > Sphagnum > Sphagnum contortum. The sequence continues at coordinate 628,334 of OY987290.1, read as the reverse complement.
GCTGAAACTCAGCATAATGCACATTGAGGTTCGAGAGTGAATAAAGTAGTTGTAAAGGTGGGAGCAGTGAAAATAGACGTAGCAGCAGTGGAGGCGCTCAAGAAAAGGGGAAGACAGGATGAAACTCAGTTTACCACCAAAATTGATGGTTTAAGGTCTGGGTGTGCATGATGAAGTGCGAAAATAGGCCTTTTTTCTGTTGGAATGAGGTATGCCAATAATGGATGAGTAAAAAAAATAGCAAACTCATATATTTCAGTTATATTGATTAGTTTGTAAGTCACATATTTTCACATTGGTGGCACTTGCTTTGATCGGTTTCACCTTATTGTCCCTACTGATTTAATTGTCGTGTGTATAATATATTCACACAAATCTTGTACTGAATTGTGAAAAAATTGTCTGTTTTTTTTTTTTGGGGTAATTAGTGTGCTTTGTGGGTGTAGTACCTAGTACACTATACTACAACTATAATGGACTTACCTATACTACAACAATTATAGTGTTGTTTAAAGAATGTGCTGTAAAGGACCAATTTTACCTTATTTTCACCCCAAAAATAACACTTATATCACAAAGAGTACATTCGACATCCAAGAGGCAAATCTTAAAAGGAAGCAAAATCTTTTGCAAATCCTGAACATGCATCTGCATGCAACTGTGGAGAACTACTTCTAACAAACTCATCAGAACACCGCACTATCTATGTATTCTAAGATCACAAGATCCACGTCCTTTTTCACACTTATTTGAGTCGTGCTTAAATCATCCGAGTTATGATTTCTCATTCATTCACCCAGCTTGCCAAGCTGAGATGGAGCCAGCAACAACCCGTTCCTTATTTACTGCCCAACAAACCTAAATAAATAAATAAATAAATAAATATTTAATTTAATTTTACAAGGAATTTTAAAAATAGTATTATGGATCATTCTGGCACAACCCTAAACCACTGGGCCAGAAATTTCCCTGCAACCAGCCTGAGAGGGGGAACGCTAATATGAATGTAAGTCCCCTGCCAGCCTGTCAGGGGACTTTTCACATGAGTGTAAGACCCCTACCAGCCTGTCAGGGAATGTTCTATAGAACCCCCTGCCAACCCCTCAGGGTTTTGAGTGCCTCCACCCCCCCCTCCAAAGTGGCAATCATCCTTTGGAAGATTTAGCCAAATATTGTGCCTATAAACCAGATATGAGCTAAAAATCTTTAATCATCTTTCCTATATTTTTTGGCTCCACACTTGAAACCAAATATAATAAATGTTGAATTTCTTTTGCTATTTTTTTCTGTCATTTCTCACAATAAAAACCTTCCAAAACCACTTTGTTTTTAAATTTTGGCAAAACTTTCTTTATGGCAAAACTTCACCAATAATTTTTAAAAAGGCTACGAGTCCCTCCTGTTAGCAAAAGGCAATTTGTTTGCCGGCTAATTGTTTATGTGTACCGGAAAATGGCCTGCCCAGGGCATTATACATTGTAAAAACCAGTGTTGGGTAGTTCTCAGAAGCAAGGGCAGATACCTGCCGGTTATCAAACCGGGTATATATATCCACTTAACTGTCAGTTCTCGAAATCTTCAAAAAAAAAAACTGACATTGGTACATAACTGCAGTTCGAAAAAATAATAAGAAAAAGCCAAAGAACCACCACTGGTTCTTTGCCGGTTCTCAATTTTATTTATTTAATTCCAAATAATCAAAAAAATTCATCATAAGTTTCAATAGGTAGACAAGAATCGAGAAGGATCCTTTTTTTTTTTTTAATAAAATAAAATTATATATATATCTATATATATATATATATATATATAATATCTGGTTTATAGCCAAAATTTGCAATTTTTTTCTTGGATTTTTGTTACTTTACCCATATTACAAAATTGAAAAAGAAAATCAAACAAAAAATTGTTCAAGGTGTAGGAGTGCCACGACTAGTTAGCCATGTTTTTTTAAGGATTTTTTTTGTGTGTAGCCAAAATGGTGATCATGCCTAGGAAGATTTACACAAGATGGTTATGAGTCAGATAACTTGTAGGAAAAGTATTTAATCATTCTTCTATTTTTTGGCTATTTATTCAAAACCAAATATAGAAATTTGGCGATATTTATTATTATTATTATTTTGCTTCAGGCAATTGAGACCCTAAAAAGTCACTTCAATTTTGAATTTTGGATTTTGAATTTCATTTTTTGACAAATTTTGCTTATAAAAAGAATTGCTACGTACATAGATGGCCTCTTACACAACCTTAGCCATGTACACCATAGTCAACCTTTTTTTTTTTTGGCAATATTTCACCAAAAATTAAAATGAATAATTCAGAAATAAAATGATTTAAGAGGTTTTCAATGCCCAAAAGTGAGAAAATAAAGAATAAAAATTTGCCATATTTCTATATTTGATTTTCAATGTGTATCCAAAAATATAAAAAGATGATAAAATTTTCTACACCATCCTATGGATGATCACCACTTTGGTTCCAAACAAAAGAAATCCTCCAAAAATACTGACCCAGTTCCATATGATGGATTGTTTTGAATTTTAAACTTTTAACTCATGAATATATTTTCTTTTGGCATCGTATTTTTGTTCATTACATTAATCACTTGGGAATAAGCTCTCATCACATGCTATTTGCATGAACCCCAATTAGATTCTACTATTTTTTTTTCCAATCATAAAAATGCTTTGAATGTATATTTTAACCCTATTGATTGATTTGATTGTATTTTTTTACTTTTCTTAATAAGATGTTTAAAATTTCATGTGTTCATGTTTGCAATGCCAATTGTGCAAATAATTGTCATTCTTCACTTTGAAATGTGTCGTCAATTACATTCCAACTTGGAATTAGTGGTACTTATGTACCATTATCCACCATAAACTAGTGTTGGGTGGTTCTTTCCTTCTCCTTTTTTTCCTCCAAAGACCCTCTAGTTTCAAGTTTAAAATTTCAAAAAAAATAAAATTCAAAAGATTTTGGTTTTGGTTCCAATTTCACATATAAGTGGAACTAGGAGTCCAGTTCTAATTTCAATTCAAAATAATAAAATTTGATTTTTAAAATTATTTTTGATATCAAACTTGGTTCCAATTCAATTCTAACTAACTTAACCAAAGCTGGCAATTAACTACCACTTAGCCATTGGTTCTAGTATTCTTTTTTAAACAAAATTTATAAAATAAAAATAAAAATTTAAGTCTTGATTCCAATTCTAGTTCTACACATAAAAGGAATCAAGAATCCAATTTTAGGTCCAATTATGCCAAAAAACTAATTCCAATTTTGGTTATGGGAACCAAATTTGTAGAAACTATCCCAGTCAAATCAATTGCCTTGAAGAAAAATTTCTAGATTTTGCCATTAGAACCCTAACCCCAAATTGTCCATTCATGGGTATGGATTTATTTTTTGGTTACACTAGGATGGGTGGTTCTAATTATAATATTCTAACCTACAGAACGAGTACTTAACCCAACACTGGTTATGAGTTATGACTCACTTGTGTATGGAACCCAACTGAAATGATAACCACCATCACACCCTCATGGTGTGCTTGGTTAGTGTTGGTTCAATTTGCCTTGTATAGGACTCCATTATGAGGGCCCACCTAAATCCAAGTATTAATTAGATGGGACCCCATTTGAAGCCCTATCCATGGATGATTCAGCTTGGACCCCTTTTGGGACCAGTTACTAGCTTCCTATTGGACCCCAAGTAAAAGGCCCATAGGTAGGAAAGAAAAAGTAGGCCCCCCAAAAATTGAAGCCTTGTTGGCGATACCTGATTGGGCCAGCAATGCCAATGTGATTTAGGACCCCTTTTTCCACTCACCGCGTCACATGTTTGTGGAATTTGCCCAGGTGGCAGTATTCTCCAGGTTACTTTTAGCTGACCTGGATAATCATGTAAAAGTTCCACGTCCCCAAATACAAAAAAAAAGAGTTAATTATGCAAACTTTAGTATAATTTCAGGAGGTGAAAAATTAAAGAAAATTAAGCACCGCTTTCTTTTTTTTTTTTCCCTCCTCATTTTTTTCAATTTATGATTTAAGGAAGAAAAAAAGAATTCCAATTTGTGGATAACTTTGAGGCCCTTTCTTGGATCTAAATTGATGATTTATTTGGTAGCAAAATTTCTATATTTCATCCAAAAAAAAGCATGAGAATAAATTGGGAAAAAAACAATGTTTTTCCAAAAAAACAATTGCCACTTTTAAGAAATCAAAAATTGAAAAAAAAAAAAAAAAAAACTTTGATATAAAAACATACATGGCAATGGTTTTATTGCAATAGAACACTATTTTTTCATATCAATAATATTTATATTTATATTATTTATTAATAACTCTTCTTGTCTAACAATAATTAATGGAAACCATATGGGAACATGAGAATATTTTTAAAATAGTTGATCGTCAATGCAAAGTAACACTGAGCCCAAGTATTACTAACAAAAAGAACTAATTGCTTGCGAATGGGTTTTGATAACTCTTTTGATTTGATGAGCCTTTCAAATTGCAAGTTGTGTTATGTTAGTGCAATCCATATTAAATTAATTATTTGCAAAGCGCATTTCAAGTTTGGAACTATTTTTTGGCAATGAGTCTTTTCTATTGGCTCATCACCAAAAAAATAAATAAGTGTTTTGAAACTTTGGAGACTCCCCAATGTAGTAATATTCACTCCAAACAAAGAAACATTTAAGTCCCTATACTAGCCTAGGTTTCATTAGGATGTTGGGCAAAACATTTGGGACAAAGTGAGGTACTATTGGGAACATTTTGAGGAGGATGTTTGGCAAAACATATGAGACAAAGTGAGGTTTCATTGGGAACATTTTGAAGAACACATATGGGAACACATTGGGGACAAAAATAATCCCAAAATGATCGTTATGGTAGTAAGGGCATGAATAAGCAAAAGGATCACACCTTGTAATGTGTAAGGTAAGGACTAAGGACCTACTAGCACAAGGGCGTTACAAGAAGAAAGGCCCTTTGCAAGGTGGCAACCAAGCGCAATCCCAATTTTGGTCATGCCCTAAACCAAAGGGCCTTTTAGCCAAGGACCAACCAAGGGCCTTACCCAAGGTTGGCCAAAAATCAAATCATTTGGCCAAAACAACCATTTTCAAAAATAAAAACCAGTAGAACAAAGATTAATTAATTAAATTAATCAAACCATCCACCCCTACCAGGCCTTCCCATCCGGTTAAATCAGGTGGCCTCCTGTCAAGTATGAAAACGGATAAATGTGAGAGTTGTTCCAAGTGTAAAAGTGGCAGATTAGTTGTTCCTTAGCACGTAAAAGCCCGTGGCCCTTTAACTACGTCAGCTGGAAAAACTCCAGCTGGACAAAAACCTGTGGTTTCCAAGTGTGAAAACATAAATGTTCAATGGGTATTTTCAGGGAAAAAACAAGAAAAACAGATTAAAATCACTTACGTGTATAAATGCTTGCGAGCTGAACCCCCGCGTGAAATCCATCAATTTGTTTGTTTTCCTTTTTTTAGCGGCGAAATGTTTTGCCAAAAAGCGAAAAAAAGAAGAAGCGAAAATGATGTGATTTTTGGAGGGTTTCAATAGCCAGAAGTAAGTAATAAAAAGTAGTGAAAATCGCCAGATCCTATACTGTATTGGGTTTTCAGTGAGTAGCCAGGAGTATAAAAGGTTTTTTTTTTAGAAATTGTAATTCGTATATAACTGATGTATAGCCAGATTTGGCTAAATCTTCCTAGGGGTGATTGCCAGCTTCCAATCGATGGTAGCCATTCTGGCTAAAACCAAAAATTCCTGAAAAAAAACATTGAGTCTCGAACTGGGGGGGGGTACCGGAAAGAAATGATGATTATGATGACGACAAAGTGTGATCCGGGGCCAGGCCAGCCAAACTCATTTGGAACGCTCTCGTTGGGCCGCGACTGACAGGCCAGAACGTTTCGAGAGTTTCTATTGGCGGTTGAAGAGGTTCCCACGAGGTGCAAGTCATGAGGTGTCACGATTCTATTGGGTGAAAACCCTTCCACACGCTTTGGTCATGCTTGGGAAGCAAACAAAGCCAACGATTGATTTGCAGGATACGGCCTCTCGGCCTGTTTGTTTGCCCTATGAAATTTTGTCCATTGTCCCTGCTGCCCTTTCTCTCTCGTCTCATTTTCTTTGTCTCTGTCTCTCTGTGTCTCTTCTCTCTCTATCTCTCTCGCGCGCGCCAGCGTTCTTGTCGTCTTTTGTGTGCGCAGGTTCGATCGTTTTGCAGACGGCGGCCATCGCGGTTTCAACAGGCAGATGCTCGAATTTTGCAAAGCCTTACAAGAGGCTCATAACCGCCTTCTTATTCTTCTTATTCTTCTGCATTGTGTTTTTGTTGTGGAAGGAAAAGGAAAGGAACGTAGCGTCACGGCGAGTTTTTGTGATCACACCTCAGGGTTTAGTGGAGTTTTGACGAGTGTTTGAGTATTTTGGAGGTTTTTTCGTTTGTTTTTTCCTTCCTTCTGGTAGGAGATAGTTGGTCCGCATGAATTATTGTCCGTGCCTGTTGCTCCTGCTCCTGCTGCGTCTAGAATTAGATTTGTGATCACAGAAGAACAACAACAACAACAACAACAACAACAACAACAAGCTTGTTCGTGATGCTGCAGTCTGTTGTTGGCGGAAGCTTGGAAATCGCGGATCACTGGAGATCATGTGCAGGGTCGACCTCGTGGAACGAAGTTGTTGTTCCTGGAGCCTTGAAGTGCGTGAGAGATGGCATGGAGGCGATGGTGCAACCGCGGCACATGTGTATGATCAGCCATGGCAGTACAAGTACTAGTACTAGTACTACAGCTGCAGCAGCAAGTCTTAAAATCAGCGGCATGCAGCAACTGCCTGCTGCATGGTCGTCGAATGTGGTGCTGCAGCAGGCTAGCAGCAGGCCAGAGCATGTGATGGAATATGAAGGTCCTCCCACGCGAGTGTACATGGAGGAAGAGGAGCCGGTTATCGATCCCTTCCAGCAGGCAAAGGATTGGCTAGACGACGCCGCCGACGATCTGGCGGATGCAGTGGAATGGCCTAATCTGCCATGTGAAGCTTCACCATTGAATCTCATACTGGAGAATTCCAGCTGCAGCAATGGAGGAGGAGGAGGAGAAGACCTTCAGGAGGAGGAGGAGAATGGCAGAGGCCTGGAGCCGCAGCTGCAGCAGCAGAACTGTTGTGCTTCACAAGCTCAGAAAGAGGAAAATGCTCTATCTGAACCAGCTGAGGTGTGCCTGCTGCAGCCAGACTCAATCCCAGCATGTACTCCTTGCAGATTCAGCTCATCATCATCATCCACAGGTGGCCCTGGAGTCATGGCCACAGAAGAAGCAGCTGCTGCTGCTGCAATTCCAGCTCCTGCTGCTGCTGCATCATCAGAAGACTCAAATCAGCAGGCAGCTACTGCTGCTCCTCCTCCTTACTTGCTTGATGGCAACCTGCGTGCAGTGTTGAAGAGAGTGACGGTGAATGAAGCTTCTCTCAACAAAGCCATTGAAGGGTTTGGTGGTGGAGACAAGGGTATGAAGGTGTTGCTGGAGTACATCATGTCTTGGGTCTGCAGAGAACAGAACCATAGTAACGTCTCTGTTGTACAGCATTGTCTAGAGCAGCTCAACAGGCAGCAGCAGACGCAGCTTGAAGGTCTTGAGGTGGAACCAGCAGCAGCAATTGTAGCTTCACAGCATCTGAAACCCAGCTTTCCAAGGGCCACTGCTGCTGCCACACCACAGCCTGATGACTCCATGATAGGATTGTCCAAATCTCATGGTGGATCCATTGTCACCTCATATGCACTTGCTGCACATGAGGAGGACTCAGAGGATCATCATCTGAGATCATGGCAGCAGCTCACATTGCTTGAACAGCACTGGCAACAGCGCTTGCAACAGTATGCTGAATTCTGCAACACCGGGCGGAAGCCACAGCAACTGCCTGCAATGATGACAACTTCTTTTGGTTCAATTGTGGATGTACCAGCTTATGACCCACAAGCAGCAGCAGAAAACGTGAGTCCTGTGGTGGGTCCATACCCTTCTTCTTCTTCTTCTGCACATGGATTGCAGCTTCCTAGTGTTCCATCACAACTGCAGCAGCTGGGTGCAGCTGCAGCCATGAGCAACAGTAGCTTGCACTCAATTGTTCACAGCAACTTCAAGTCTGCATGGATCCCATCTTCTGTGTCCAAGCAGGCAACCGCCATCACTATGAGGGCTGCTCGCAAAAGCCGTACAGCTGCACGACAGCTGCGAGCCCACTCTACAGTACCTTCTCGCCATTACAGCCGCAACGCTACAACAAACCCTGGCTGCAATGCCTCAATTTCCATGGGATTGCAACCTGGTGATCTCAAGAAACTACAAATGCCACAGGACCTGACTCTTGCAAGCGAAGGACAGGCAAAATACATACACATCCCATCCCCCATGATCTTCAACAGAGAAATCATATGATCTTAATCATGCACCTAGTCTGCCATCTCCAGCTTTGAACTGCTGTTATGAAGAAGCTCAGCAGCTTCTTCTTTTTCTCAAGTTGAGATCTGCAACTAGCAGCTCATGTAATAGTCTCTATTCTGGACTTCAATTCTGTGCAGGGACAAAACATGGATTCTCTGTTGTTTCTGCTGCACAAAGAACTACGGCCAAGTGATGTGAGCAATCTAGGCCGCATTGTGTTACCCAAGGTCAGGGCTAAAACTACAGCTTGACACTCATGTAAAAAAAATTCATTTCTGCCTGCAGCAAGATTTTTGGTAATTTGCAAGCACTGAAATAAATTCCAGTGATCACGTTTTTCTCATATCCTCTCTCACTTCATTGTGAATGGAAGTGCTTGATGCAGAAGGAGGCAGAGCATCATCTGCCATTTCTGGCAGCCAGAGAAGGGCAATCCATAGCAATGGAGGACTTTGATAGTGGAAAGATTTGGACCTTCCGATACAGGTATACATCCTCACCAAGAGCACACTTAGAGCTCTTGTGATGGTCAGCTCTTCTTCAACAGGAGCCTTGACTGTTGTTGCCCCAAGTATCATGGGCTGCAAGTGGGTTCCATGGGCTAATGATACAGTGAATCTTGTGTTTGGTGGACAGGTTCTGGCCGAATAACAAAAGTCGCATGTACTTACTAGAGATCACAGGTATTCTCATTAGATGAGCAGCACATGAGTGCGTTATAGACTGTGAGAAAGACACATGCTCAAGAGTACTTATGCACAACTTTCGAGTGCTATCTGAATGCTTTGTTTTGCTCAGTCTGAGTGTACATCTTGATGATCAATGGGCAGGCTGATGAAACTTACTTGAATCTGTAAAAATTTTGGATACTTTTGTGGATTTTCAGGAGACTTTGTGAAGGCCCATCATCTGCAAGAAGGTGACCTGTTAATCGTGTACAGAAATGTGCAGCAAGGAAACTATGTATGAATATTGCTCCTTGCACTTCAACTCTTGTGTTTCATTTCTGTGCACCCCATCAATCAATGAATACATGCCATTTCATGATCTTTACCCTTTCATGAATGATCACTTCTAAGCAAGCCACTAGCGTACATCCTAACTGATTTTTCTTTCTAACCCAGAATTGCATGCATGAGCTCATAAGCAGATCAGAACATCTAGCTATTAATAGGCTCATTGCTGTTGTTCTGGGATTGTCCAATCTGGTTAGTGACGTGCTAATGTTGGCCTTCCTTGGCAAACTGAGCTATTGGGGAACACACTTGAGGTCCAATCCTTTGGAAAGAGCTAGCCTGCAAAGCATTTCAGTACACATGTGACAGGACATTCCGTTCTTTAACTTCAGCTCAAAACAGGCCTTGTGGGTTCTTGAGTTTAAACCCTAAACCCTAAACCCTAAACATTGACTGGTTCGAACTTAGGCTCCAGGTGCCTGCCTTCCAAGGGTTTACTTGCCAGGGTTTGGAGAGATACCCATAAGTGCCATCTCCACTTTTATATGCCTGTGTGATGGGGTTACAGTCTGGATTTAACTCACTTGAGCTCAATTTGTTTTGCTGTGAGTTCCTAGCAAAGGAAGGTGGAATAGTAGTGATCATAATGATAGTGAGAGCAGGATTGATGTCAGTGCTCAGAGTAAGATTTTAACAGACGGCAGTGAAAATGGACCATGATGTCAGGTGGTTCGAGGTGAGAAGAAAGTGGTTGTTGTGGGAGCAAGGAAGCCCAACCCTGTGAAAGCAAAGACCAATGTACAAGTAGACAGCTGCAGCTGAGCTCAGGGGTGCTGGTGGCGAAAATCATGTTCTCAATAACAAACAGGCCAGGATGTACAGGTCCCTTGAAACATTTTCATCAGAGACGTGATCCAAGGCCTCCCCTGAGATGAAATAGGTACATCTTTTTTTACCTTTCGGTTATTCAACTTTTGGGGGACAAATGAGGACAAACATAGTTTGCTGTTTTGTCATACAGGGTGGTCCATGAGTGTCCAGTACTTTTAACTTTGGGGATATCTGATTGTAACATCCTCCCTAGATTCTAGAGCTTATCATTGGGTACTTTAAGAGCAGAATATTTCTAGACATAGCATTTGGATTATAGTGGTGTTTTGAGGGATTTTGTCTACATCCATGCTATATGGCAAGCCTAGCCTCTTCAAAGCTCCTGATACAAGCTACTAGAACTATGAGATTTATAGAGAACTTTTAGTCACAACATACTTGACGGCTTTACTAGTTTGATACTATTTGTACAATTGCTTTACTTTCTATCCATCTAGACTTCAAATACAGCTGTTAATCCTGAGTATCGAGTATTGCAAGAGAGAGAGGGCCCCAAAAACCCTTGTTTTGGTCTGGTGCAGAACTGCTGTGAAATCATGATCACCTATATTGGTGCATGGGAACTTGAAGTTTTTTGATGAATCTACCATAGGCTGAGAAAGTCAGGATTTGTGTGCTGTTATCCTTGTCAGATCTTTGCTCAGAGAAGTACATTGAATTAACTGACGGTTTCCTAGATCAGGTCTTTCAAGGTCATCACTAGACCTTGTAAGTGATTTCAAAGGTTTTATGCTGGGGGTTTAAGGACATGTACAGGTCCAGCTCCAAAGGTTTTATGCTGGGGGTTTAAGGACATGTACAGGTCCAGCTCCAAAGGTTTTATCATATATTCATCAATCAAGTTTAAAGTTGAGTCATGAATTAAACAACTCAAAGGACTGTTGTATACAACAATCTTATCCTCTTTCTCCCCTGTGCTGTGTCTCTTATGCATTGATGGAAATTCATGCACATTTTTAGAATTGGTTCAAAGAGATTCAACGCATGTGTCATGCAGTTGGAAACTTGGCATCATGACTTAAAACCCTAAACCCTAAACGTATTTAAATGAAACCATAGCCTACCCAAAGTGATATCCTTTGGGAAGGGTTTTGGCCATCAACTAATTGGAAATTCCTTGTGTGTAATATTTTGGAGTTATGTGTAGGGTAAAGTCCTCAGGCGAGGGCATTACCCAAATAAGAACCATTGTGTGGCAATGGTTAAGTGCAGGCCCAATTTTGGTAATGCCCTTGCTGGAGGGCTTTACCTGGTATAAAAACAGACCCAGTGAAGGTGAGGAACTTCTCGAAATGAAATTGCCCACTCAGAAATGCAGATGTGTCTCCTCTCCATTTGAGGAAAAAATTGGGCCCAACAAGCACTCGACATGGCAGTGGTGTTGTATTATCATTAACAACTCAAGGTGCATTTTTTCAATCTTTGCACATTGTGCTTCTTTGCATACCTCGTTACAAAAGGTTGAGAGTTGAGACCAGTGATGTGTGGTTCTTTGCTTTTGTTAAATAAACTTCAGTTTCTGGGTTTTTTTTCTAAATTTTGAGATTTTTTTTAAAAACCTCTGGTTCCAATTTTTTGAAAAATAATTTTATTTTTTCAATAACCTTTGGTTCCAGCTTTCTTAAACTATAGAAATATAAAACCTTGTTACAAGTTTTTTTCAAATTCTTCAATTTTGATTATAACCTCCAATCTTTGGTTTAAAAAAAAAAAAATAAGAAACCAATAAACCTCCACTTTATTAAACTGTAGATTATTAAGCTGCAGATTATTACAAATATTAAACTGTAGATTTTGGCAAAGAAGTTGGGAAATTTCTGCTGTTTTAGTGTAAATTTGACTAAGCTTATACCATTTTTTCCGAAAATCATGCCAAAAAAATTTATATCACAATTTTATAAAGAAAAAAACCATGGTTGTGACATTCTTCATTTTCTAACATCACGACTTATTGTCCTCAATACAAAATGAAGCAATCCTCTCGGAAATTCATCTTCCTATGCTCTCAAGTTGATTCATCATATACCATTTTTGATCCCATTATTAGAGCATCTCCACCGGTGCTCAGTATGTGACCCTGCACATTAAAATGAGATGAAGAAAAGTCAACATATGCCGGTTTAGCTCAGGAAAATAGTTTTCCCCCTACATATTTCTTCAGTTTGCTGAGGCTGGTAAAAAGCGCGGCACAGTTGTGCACATGCTGGAGAAGAGTGTAATAAATACGATCTGATTGCTGCTCCCTGTTTTTGATGATTGGTCAGTCATAATGATTGGTCCAGGTGGTTTGCAATTAGTAGTTCCCAGCTATTTGCAGTCGGTTTCGGTCTTATGGGTGGGGTTGCCAAAAAGTAAAATAACTAAACTTGGACATGAGAAATATTTTTGCAGGGTCACATACTGAGCACCGTGGGGATGCTCTAATATGGTCATTCTAGAAATGTATTTTCAATTTTTCCTGATCATATCTGAATTTCTCTTTCTACAATTTTATCCTACAAAATTCTACAAAATCGTCACAAACCGCCTACAAGATGAGAGGGTGATTAAGATTTTTCTACTTTCATATTTTGAATATTACCAAATTTGGCTAAATACGATGATTGCCACTTGACAAACATCACAAAATTGAAAAAAAAACCATTGACCCTAGTAACCAATGATTTTTCTTTGACAAAAAGATTGGGAAATGTTTGGAAACATGTGTTTTCCTAGTGTAAATTCAAATAATTTTCCTATCTTGAGAACATGAGTTTAGAGCAACAAAACAAACATTCAACACATCAATGACCAACAAATTGGAATGCTTAATTTTTAAAGGTGTAGAAAGTCAAATTTTGCACAATCTTAAAGTGCAAAAGGCTTTGCAGGTTGGTGTGTCCTTCAACATGGTTGACAATGGCAATCATAATAAAATCTATAAAAGCACCAAGAGATGCAAAGGTAGCTAATGCACTAAAGGTGTATTCACATTTGGTGTTACTGACTTTAGTGTTGAGTCCCCTTAACACCATGCTAGTTACTTACATTTACTTACCATAAACATTTTATGTTAAGCTAACATTCATTTAATATTAAACAATTGTCCATTTAACATAAGGTGCCACCTAGGATGTCACCTAGATTTTCATTTAACATTGGCTTGTCTTTGTGTGGAATTTATGCGTTTGGATTTTTGTTATCAAGGTTTGGTTAGTTTAGGGTTAGATGGTTAGAGGTGGTGGTTTTGGTTGTGGCTTGTCTCTGTTTGGAGTTTGTTGTTGTCATTGCATTTGGTTGCATTGGTGTTGCGAGTTGCATTACACAAGGTTTTGTTGTGTCTTTCCTTTGGAGGACCATGATTCAAAGTATGAGTAGAAGGAGTTATGCAAGTGGGGAGAAAAGTGAATGTTTTGGTTCAAAGTTAAAAAGGAAGCATTTTAATGTCACATGTTGATCATAATATGTTTTTTTGTTTTTACGTTTTGCAAGGTTTTTCAAGTTGCTATTTTTTTGCATTAATTAGTGCATTGAGTCTAGGGTTGGTCCTACTTGGTCGTGATGTAGCTATGAAATGGGTTTTAGAACTTCCTTTCTTGCTTCTTTTAAAAAGTGCACCACTTGGATGCCTTGTGCTTGTTAATGTTGGACATCAGCTACATCTCATTTTTGATATATTGAATGGGGATGTGGATGCAATATATGTAATAATGGTAGTGGAAATTTGAATAAATTTCATGTTATTGAACATAGGCATGCTATTAATTCAATTTTTGTTGTGGAATGCAAATGCATCCTACATTTTGTTTTTATGTTTTGTAAGGTTTTTCATGTTGTTCTTTTTTCAACAATTGTCATGCACTATCACATCAACGTTTACACATATCATTGTCAACACACACATAAATCGAATAACAACACGATACCCAAAATAACACATCAACCCAAATCGCCTCCCTATCTAAAGCTAAGGTCCTTATGAGTCAAATAGCAACATAGAAAATCCCCTATGTGAAATCCACCATGAATATTGAACATTTTGGTTCTAAGGTGAAATCACCAATAGTCCAAGTGCAAATGTGAGCCCCATCATTAGTCTCCTAAATGTAGTCCCCCCAATTCCTTAGCCAAATGTGAAACATGTGCTAGGAGAAAACTAAAGGGGCCCATTATTATCAAGCAATAAAAATAGTTACCTAAATCAATTGAATGCATTGTGGGCAAAACCATTTGTCAACCAACTCTTCTTGCAAAGGTGGGATGAAACATCCCATGTGCTAGCCCTTGGAACATCAATCGCAAATCAACATAAGGGCCCCCATGGTTTGCCCACACAACATACAATGATATCCAACAAGAACAATTGCCAAGAAAGGTCAATTTGCCCATCCACATGAGGAAAATGGCATGGTGCATAGTTACGCACATGGTCCTTCCATGTCTAACCATCTTGGCCCTCCAACAACAACACTCTAAAAGGTAATACGTTCTAGACATTCAAAATGATACATTTTGCGATGACATCCAAGGTAGTTGGTGCAATCTAATATAAGTACACAAATGTCCTAGCTCAAACCTATGAACATGAAGTTGATAACCACTTCCACATCTAGTGGCATATCAAAAAGTAGCATGGTGTTGAATTTTACATTGCCATAAACATCACACGCCTTCATAAAATTATTCACTACTCACATGCCTAAAGCCACCCTAAAGGATCATCCAAATTCACCATTGCCGTAACATCTCATCAAATGGAGGCTGGTAGCTCAAGATGAAAACTGAATTAAAAAAAATGGTGAAAATGATGCAAAAGAAGCTTGTTGATTGAACCTATATCCCATGGCTAACCATGGTAATTATAGGTCCCAATCCCTAGTATGGCCTCACACAACTCTTGGAAATCCCCACAGAATGTCAAACCTTGGTTGATGAGAACTTTGGTTGAAACCCCAAACCTACTAAGCATTTTATCCAAAAATGCATATGTAGCTCCTTCTTTATTGTGATCAGGCAATGGCACCAACTCCAACTGCTTGGAGAAATGTTCAATCATAACCAAAACATAATAGTTATGTTGAGGTGTTTAATTCAATGGGCTAGCAAATTCCAAACTCCATTGGTAACCTAACCCCATAATCGACATTTACAACTATCACCATCATCACACATACAACATATAATATGAAAATACCCTAAATGGTACACCACATCCAAACCAACCTCCTAGATGAGGCTAAGGTCCCTATAAGCCATATAACATTACAAAACCACCTAATGGAAATCCACCATGGATGCATACTTTGGTTCCAAGCTAAAAGGACCAGTAGGTTGGGTGCAAATGTGAGCCCCATCATTATTCACCTATTTGAAATCCTTTAAATCCCCAACCAAATGGGAATCACCATGGAATTAACCTTTAAATGAGTTTTACTATTCAACTTTAGGAATTTAGGTCTATTGGATGCACTAAGGGCAAAACCATTTGCCAACTAACATTTCATTCATGAGTGCCATGAAACATCCCATATGCCAACCTTGGGAACATTGATCACAAATCAACATAGTGGTAGTTCCTAAAGACTGTCCACACAACATACATCATAGCCCAACAAGAACCACGGCTAAGAATGGGTCAATCTGGCCATCCACATTGGGAAGATGACTTGGTGCATAACTGCACATGTGGTCTTCCCATGTTTGACCATTTTGGCCCTCCAACAATAACATTCTTGAAAGTAGAACCTTTTGCGCACTATATTAACATGTTTTACAATCACATCCAAAGTATTCGATATTATCTTTTATAAGTAAACATTATCTTTTGGCTCAAACCTTCAAATCAAAAGTTGATAACCACCTCTATAGATAGTGGGATAACGTAATGTATTTTGATGTTGGGCAATTGCCCAATTCTCCATAGCCATGGGTGTAACACATCGAAACAAGGTAGTTCACTACTCATATGCTTAAATCCACACATTAGGATTATCCATGTTGATTGCTGTCATTGCATTTTTTTGGATTGAAGTTGGTAAATTAGAAGAAAAACAAGTATTTTCGATTGGTCTTTGAGACTAAAATTTAATCGCAAACGACGTTTGTGACTAAAAAGTAATCATTTGGTTAATTAATTATTATTTTAGTCATTTATTTTTTCTATATATTAATTATATATTAATAATTTATAACCAAACGATTTACTTAATTGATTATTGTATAAATAATAATTAATAATAATTTAGTTTATTAAATAAATAATTACTTACTTATGTACTTAGTTACATAATTTATAAAATGAAAAAGGACAAAAGACATGAATAAACTTTTTAGTTGCAACATCAAATTTTATCCCATATGTTTGTCCTCCACTTCCATTTTGAAAACAATATAATGACGAGGCTTTGTCCTACACTTTTACATAAAAAAACACTTGTGAATTGGGATGAACCAATCAAAGAAGTTTAACCTTTTAAAGAGTTTAATTCTAAAGGTTAAACTTAAAAGAAAGTAAAAGTATTTATTTACCTATCTACTTACCTACCTAACTACCTACCTACCTACCTAGTCCCACCTACCCACTTAAATATTGATTTAAATTTATTTTGACCAAAATTGAAAAATGTCATGTGGCATATTGCTATTGTGCTATGTGTCACAATTTGAAACCATTAAAAATAAACAATGAAGATCCACCATCCATATTTAAAACCAAAAAAATTAAATTTGTTTCATTTGTCATGTGTCATTATGTAAGTTGCTGATTTTTATGGTAATATATGGATGAATATATGGATGGTGAAATATTTTGTTGACCTTTGACTTCATCCACACTTTCAATTAATGTCTTCTGCAACTTGTCTAATGTAATTAAGCAATTTTTAGCAAGAAATGTGTTTTGCAACTAGAATATAATTGCAAATGATAAATTCTTTTTCCTAGTTTTTCTTTTAGTGCGCCCCCAATATCAATGGGGTCCTTTGAAGGAACCATACATGCCCTTTGTGTCCCACAACAACGGTGCAAAAATTGGTTATAAAGGTAAGTTTACCTCTAAATTCAAGGAATTCTTCCACTAACATTACAAGTGGCATGAACGGTTTGAACCTCACCGACCCCCGCCTTATGAATACACAAATGAAATTGGTCTTTGTCTCAAAAGCCTAAATGTTGACCGTAATGAACCCTAACCTTAATCCGAGTAACCAACCCCAAAACCACCATAACATAGGGTTGATGCATTTATGGTTTAAACTAATCTATATGGATGTTGAACCTATTGCGGCTGATCATTAACCCCTAAAATCAATTTCAAAACTAATTAAAAAATAAATTGTTGTTTGATCTTAGAGGTTGAATTGCACAAAATTAATTTGGTTATAGGTGGAAATAAGTGTGATATCCAATAATAAGTAGGTGTTCATTAACTTGCCCACCCATGCATAATCATTAGCCTATTGTTTGGCTATAAATTGGATGAATTTTTTAACATCCAAATTATGGATGAAAAGTGAAAAAATATGGATGAACATCAATCTGCATCCAAATAATGGATGAAATCCTTTTCCACATGGATAAATAATAAATAATAAATAATAAAATGTTAGTAGGTTCGGAATGGTGCTAAACCTACGCCCTAGGTTTGAAAAAAAATGAAAAAAAAGGAGGCCCCAGAATGGACTCCCCAAAGTTCCATTATCCCCAGCCTCCTTGGAGCCTTGCAAACCTCCCGACCCGCTACACCTAGCAAGTTTGAGGAAGGTGCAAAAAAACTTGGAGCTTAGAACAATGGTGTCATGGAGCTCCACATTCTTACTATCACCACCCTACTTTCCTTTTCTTTTATTTTTCTTGGTGGGGAGTTGGGGTAGCACTTGTGGGTGGTGGTACTTCATCACTCCTACTTCCTAGTGCACTTGCTAAAAAAACTCAATAAGAGATAAAAAGATACGAAGAGAGAGAAAGAAAGGAAATGAGAGGGGAGGGATCCCTTTGTAGGAGTGGGAAGGGCCTTCTTTTGTGAGGTTTATTTTTCACAACTCCAAGGCTAGGTCTTATTTTGTGTCAAATGAATTGAATCCAAGATTTGTGTCAAAATCTTCAACTTTGCTAGTCGAGCTTCTTTAGAATAAGACATAAATGAACAATGTTGGCAACCCAACCAAAACTCTTGCAAAAGTCAACCTATAACACCAAAAAAACAAAACAAACTATGCAACACTTGTTGTTAACTCAAACTCTTGTCCAAAACCAAAAGAAAACCAAAAAACTCAGTGTTATACGAATCTAGCTTAGTTGTAGCACAAAACAACTAGCTAACACTTTTGGTGATTCAAAAAGACTCACACGCATGAATCCAACTCCAAAACATAAAAAATAATGAAACCACAAAAGATATGCAAATGAAAAATTTGTGAAAACACTGAAAATTTGAAAAGCAAAACAACACAATGTTTTGAATCTCGAATCACCAAAATTGACTTGAGATCACACAACAAAGGATCATATCTCAAACATAAAAAAAACTCAAACATGTTCACATTGGAATTGGTTCATAAGTAAACTAACAACTAAACTAGATTAGCTCGACTAATTAGAATTAAGCCTAATTAAGCTAGACTTAATCTTAAAACTAAATAATAATTCCTGGTGCATTCATCCCAAATGTCCACATAGTCATTAGTTACGAGCGGGTGAAATCCTATCCATTGAGCCACGAGTTATGTCCCATAACATGGTTTGAGTAGCCCAGTTACCAGAAAAAAACTCAGCACTCCCGTGGCTCATTTATTTTTTCGATAACCAGTCTATTTTCGCCAGTTATGTAATCCATGGAATTTGGCAAAACCCAATCCGAGGGCTTGACTTCGTGCAAAGATTTGACAAAAATTTGTTCCTACCTTGGTGGCTTGGCCATGCTTGAGGAGCATAAAAGAAAACAAAACAGAGATGTGCCATGCGACTCTTGTACCATGCACATGAACTGTGCTAGTGGTGGTGAATGCCAACATCTTTTTTTCTTTTAGACGTGTTTCTGATGTTGGTCCAAGAGTGCTGCTTGATTGTGTTGCGCACATGTAATAGCCAGTAGCACAAGTTGGCCTGTTGCCCTTTACTTGCCCAGGTTTTTACCCAACAATTGCCCAACCAAATGCTTTTTAAAAAAATAGATTTTAAAATGTAAAATGATTTCAAAAGTTAACGTTTCGTGGTGGTATATATTGTTTTATCAAAATAAGTAGTTTATTTCAAAAGTGGGAAGTAACAAGAATTATTTGAAATATTTTGAGAATATTTTATGTTCATAGTGGAATGTTGAAAATTAATCAATAGGAGAATAGTTGCACTATAGTTAAAAAATATTGGAAATATTTGTTTGAATAAAATTAACTCAAATTTTTTGGCGAAAAGTGCTTCTTTTAGTGTGAATTTGAAAACATAAATCTCAAAAAATTTAGAAAACTTCACTACCTATCATATTGAAAATAAAAACATTTGACAAAATAATCCCTCAATCTTTTTCAATGCATTTTTTAGTCCAATCCTTGTTTTAATTTTTGGGCCTTTATTCTTATAGTTTTCTTTAGTCTATTACTTCCTTCATAAGTTTACGGATATCCATAAATTAAATAAACTAAGCTAGTTTATGGACACCACCCAAGCTTAGTTTATGGACGCAAGGAATTAGTACTCCAAGCTTTGTAGGATGGGGCGTTGCTTGGTCTCAAAGATGCCCTCCAGCGACAAGTGCATTAGGCAGGTGCGGAATTCATCCATCTCCCACTTGAGAAGGGAGAAGTCGGACTCGCCAGTAGTTGTGTTGGCGAAGGTGGTGGCCAATCCACCGAGAAAGGCGCACAGGCATTCGACCCGCGCTTGTTGTGGCACCCCGTCTTAGGCGTTGTTGAAAGTCATCTGCACGTCGTGCTTCTCTAGGGCGGCGTGCAGCACCACATCCTCGTTGTACATCTTGAGCAGGTAGCGGTGACCTTCCTCGATTTGGTCGATGGAATCCTCGAATTAGAACTTGGAAAGATGGTCGCGGTACGGATCGAGCACCTGCTCAATGAAGTTGCTGTGGCGCAGCTTGACGATCTGGTTAGGCATCACCGGCGGGGCATCTTGCTCGAACATCTCATTGTTTTCAACACGTTTAGCGCAGATGTTGCCGAGCCAGGTGACGATGAACATGGCGTATTGGGCGAATTAACTCATGGCCTCCTTCTCGGCTGGTGCGTCTAGGTGTTCGTAGCACAACTTGGGGAACGAGCCCTGGTCCTTAATGTAGAGGACGAGTTCGGCCCGTTCGATGCGCCACTGCTCGAACGTCTCAAACGTCTCAAACTTGTTGTTGGTGTTGTCGGCGTGGACGATGCTGAACATCGTGACCAAAGTGCCAATGAACGTCTGGATGATCGATTCTTGCTGCGCGATCAGAAGCGAGCGACACTATGACATGACGAACGTCTTGTTGATCTCCTCGATGGTGGGCGCAATGACCCACCATTGATTCGACGACACCTTGTCGCTGGCATTAGTCGTCACGTGCTAAACAATGGTGTGACGGTACTGCTTGAGGAAGTTGAACAACATGCCCAGATTGATCCAATGGTTGGTCTTCTTGGGGCATTTCACGTTCATGCGCGTGATCAGGTTCGCCCACGAGCGTAGATAGACTGACAGCGACCACGCCTACTTGGACCACTCACCATCGTACAACATCTTGGCGTCATCCTTGACAACGATGTCCATCTGGTGAGGCGGGCACCACATGCGTAGGATGCGATGCTCTGCCTCGCGGGCCATGCGCGTCAGTAGGCCATTGAGTCGCCCAACCATGGTCGGCTCGCCATTGGTGCCCAAGTTGATCAACTTGCGGCACCAGAAGCCATACAACGCGTCCAGGAACTTCACCAACATGTTGAATGTGTTGAGCGTGGTGTGGCGGTCAAACTGGGGGATGGCAATGAGGTGAAGATTTAGCAGGATGTCGCGGTAGCACACGTGTAGGTCGAAGAAGTGTTGGCCACAGTGGGTACTGCCATTGTCGTTGAGTGATAGCGCCCAGATTGACTTGTCGACGCATAGGTCGGTGATGCGTTAAAGGGCGAACGCGATGCCATCACAAACATACTGGCCGACGATGGTGTCATTGATTCCACCCAGCTTGGATAGGCTGCAACGCTCCTTGGTATGTTGCATCGCAACCGCCACTTGGTGGAACGAAATTCCTGTCGAGACATGGTCCATGGCCAGCTCGTATCGCATTGTGCTTTTGATGGTGATGACATACTCGTCCTCGTCGACGTTTGCCACATCCTTGACGAACATCTTCATCACCAAAGTTTTCTGCTTGGCCTTGGTGGCGACCTTCTTGGCGATTGCGGCAGCCGCGTTGCCATCCTCGTCGTCATCGTCGTCGTCAAAGTTGATGAGCACCTCGTCGAGTTAGAAGAACAGGTCGGAGATGATGACATCGATGATGGGCGTCGACACATGGAATGTGAGCGAGTCGGACCCTGAGTCAACATACTGGTGCAGCATGTTGGCACGGTTTGTCTTGCCATTGAAGTGCGTGCGCTTATCTTTGTTGGACAACACGCTGTACTTGGCCCATAAATCGACATGCTGCAACTCGTGGTGACTACGGTAGTTTTGCGACGTGAATGATGTCCAGTACTTGGTGTCGTTGCATGAGCTGCGCTGGCGCTTTTCGCCAGCGTGCTCATCACCAGCCTTGACCTTAGTGCGGCCAAAAAAGGCACAGAAGTTGCAGCGCACCGACGTGACGTGCTTGTTGGCCTCCTGGCGATCTTTGGTCCGAATTGGAGGCAATGCGCCGGCTGAAACGGCATGGCAGGCTTCTTCGACATTTCAAGCCACTGACGTTTGTGAATGGCACCGGTGCATAACCCGTGCTGCGCGAAACCGCGGGAAAACAACCCTTCTTAGTTTATGGACGATGCCGGAGCTTAGTTTATGGATATTCGTAAGGGTTTCTTCCAAATCCGTAAACTTATGAGGCCAGGCCTAACCCCACAAAAAGTGGAACTGGCCCCATAGCTAGGTGCTTGTCCCACAAAAATGCTTGAAAAAAAAGTGCTCCAATACAACGCAAAGACTTGCTAGGTGCTTTTCCCACTTTTGGGTTTGCTGGTTCCACTTGTGATGCTAATGGATGGTTGGGAACAATGGAGCTACATGAATCAATGGTGGACAACACGGGTTAGACTTTAAATAGGCCATCATAGAACCCATCCCCAACCAAGGGATGGGCGCCTCGCCCATAATAGAGGAAAGTGCCCCTCTTCAGAGAAGGCAATGTTATGCTTTATGATGGACCCTCCTCCTCCATAAGTCAGGGAAATTTTGCCAAGTTTTGATGAAATGTGAAGCAACATGGAAAGCTTGATAAAGGTTTGGTTTGGTTTGGTTTTTTTTTTTTTTTTTTTGGTTGTAAAATTAAGTTAAAGTTATTGGAGTTATTGGAGTGCATGCAATCGTTACATTGGAAATCAATTTGGTTAGCATTGACAAATTATTTTCCTATAGTAGACAGATGAAGATGTCAAAATTGGCAGATGATGTGGGTTTGCACTTTGGGGGATACCTGCCTAACCCAGGGCAAGTCTTGTGGCTGGTGTTGTTCCCATTTAGACCCATGGACCCAATTCTTTTAAACTTGAACCTGGCCTGAGATCCGGACTGATCAACATTGGTTTGCACAGCATAGTAATTCCCTCTAGTTGTTTGATGCCCTTGTTTATGGTGCATGTTCCAAGCAACTCTTGGCACTTTTAATAATTTTGGAATGCTATTTCAATAGGGTCATAGTGAAAATGATGTGGTAAGGATAAATAGAATAAATAATAAATAACTCATACAAAATAATAATAATAATAATATTTTTTGTGATTAGCCAATGAGGGATCAACATTGAAGCCTATTACATATTATTCTGGATGAACTAAGAAACCATATGTAAGCCCGATGCTCTTCTCCAGTTTGGTAAAGAAGCAAAAATTTATGAAAAGGTTGGAAGTGCAAGTATGTATGTCAAAAAAAGACAAGTCGGCATTGACAAAATAGAACAATTCAATTGCCACATTCTTAGTATGGATTAATTACACCCTCAAGTACAGGCTGATGCATCATGAACAAAGTGCTTTACAAAGCTTTTTCTCCACAATTGATCCTGTCAAAGTATGGAAGAGGTGGGGAGCTGGGTGATCTTGCAAATCCATTCCCTTATAAAAATTTCTAGTTTTTCAAGTGTTGGCCAATAAATGAAGATGTGCCAAACTTTATATAAAAAGAAAGCACCATGAAAGGGAGAGAAAAAGAAATGAGGGGCAATGGTTGGCAAAACATATTGTGGCGCAAATGCATCTCGGGACACATACATACCATGCGCACACAATCAACAATAGATTGGGACACATAATGTTTGCATGACCATCCTTGGGTTCCATCCATATTCCAATTTACAGTTTGAAAGGATAGGTGAAAATTGTCCTTCTTATTCAAGGCAGTTGTAGTACACCCATGAAGAGCATCACACAACAAGTGTGTTTGAGAACAATCTCCTTAAATGGGAACATAATTGCCATATAAATGATATGCTAAGAATAATACATAGTCGAATGAATACCGTAGTAGTTCCTTGGACACATGTTTGTTGAATAATTAGTTAATTTTGAGGTTTCTGTATTTTTGACAATTAATATATTCCCAAAGTATTCTATCAAATTCTTTACTTTCTTTCACAAGAATTTTTTTTTGGAGAATTTTAACATTTTTGAAAATAATATAATTTAGTGCCAAACTAGCCCAGTCACTATTGCTATGAGAAATTAGTTCTTTGAATGGGGTTTTAATTTTTAAGCTGATAAAAATAAGAAATTATACCAATAAATAAATAATTAGGCTTTTCACACAACTAAAAAATAAGAACCCTAAATAATAAGAACTGACCAAATATCCGACGGGGTTATGGTGAGAAATGTGATACTTGCCCAATATTGGTTCATATGGAACTTTTTAATGACGTATTTGGCCTTTTCGATTGTTTCATGTATCCATAGCAATTTGTCTACAAGAAATATTGGTAGCAAAACCATTCATTGGTTAGTTGACAAAGAGGGCAAGGAATGGGAAACCAACTTTGAATTACCCAATGTTGTGGAGTGAAAATAACTTTCTAAGTTAACTAGTTTGTTGGGGGCGTTCTTACATAAAAAAGGATGTTAATTAAACTTGAGACTAAGCACTAATAGGTGGCCATTTTATGAATGGAATTTCCAAGTGAGAGATTATGTATTCATGAAGGTTGTTATGGTCTTGAAAAGTGGACAATTTAGGTGATAAACTTTTGAGCTTCATAATTTTTTGTTGTTGCCTTTTCAATTTTTGAAGCATGTGAAGAGTGATAAAATTCAACAACATGGGCTAAACATATTAAAACATGACTAAACTTTAAGTGCAAAGATATTATAATTACGAGCGTTGTCAATCACACTTCTTCTTTTTTTCTCTATGTTCTCAAATATCAAAAACACAAAAAATAAGGCTCCAAAGACATGCCTTGGGGATAAACTCCCAAATGAGAAAAAATGGAAACCTTTTTCATACTAAATTGAGTTTCAACAACAAATAAACCCTTACACAAAACTAATGTTTGTAATAAATACTTAACATGGGAAGTTACATTGTTCCCATCATAACTATATTGTTTCCATCAACATGTATAATGTGGTTTCGGATCAAACATTTTGTTTTCCATGGTTGAAATTTTCAACCTTTTGTCGCACACACTATTTAAGCAAGCTAAGAGTGGATTTTAATTGGAGAAAAAAAATGAGAATTACAAAATTTTGTTGAAAATAACTTCAACATATGATCTCATTTGCGTCATATTATTTTATGTATAAAAAATAATGCTATTAGGTTATGTTAAACTATTGTTTCGTAGGTGAAGTTTATGGAGTTATTGCTAATTGTTAGAGGTTGGTGATGTGCACTTGATGAATGGTGTGGAAACATTGTTTTAAGGCAATTAATTGGGCTTAAGATCTAAAGCATGATAAGTTGTTGGTGTGATTCATGAAAGTATAATTTGGAGAGTGGAATTCATGGTGTGAACAATCAAAGACATAGAGGCTGATATTGAGAGGAGTCAAAAGAGTTAGATCATAAATGAAGGAAGTAAGATGCAAGTGGAGAGTTGATGCTGAGCTTTGTATGTTTATGAATGTGTTTGAACTTTTGAAAAGTGGACATAAGGAACAAGAAGAAATTGACAAATGATGGAGGGGTGGGGCTAAGTGTTCACATGAGGAAAACACATGAACACTATCCTATCATATTTTATTTTATTTTTGAAAATTGAGATCAAAAGTTTCTTTTTGAAATCAAGAACTATACAACACTCGCAATTACTAGTGTTGGGCAGTTCTTGACTTTTAAGAAAATAAATAAAATAAAACCTCCAATTCTAGTTCTAAAAAAATTAATTAGATCAATTCCAGTTCCAAATACTAGTTTTTAAAAAATGAAACTTGGAATCCGGTTCTGGGCCTGGTTCTTCCAAAAAAAAAACAAATTTAAATCCCAATTCCAGTATTGGTTTTGGTTCTAAAAACTCGGACCCTTGATTGCAAGGAAACCTGACCAAACCCAGTGGTTAACTGTCAGTTAGCCTCTGGTTAGCCCCCAATTCTAGTCCTTTCTCCCCCCCCCCACACCCCAGTTAGACTTATTAAAAAACCTGCCAAGTCTAAACAGGGTTTAGGGTTTAGGGTTTAGGGTTTGTGTGTATGTGATTTGATGGAAAAACTGAACTAGGGTAGCCTGCCCTAAGACCGAGCATCACCTAAGACCGAATATTTTATTAACATCTTACTCATCTCTTCTTCCTTTTGAGTGATTTAAAACGTTACGGGAGCGCTAAATTGAGCTCTCCAATTCGTCCTTGAACAGCACACGCAAAGGAGTAATTATAGGAGAGCAAGAAGAAAAATAAGCTTTTCAAAGTTATAAATTGCTTTTTTTTTCTTCTCTTTTCTTCTCTTCTACCCCTCTTCATTTCAATGCTCATAACTTTCTCATTTCTTGTTCAAATTAAGTGATTTAAAGTGCTATAACAGCGCAACTTTATGATCTACAAATTATCTTTGAACCATAACTGCATAGAGTGACTTTCAAAGACTTTTTTTGGGTGTTCGGTAATAGTCTTCCAAGTGTTCGGTGGCTTTTCGTTTCCACCATTTGACCACCCCTGCTTTGGAGGGTCACATCTGACTCATTTCTTCATGTTTTTAAACGATTCAACATTCTGTGGGTGCCCAAATAGTAGGGCTAAAATTCCTCTCGGGGCATGAAATTCAACGGAGCACTCTCCTGAAATTCTCAGACCTCTGAGACACCAAGTGTTCGGTGACCGACCGGGCTACCCTATATGTGATGGGTTGAGGGTTTTAGGGTTTAGTGTCTTCTTCCTTAAGAAGGGGATGAATGATAAGTAACCAAACCCTTTCCAGGAACCCACAGAAAGAAGAAGAAAACTCCCATTGGTCCCATGCAATTATCCAGAATTTTGACCAAAATAAGGGGGATCCATGTTTGCATACAAAAATATCATGGAACTTGGGTTAAGGAATCAGCCATGAAGTAGTTCATTTTCACCAACAATTCCAAGAGGAACAAAGTTTTGGAACCTTCAATCAGCCTCTTGATGATGGGAAGTTTTGTTGCTATCTAGTGTTGCTATCTAGTGAGTGTGTGTGTGTGTGTGTGTGTGTGTGTGTGTGTTTTCTTTTTCTTGGTGGGTTTTGATACTGATCCTCACAAGCTTGTTTTGAGCTTCAGAGAAAATTTAGAAAACAAAATGGGTAAGGTAAATAATATAGATGAAGAAGCTAGAGGAAGAAAACAATTGGAGATCCACTTTTGCAAACAGAGGCAATGGTGTGTTGAAGAAAGCTTGTGAACTGTCAATCTTATGTGACACTGATGTTGCAATTATTGCATTCTCCCCGACCGGAGAACTTCTGTACAATTGCAATACCAGGTGCAATGTAAGAGTATGTATATATGCACAACAACAACAAGAATATCTGCACTCTATGAGTTACCAGAAGAAGAATAAACTATTTTGTTCTTGGGTCCTGATCAAAATTTGTTTTACTGATCAACAATGAAAATCTCTTACACCTGCAGACTGTGCCTTTGATTGTGTGGTTTGTTCAAGTTCTCATATTCAAAGAGAAATTCTCCTTGATTCGCTTAGTGGTTTGTTCATCAACAGTGTTGCAGATGTGATCAAAAGATTTGCAGATGTGGATCCTTAGCATCACGCTGAAATGTAAGCATAGGGGTGACAATGTTGTTCTCCGGCTTAAATTTATTCTCTGCAAATCGATTGCTGGTGCATGGATCTGACATTGGTAATGGATCTCTGCAATGGGTAATGATCATTTGAAAGTTTAATCTGCTAAAAACTGATTTGAATCTGATCTAAATTAGGTGTTTTGTTTGGTGGGTGCAATGGAAACTGTTACAGTTTGGAACACCAAATCTTACGCTTGGAAGCTCAATGCAATATCTCATTGAAAGATCAATATGCCAATTGCTACAGGTATCAAGATTTTGTCTACCCTGGTGCTTCCAGAGTTTTCTGGGCAACAAACTTCTCTTCTCACTCTGTTGGTGCAATTGTCACATGTGGGCCTAAGTACTGTTGGATTTTTTGTTTGATAAGCAATCTTATGATCCATTCTTGCCTAGTAACTATTAAAACTACAAATGATTAGCAAATGACAAATATGATCATCTCTGCAGTTTTGTCTCCTTCTGCATGCCACTACTGCTGTGCACAAGAATGACAACAGGCCAGAGAATGATGAGGTAAAAGACCATCATCCCAGCTACCCCAACCATGATCAGGAGAAGCAATTTGCTTCATGTTCTTCAAACAAATTCATCAAGCAACCTTTGCAACAACAGGCCAGAGAACGATGAGGTAAAATCATGCAAGCTACCCACAACCATGATCAGACAGGAACAAGTCAATTTGCTTCATGTTCTTGCAACATCATCAAACAACCAACCTTTGCAAAATCATCAAACAATCAACTGTTGCTTTGTGGTTGGGTACCTCATGCAGGTTTTAGATGTCAAGTCTCTTCCTCTGAGTGCCACAATTGATGAGGATATGTTCAATCCACCAGCTCCCAAAAGATGAGTGAATAGATGAGGTTTTTCCAACCTATCACAAGGTAAACTTTCCAGCTTGATTTTCATTGGTTTGTGCAGCCAGTCTCCTGCTTTGCAAGCTACTTTCCTTGGATCTGGTTAATTCTATTCAGATACCTGATAACGAGTATCATATCTTCATTGCCAAAAAGTACTGACAGCTTTTCCTGATGAATTTGTTTTTGGGTGCATTGTTGATGATGGAGGGATGGATATACAGAGCCAGAGCTTGAGGAGGTGTGAAATTTGAAAGTTGGCCTGAAGTCCAATAAGAACCTCATCAGTTTCACCCTCAGGGTACTATCGGTGTTGTTGGCATGACACCATCTACATGTGCAACAGCAGTGAGGTTCCTGCCACAAATTGAAGTCCAACAAGTAGCTCCACTTCAAGCAGTTCCACCTATTATCACTGCATCTGGAATCACACCAGGTGAAAACTTCCAGGATGGCATATACATGAGGAACAAAGGAACCACATCTCAACCTCACCATGCAAGTTTCTGGCATTTCTGTGCAATCAAGCAGTTCCACCTATTATCACTGCATCTGGAATCACACCAGGTGAAAACTTCCAGGATGGCATATACATGAGGAACAAAGGAACCACATCTCAACCTCACCATGCAAGTTTCTGGCATTTCTGTGCAAGCAGCATATGATAAAGCATGTCATCTCAAGCAAATTGAACATGCCAATCAGAGTGCAGATTGCAAGAAAGCCATCAGAAAAGATCAAGGCTTTGGAGCAAGCCTGTGGTCAGCCTTTCCTGGCTGCTCAAACGGCAATAATTTCGCTCAGGGAACTTTTGAGGGTGATGATGGTCAACACCCCCTGCTTTAAGATGTCTCCAATGGGTCGTGGTTACCAGGGATGTTTTGCTCACCAGCACAACTCAATATTAACATGGCAGTGGCTGCGATGCAAAACAATACATAGAGAAAACTTATAGTACCCAATCAATTACATTTGATCAGACTTCCTTTTGGATTTTAAAACTCACAACACTATGGCCAAAGAAGGCTCTATTTTTCCTCCCACTTTTCACTCATCTCAAAGCCTAACTGAATCATCTTCCTGCCAAGATGATCACCTAATGTCGAGATACTGCATAACTAGCTGCAAAACATATCAGCATCAAATACTGGTCCAACAATTTCTGTCAAAATTCATTACGAAACATGTGTTTGAAATTTATTCTTCTGTCTCAGGCTCCTTCTCAGGCTCTTCCTCCTCCTCCTTTTTGTCATCCTCCTCCTCATCTTCTTCAGGAGGATCGGCTGGCAATGGCTGTGGCAGTGGTGTCTTCATAGGGCTGAACTGAGGAAAGATGTCAGGTCTCCGCCCAGGTCGGGGTCGATCCCATTCCTGGCCACCCATAGCAAAACACACATAGTCCATTAAATCTAGCATTGATTTACCAGCCAGAGGAACACTTAATTAAACAAGACATTCAATAAGGCCTTTGACCAATACAGAAAGAACTACAGAGCTCACTTAGGTTACTAGATGAATTTCTCAACGTAAACTGTTGCACATTGAATACAGAAAGATAAACAGAATATCACAGACAAACAAGGAATGGACAACAAATAGGAGAGTTGTACTGTCCCAAGCTGCAAGGCCACACAGGAGCTTAGAATGGTGTCTACAGTATATCCAGTTGGAAAGATCTTTCCATAAAGAAGGGGCATTTACTCTTCCAATGGAATGCATAAAAGGATCAAACACCCAGTTGCCTATCCCTTCCTTGCTTGCAGGGAACTCTAGAGAAATCCAATTATGCTCTTGAAGATAGGGCTCTGCAACCCTAAGGACACTCCCAAAACCCTAATTTTTTTCAGCTGGCACATCTCAAAACATGATTCCTCTTCCACAAAACTAAAACTCTAATCATCCTCAGACCCGCACGATGTAGCAACAGCGACCGCAATCAAAAACCCAGCCCTAATCATCCTCCTGTTTTCTTAAGCCAAAATCCCACCAAAGAGACGAACAAAAACCTTTTTTTCTCGGACAACGAGCTTCCAAAGGAAACAAGATCTAGGGCAACGGAGGGGAAAAAATTCCTTACCAAAGGAAAATCAAGAGGCGACCGCCTGGTCATCTTCTCTTCATCAGGAGCCATCCCTCGAGCCACTCCTCCTACTCGTCGCTCGCTATGCACCATACGGTTCATGTCCCTTCTCCTCATCATCCCGCGACCAACAACAAGCCGCCTCACTCCATCATCATCCTCCTCGTCCATTCTTCTCTCTCCTCTTCGTACCGGTCCACTCCCCACACCACGATATCTCCACGATTGCTGCTGCCTCCAGCATGCGACAGACGGACGACAACTAGAAGAACAGGCTGCAGAAGGCGAAGAAGCAGAAGAAGAAGATGCAGGAGGAGGAGGCCTCACCGGCATCATTACACATGCACACGAGGAGCCGCAAGACAGAAGAGTCGCCATCGCGGCCATAATCTCTTCTCTCTTTCTCTCTTTCTGGTCTCTTCTCTCTTTCTCTTCTCTAAACCCTAAACCTCTTCAGTTCTCTTCCTTGGACCCTCAACCTCATCTCTTGTCTTCTCCGAAGCTCTTCTCTTTTCTTCTTCTTCTCTTCTTTAAACCCTAGACCTCTTCTCTTCTCTTTCTCTTTTCTTCTTTAAACCCTAAACTTGTTCTCTTCTTTTTTCTTTCACTTCTCTAAACTGCAAAGCACTGCCTGGATTTTTCCTTTGTATTTTCAGCTCACTTACCTGCCTGCCTGAAGAAACCTCTTTTCAGCAAGGTACCAGCCAGGCTGTACTGGGATCTTTCTGACCACAGGCCCTTCTCCTCTACCGAATCTCTAAATCTCCTCTTTAAATTGGCTTCTTTTAAAAATAAAAAAATGGCTAAAACTCATGTGTTTTCTTACTTTTCAAATCGCCAAATTTATATATATTTAAAATATCGCCATATTTCTCTATTGGGTTCTAGCACATAACCAGGACAAGGTTTTTTTTTCTCAAATTCCTCAAGTCGACTGCAAGGATCCCCGGCATTAATTGGCATTATTGGCGACTGCCCTAGGTGGGCTGTAGCATTTTTAGAAAAGTCTTATTACAGGTGGCGACCTAGGAATTGCCTAGCTCTAAATGTGGCTAATTTAACTTTTCTATTTCGAAAAATAGCGAAAATAACCTTTTAAATTTTTTTTCATTTTTTTTTCACTTTACTATATAAGTAAATAAAAGCTGCGAAATTTCGCCACCAAAAAAAAAAAAAAAAAAAAAAGCTGAGCCAGAAATGTGAAGGAAAATCAAACTTTTTTTGAAACTTTCATATGGACCTGTTTATAGCCAAATTTGGCTAAACTGTATTATGGATCACCAGTTCATTTGCATCACAAAGCCCAGTCTCAAACTTGCCTTGTGATGAAGGATGGATGGTAACTGGCCAATAAACAGTTTTCTGTTGGGTTCAAGTTGTTCTCTAGGTAACCATCCGAGACACTGATTTTCTGGGGTGGTGAATTTTTTGCCATTTTGGCAAAACAATTTTTTTGAAAAGATAACATTCTGACACAATTTCCCTGTTTTTTAAATTAAAATTTCCACCCCACAAAAAAATTATTTACGAAACTAATCGCTACAATTG
Organism: Sphagnum contortum; assembly: GCA_963920785.1. Classification (NCBI taxonomy): domain Eukaryota; kingdom Viridiplantae; phylum Streptophyta; class Sphagnopsida; order Sphagnales; family Sphagnaceae; genus Sphagnum; species Sphagnum contortum. The sequence goes on along the minus strand of OY987290.1, from coordinate 596,150 downwards.
CCTACCATATGTTAGGGTGCTTAAGATTTTCTACTTTGATATTTTGAATATTCTCGAATTTGGCTAAATATACTTATCGATGCTTGTCACTTGAGCAACATCAAAAAATTGGAAAAAAAAATCCTTGTGTAGCGACATGGTGGTTCCTTCAATTGTTTTTTATACTAACTACATACATTTATTGGCAAAATTCTATCAAAAAGCGAAATTGAAATATTAAAATATGAAAAAAAGATTTCAATCTCCAAAAGTGATGGGGAAAAATAGTTTAAGATAGATAGATTTTTACGTTTGATTTTTTTGTGTGTAGCCACAATATAGAAGGATTATTCATGGTTTATAATTTTATAATCAAAATTAATTAATTTTTCTGAGGGATAATGCCATTTTTTTTACATTGTCCCTTGGATGATATCAATTTTGGTTATAAACATAAATTCCTAGCACTAAAGACGTCAATTTAAGGTGCACTAATAATTTAAGGTAGTTGAAGGTTCTATGTAACATTGGTGGAGATGTTTTGAAATCTTGCCAAGGAAACAAGAAAAGTGAAGGACAATGTTGCACTTGATTCCTTTAAATCATCAATCCTTGCAAGCCCAAATGAAGGGGGTGTAACCAAAAGAGAGGGTGATGTGACAAAACAACAAACTTGACTACCAATATGGGCCTAAGCAAAGTTGTATTTTTTGATCTTTTGAGACAAACCACAACCCTTGACCCTTTCTCTCACTTCTCATCACAGAATATTCCTACATGCATTCACTGATCTTTGAACCGAAACAACTCATGCACACACCAATCGGCAGAGCGGATAACCGAATTCAGAAGTTACGCTTTGCATTTCATGAAAATGGCCAAAGAGTACAAGGTTTCTGACTCCAGTGTATTCATCAAAGATCAAACACCTATTAAGGTATAGCCTTTGAGGTCAAAGCTCTCGGTGCTCACTCGATCCCTTGAGCCTCTAACCCGTTCCCCCACAAAATGCAACAATGCAGCTTTCCTTCACTCTTCTTGACTGAAGACCTATGACCTGGATATTCTCGGGTCCTAATGCATTCTGAAACACCTGATTCGGAACAACAGATACCCGGCTATTGCCGCTCAAAGGGACTGACTCTCATGCAAAAATGATCAGCAGACTTTTGGTTTCAAATCCTTTTTTCACTCCCACTCTATACACTCATTCTATCCACCTTAAGATACCCCTTTAGGTCACTAGTGCTCACTCAGACAACAACTAACAACACAAATGCAAGATACCGCAACCCAAGCTCCCCATCCCATATGCTCATTCTCCTCAATATGCCCCCCCCCCCATTCTAAGGCTCAAATCCCTCAATTCCTCATCATACCTCGGCACCAACCCTTCATAAGTGCATTCACAACTACTTGGCCAAGTTGCTGACGCAACGGAAAATTTCAACAACTAGCCAAGTTGTCTTCAAAACAGAACCTCCCCATCTCTAGTCCTCTGCAAACTCCCAATCTATTTATCCATCAGCCTCCCTATCCATCTCCCACCTTTGTCACCTCTACCACCAATCTACCTAGCATTGCCACACCCTCTTCTTCCCCTGAAGCTCTCCTACTCTCCAGTTCTACCTCCACTGATCTGCAAGCTCCCCAGCTTTTCTCCTCGCCTCAGCTGATCAGCCATCAGTTCATCTTCCCAACCTATGCCCGTCGTCGTTCCTTCCACCTAGCCCTTTTCAATGCAGCTCCACTCCTCCATCCATCGCACCGCCTCCTTTTTGTACTTCATAACACAAAGACCAAGAGAACAACCTCCCCATGCATTTCTTACAGCAATAATGGAGAGATTCCCACTGCAAAAAAATGACGGTTAACAAAACAAAATTAACCTCAAAACATGTTGTGTTCACATCAGTGTGGTGACCTACTGTTCGGTCACAGGGGGACTACACACCCTTGTCAAGCTTTGTCTTGCTCGTTGTTCAAGCCTTGTCCTGCACGTTGTTCAAGTCTAATTTTTGGAGTATCATGTGGTTCTATTTTTGTATGCATAGTTTGTGTCCCCCCACCCTTAAAATTAAAACTTATTTCAAAAAGTTATTATTATTATTATTATGTTATGTTGCCACCCAAATTTGAATCACAAACTTTAAGGATATGGCTAACATTACCCACCAATAGTGTGATTTCTAACAATTTTTGTAGTGTTTTTTCTTTTTCACAGAACATGGGAAAAAAATCAGAAGTGTTTTATATGTTTTATTTTTAGTAAACTTTAGAAGGATGAGTAAAATTCTATACATCATATTTAATTTATTGTTAGATTTGGTTAACCTTCCTATGGATGATTACCAATTTTTCTACACCTCCCTATGGATGATGGCCACCTTGGTTACAAACAAAAATTCCTAAAAATAACACAATTAAACATTCATAAAGGCTCCTATAGGTGCCTGTGCTCATAAGAAAGGGTATTAATTTAAGCCAAAAGTCATAACTAATTTTAGGAATAGAATTTGCATGCAAACAATGAGATAACTAAACATGCATTTGAGAGGGCTTATTTTTTGTTCCTTGGGGGAAAGAGTTCGTCGGCATATATATTTTATTTTTTATATTCCCACCATATTCTTAGTGTTTTCCCACATGTTCCCAATGATGTTCTTAATGTGTTCCTCACAAGTATGTTCCCCAAGCACCACAAATTTATCCCATATGGTTTGTCCAAAAAATTCCCATTTTCACCTATATAGCTAGCCCAAAAGGGGAGGCACCATGGCAAAACACTAAATAGTTGCAACATACTAATTGTACATTAAGATCAACATAGATGTAAACTGATGTTTGGAAGGACAAACGTTTTTGAATTTTTGGTATTACCTTACATTAAGGTCAATTTTATAATTAAATAATCTTCAAAATAATAAAATGAAATATTGGGAACATATAAAATTGACAATTAATTAAAAACGAATTAATATTTTTGAAAAAAAATAATTATTCATTTTTGTGAATGTGGAAATTGACCCTAGGCCATAGTATACCCAAACTATGGTTGATATTTTAACTATGTTTCTTTCACAATATTTTCAAGGGAAAAAAATGCATTGGTCAAAATCCCCCCCCCCCCTATATTTTTTCATTATGAAAAAATGCAATGAGTTGCTACTAGCATTGTAATTAAGTTTTTGAATTGCAATGATCGTTTGCAACCCATTACAACTTAATGTGTTTTTATGATTGTGAATGCTATTAGATAAATCACATGAATTTCAAAAGATGCAATTCGTCGTATGTGAAACTATCTACATATGTAATTCATTTACTTTAATACAACTATATAAGAACAACTATTGTGCAACTTTAATGTGACTAATTTTGCAACTACTATGGTAATGTCAAGTTGATGTTACTTTTCATTAAATCCATCAAAATCTAACACATGGCACTATGAGGATTTTTTTGGTGAAAATTATTTTCTTTTTGAAATATTGATTTCCATCATCCATTATGATTGTTTATTTTATATGGTTTTAAATTATGACATGTGGCGCAATTGAAAATTGTCATATGGCATATTAATTGAAAATTGAAAAATAAAATAAGTAACTAATTATGTAAGGTGCAAATAGACAAGTTCAAAAATATGTTGGATAAAGTTTGTTGGAGGAATATTTAATGTCTCCCATATATTTGAACCAACAACTCAAGGGGCCATTAGTGTTAATTAAAATTTAGTACTCTTGTATTGAAGCCCACACATAAAAGTTAGGCCAATTTTGAATTGGGTGTTTTTATTCTCATATGAATTATGCATGTTGGAATGCTTCAAATTGCTAAAATATTTCAAAAGAAAGTTATTTTGGTTCTCTATACATTAGAGACCTTGATGGCCCACATGCCAAGTTGTTAGGTAAAAGGGAAAGAGGAAAAAAGAAAAGAAAAGAAACAAATATAGCCATTGCCTTCCATGTGGCAAGTGGGGGATGAAAATTTTAAACATTTGTCACATGGATGGTAAGGGATTCCTTTGGAAGACAAGGTAACATGGCTTCTAATATTTGACCAATTGGGGTTTCCAAGGGTGGATATTAAAGGACTAGTCTTATATTTGGATGATATTAGTCAATATTTTATAGTTTATTGATATTTATTTTATAATATTTGATGGCATGGTTTTCAAGAGTCATAATTTTCTTTGTATTGTTAAATCTCAATTAAAATAGTTTGAAAATAAGTTAGTAAAAAATAATATGTTATTTTGGTTAATTCAAAATCGATTCAATGTGAATGAGGTTTTGAATTTTTTTGTTATGTGTGTGTGGGGGAGAGGACCTTATGTTAAGTGTTTCAAATTAGTTTTGGTGATTTGAGATTCCAAAACACACCATCTTGTTTTCCTTGTTAATGCAAATGCTTTTGAAAGTTGATTTGGTTGTTTGTGTCACTGGTGGATTCATGTTTGTTTCACTTTTCAAATCAAAGAGCTTTTTGATATAATATGCTATGAAAGTGTTTTGTTGTTTAGTTTTTGATTATGGACATTGATATGTGTAGGTGTTGATATGGTAGTGCAGGACAACATATATTGCCATTTGTGTGCAAAATGCTAAATTTTATGTGTTTGTTCATGAGCGTCTCATGAAAAAGATTCAAGGGAGTTAAACATTTTCATGGATCAAATATTTGAACTACCTTAGCTTCCAACCATTTCATTAACCATTCAAAGTATGTATTTGATAAGTGGGTAAACATAAACTAAATAAAAATGTTGCCACAAATATGAACGTCCGGTGTTTCAAAGTGGAGAAAGACAATTACTTGTGCAATTAGCATTGCAAACACAAACATGTGATATCCTATCAAAAGAGTTGAACATAATCAAATGGAACCAATCAATAGCTTTAAGAATGCATTCAAAACATTCTTAGAATGGCAAAATCCAAAGAGATTTCAAGAGAGGATATGATAAGAATTTTGTTCAAAATAATTAATGTAATGAACATTAAAAAAATTATTCAATTTTTAGTCCACATAATTTGAACAAATCCATTGTAACTTTGTGCATTGCAGAATATGAAAATACATATAATGGATTTGTTTTTCAAAATTGTGAGGTAAGTGGATTGGCGATCTTCTCAAGTAGGACTTAAGCCAAGTTTGCCTATTAGGCAAAAAATGAAGTAGAATTTCTTTGGACCTGGTATATAGTCCAGCAACATTCTAAAAGCTATGGTATTGACATTTTGATTGGCCCATAACCCTTTTTTGCTGGGTTAAGTTGGAAATATTTACCAGTTTGGTAGGGTAATAAAAACATTTATCAATTTGGTGGGGGTATGTATGTATCTTATTATTGACAAGTGGGTATATCAGGGTAAATCACTTACCTATTCGACATTCATTTTAGGGTTTGGGGGGGGGGTTTAAGGTTGTTTTTTGTTTGTTCCCGAAATGTTCTCACCAAATTCCCAGTGTGTTCCCCAAGTTGTTCCCAATAGCACTTCAAGTTTATCCCATATTGTTTGGACACAGTAGTACCTTGGCCATTTCAAAACATGTTCATTGAATAATTAATTAATTAATTAAGTTTGAAATTTTAATTAAAAAAATGAAATATTCCAAAATATTCACTAGTATCCTTCACAATGTTTCTTGATTTTAAAGAAATAATTTTGGAAAAATTTCAACATTTCTGAAATAATATGATTAATGTCGAATTGGCCAAGGTCCTAGGGTACTCATATTTTGAGGAAGTTAGTGAATACTCCCTAACGAGCTCAATTAACGTGTCCCTATTTGTGCCCTATGCAATTTTACAAAAATATTTGAGTAATGTTTTGCCAAAAAAAAAAGAGAAAAAAGTGCAATAAAAAGATATTGATTTTGCAAAAAGTAATCAAGAAGTAGATTAGTGGTAGGTATTAATCAATTCTTGCTTCCCAAAAAATTGGTATGGGTTCGAACCAATGTTGGGTGGGTAACCAAGTTTGGAGGGTTACAAGTTACAACCATTGGGTTTGGTTCCAATTAGTGGTCACGATTAGCCAAAATTACCCCCTAACAATTGCCTTAAACAATAGAGGCAAAACACTAACAATTTTTTACACATGCCAAAATAACTCTTAATAACAAAATGTACTTCAAAAGCTTTTGTGGGCATAACATGAAGAACTACTACAAACTTGTGCATGGTGGGTTATATATATATATATATATGAACATACCTTACTAGGGCAATCAAACATTATATTGTTATTATTCTATCCTGGTTTAGGGTTTTAAAAATTGTGATTATATCCTTATTGGGTTTTTTTGCCTTGGGAACCTGAATTTTAAAAGGGTATGTTTGGCCTTTCACTCTAGGGTCATTACCACAAACATCTCATTGGAGATTCATTATAACCCTAATAACCTCCACAAATATCTTAAGATATATCCATCCATATTGGCACTTTACCCTTGTTTTTACCCTTGGCCTCCCCCATGGTACATTCACCTTTAGCCTGAATATTCAACTTTTGTTGTAAAGTTGTGACAAAAAAATAGGACCTCCCTAAAACTAAACCTAATTATAATAGTAGGGAGGGTGAGCTTTTTATTTTTGGCTATTTTTGGGAGTATGTTGAAAAAGGCTAATGAGGGTTCTCTTTTTTTGTGATCAACAATTGAGTCACCCATCTTTTTGTGGAAACTATTCATGATTTTGTTAGTGAAGGTAGGTTGCTTAGGCATGAAAGGTCGAAACACAAGAGCACCACATGGCATCATATAGTGGTTGCCATGTGACATGTTTGTTTATTGTTGGCTATAAAATATGCAATTGTAAACAAGGAAAGACAAAAAGAAAAGACTAGGTGGACCTAGTTGCAAAAAAATTGAAGAAGATAATGATGTGTTAGGAATTTTAGGGAGGTTTTTGTATTTCTTTATTTTGGGTGTCTCTTGTAGAGGCCAAAAGGTTTAGGGTTTATGTGTTTGGGCAAAAGGATTTATAAGTGTTCACTTAGTTTTTTCAACACCTTAACACTCAAAAGGTTTTATGTGTTTGGGGGAAGGACTTAATCTTGTACAGGCCAAAAAGGTTTAGGGTTTATGTGTTTGGGTAAGGACTTATCAATGTTCACTTAGTTTTGACAACACATTAACACTCAAAGTACCTACCTATCTTTAAGTGTTTGGGTAAGGACTTACAAGGGTTTAGGGTTAAGTGTTCACTTAGTTTTACAACACCTTGACACTCAAAGTACCTATCTTGGAATAGGGGATTAGCTCAAGTGTTCATGCACACTTGTATGAAATATGCCATGAAAAAAAACCCTTAATACTAAGTCAAAAGAGTAAGTACTACTCTGGATTTAAAGCTTGCTAGATACTTTCTAAAAGGAGCATATGATTTGATGTTTCAATTATTTCCAAGATTTACTCCCTAAATATGCCATCTCATTCCATTTCATTTGAGTGCAATTTTCATTTGACAAAGAGAGAGAGAGAGAGAGAGAGAGAGTTCTTCCTCTCTTGTCAATTATCATTTTATGGTTTTTGAGACTTTGATCTTTGGAGACTTCTTTCTTCAAGTGTGCAACCCAAAAAAAACAGAGAAAAAAAATCGGCTTGGGAACAAGCAAGTTGGGGTGGGACGGGGGGACGGGGAGGTATTGGTCATGAAAAGCATGTGGTTACATGGGTGTTTCTCGCTGCAAATTGGATCTTCAAGGATTTCTAGGAATGGGTTGTGGAGAAGAGGTGATTTGAGTTCACAAATATCCTGTCAAGTACTACTGAGGCCAGTCTTGTTGCAGAAGATTGTGGACTTTGGTGGTGGTGGTTGTGGTGATGGTGACAGCAGAAGAAGAAGTCTTGACAAAGCAGCAAAAAACCCATCATGCACAGCAGCAGTAGCAGCAACAGCATTTGGCCAGAAAAATTATAGTTCCAGTAGCTTCAATTCTTGGAATGTTGATGATCATGGAAGCAGTAGTAGCTGGAGAAGAAGAAGAAGAAGAAGCAAAGCATTTGATTCATTACCACCACCCAATGCACCTGTGCAAGCAGAAGAAGCAGAAGAAGAAGAAGAAGAAGAAGAAGAAGAAGACCTGGACCACAACAACCCTGAAGCAAATGGAAGCTCAATTGGAAACAGCTTGCCTCAACAGACAGTTTCATCAACAGGCAGATGGAACAGTCTGCCTCCCAGATACAAGCTGGTGCTCACCACGTCTCTGGCCTTTGTAATCTGCAACATGGATAAGGTAATTTTCCAAAAACCCAAAACCCCCGAAAGGAAAAAAAGAAAAAAAGCACTCTCCAACTAATTTTCTAAGTATCAGGTTCTTCACACCAAATTATTAGGGTTTATATTTGTGTGGAAAGCACAGTACATTGAAGGAAGTTTTTTAATTGTATCAGTAGAATCAAAATCACCTGGGGACTGAAGTCTTGGGAGTATATGATGTACAGTAGTAGCGAGAAAAAAGTTGTGCTGTGTTTTGTTGCTTTTGATGTTCATGTTAGTTTGACTCTCATGAGCTTTTTGAGCTTCCCGACAATTGTTTTTTTCAAATCCCATCCATGATTTTCTGTTTATGACAAAGAGCAGGTGAATATGAGCGTGGCGATCATACCCATGTCACATCAAATGGGTTGGAATTCTTCAATTGCGGGCCTGGTACAATCATCCTTCTTTTGGGGTTATGCCATAAGCCAGCTTCCTGGAGGATGGCTGGCTGCTCGTTTTACGGGCCAGTGAGAACCCTCTTATCCCACTATCTGGAGTTCTTTATTTTATTTTATTTATTATTTATTATTTCGTCTCTTTCAATTCATTGTTGCTGCAGGTTTTCCTACACAACACTGCAGGAGAATTTTATGAAATTTTTTTTGACTAAGAATCTTTGAAGGTCTTTCATATTGAGCCCATGAAAGTCAATGCCTTTTTTGTTCTTCTCTAAGCACAGTTGAGCTTTCAGTGTTGGAGGAGGGGTTCTTGCCCAGTGACCACCCTGAGCTACTAAAGGCAAATCATTTTCTAAGAGTCTTAGAAGACTCTGGATCTTCACAAAGGAGAGTTACAGACTTAGGATTGATTTTCATGAAGAGTAATTTATTGAGTGCGAAGTACTTACAGGAAGGTTTTGCGAGGAGGGGTGTTGCTATGGTCTTTGGCAACTGCAGCTGTGCCTAGTGTTGCCTCTTTCATACCGGGTCTTCTCTTCTGCCGTCTTCTGGTACATATCAGTGCCAGCCACCTCCCAATGTATTCAACATACCCATTGAGGATTTCTTAATGCAGGTGCCAAGTTTACAATGGACTTTCTGTAATTGTGGGCATGGATACATGATGCAGTAGTCTCTTTATAGCTGATTCGTTTTCCGATCACATCACTGTTTTTTCTCATTTCTGGCAATCCCTTGTACTAAGTAATGACATTGTGATAGATGACGACAATAAAATTGCCATTTGAAAGCTCTTGAGAAGATTCAGCTCTTCTCAGCTCCATCCCAATTGCATCAAATTGGAAATTCTCTACTGGCTGCAGCAAATGGGTTATCATCAAAGAACAAAGTAGATACCACTTGTCTTGTAAAGAAACTACTACTTGAATTAGATGCAAACAAAGGAGATGAACATGGAAGGGTGCTGTGCAGGTTGGACTTGGAGAGGGTGTTTCACCATCAGCTGCCACAGATCTCATTGCCAGGTTAGAGTTTCTTCAGCCTGACCAACCCTCACTTTGATCCAGTATGTGGATGAGTATTTGTATCAGGTTTAGAGTTTGTTTTGTAACGTGGATCTGGTCTTCAACAAAGGCTCTCAAGAGAGTACGTAAAGGCCTTTCTCAGTAGGGAGTTTGGGTGTAATCAAATTGCATCATCCTCAACTTTATTTTCTTTTTTTTTGGTATCCCTAAATTTTCATCACAGCCAACTCAAGCTTCAAGGCCTTATCTTCTTGTTGGGAAGGATAAGAGGGGCGGGGCTGAATAAGGGGAGAGAATGGGTGCAGGGCTATGCCAGTGAGTGAGCGCTCAAGAGCAGTGGCAACCGTGTTTGGTGGCCTTAATGTTGGAAGTGTTATAGGGTAGTACTCTTTCTGAACTCATGGTGCATGCAAGACGATCTCTCTACATGTTTGACAGTCTGTGCACTAATAATCTTGCAAGAAGCTGGGGTCAGGTTTTCTCTTTAGTTGTATATTGATTTTTGGTAGTTTCAGAATGTGTTGTCTTGCTAGTAGGTGGGGCAGTATGGAAGTTTAACGCATGGAAGAAAGTGGCACATCTGAAATTCAGTTCCTTCTTTATGCATGAGCCATGTGTGGGGTTGATGCAGGCTCTTACTAGCTCCAATGATCATCCAATCCATTGGGTGGGAATCTGTGTTCTACATCTTTGGTTTACTTGGTGTATTATGGTATGTCCTCCTTCAATTGAGAACTTACCCATCCTCTTGTGGTGCTAAACCCTCTACTCTAAATCCTAAACCCATCATCCTGTAGCATCACTATTTCAAAGTTGGAATTTGGGCGGTTGATCATGGCAAGAACTTTAGACTATGTCAATATTCAGGAATTGTGTAGTTGTGAATCTAATGATTCGAATGTTGTGTTGTCGCAGGTGTCTAGGTTTTGAGAGTGCTGTGAGAACTGTTGGCATAAGTGATGTAGCCCCAATTTCATACTCGACAGGATCCACCCACAAGCCTTCCGGTGTGTAGGTGTAGCTTTCGAGCTCCCTTTGAACTCTAAAGCCAGTATGCTGTCATGGAATTTACAGCGTTTCAAATCTGAAAGAGCTGAATGTTTGAAGGCCATTTGTCCACTTATTGAAAGCAATTTGATGATGATACTGGCATGCATGATTTTACTGGAGCAACAATAGAAATATTTGGTGATGAAGATGGATGCACACCAACATAGAAGACATATGTCAAAATTGGAGTTTGCTTGGTGAGTGGTGTAGGCAAGAGTGATAATAACACACTGTCGAGAAGTCGTGATTCTGCATCACAACAAAGACTGCCAGAGGGTATATCATCCTCAAGGGAGTTGTCGTCTAATGGAAAACCAAGCTCCTCTGCAACAACAATCACACAGAGTAATAAAGTAAGCTGTTATGTATTTTGTTCCTTGGATGAGTGCACTTTATCACTGTTTCAAAGCTTTATTGTTAATGGGTAGTAGTGATCATAGCATTAATGTTTGGCAGGTCACTCAACCTCTTTGACCAGAAGCCAACCTTGCATCTACTTCTATATATGCACCTCTGAAGAGCACTCAGCTGCCAAGAACTGTGCAGGGTATGGGTTTAGGGACTAGATAATCTTCATTTTGAGAGATGGGTGATTTGGTTTTCTCAAAGGGTTAGCTACTATGTTTCTTTTGCACCCTTGCTACTTTGTTTCTCCATTTGTGTCCTTGTGTACATGCAGGCAGTCCCTTGGAGAGCGTTCTTCAAGAACCGAGCAGTGTGGGCCATGATTTATGGTCATTTTTGTGGAAATTGGGGTCATTACACTTTGCTTTCTTGGCTTCCTACATATTTCTGGTGAGCTTCACCATCCCTTCCCATGTTGATCACACATCAAAAAATGATGCATTTTGGTCTTTTCTGTTTCTAATATTTTTGCAAATATTTTATTCACCCATGATAGTGTTTGGAGGATTTTCTACCACTGCTGCTTACTTGGATTACTATGATAGCTTCTGGCTGATTCTTCCTCCTGGTACACTCACATTTGCTTTCAGCTGGCTCTTAGAGATCTCACTTTTCAGTTGTTTTCTTCACTTAAAGCATTATGATTGTAGTCTAAATGCCCTGTTGCTTGGCTAAATGTTGCTTGGACTTACAGTGAGGAGCTCCATCTTGACCTCACACATGCAGCCTTTGTGAGTATTTGTTTTTGGCAATCAAAATAGAGGCACTTTTTATTGTTTTAATGGGTTATACCCTCTTTATTCACCTTGTATAAAATCTATTCTGGTTGTGCATGACAATTGGGCCACACAAGAGCGTAGTTTTAGAATGCAAGCAACACAAAATGTTTGCAAAATCTGAATTTAGTGGTGGAATTTTAAGTGGTTCTAGGCATTCTGAATCGAGTGTTTGCAAGCTGGCTTATCTAGGAGCAGGACCTACTCTGGTCTTGCAATTTTTAGAATGGATTCATATTTCTAATGAATATTATGTTTTGATCACTCAATGAAAAAACAGGTGTCATTACTTCCACCCTTGGCATCAGTTGTGGTGGCAACTATTGCAGCACCCCTTGCTGATCACTTCATCTCTCGTGGTATGGACATCACCCTGGTATGTTCACAAACTCAAACCTCAAGACCACATGTTTTCTGAACTATAAATTGATGCTGGTCAGGTGGCCCTTTTTTTTGAAGTGTTTTGGATGGGTTTCATTTTGGGTGAATTGGGCCAGGTACGGAAAGTGTGCCAGTCGATTGCTTTCCTAGCCCCAGCAGCATGCATGATCATTGCATCTGCAACACCCAATATCAATCCCTGGGTAGATGTAGCAATTCTCACAGCTGGCATTGGTCTCTCTAGCTTTGCACTTGCAGGTCTTGTAATTTCCTTTCTTTGGTTCCTCTCCTAGGTTCTGTTGATCTTCAAATGCTCCTTTGATTTCTCTGCATAAATGTAATCTGTTGTTACCCTCCACTGAAAAGTAGAAGAGGAAAGAACAGAGCCCTATAAACCTAAAACCTAAACCTTAACTCATATTGGTAATTGGATTGCTGAGAGCAGGGTTATATTGCACACACCAAGACATCTCTCCCAAATATGCAGGTATTCTCTTGGTAAGTTTTGTGTACCTTCCTTTTTCCCTATGTGAGAGGTCTCTGGATCAGCCTTTCAGAATATAGCAAAAGTAGCACACCTCACCAAAATATGGGTTTGCTAAGGATGATACAATTGAAGTGCCCTGCTTAGGTATGGGTTGTTTTGGTGATCTTGACTACTGATCACAAATTGGATTTTCTCTTCCTGCTCAGTAGAAGGGAATCTGCATTCAGGTGTAACTGCTTCCAATGTTGGACTGAAATAAAATGTAACATCATATGTTTTCAACAAACGCAGTTGAGAATATAGCAATATTATTGAGCAGGTTGCATCTTATTAGGCATATGAAGAATGTAGTGAGGCTTGATGTTGTACCCTGAGAGCAAGGGATATTGGATGGATGCAGGGCATAACCAACACAGCTGGTGCCATTCCTGGAGTACTTGGTGTTGCACTTGTGGGGATAATTTTCGATCAAACACACTCTTGGAATGTAAGAAAAAAGCCTTAAGCATCCACCTTTTGTTGAAATGTCTTGACAGTTGAATTCAGCTTCTTGAAGTAAAATGTTTTCATGTTTAAGTATCCTAGAGTATACCTGAACAAATTAGATCAATGCAACACAATACTAGCAGATTTTGTTGTCCCTAGAAGCAGGTGTTCTGGATCAAGGAACAAAAAGATCAAGAATCAGAACCCGAAGCATAATTGAGACATCAAGGTTTTGTTGGAAACATACATCAAAAGCATGACATATATTTTCAGAACCTGAGCAAGATGAAGATCTCTGAATCCTTGAAGAATTTTGATGTGTGATCTGCCATGCCACCATTCTGAATTCAGTACATTTACAAAGGTCTAGGAAACTATTTGACAAGGTGCTTGGGATTTGTATGTCTGTGTGTGCAGCTCGCACTCTTTGCACCATCCATCTTTTTCTACTTGACAGGGATCATGGTGTGGAATGTATTTGCCAGCAGTGAGCCACAAACATTTACCTCCTAGCCACCATTGATTCTTCTAAAAAGGAAGTTCACAACAGTTATTTACATCTGTTCTCATCTCAATGTGGACAAATTGTTATGCCCTCTACTCAGTTTGATGGGTGCAATTTTACCATCTCAAAGGTATTGAGATTTGTTACATCATCAAAATCCAAAGAACTTGAGACTATTTGTGCAGACAAATCCTTGCTTCTATAGTATTCTGGCAAAACAAATTATGTTAGAATTGGCATCACAACAACACCACTTTCCCACCACACTTTTGAAAGCTTTCGTATCTAGAGGATCTTAACAAATGTATATCTACTCAAATCTTCCCTGATTGAAACCCCGAACCATAATTCCATGATCTCTTGCCTCCTGGAGTTTGCATTGCACATTTCATCTCCTTGACATGCACCTTAGAACAAGAGAAGATTTGTACTATGAGCTCAAAGTTGAGCGCAAGCTTGCCATTTCCCCTATAGTTCGCATGTGCATTTATCTCTCCTTGATGTGCACGTTGGGCTCCTTTGTGGGCATCATATTCAATGATTCATTCACAATCACTTTAAATGCAATAGAACCTGACAAGTTATTGTTATATCAGGCCTGAATACCACAACATAAATAAACAAATCAAACGCCAAACAATTGCAACACTTTCTGCATCTCAGCTAATGCATCCAACTTCATATTTACTTCATGATTGACATGCATATTACATTTACATCATGTTACTTTCTTGTTTAAGACACTCAAGCAAATTTTGTTAGTTGTCATATTGTCGAAAGTGATAACAATTTGTCGACATTGATTTCAAACAAATCAAAAGTGGGAGATTTGCCAACACCTAGCCTTTGCATGTGTATTGTAGGTATAGATAACATGATAATGTATTCACTAATAATGTCTTTGGGCTTGATTGAAATTGAATTTTACAAGCATTGTTTTATTTTACCTCATTTTTATTGTTACACACATCATGATTTTCCACAAAGTGTTAGGAATTGTAGGTCATGCTAGATAATAAGAGATAATATTAAATTGGGTCAAAGTGGGTTTACTAATAAAATAACCAAGGTTGTGGTAATCAAAGCTTCAAAATTTTCATAGGAAAAGTTAAGAAATTGTGTTCATCTTTGAAAAGGAGTGACCCTAAACTTGAGTGAAAATATGAATAATAATCATACTTGGTTGACAAACTTTACATCATTCTTGTGTGAAGTCTTGATTCCAATTGTTCCTTAATGTCGAGTTGTAAAATTTGTTTTTCTTGCACACACAACTTTTGCTTATAAATTGGATATTCCTCACAAATAAAAGTTTGTTGTGTTTATTGGCTCTACTTAAGGCAAAGAAGGAATTTCACATTTATTTAAGATTTGGAATACAATTTTGATTTGAAATACATGGGTCATAGATGGAGACCTAACACTTTTTAGGCTTCTATTTCTAATAAAAAAGAAGCCTAAGGTTGTGCACTTTTCACATGAGTTAAGGTCATGTTACACAATCGCATCACAATCCCATTGTTTTTCAAAAACAAATTTAACCTTTTTTTAGAAGGTAAAGCTATTACACAATTATACACCTTTTACAATTGGTCGAGGATGCAAGATTCCAAGCTTGCTCCATAACACATAATGGACCATCTTAATCTTATCTAATGAAGTACTTCAAAAGAAATTTACCAACAATGAGACATTGAACTATGATTGCCATGTAGGGCCAAGTAAATGTAAGTGTTCCTAGGACAATGTGAATGGTTTCTAGTGTTTGTTTTACAATTAACATCATTGAATTAAAAATTTGAAAACTACCACACATGCATTGAACTCTTGAAAGTTTTGTGAAAATTGAAAATAATAATAAAAGCCATTGTGAAATGGTGAAGAAATGTAAGCAGTTGTTAATAGAAATATAGTGGCTAAAATAGAAATTTGATATGGCATGCAAAAGTATTGGAGCTTGAATTGGTGGCATTTAGAAGCAATGAATTGAGAGTTGGTGAATTTAAGGATGAAAACTGTTGATATACTTGAAAGATGGGGGTAGTATCATAGCCAATGTAACAATTGTGATAGCATTGAAGATGTGTACAAAAACCACTTTATCCATGACCTCTAGCACCACAATTTCCATAAAATCCAAGGTTGGAGTGAACTAGGAATTGTCAACTCTTCCAAAGATCTCTTGCTTGCTGGTTCAATTTTGATTTGCTATGAAACAATCACCTAGATTGTCAAATTAAAGGGGAGAGGTCTTCATTGTTTCTTTGGGAGTTTACCAAAGAGTTTGTGAAAGGAGGGAAGGCCATAGATTGAATTGTGACTTATTAGACGAAGGTTTCAAAACTAGGTGACAATGTGTTTAAAATGATGTACATGACATTCAAGGTCTTGTACAAATTCCCCAATGCCAAGTAGTTGTGTGAAAAACTTTGTTATTCCCTTGATAAAATCATTGATTTTGGTTCGTTCTTCCATTTTGGAAAAGTGCAACTTGTGAGTAGGTATAGTGAAATTGTTCCAATGTGAAATTTACAAAGATCCTTCAAGATGTCCCAATATGCTTTTGTTTTATTAGTCAAGCAACTATGTGAGGAATTATATCATCACGTTCACTTAATGTACATGATTAAGATTGTTATTGTTTTGTATTCTTGATGTTGTAGATTCACATTGTCGAGTTCCACGACTCTTAGTGCATTAGCTACCTTTGCATCTTTTGATGCTTCTATAGATTATTGTTGTGATTGCCATTGTAATTGCCATTGTTAATTATGTTGAAGACACACCAATACCCAAAATTGTTTTGCACTTTAAGATTGTGCAAATTTTGCCTTTCCACACCTTTAAAAATAGTTGAGCCTTCCAATTCGTTGGTCTTTGATGTGTTGAATGTTTGTTTTCTTGCTGTGAACTCATTATGTGATATGCCTCTAACCACCACTCTACAATAAGTTTGTACACTTTTTCAACAATAATTGTTATGTTTTTAATCTCTTATCACTCACTCTCATTGAGTCATTCTATCACGATGAAATCATATGATTCAAAATTTGCATGCAAAACAAATGGAAAATGCATTCTACTATGCAAATCACTATTGTCCTACAATAATAATTCCTAATCCCACCAACAATACTACTTAGGAATAATATGGCAATGACAAAGGAGACACTAACCACCACATAGTTTCTCCATGCCAACATGTTAGATGCCAATGTATATGTGTGTTTTGCTATATGGGTGGCCAGGAATGGGATCGACCCTGACCTGGGTGGAGACCTGACATCTTTCCTCAGTTCAGCCCTATGAAGACACCATGGCCACAGCCATTGCCAGCTGATCCTCCTGAAGAAGATGAGGAGGATGACAAAAAGGAGGAGGACGAGGACGAGGACGAGGAAGAGCCTGAGACAGAAGAATAAATTTCAAACACATGTTTGGTAATGAATTTTGACAGAAAATTGTTGGACAAGTATCTGATGCTCATATCTTTTGCAGCCAGTTATTCAGTATCTCGACATTAGGTAATCATCTTGGCAGGAAGATGATTCACTTAGGCTTTGAGATGAGTGAAAAGTGAGAGGAAAAATAGAGCCTGCTTTGGCCTTAGTGTTGTGAGTTTTAAAATCCGAAAGGAAGTCTGATCAAATTGTAAGTGATTGGGTACTATAAGTTTTCTCTATGCATTGTTTTTGCACCACAGCCACTGCCATGTTAATATTGAGTTGTGCTGGTGAGCAAAATCCCTGGTAACCACCACCCATTGGAGACATCTTAAAGCAGGGGGTGTTGACCATCATCACCCTCAAAAGTTCCCTGAGTGAAATTATTACCGTTTGAGCAGCCAGGAAAGGCTGACCACAGGCTTGCTCTAAAGCCTTGATCTTCTCTGATGGCTTTCTTGTAATCTGCACCCTGATGTGCATGTTGAATTTGATTGAGATGGCATGCTTTATCATATGCTGTTTGCACAGTGCGCCGGAACCTTGCATGGTGAGATTGAGATGTGGTTCCTTTGTTCCTCATGTATATGCCATCCCGGAAGTTTTCACCTGGTGTGATTCCAGATGCAGTGTCAATAGGTGGAACTGCTTGAAGTGGAGCTACTTGTTGGACATCAATTTGTGGCAGGAACCTCACTGCTGTTGCACATGTAGATGGTGTCATGCCAACAACACCTATAGTACCCTGAGGGTGAAACTGATGAGGTTCTTGTTGGACATCTGGCTGACTTACAAATCTCACACCTCCTGAAGCTTTAGCTCTGTATATCCATCCCTCCATCATCAACAATGCACCCAAAAATGAATTGATCAAGAAAAACTGTCAATACTTTTTGGCAACAAAGATATGATATTTGTTATCAGGTATCTGAATATGATTCACCAGATCCAAGGAAAGTAGCTTGCAAAGCAGGAGACTGGCTGCACAAACCAATGCAAATCAAGCTGGAAAGTTTACCTTGTGATAGATTGGAAAAACCTCATCTATTCACTCACCTTTTGGGAGCTGGTGGATTGAACATATCCTCATCAATTGTGGCATTCAGAGGAAGAGACTTGACATCTAAAACCTGCATGATCTACCCAACCACAAAGCAACAGTTGATTGCTTGATGATTTTACAAAGGTTGGTTGTTTGATGATGTTGCAAGAACATGAAGCAAATTGACTTGTTCCTGTCTGATCATGGTTGTGGTGTAGCTTGCATGATGGAATTTTACCTCATCATTCTCTGGCCTGTTGTTGCAAAGGTTGCTTGATGAATCTGTTTGAAGAACATGAAGCAAATTGACTTGCTCTTCCTGATCATGGTTGGGGTAGCTGGGATGATGGTCCTTTACCTCATCATTCTCTGGCCTGTTGTTGTTGTTGTGCACATGCAATAGTGACATGCGCAAGGAGACAAAAACGAAGAGATGATCAAATTTGTCATTTTCTAAGCATTTGTAGTTTTAATAGTTACTAGGCAAGAATGGATCATAAGATTGCTTATCAAACAAAAAATCCAACAGTACTTAGGCGCACATGTGACAATTGCACCAACAGAGTGAGAAGAGAAGTTTGTTGCCCAGAGAGCTCTGGAAGCACCAGGGTAGACAAAATCTTGATACCTGTAGCAGTTGGCATATTGATCTTTCAATGAGATATTGCATTGAGCTTCCAAGCGTAAGATTTGGCGTTCCAAACTGTAACAGTTTCCATTGCACCCACCAAACAAAACACCTAATTTAGATCAGATTCAAATCAGTTTTTAGCAGATTAAACTTTCGAATGATCATTACCCATTGCAGAGATCCATTACCAATGTCAGATCCATGCACCAGCAATCCCATTTGCAAAGAATAAATTTAAGCTGGAGAACAACATTGTCGCCCCTATGCTTACATTTCAGTGCGACGCTTTGGATCCACATCTGCAAATCTTTTGATCACATCTGCAACACTGTTGATGAACAAACCACAAAGCGAATCAAGGATAAATTTTCTTTGGATATGAGAACTGGAACAAACCACACAATCAAAGGCACAGTCTGCAGGTGTAAGAGAATTTTCATTGTTGATCAGTAAAACAAATTTTGATCAGGACCCAAGAACAAAATAATTTATTCTTCTTCTGGTAACTCAAAGAGTGCAGATATTCTTCTTCTTCTTGTGTACATACACATACTCTTACATCGTACCTTGTATTGCAATAGTACAGAAGTTCTCCGGTCGGGGAGAATGCAATAATTGCAACATCGGTGTCACATAAGATTGAAAGTTCACAAGCTTTCTTCAACACACCATTGCCTCTCTTTGCAAAAGTGGATCTCCTATTGTTTTCTTCCTCTAGCTTCTTCGTCTCTATCTTTACCTTACCCATTTTGTTTGCTAAATTTTCTCTGAAGCTCAAAAAAAGCTTGTGAGGATCAGTACCCAAAACCCACTAAGAAAAGGAAAACACCACACACACACACATCCACTAGATAGCAACAAAACTTTCCATCATCGAGAGCCTGATTGAAGGTTTCAAAACTTTGT
Source organism: Sphagnum contortum (assembly GCA_963920785.1). Lineage (NCBI taxonomy): Eukaryota > Viridiplantae > Streptophyta > Sphagnopsida > Sphagnales > Sphagnaceae > Sphagnum > Sphagnum contortum. The sequence goes on along the minus strand of OY987290.1, from coordinate 576,358 downwards.
TTCCTCTCGGAATTGTTGGTGAAAATGAACTACTTCATGGCTGATTCCTTCATCCTAGTTCCATGATATTTTTGCATGCAAACATTGGATCCCCCTTATTTTATCTAAATGCTGGATAATTGTGTGAGACCAATGGGAGTTTTTCTTCTTCTTTCTGTGGGTTCCTGGCAAGGGTTTGGTACTTATCATCCATCCCCTTCTCAAGGAAGAAGACCCTAAACCCTATTTAGAGTTGGTAGGTTTTTTAAGCAGTCTAACCAGGGTGGGGGTGGGGCAGGCACCTAGTTTGGCAGGTTAGAATAGTTCTGGTTAGTAAAAACCAAACCCCAGGTCTGATTTTTGGAAATGGGTTCTCAGTTTTTTTATAAAAAATCTGAACTGGAATGGGGAACCCAATTTTAAGAATTAGAATCAGAAATAAAACCAGGATTTTTTTATAATTAATTAATTAATTAATTAAAATTTTATTTTATTTTTGGGAAAAAACAACTAGAATTGGGGGCTAACCAGAGGCTAACTGACAGTTAACCACTGAGTTTGGTCAGGTTTCCTGGAATTAAGGGTATGATTTTTTAAAACAAAAACCAAAACCAGGCCCAGAACTGGATTCCAAGTTTCATTTTTCTTAAAACTAGTATTGGAATTGATGATGCGACCCTGCAAAACTTTATTTATAAATACACCTTAGATTTGGAAAGTGTACAAAGGAATAAGAAAAAGGAAAAGGGAGAACTTATAGGAAGTGAAGCGAGCTCAAACTCTCCAAGTCAAGAACTGACCGCCTGTAGTAGGTCAGCCATATATTTCCATGTCAAAAATTGATTGTCTACAATAGGTGGGCCATGTTGATGGGAGGTGTGTCTTCAATGGGTGGAAGTTGGTAAATGGCTAGGCCTATGGCAACCACTCAATGTAAGATGGAGGATTCTTGCATTATTTGCAATGTGATTGAAATTTTCTGACAAAGAAAAGTAACAAGACAAAAATCGAAGGGCCCTTTGGCCTTTTACAGCTCCAAATGGCATTGGTACGATCGTGTAAAAACACATAAGCTTGTTTGTGTAAACATTCAAATATCTCAATTGTTAAAACGAAGAATTGATTAGTTGGGTGTTGATCACAATAATTCTTTTCTTTAGCTGGAACTGCATCGAAGGTAACAAATCTTTGAGTTGCGAAGATCAGGGAAATAAATTCGTTTGCATTAAGTCAATAATGACAATGTTAGTTAAGGTGCAAATGTTATCTTTGATGAACACAATGCCAACTCATCGACTAAAGGAGTTAAACATGATTGAAGGAAGTGCATGTAGTTGTTTTCATCCCACATGGAAGCCAACATCTTGCACAATGGCAACAAAGGTGTCAAGAAATTACATCATGGGTTCATGTGCATTCATTGCCATGAGCGCAACATAAAAGGTGGATACCCATAGGGTCAATGGGATGTGTGCACACGCATCGAAGGATACTTATAGTTGAGGGATGGGGTAATCCAAGTTGTGTTCAAAACGTTGTGGAAAAAATTAAAGAAGATAATCAAAAGGTTGGGAAAATTGGTCGAACTATAAGCTAAACACTTGTTCTTGGGCTAGAACATGATAAAATGCAAGCATGATAGGTTTCAAATATCCCATCAGAGAACATGCTAGAAAGGGTATGATGGTGTAGACATTATGAGATGGAATTTTGAAGTTGAACCATTCAATGAGTTGTTCAAAGAGAGGAAGATACACATGAGCTAGAGGTAGTAGAAGATCACATGTTGCTTTGAAGTGTTGTTATTGACTTGTGTTAAGGCTTCAAGAAGGAAGGATGTTGATCAACCATAAATTTAACTATTATGATTAAATGACAAAAACACAACTCCTTAAAATAGGTTGCTAGGCCGATGGTGATTGTTGGATTGAACTTGATGCCACAAAAAGTTATTGGGAGAGGTGTTTGTTTATAGGCTAGAACTCTTTTTAGGTTATCAAACTATCTTAGACCCAAGAGATGTCCAAACACTTGAAGGAAGGAGAAGTTAAAAAATAAAGAAAAGAAGGAGGTGTGCATCACAAGAGATATGATGGTCATTGCACGAAGTAATGAATTAAAATTCCAAAGGTTATCTAAACATCACCCATTTTAAAGAGAAGATTCACATGTTTAACATCATATAGTAAGACATCTTTGATGAAGGATGATGTGAATAATGAGCTGTCAAATGTCACCCCTAATATTTTAATACCTTTTGATGGGGTGATAAATTGAGATGGGTTGTTGATGTTAGAAGGTGACCATGTTACACATTTTTGAGGTTGGATAGAAAGATTTATTGCACAAAGCTCGGTTTGAAATGCTTATATGGAGATGATATAATTAAAAGGGGACCTATGATGCGAGTGTCATTTGCGATGGATGGAAACACATAAGAAGGGAAATGATTAGCTATAGAATGTAAAGTTCTAAAGTGGGTTAAAACAAATAGTGTTTTTCCCAAGGGACCACCTTGTTGAGTTTCTATAATAGATGGGATGACTATAATGTTGTCTTCACGATTATGATGGCTATAAAATAGGGGAGATTCAAATGCATTAAATGCATGAACAAAAGGGATGAATTGTATGACATTCTTGAAATATGACTTTTCTTAACATCGAATTGAAGGTGTTGGCCATGTGCAATTGGGAAACAACCCATACAAGGTGAAAGGCCATAGTGCACATAATGTTGTGGATGATTACTTCACAACCACCCTTGGTTGTAATTCCAAATTTGACGCGCTCCCAAGTTCCTAATTACACCCAAGATGGGTCTGAATTACTCAAACAACAGAATTGTGAGGAATTTGGGGGACGCTCCCAACTCTTAGCATTAAAAGGGGTAGAGGGGTGTGTTGAAGCTTCGGGATGGGACTAAGAAGAGTGACTAGCTTTATTTACTTACTCGAACCTATTTCAAACCAACCAACAAGTTGGTTAGTTCATTTTCTAGAGCACTTTTAGTGCTAAGACAAGCCATGGGTAACTCTGGACTCACAAAACTCACCATGGCCCGGAATCAGGGGAAGCCACCACCTTCCCCCATATAGTATTCTCTGTCCTTCTCTGCGGCACCCACATCCAAATGACTTTTTGTCCCGGGACTCCCAAGGAGGAGTCCCGAAATTGTCCCAGTTTAAACTCCTGGGACTTTATGAGATCATAACTCCTTGTTCAAACCTCTAATTGATATGAGGTCTGAAGCAAATTTGTAGTTTTCTTCGGGAGCTTTCCAATGGTGTTTGCACTCCACCCGCACGCACCAAAGTCGGGTCGATTCCTAACTTTTAGTGGTCGGGAGTCAAACTACCAGTTTGACTCCCAACCCTTATTTTTGCCATAACTTGTGTTGTAGATATCCAAATGGCCCATGCAAGCCCATTTTCGACATCTACATTTCAATAGATTTCCAATGATATAAAGAACACCCCAATGCAAGGTGTTTTGGCCCCTACAATCAAACTCTGAAGTTTTGGGAGTCCCGGAGGACTCCTAAGTCCCCATTTCGGGAGTGTGAGTCTCATCTTCACACTCTCTCAAAGTAGGGTTGCGACAAAATTAGTGTGGGAAAAAATGTGTCGCAAAGGTGTTGCGGATGTGAAAGCATAAAATGTAGTTTGTGAAACGATATAATGTTTCCCCATTGTAATAGGATGAACTCCACCTAAAGGTTTGGTCATGGTTAAAAGGTGGGCCACTCCAAGGACATGTGTAATTCAAGGTGTAATGTGACATTATGCGATATGAAAACAAACTTGAAACAACTGAGGGAATCCATTCGTTGAATCTTTTTGGTGAAAACTATTTCAAAGGTGTTCAAAAACCATCCTAGAAGGTTCACTTGCTAATAGATGTGGCATGTGTTGGAATGCTAGCTTGAAGGAATTAGAAGAACAGTTGAGGTTTTAATCTCGCTCATATTTTTCAAGGAAAAACAAAAAACACTCATTTAATTCAAGGTGTAATATGGTGGAAAACTAAGGTGGTGTCGAAGGACATGGGTGTAAATGACAATAATGCCAAAATAAAAGTTGATTGAAATTATTCCCTTGCATGTCCAAAAACTAAACTATAAAAAAAACATTTCTAAACTCAAGGATTCTATTGGGGTATAAGCATTAAACTTGGACTTATTACCAAAGCTTGGGAACGCAAAAAGAACTTTTACAAGTTTTCTTAATTGCCAATTAGAAAATGTTTGAATCAAATCTACATTTCTTTATGCCCTATTGCCCCTCCACAAGGGGGCAAAATAAGACACCATTGGGATAACAAGAAAAACAAATGACAAGTGGCCACATCATACGGGTCTTGTGTTAACTCATCCAAAGGAAAACAAAATGCCACTTGTACATTGCGTTGTAAGGCAGTAGGGATGTGGTTGTATAATCAAGGTCGATGAAAAGTTAAATGAAAAGACCCAAGGACATCCAATGATGAAATTAAGTCTAAGCTGATATAGGCGAGGTGGGAACAAGGGAAAATATTAAGCTAGGATGGCCATAAGGGTTTGGATTAAATGAATTAGATGCTTAATAAGAACATTAATGATGAATGAACCTTTGATTAATGAATTAATGCCCATAGGTGGGGCAAAAGGCTTTAGGTAGAAGTTATAAGTGTGTTGAGGAAATAAAGGTTGTCATGAGCACGAAAATAACCAAGGATTTTTTAAACCAAAATGGGAACAAGGACATGCTTAATTGCAAATTTAAATTGTGAAACAATTAAAACAAAAACAAAAAAATAACACATGTGAAACAAAAATCTAATAGGATTTTATTACAAGCATGAAACAAAAACAAAATAAAGTTATGACAAAGAAACTTATTCAAAGTTTGTGTTGAAAAGATTAAAGGTCATGGGAAATTCTATTTTTATTTATACCCATTGGGCATCTAGTTCAAAAACGTTTTTCAAGAAATTTCCAACCCACATGTGGCCCATGTGCACCCATGTGTGGCCCATATGTACCCATGTGTAAACTATGAATGAATTAAAACTTGATTGAAAGTGGACTAAAACTCAATTAAGAGGATACTAAAACTCGTTTAAAGATGAATTAAGTTTAACTAAGAGTAAACTAAAATTCAATTAAAAGTGAACTGAGAGTTAACTAAGAATTAACTAGAAGTGAATTAAAAGCTAATTAAATGAACTAAAAATTAATAAAAATGAATTAAAAGTTACATTATAAGAGAATTATAACTTAAATAGAAGTGAGGTAAAACTTAATTAAAAGTGAACTAGAAGTTAATTAAAAATGAATTAAAAATTTAAAAAAATGAATTGGAATTAAATTAAGAGTTAAGTATAAGTTCATTACAAGTCATGAATGAACATTCATTCATCTCCATGACATTGGCATATGTGATAGGGGTAGGTTGAAAGGTTTAATCATGGGAAATTATAAAACCAATAAAGTGGAAGGGGCAAAAGGTCTTACCTATGCAGGATTAATGACACGCTCCCAAGTCCTTTGTTGGATCCAAGTTGGGTCCAATTCAATCAAATAGTGGAATTGTTTGGGACTCGAGGCATGCTTCCAACTCTCAACACTAAAAGGGGTTGAGGGGTATGCTGAAACTCTAGGATGGGACTAGGAAGAGGGACAAGCTTTATTTAGTTATTCGACCTGCATCAAACTAACCAACAAGTTGGTTAATTCACATTCGAGAACATTTGCAGTGCTAGGACAAGCCACAGGTGACCTTGGACTCACATGATTCACCGCAGCCCAGACTCGGGGAAGCCACCACCTTCCCCCATATAATATTCTATGTGTTACTCCGTAGCACCTACATCTAAATGGCTCTTTTTCCCAGGATTCCCAAGGAGGAGTCCTGAAATTGTCCCAGTTTGGATTTCCGATATTTTGGGAGTTCATAATTCATTGCTTAAACCTCCAATTGAAATGAGGTCTGAAGCAAACTTGTAGTTTTTTTCAAGAGCTTTCCAACGGTATAAAGAATACTTCAAGGCGAGGTGTTTTGACCCCTATAGTTGAACATTGAATTTTCGAGAGTCTTAAAGGACTCCCAAGTCCCCATTTTGGGAGTGTGAATGTCATCCTCACACTCTTTCAAAGTGGGGTTGTGACAATTAAAGGGGTTTGGGAAAGTGTAGGATTGGGCTCCCACAATCACATGAAGGGTTGGGGGATCTAACAAGCGGTGTGTTGTTTGTTAAAATGGGAGGGGGTCTAGTGGGTGATTGATGTTTTCATGGGAGATGGGGTGGAAAATAGGTATGTGGTGGCACATGGTAAAACAAATGGGCAATGGGAGCTATGAGGTTTAATGATACAAAAAAAAGTAAGAGACATGGGATGTTTGGTGCCCATGAAAAAGGAGGCTTATTAGAGCATAAGCCCCACTTTCCAAAAATTGCTTACTACTACAAGGTAATCATAAATCTACAAAACCAAGCACACAAGATTAAACAAATCAAAAAAAAAAAAGAGATAGGAAACCTTCTAAGGAATCATAAAACTACAAAACCAACCACAAAAGTTTCTTAAAAGATGATTGTAATGGATTGAATACCTTCTTCATAAGGATCCCACTCCACTTCATATACTATGTACAACAAAGTTTTAAATGATTCTTAACTTTGTGGTAAAAAGCATGCCATGCCTTCACACATTCATAGGATGCACCATACTGCTTTTGGCTGGCTGGTTAGAAAGGTAACTTGACAAGGTATGTATTTAATGTTGTAATGATCTTTACTCACCTTATAAGGACCCTCTAATATGAAGTGTTGTTATTTCCAATTGCTTTCATTGTGACCTAGGTTCCACAATCCACCTATGTCATAGATTGGATACAATTTTTTTTAAAAATGTAATTGTTTTTTAAAAACCTTGATTCAGCCCTATAATGGAATGGTTATTTGGACAAAGAGGTTTGTAAAAGAAAACATAGTCCACTTTTGTAATTTTCTTTTTTGGATGCTTCTTTTTCACCTTCTTGAAACCCTAAGGTCTACACAAGTTGATCATAACCCTACATTTTTTAACATAGATTTGTGCGATGGTCCATGAGCATTGAAAAAAGAAGATTATGATGTACTTCCCCCTTAACCAAAACTTTCTATTGATCACTAATAAAAACTAGACCCCAATTGTCACTACAAAACTACAAGAGGATTTTTTTCCCCCTTTGTTACTCAGCTAAAGATCAGGGACACCTAAATCACCAAAGACTATATCGACTTTGGTTACTTACTTCAAAGGACAAATTATTTCCGAGAAGTTAGTGAGGCAAGTGCAATTTTATGTGGAGGGAATTATTTCTAAAAAATTGAGCCGACAAGTGCAAACCACAATCCAATACCATTGTAGCAAATTAACGATTTTTTAAGCTTGAGGGTTAAAGAATTTCTCCAATGAAGGGAGGCCATTCAGAATTGGTCCATTTGAAATTCTAAAGAATCACAATTCTAGACTTGAAAAGCTTCTTGAAAAACTCTACCTGCAAAGGTGGAGAAAAAAGGAAACAACACATATCCTCTCATTATCCATAAAAGTTCCTTTTCCTAAAAACAAAAGACCAACCAAAGTTTGGGGCCAAAAACAAAAGGATCCCAAATAATTGGAATTGGAAATTGCTTTAATTCATTATTTAGAGCTGGAACTGGACTTCATAAAAGCCAATGTTGTATGATTCTTGATTTCAAAAGAAACCTTTGGTCCCCCAATTTTATTTCATTTTATGTTTTTTTTGGATGGAATCTTTAATTTGATTTTGAGATCAGATTTTGGAATTTCTAAACCTTCCAAACCTAGTCATTTTCACAAAAAAAATTTAATACTAGTTATTGCATTGAAAACCAAATTTAGGTTCATTTCCATTACACACAACTATTTAGATTTTATTTTTTTTGGGTAATATGCATTTGTTCCCCTAATGCACATAATTCAAAATAAAGATGATATAATATTAATTATGTATAACCAATCAAATGCAATAATTTGTCTAAAATGTAGAGTCAAGCTTTTATTTTTATATATAATGAATTTGTATTTATCTATTGAAAGAACATGAACTTGTTCCCCAAAAAAAAGGGGGGGGGAGTGGGGGGTAACACCCTAATTCCCTTTTGAAAAGAGGTGGAATGCTTAGTTAAGTTCCAACAACTTGTTGTCTGGTTCTTCATTTGGGTGGGTGAGAAGTAGGAATTGGTGTAATATAAAAGTATGGATGATGAATTTTTAAGGTTACTATCATGGCCATGGTGTCGAAAATTGTCTTATGTCTTGTTGTGTAGCCTTTCACAAGAGAGCATCTTGGGAAAAAGCTTTGATGTGATGATAAGTAATTTGTTTTTAAGAGTGTGCAAAAGTTTTGGGATGAACATTAATGTTTGTTGTTTTACTTTTGTATGGGGGAAAATGGTGTGAATTGCAGAATATGCAGATGGACATTACTACAGATGGGGCCTTTGGACATTGAGCTAAGTATTCTAGTTCATTTTTATTAATTTCTTTGCATTGTGGAAGGTGGTAGCTTGTGTTTTCTGGTGTGGATTGAGTTGCATTTTGGGAAGAATACCTAGAATGTATTGCATATTATTAGTTGTTTCCATCTTTTTTGTTTGTGTTGGGGATAACTAATGTTATGTATTCATATCTTGAGTTAATAGTGGCTGATGGTGGAAATGATCATAGGTTTTAGAGGATCAATGTGGTTGGTTAGTTAGTTGTGAGATCCTTACTCAAATTCAATACATTTGAGTTGAACCATAATAGTTGTTGGGAGGGATGAATACCTGGTTGTTGGGTGTTCCAAATAATGGCTATATATGGGGAGTCTGGTTTTGTTGAAAAATTTAAGGGGTCTGCTAATGAGTAGCAATTGTTTGTGAAGATCTGTTTCAAGGATTACATGGGTTTTGATAGAAGAGAAAATTGAAGGATTTGAAGTCTAATGCTTGGGATTCACAACTTTGACCATGATAGCCCAAGAGAGTAGATTTAGAATGTGCTGATCACCCATCAATATTCAGTATTGTCATAACATAATTATTGTAAGAATTAGGTTATCAAACATGTTTTTTTTATTATCAAAATGCAATTGGAGTTTGGCATTGAACATTGCAGTTTGTAATAGATGATTGAAGATTGAGTGTGTTTTGAAAGTATCCTTCTTTTTTGGTTACATTGGCGGTTTTGATTCTCAAGCACCCAAACTACTAGTTCAAAATTTTGGAAAAAAAGAAAATAATTATAACAAAAATTGGCTTAAGAACTAAACTTGGGCCCAAAATTAAAACCAATTTAATTAGAATTGGAACCCATAATTGGCCTCTAAACTAGTTTTATGTAAGGTCTAATTCTTCATTTAAAAAATAAAAATAAAAATTCTTTTTAATCTTTTTCTAGCTAGGGTTATAAATGTTGTTAATGTGAGAAACAAGTGGCATGTACAATAATTTACAAATAAAATTGGGGGTGGGGTGAAGGTATGACATTAGTCCAATGTAGTTGTTATTTTTTGGAACATGATTCAAGTATGCAAGTTTTTTTTTCTTTTGGTATAGTTATGTGGGTCTGAGTTATTTGTTTAGTGGTTGGCTATCAACAATAACTTTTCCCCCTCTCGTTTTTTTTCTTCCTTCAAAGGCAAAGACTAGAGTAGGGATTTAAAATGTGCAATTATGATTATTTGTTTCTTCCAATCCTTTTGAAAGAATCGGAATTTTGAGGAACCCCACTTCAAACACTTGCTTCAAACACTTCATTCTCTTCACCTATTTGCCAATCAATGCCTCTAGTGCTCAATTATTCTTCTTTCACTGTATTAGCTATTGCATCCTACATAGTTTCACATGCTTATGTCATGAGATGTACCCAAATTGCAATTGTTTCTTGTAGGCTAATGGTAACACAAGGCATTTTTATATGAATCCCCAAACTAGACATTGAAAAGGGTTAGTGGGTTGTACAACAGTTGCTAAAGATTGGTGATGGATGGATTATTCATGCAAGAGTTTTCACTGATTGACAATAAGGAGCTTGCTTGACTACGTGAGCTCATTGAATCCATCTTCCTACCCTATTAATGAAGGCTTTTCCTTCACATCCCATTATTTGTTCCTCTCTTTCTTACCTGGTCGTATTTAGCTCCAAAATAAGCTCCCTCATCTAGAATTCCAAGATTCTATCCTTCGATGCAAAGTAAAAAAAGAAGCCCATAAGACTAACAATATGAGCAGGATGTGCTACCTGTAAAACATGTATTTTCCCTTTACTAGCTTCATGGGCATTCCCTCCCCACAATTAATATGATTTTCTTATCAAGGCATTAGTGAACTTTTTGTTGAACCCAAGTGATTTTAAAACTCAACATAAAAGAAGATCCTCCACATATTATTTGATGTTTGATAGGTACATGGAATTGAGAGAGTTTCTCCCCACATTGGTTCATGTATATTTGGAGCTATGACTTTTATATGATAAGAAATATATTAGTGTACACAAGACGATGAGTCCATCTAAGGCTCACTAGTCTTGAACAACTAAGATAACAACCCGAAGAAGTCAAGAAGTGTTGTTGATGAGCTTCCAAGTTGTGGGGTGGACGGTATTGAAAAGGATTGATGGTTATTGTGGCTAGAGAAATGGTTGTTGAATGTAGGTTCAAAATTATATGGAGATAAAGAACTAGATTGAGTTTCCTTTGTTTCATCTTCATAAGATGAGGAACTAGATAGAGCTTCCTCCACAGATGCATAATACATTATACGTGGGTTGTGAGAATTATGAGAGTATTCATATGCCGACAATGCATATGGGGATGAGGAACTAGATTGAGTTTCCTCCATAGATGGATAAGAAGATAAGGAATTATTATATTGAGTTTCATACATAGATGCATAGTACATGGGATCTAAGGGGTGAGAATGGGGATATTTATATGTAGAAGACATTGCATATGGGGATGTAGAGAAAGTTGATTCAGTTGGAGCTTGTGCATGGGATTCAGATGTATTCAAGGAAGTCTGATACGGGGTTAGAACATATGGACCAGTAGGATTACCTGTGTAATCTATAGAGTAACATCTAGGTTCATGGGGCTTCTCATCACAGTAGAATGAACCTGGGTAATGAAAGTATGGAGTAGGAATAGGCATGGGACGATAGGAAGGTCGGCAATAACAAGCAGGAAAAGGGCAACGACAAGGAGGAGGATCAGGGTGAGGAGGAGGGACAGGAGGAGGAGGAGGAGGAGGAGTAGGGGCAGGAGGAGGAGGAGTAGGGGCAGGAGGAGGAGGGCAATGACAAGGAAAACAACGACAACGACAAGGATTCGGCCAAGGAGGAGGAGTGTGGCAACGACAAGGAAGGCAATCGCAACGACAACAAGGTTTAGGGCAAGGAGGAGGGGGAGGGGGAGGTGGAGGTGGAGGAGGGGGAGGGGGAGGTGGAGGTGGAGGGGGGGGAGGGGGAGGAGGAGGAGGAGGAGGAGGAGGAGGAGCGGGGGGGGGGAGGACGAGGACGAGGGGGTGGGGAGGAGGAGGAGGAGGAGGAGGAGGGGCGCAATGCCAAGGAAAAGGATAGAAGCAATGCCAGGGACAAGGACGGGGGCAACAACAAGGAGGAGGATCAGGGCAAGGCTTAGGGCAAGGAGGCTTAGTACATATAGGAGGCTTAGGTTCAGGAGGCTTAGGTTCAGGAGGCTTAATAGGAGGAGGAGGAGCTAAACGTATTTTCCGCTCCTCTGACAACCACCTAGCAAATCTGTCAGCCAGCATTCAAATGAGGTCCAATTCAACATGAGAAAATTTAAATAACTTATGTTTGCCAACAAAGTGTATTCATTGGGTATCATGGGAGGTTTTTGTTTTAAGAAATTAAAAATTGTCAATTTTTACACCATGTAATGTAATGCCCTTGGCTGTGGGCATCACCAGAATCAGGCCCCTAATGCAGGCCCTTATTCTAGTAACACCCTTGGCCATTATGCCCACAACCAAGGGCATTACCCTACACTAGCATCATGCATCTAGTGGAACTTGTGCCCAAAAATGCTTTGTGTTGAGATGGCTGGGCACTGGCCAGATTCGCCCTGTTCGACAAAACACATATATATTTGCCTCTAAAAGGACCAACCTCTTCTTCATGATGGTAATGGTTGACAAGGTTCTTCAGGACATGTTTGATGCTCAGAAATAAACAAGTGGGACATCATAAAACTCAGCAAAAAAATGTTCAGGAGCTACCTGTCAAGCGCTTCTCGGTTGGTTACACCATCCGCAACAGGAACAAGCTTCCCAGTCTTGAAGTCGCGTTGCATGACTGGCTCATTAAGGAGTTTCGTCCCTAGATCAGTCACCTGCGACAAGTGCTCATGTCCACAGGTGTCTATTGATGCAAAACTTCCCGTCAGCCTGTCAGTCTGCAAAATTAAGCAGCTCAACACAGCTCAGTAAATACACACTTCAACGCTTGAGAATGCAAAAGGGAGGAGAAATGTGTTTCACAAACCAGAATGAAGAAGATGGGTTACCTGGATTCGGAGGTAATTGGCACCAGCGTTCTCAGACTGGAACAGTAGGGAGATATTTAAGTCCACCATATCTGCAGTTGCATTCAACACACTGTCAACCCAGGGAGCTTTCGGGCATCCTATCAGACTCCATCTGGTTGCTTCCCTTGCAGAGTGGCCCATTGGATGCTGTCCTGTTCCCAGTGACAGCACTAAAAGATCACCGAAGTTCTGTGGAAAACGCAAAAAAGAAGACCCACCCACATAGAGCGTTCAGATGTTCTGTTTGACAAGAAGAAGAATTCTCAAAGCTCGGTAATCACCCCATGGAAACATTACAAATTCTCAAAAGCAGAAAGCATCATAGGACTTTATGGGCCAGTCACTATGTGCACTACTACTGTCCATCATCTTGCAAGAGATTCAACTCTCAAAAAAGCAACAAATTTGCTCAAGGAAATTAAGGATCCACTAGGATACAAACCATAATACCTCATTCTTCCTGTGCTGAGTCTACCCCCTGACTGATTGCACTTCCTTGATTGCAAGAGATTTAACTCTCAGAAAACAACTTGCATCTCAAGGAAAACTTGGACTCATTGGAATACAAAACCTTATACTTCGCTTTTCCTTTGGCACTATCTGTTTGGTCTGCCTTGATCGCTTGTGTAATTGCCACACCAGTCTGGCAATCACCATATTTGCCAATTCTTTTTATCAGATTGGGAAGTTATGTGATCAGCTTTGACAAAAGTGATTTTCTAGAGAACTCCAAGCTTGCCAGAACCCACATCCAGCTAGCTAGAAGAAAAGGATGAGATGAAGAAGACAAGATGATCAAGGCTGAAAAACACAAACATCAAGCTCTAGATCTCTCTGGTGAACAATCTATTGGTAGAAAGCTCAGGGCCAATCTGCACCATATGATCTCAGACTCGTTACAAGTGATGATGCAAATGCAAGAGGGAATTTAGCTTCAAAGGAAAACAAAAAAGGCCAGTGTGAAGGAGAAGTTACAAACCGGATTGTTGATCGCCAGGGAACCATCAATCAGGCTGAACGTTTTTGCACGATGAGGTTCTTTCCCGGTACTTGTGAGGGTGAATTCCACAGGAGGGAAGTATGTGGGAGATGCTGATGTAGCCTGACACACAAGCTCCACAGGTGCATTATCAATTGGGTCTCGCTTTGCCTGGTTCCATGGTCCAAAAACCCACATCATAGTTCTTTTAGCATCAGGATCATTCAGATGAAAAGCCCAGTTGAAATGTCCTCTTGACAGCATCTGGAACCTAAGATTTCTGCCACTGGATTTTTGCATTTAAATGTGTCTGAAAGAGTTGAGACAAAAACAAAGGAGTTGTGTTGTCTGAACTTGTGTTGTGGGAAAAACTGGATGATTCACGTATATGTTTGTGAAAGCACTGTTGTCGGAAAAACAAACAGGATGTGTCTGACACTGTTGCAGGAAAAACGAGTGAGAGAGAGAGAGAGAGAGAGAGGTGTACATGCCTGCCATGAGGAGAACAAGATAGGTTCCTGGATTTTGATGTCGAAAGATGGGATCAGGACAGGGGTGATAGTACTGGACAGATGTGGAAAGGTACCAAAAGTCCTGTTTAGCAACCTATCCAGGTCATTGGCTCTAGACCTGGATGTTCTACAATCACATCTGCAGCAGCATCCACCCCCACCCAATTTGAAGAATCTAAGTTTTCAAGAATCAAAGTACTTCCGACAGTTTCACACAAATGAGTTCAAAGAAGAAGAAGATCACAAATCAATCATGCATTCATCATGGACTGATTGAGTCTTGTAGTGCAGACTTCTGAGGATTGATTGATCATGAGTCTTTTCTTCTTGTAGCATTGCACACAGAGAGAGATGCAGGCAGGCAGCGGGAGGACTCAGGAGGAGGAGGAGGAGGAGGAGGAGGAGGAGGAGGTGGTGTGTGTTCCTTGTTTCTTAAGAAGACTTACGTGCTGGTTTGTGGGAGCAGCGTGGTTGCATTTCTATCATAGAAGTCGAAGACTTCTTTGGCAGTGAAGAGAGGACGAGTGGGTTTATCTTGTGAGGCAGGAGTTGTGATCAAGCCTGTGATCACACCTCCTGTGCTTGTCCCTGCAACCATATCAAAGTAGTCCACCAATCTTCTCTCTGGTCCATCCAGTCTCTGTACACAACAACGTTTTCCCAATCCACACAGCCAACAACCAAGTCCCCTTTGAACACCTAATCCCTCTCAAGACCAGAACTTTCTTCAACAACCCTCAGCTTGAAAATCTTGCTGAAAAAGAAGAAGAAGAAGAAGAAGAAGAAGAAGATCATCTGCAGTTAACTGCTGCATGTTGCTTGCTTGCTGGGATGATGATCAGAATCCTGAGAGCTCTGGTAAGGATTCATCAGACACAACGTAGAACAGCTGCTGCTAGACTTGTGGGGAAGCTTACAGTCTGCTCAGCATAGATCTGAGCTTGACAAGGTCAGGATTTGCTTTATGCAAAATTGCTTGCCTGTAGTATGCCTTCGAGCTCAATGAGAATGACGAGAGGGACGAGGCCTCGCACACCACCGCCATCAATACTCAGGATTGTGATATGCTTTCCTAGCGTCCCTTTGGGATTCTGTTTCTTGAATCCCTCCAGCATTGCAGCAGCTACTGTACCACTAGAATTCTCTGCAGAATCGGAAAACTTTCTGTCTGTGCCGCCTGCAACATAAGACTATAGTCTATAATCCTGGGACCCCGAAAAACAAGATTCCAGAGAGCTTGCAAAGCCCATCATGAGTAAGACGGATCTCCCAGATCTGGACCACCACCACTACTAGTAAGAAAAATAAAATTCAACATGCTCAACACTTGTAAAGACATAATTTCAGTGGATGATGATGGGTGTTCAAATCCCTTTGATGAGTGTTCAAATCCCTTTGTGGGTGGTGGTGTTGTTGTTGTCATCTGCTGATTTCATTCCTGCATGCATGCAAGAAGCATGCTACTGCCTGCTGTTCAAAGTTTAGACCGAACCCACCAAGGTCACACAGGTCAGGACTCTGGACACCAAGTTTCTAGACTAGGAAACACACAAAACACACACACACACACACACACACACACACACACACAAAATCTTCTCACAAGGACTTTTATTCTTTGTCGATCAGGACTTTTATATAAGTCTTGTGGAAGCACAAAAATCTCCCAGCTTCAGCTAAATTGTCAGCAAAATCAGTCTAAGACTGGAAGAGGAATGAACTATATTAATCTCAGAAAGCAAAACAGTTCTTGTCTGAAAGATGGAGTCTGATGAGGAAGCAGGCTAGGGGGAAGCAGCTTGCAACAAGGATAATATCAACACAGCAACAACAACAACAACAAGACTAGTGGTAGTAGTGTCTGGACCAGTGTTGTAAGTAGCAGTATATATAGTCTGAAACTTGGGTACATAGTACATGTATATATATATATATATATGTATGTATGTATATTGTATTGTTCAAAAGAAGAATATAATGATCAATTACCCGAAGGCGAATCTTGCTTACATGTTGCACAAATCAGAATGCAACATGTCAGCAAGATTCGCCTTCGGGTAATTGATCATGTTCTTCAATACTAGTAGTATACATATTGATGAATCAGAATGCAACATGTGAGCAAGATTCGCCGCCTTCGGGTAATTGATCACATTCTTCTTTTGAACAATAGCTTTGGTATTGAAGAACATAAGCAAGGGGAAGGCAGCGAATCTTTGCTCACGTGTTGCATTCTGATTCGTCCTCAAAAGATGAGTGTTATTTTCTGATAACCTTAATATCTTGAATGAAGTCTTTGAATGTACACAGGAAGTGATCTAGTTTTCATCCATGAAGAGAGCCCTTTTCTGTCTGTGAAGAGGGGGTTGGCCCTGCCTTAGATGATATCCAGACTTTAAAGATATAACTTTTGTGATATATTTGCATTTCTGATATTCAGGAGCCCATCTTAACTCTCAGGATTTCTGATATCCGGGCTGGATATCAAATCCAGCCCGGATACAAATATCAAGTTAGGTTTTTAGGGTTTAGGGTGCTGAGATGAGATTTGTTTTGATAGAGATGAGATTAAGGACATGTAATCAACTTTCTCTATTGTGTACTATTGATTGCATTTTATTTTTAAAATTTTTAATTTTCAATTTTCTTTCGGTTATTTTAGTTGAAATGATAATTTTTTCATAAAATATGTGCAATTGGAGTATATGATATTTGATCATGATATTCAATTAATAAATAATGATTCATATTCAACACATTGATATCTAGGTCAAATTAAAAAAATTCAAATGTAATATCCGATCCATATATTTGAATTTTTACCAAAAAAAAAATCATATCCAATATTCAAAGAAAGTTCTAATTAGATATCCTTATTCGACGAGTATCACAAAAAGGTAATATCCATCTAACAATGGTCCATACCAACCAACCAAGTATCAATTGTTCTAGTTACCCAAGTGATACTCATATTTGTTAAGGTGGGTAAGGGTTCAAAGTTTGAAGCACCCATTATTAAAGGTGCTTTCTTACGAGACAAAGAACAAAGGGTTTAGGGTTTAAACCCTAAACCCTAAACCCACACAAACTAAACACAAAAACACCCACACATACAAATTGAGAAGTCAGAAAGACCACTCTCGATATCCCTAAAGTTCGTTTCCCTAGTCATCAACTCCTAAATCTATTTTTACAACTAACTCCTATCTACTAAGGCAAATGACATAACAAATATTTTATTGCCTCGAAACAAAAACTAATTGTACAAAAAAAACACTCCTATATTGGCACACATGAAAAAACCATTATGTAATTAATCTCCCGACAAATTGTCAAAACTTGTTGAAGAAGAAGGTCCCTTCCCCTTGAGCAACTTTTTTTCTTTATCTTCATCTTCATCTCCAGTTCCTTCGTCAACGTCAATTAAGGCATGCACACAAACAAAACCACACCACCAAAAATGCATCCAACAAAAACACAATGACACATCAAGCGCTATCGAAAATAAAAGTTCATAATGCACATAACCCATAAACAAACAAATTGTGTAAAAAATAGCCACAACAACAAAAACCTTACCTTCACATCACCATCAACCACCAAAAAATATGTCATTTCTACTTTCGACAATTTGATGACACTATTCAATTCATTTTAGGGTTTCATCATGTATGTTTTCATCACATTAGTATGGGTCTTGGAAACCTTTTGCAAAACAACAATCTATACCAATTATACTTAGATAATGAAAGTGCGAACAAACCTAGTTATGAATATCATGGGCAACCCATTAAATTTGTGCATCTATGCTTTACTTTGCAACTCCTTTAATTATTAGATCATGCAAATTATGGCGATTTCCTTGGGCATCTAATTCTTCCTCTTTACAATTGTAAACTTCAATAGAAAGAAGAACACCACTTCAATCTCAAACCACAACTATTTTGGTAGATATCCCAATCACGTTTGTAACAAGTATTATGGTAGCTACTTATATAATAGAAATTTCCATGACTTCGGTAGTTGAGTCCAAGTTTTTGGTAATTTGACTATGGGATTACATTTGTTGTAATAGGAGGAATTCCTTTTGTTTTGATAATTGTTGATATGTCTGATGGTTTTCCATTTGTTGGATCTTTCCCCAACCTTGAAGGAACATCTTAGTATTATTGGCCCCCAAGAAGTAATGTGGGACTGATCCCAAATCCAACTTTGGTGCACATATCTCCAATGGCATCTTTCGGAGGTGGTAGTGGACCTCCAAAGGGAGGTAGTGGCCTTCTAAAAAACAACATATGGTCCTTTAAGGGGAGGAGATTGTATTTTAGGAGCCATAGGAAGGGCAGTGTTGGACAAAGTTTGGCAAACCCCAATGGAACATCAAATGGACCACGAAGTGAACCCCCTAGAGGGGGATCACCAAGTGGACCCCCATGAGGAGGTCCACCAAGTGGACCACCCGGTGGACCTCTAAAAAGAATATTTCCTTGCAATCTATGCTCTACCCACTTCCAACTTGAGTAGCAATTTTAGCACTAACTTCAATAACACCTCCACTAACAAAAAAAAAAGGTGTTACTATACCCAATATATGTACTTGGATTTGACCTTGATGTGCATATTTGGGATTTTAGAAAGGTAATTAATGCAAGTGGAAAATGAAACAATGTGGATATCATCAACTTGTTTTATTTAACTCTTTGTGATGACATTTTTGAATGGGGGAAAATGTCGTGCAAAGTCACCCAAATTGTGTTTTTGACAAATTGGAAGCTATTTTTTGCAAACACTATTGAAAGGTTCAAAAAACCAAACAAGTTTACATGGTACACTTCATGTCATCAAGCAAAAAGTTGATGAAAAAGTTGAGGTCTAGTATGAGTGAATTCTAAAATTGGCAAATTGTATGCAACATAAGGCGAATGACAAATTGTTGATGGTTTTTTAAAAAATGGGATTACTATTTATATCTTTGAATTGCTATTGCAAGAATGAAACAAGAGACCCTTTTTCAATGTAAAGAAGCAATAATCACCTATGAAGAAAACATTGGAGTTATACATGACTATTGAAAATTGTTGGAGCCATTTTGACACCTTAGAAAGCCAATCATTTTATTAAAGACATGGTATGTGCAAATTATAATAAAAAAAAGATATTTGAAGGAAAAATGACACTAAAATCTAGATAATCCTAAAAGAAAATCAAGGGAGAAGAAATTGCCATCAGTAAATGGAATTTCAGTACAACATAACAAATGCCAATTGAATTTCAAAGGAGGGAATCAAAATTTTGGTCCAAAACCAAAATTTTCTCCAAATTATCAATGTTACATTTGTGAGAAACTAGCCAATCTAGGATTTATGATTACCCAATAAGACAACAACTCATGCAATGTTCAAGGACAAAGGAATTCATTTGGTAGTGGATGGCAAACCAAAGAAGGACAAATCTTTTGTGAACATGGTGTTGACAATTATCACTAGTAGGAACAAGGTCCTCCAAAATGTGGCATTCAAGGACAAGTAGGCCTTGAAGACCAAATCAATTATTAAATGCGTTGAAGAATAATAACTTCAAAAATCCCTTGAAATTACAATTCATGATTTGCAAAAGTAGGATCTTCTAATTTAGTTCCACCAAAGTCACAACCCATAACCTAACTTTGGTAATTTGCACATTATTGAACCACCTACCTATTGAAGGAACAACTAAAAGAGATGTGTTAGTCCAAGAAATTAGAAACCACTTTTGGAAAACAAATTCATTTTAACTTTGGGACAACTTTTCAATCTTGTTATAGACCTCAAAACATATGTTCTTTCTAGATTCTCTCCCAACTACTAGAATAGTTGGCATCTAAAACATTATTTTTATGATTGTAGTTATTGTTAAGTAAAATTTGAACAAAATTTTTGATTACATGATTCATTCAACTAGTAGACCAAGCTACATGGTTATCCCCAATTGTCATGGCTATCAAAGAAAAACATGAAGCTAAGAATTTGCATTGACTTTTGAAAACTTAATGCAGCAATGAGGATCCTCATGAAAGCTATGAAATTTATTCTTTTATGGACCATGAATTTTCAGAATATGACCAAATTATGATTACCTTTAAATATAGGTACACAATTTAAACCTTTGTTACTAATTGGGGAGCTTTTGTCCGAATTGTCATGCCATTTGGTTTGAAGAACAATCCACTAAAATATTAAAAAATCATCAATACAACTTTTAGGGAATACCTAGGTAGTTTCATGAAATTGTTTTTGGATGATTTCAATCTATTTAATGACATTGAAATTGATTTATCAAAACTACAACTTTGTTTCAATAAATGTCAAGAGTTTGGTATTGATTTAAATTTAGAGAAATGCATGTTTTTGGTATACTTTAAGGTAATTCTAGGTTATATTGTTTCTAAAGAAGGAAACTACTAGACCTTAAGAAGATTATGACAACAGTAGAAATGTCATCACCTTAAAATCCTTAAAACATCCAAGTGTTTAATAGCATGGAGTGCAATTCTATTAATGTTTCATCAAGAATTTATCATGGCATGCTAAGAAATTTGGGAAAGGATCAACATGGATGCACCAATTTTGATTGCATCTTATTGGGATTTAGAATTCCATGTGCATTCCGACTTTTCCAATTTTGTTGTGGGACAATGTTGGCACAAAATATCAATGGTAAATGTGACCAATTGATCATATATACATAGAGATTTCTCAACGTAGCCTTCAAAAAAGAAAAGATTTTTACATACATGTGAGCTTTCCAACAATACAAGGAAGTTGTATAGGATGTTTGTTTAATCTTGATTTCTTATATTCTTATTTTCTTCATCACTTATTTAAACTTTACTAATGTAAATCTAAAGGAATGAAAGAAGAATGAAATATTTTTGTAAGAAAAGGAAAATTGAACTCAAGGGTGTTTTCTCAAAATTCATGAATGTTTATCACAACCTGTCAAAACAGATTTTGTAAAAAAATTGATCAAGTTTAGGCTACAACATTTATGTTTGAAATTATGGAACTTCAGAAACCTCACTTGGCCTTTATTACCTTTGTAGCATTTTTCTCATTAAAGAAAACAATTAGTGACCTCAAAGTTCATGAGTGGATTTGTTGTTTATGGGGAGGAATATTGTTGGATAATTGGTTTTCTTGTGAGCAATGGGCAACAAGAAATTCAAGTTGTAAAATTTTATGCTATCAAATTGTGATGTAATTTATTAGGTAGTTCAAAAAATATTGAAGCTTATGCTTTGTTCAAAAGTTCAAATGGACTAAAATGAATTGTAAGTTTTTTTTTGCAAGGGGGTTTTATTGTTGGATTTTTAAAACATTGGTGACTAGAAGTATTAAGGTTGGGTAAATT
This sequence comes from Sphagnum contortum, assembly GCA_963920785.1. NCBI lineage: Eukaryota > Viridiplantae > Streptophyta > Sphagnopsida > Sphagnales > Sphagnaceae > Sphagnum > Sphagnum contortum. Next base: position 554,919 of record OY987290.1, on the reverse strand, counting down.
ATTCAGAGTATTCTAATGGGATTACCATCTTTCCTAAGCTTGATGTAAGTTAGTTTCAATGGCAATGGGCATAATTTCAAGTTTCATTTGATTAGTTCTTCTCATTCTATCATTTAGTTAGTTTATTTCCAAAAACCAATGATTTGCAGCCTCATTAAATGGTGCAATTGTAAATTGAATTTCTACAACATGATTATTTAGGTTGTTTGATTTAATTTAGATTTTAAAGTTTAATTGTGGTAGTTTAAGTTGTTGGTGAATGAAAGAGGCTTCAACCTTGTTTGGCCTATTTATTTGCATGTTGTATTTTTGCATGAATTCCATTTTGAGATATTTTACATAATTCTAGTTTGAGACAAGACCTTGTTTAAAGCTTATGGCATCTAAGAGACATTGTTTACATGAGTGAACTATAGCTCATGTTTGGAACTTGATGATGTTTGAGGTTGAATATGCCTTGATTTCTTATGTTTGTTTATATAGAACTTTAGACTCCAAATGTCATGAATTAGAATTTCCAACTCCAAAATTTGATGGAGTTTTTTTTTCTTATATAAGTCCAAAATATGTTGCAATTAAGGAATGTTTGGAATATGGATTGCATCAATCTATTTAATTTTCTAATATTTCAATTTTATGGAATGTTTTGCTCATGTGTAAGTCAATTTGGATCTTCTCACGGACATGCACCTTCTCCTTGGACTTGCTATTGTGCTTCCATTGATGGAAGCTATTGGTTTTTGGTTGAAGTTTGTGCAAAGGCAAGATGTTTTTATATTCAATTTCATTATAACAATAAAGGTGTGCCAAGGTCAATTGTACAAATTAGCAACATTGCTTTTAGTTGTGATGAGTTTTGGTATTGAATGGGTTGATGGTATGTGACCATTGGCAAATTCACATGAAGTGGGTCATAGACTATAACAATGATTCCATAGAGCACTTTGCCTTCCTACTAAACGGGGAGAAAATGTAGGCACATAGGGTGCCGTATGTTCAAAAACAAGTGTGGCGCTCCTAGTGACATAGGCTACCTTCACTCATGTTCTTCAACTTATAAAATCTAAATGTACAAGTAAGGTTCTAATTTTAAAATCTTCCTCATGAATTTGGTTTGTCATGAAGCCATAGGTTGTTTGAATTCCACTAGTTATAGAATCTTTTTATTCTATTTGGATTGATTAGATGGAAATATAGGTTTAAATTTAAGTAAAAATCTAATTTTGCAAACATTTGGTGTGTGGGTTGAGGTTGGAAATGGGCAAAGGTAGTTGTCAAATTGATTGAAAAATTTGATGTTCAATTTTTGAGTAGACAATATTAGATGTCATGGGAATTGTTTATCCCTAATATTGGCTATAGGCTGATACAGACATGACATTTCCTTGGCATTTGGAGGTGTTGATAGACTTTTATGGTAATGAGTGCACATATGGAGTTCAAACAAATGGCAAATTTGCTTTAGTGTTTCATGCTATTCTTTCAAGTTGGGATTTAGGTGCACAACAAGGATTTTTCAAACTTACCATGAAATCGAATGCTTCTCAAGCAATTGTAGAAGTGGCGGCATTTGGCAATTGACAAGGTGAATCCACAAATTGTGAATCTTTTGATTTGTTTGTGGAAGGTGATCAATGTTTCTCATCCCGTCCCATACCTTTCCAAAGTATTTAAAATTAGCTGAGATTGTTATGATGCATGTTTTGGGATTCGTTGAGGATGAACGATGATTTAGTTCTATTTCATTTTTGAAAAGCAAGATGTGGAATCGCACAATTGTTTTTCACATTGGATGCATTTCACTATGTAACAACATTTGAGAGTTGGGCAAATGTAATGACAGTTACTCATTGAGGTTGATATGAATGAGTTTATTTATACTTCTTTTGTTTGGTTTCCATGGCAGCAGCAAGTTTTGGATGCAGCTAGGTTTGGTATGGGTGCTATTCTGCACTCTACAGGTCATGCTTTTTGATACATAATTAGGACCTAAGCAATTTGAGTAGCTAGAATACAATAGCTTTTGAAATGTATTAGCTAGAACATATATATAGCAAAGTATAAATAATGGGTGTGAGTAGGAGCACTAAACTTTTTTAGAAATCGCCCAAAGCCACTTTGAATATAATGGCTACAGCCATTTTTGGTCTTCCAAAAAAGTGCAATTTTTGCCACTTCTACTACATCCACACTTCGGTTGCTATTAAAATAGGTGGCACACTTAGTGGGTACCTAGGGTTTCAGTGCTTCCCTAGGGTTTCTTTACCTACCTAGGGTTGTTAGTATCCAGCCAATCATATTGTGGTTAGCTAGGGGATAGGAATAGAATGGGAAAAGGTGTTTCTTGTACACACACCATCCCCATCTTGTTGCATGGTGAGAGCTGGTGGGTGTTGGTTCATTGTGGTGGCCAAAGGAGCCAACGCTGTGCAGCTTATTAGCCTCCTGTTGAAACTTGAAACCTGAATCATCAGATTAATGTTGTACTCTTTCTTCTGTCCTTTATCCATGTTTTTAGTTCTTGAGGTGGTGGTGGTGGTGTTCATTGACTTTGTATTTGGTAAAGATCCGCCCCAAATTTCACTATTGTATTTGAACAACACATTTGGAGTTATCCATAAAGTCACCCTTTTTTTTTCCTTTTCTTTTCTTCTTTGGGCCTCTTTTCACCCCCCAAACCTTTCAGTGGTATCGGTAAAGGAAGAAAGTTATATTATATTAAATCTGGGTATGAAATGCTGAAACTCAAGCATTTAATGCACAAGGTTCAAGATTCGAGGAGCAGTGAAAATATATGTAGCGACAGTGGAGGCACTCAGGAAAAAAGAAAGACACGATGAAACTCACTTTACCACAAAAATTGATGGTTTCTGAGTTTCACCCCCCCCTAAAGTACTTTTTTGCAGGTTTTTTTTTAATCTCATCTTGTTTACGACCAAACTCAGGGTTATGGTGCTGTGTTTAATCCTTACTTTACTGATAAGTCTATTTTTATGACACGCAATCTCTTTTTTGCCACCTTTAAAGTTGTGCTCTAGAAATGATGAATGGGCTTTACAATTTGGTTGTTGCACATTGTGAAGGCAAGCCTGTTGTTCAAAGAAATTTCCAACGGATCTTTACTGTGTCGTGAAAGCCCAAGGTTGAGGGCATTATTGAAACTAGTCGGTACCCATGACGGTCGGACACAATTCGCCCGTGCCTGCAAGCCTGCGTTGCTGCATTTGGCTCTCAGGACCTGGGTTTCAGGACCTCGATATTTGGCTCTCAGAACCTGGGTTTCACTCTCAGGACCTGAGTTTCAGAACCTCGATATTTGACTCTCAGGACCTGAGTTTCAGGACCTGGACGGACGGACGCATGCACGCACGAACGGACGCACGCAACAAGTGACTTTATATATAACATAGGGCCCATGCTTGGATACTGCCTCATGCAGTCCTTATTTCTTATTTCTGTAATGCCCTGGACCCCAGGCTTTAACCCTACAAACTAAATGTAGAGGTAAAGATGTAGTTTGTTGTTACTTTGTCCCTTTGAATTGGTCCTCCAATATTGATAAGTAGTTGTAAAAAGTGTTTTTCTTTTGAGAAAGTTTGGCATCGACATTACAAATACATAAAATCGTGTGCAAAGAGTAAAAAGGACTTTGTTTTTTGGGAAAGAAAAGCACCAAAGTTGCCATATTTTAAGGAAAAAAGTCATGAACTCGCAATAGACTTATCCGGAAAGTAACCCTGTCTTTGGGCCTACTTTCACCCCTTATCCCCCTCTTTCAATGGTATCCCCAAAGCAAAGACATTTTAATAAATCTGAGTATGATGAAAATGCTGCAACTCACAATGAAATGCTAATACTAAGCATTTAATGCACAAGGTTCGAGACTACCCAATTGCTCCTCCTATTTTTAAAAAATTGGCAATTTGCAAAGATTGGATGTAATATAACCTGGAGAATTGTATTGCCATACAACACTAGTAGAGCCAAGAACAAGTGACAAAAGAAGATGAAAGAACCAAAGGTCCCCCCCCCCCCCCCCCCCTATATCTTTAAAACCCCACAACTAGATACTAGATCCTGATGTTTTAATCAAAGGCCTTAACAAACCTAAAGTGGAAATGGGAGGTGGAAGGAGCTCATGTGGAATTAGGGTTAGTATCCATGTACCAAAAAGACCTATGGAAAATTTACTACTAGTGTATTTGGACACCACATTCTAAAGCGGAATTTGACATCCAAGAAATGCCAGGGTCTTCTTGTGTTTTCGAGAAGGACTCTTTACCTTAGGGAAATGTCTTTTGGTTTTTTGGGAGGTATATCGTCTTCCCTTTTATTTGGCAAGTGTCTTCTGTTTTTTGGCCTATTAAAATATGATCGGCTTTTTGAAAATTGGTATATTCTTACGTGTCAAATTTTTTTGACCAAGTCTTTACCTTTGGTAAGGCCCCTTGGTTGAGGACATTACCAAAAGTGGGCTGGCACTTGACTCCCACCACGCACATACATGCCCTCCTTGCACAAGCAAGCCCTTCTTTTTGCAATGCCATCGACCTCAGGCCATACCGCTAGATTGACAATATAAAATTATCATGCTCAAAAGTTTGTCACCTAAATTGTCCACTTTTTCAAAATCATAACAACCTTCATGAATACATAATCTTTCACTTGGAAATTCCATCTATGAAATGGCCACCTATTAACACCTAGTCTTAATTTTTTAATTGACATCGTTTTATATATAAGAATGCCCCCAACAAACTAGCTAACTAAGGGTTTGGCCACCATTATTTCTTGTAGACAAATTGCATGTCGATACATGAGACAATCTAAAAGGCCAAATATGTCATTAAAAGTTCCAAATGAACCAATGTTGGGCAATTATCACATTTCTCATCAGAACCCCCTTGGATATCTGGACAGTTCTTATTATTAGTTGGCTGAAAAAAATTAATTATTTAATTATTTATCATTTGATATAATTTCTTCTTTTTTTAAAACTTAAAATTAAAACCCCATTCAAAGAACTAATTTCACATACCATAGTGCTGGGGCTAATTTGACACTAAAGTATATTATTTTCAGAAATGTTGAAACTTTTGGGAAATTTTATTTTTCTTCCAGAATTTTATTCTTTTTTCAATTTTTTTTTTTTTTCCCCCTGAAAGAAACTAAAGAATCTGATAGAATATATGCAAAATATATCAATTGTCCAAAATGGAATACTCAAAATTAATTGATTAATTAATTATTCAACAAACATTGCGTCCAAGGTACTACCATGGTATTCATTCGACTACCTTATTATTATTTGTAGGATATCATTTAAATGCCAAATTATGTTCCAAATTAAGGAGGTGGTTCTCAAACACACTTGTTATGTGATGCTCTTCATGGGTGTACTACAACTGCCTTGGATAAGAAGTACGATTTTGCACCTATCCTTTGAAAGTAGAAATTGGAATATATAGATGGGACCCGAGGATGGTCATGCAAACATTATGTGTCCCACCCAATCTATTGTTGATAGCGTGCACATGGTATGTATGTGTCCTGAGATGCATTTTGCGCCACAATATGTTCGTCAACCATTGCCCTTTTGTTTCTTTTTCTCTCCCTTTCTTGGTGCTTTTCTTTTTTATAAAGTTTGGCATGGTTTATTCATTGGCCGACACTTGACAAGCTAGAATTTTTTATAAGGCAGCGGATTCCCAAGATCACCCAATTGCCCCCTCCCCTCCCCCTCCTCTTTCATACCGTGACACGATCATGGGGAAGAACATTTGTAAAGCACTTTGTTCACGATCGATCGATCCCGTGTAATCCACGCTCTCAAGTCTTGTTGCTGTGAAAGAATGTGGCAATTGAATTGTTCTATTTTGTCATTGTCTTTTTGACATATATACTCAAACTTCAAAAAAAAATCGTAGTTTTCTTTTTTTTTTACGAAGCTGGAGAAGAGCACTTCGCTTACATATGGTTTCTTAGTTTAGCCAGAATAGTATGTACATGGGCTTCAATGTTAATCCCTCATTGGCTAATCACAACAACAATTATTATTATTATTATTATTAGTTATTATTATTTTATTTTTTATCTCTCATTACGGCATCATTTTCGCCTTAACCCTATTGAAATAACATCCCAAATTTATTAAAAGTGCCAAGAGTTGCTTGGAACATGCAACCATGAACATGGGCATCAAACAAGTAGAGGGGATTGCTATGCGGGGCAAACCAATGTTGGCCGGTCCAGATCTAGGTCCAGGTTCAAATTTAAAGAATTGGGCCCAACGGGTCTAAATGGGAACAAAGACCCGCCACAAGATGTGCCCCCCCAGGTTGTTATGCATGTATCCAAGCTTCCCAAGTTGCTTTACATTTTCATCAAAACTTGTAAAAACTTGGTGAAATTTGCGTGACTTATGGAGGAGGAGGAGGGTCCATTATAAAGCATAACATTGCTCACTCAAAAGGGGGGTACTTTCTCTCTAACTATTATGGGCAAGACGCCATTCACTTGGTTTGGGATGGGTTCTACAAGGGCCTATTTTAAAGTCTAACCCGTGTTTGTCCACCATTGATTCATGTAGCTCCATTGTTCCCAACCATCCGTTAGCATCACAAGTGGAACCAGTAAAACCAAAAGCAGAAAAGCATGGAAGTGGTTTGGATGTCCTATTTGGACACTTTTTTTCAAGCATTTTTGTGTGGCTATTGTTCTGGTTCCACTTTTGGTGGTGGGCTCAGGGCCAGTTTCACTTGGAATGTGAATTGATCCCACCGAGAACACACGAAAGATGGGAAGAGTCCCTTTGGTCTTGAATAGGCCCTGGTAGAACCCACTACAGTACCACCTACCCAAATGGCGGATTAGCCAGCCTTACCAGGCTTGCTTGCTGGGCAGGTTTCGAGGGCACATGGGCCCTACCATAGTAGATGACCACTTACTTGTCCAACGGTTCCCTTAGGAAAAGCCCTAAAAAAGTCAAGTGAGGCCCTTCTGTTCGGAATGTGCCCTCTTTTGGGGCTTCTTCACAGCTCAAGATGTCTGAGGAGCCTGAGTGTTGCCCTTCGGTACCAGGGTTAGGGCTGCACTAGGCTCTAGCCTTGTGCAAGTGTGTGGTAGGAGCCAAGTGCTGGCCTTTGCTATCAGGGTTTGGGCTGCACTTGGCTCCAGCCTCATGTCAAGCCCTCCCTCTAATAACACCCATGTCTCTATGGGCCTTAACAGACTATTTGTTCCTGGCATAACACAAAAAAAAATGACAACCCTAAACCCTAAAGGCCCTAAAACCCTAATGGCAAACCTGCACCATTTTTTCTCAGGACGGTGGCCGCATGCGCACCCAGTCTTCACTGCCAGTGTCACAACTGAACAAAACCCAGAGCAATACTCAAATACAAAGTTCATATATCCACCAAAGGAAGGAGAGAGAAAAAGGAGGTGGCATCTATGGTGCATATAAACAAAGAACCAACCATAGAAGGATGTAGGGTTTAGGGTTTAATGAATTAGATCCAGTTCAGTGCTTGCAACAAAGCTGAGCTTTGTAGAGATATTGAGGGAAATACAAATTACCACCCCCAGACAAAATGAGTACACATTTCTATACAAAAGTCATAGGTGCAAATTTTGGAAATTGTTTCAAGAAGTTCCCCAAAAATGGGCTCAAGTAGGCTTTGCATTCTTCACAATAACAACAACACCTGGTGAACATTCCTAAACAAAATATACACCACCCAACAAACTGACAACAACAACGACTTGTTCACAACAACCAATGACTTTGGATAGCATCATTTGGCTTACATGAAGGAAAAATGGGAGTTTGCTAACCTGGATTCAATAATTTATCTTAAACATCAACTATCTGAAGAATAAGTTCATTGATCTCAAATACATGTGTATTGGCTACCTAGTACAAAAGTAGAAACAACACACCTTGTGTTTAGTTTTAGTTTAGTTGGAGAATATAAAGTCATACCGTGAGGCTTTTCTCTAGCTAGGGACAATATTGGATTTTTCTTCAAATTTATAATCTATATTTTTTTGGGGATTCTTAAACAAAGTATATATATATTGCCCTGAGTAGCCCAAAAGAGAATACTACATTATTATGTCTAGAGTGACAAAAGTTTGCTCATCACAACTTACATGACTACTAGATCATCATGTGGACAAGTTTTATTTTAGGAGTAGTGTGAAAGTAGGGTTTTTTTAATTAAAAAACTGGGTGGTGGACCAATCAAAGATCACCAAAAGAAAAGAAAAAAACTTGAGAGTGCCCCCTCCCACCTAATAATTAATGGCTAACATAACTATTGAAGCCTCTTTGTTTATTGAAGCTAATATGTGAAGTCAACTTGACATAAAAGTTATCCGTAAAGTCACTTTTTGTCTTTAAGCCCTATTTTGAGCTTTAAACCCCTCTTTGATCCCAATTGGAATGAAATCTCAAAAATGAGGGAAAAAAAAAAATTGAGTACCATTCAATGGAAACTGGGTATCACTTTTACAATATTTCATTGAATAATATATCAGTAAGTATAAGAGTAATGGAGGTGTAAGTCAAGCAAATAAACAATTAGTGAGGACCAAATTGGGTGAGAAAAAAAAAAAAAGATTAGTCCCCTCTTTTTTTTGTCTCGTATACTATTTTCGTCATCTATTTTGTTTTGGTCCCCAATTTCAGCAAAAGAGGCTCTTAGTACCCTCAGTTTCAGGTACTTTACTTAGTACTTTAATGGATGACCCAAGAGAAAGGGGAGTCCTTCTTTCTTCAAAAAAAATTCATTAGATTTGCAGTCTGAACTCTAGACCTAGGGGTAGGGTAAAGCCTGGGGCCTAAGGGGGGGATGGGAGTGGGTTCACAAAATAAGGGACCTAGGAGGAGGCAATAGCCAAGTCCAACTCAGCATTTATTCCTTAAGAGCTGGACATGTCTTATGCCTCCTTGGGATCTTACACACAAAAAAGGATGCGTAGGACCCCTTCCCACTCTCGGGGAGTAGGTGTAATAGTCCTCCTTTTTTCTAGGACGGATGTTCATGCATATAAAGTGCCCTCCAAATGCACTAGGAAATTCCACGGAGTGCTTTACATGGGCATATCATGTCCTTACTTTGTATCAACTTTTAGCTTTATAAAAGGGACTTTGTTGTTAGAACAACTTGTATTGCATAGGACAAGGAGACGAACCCAAGAAGCATTGAGAGAGAGAGAGAGAGATAGAGAGAGTGGTAATGCTCAAAATTGGTGGTGGTCCCACACAGATCGAGCACCATGTCATGAGTCATGAAAGTCGTTATTAGTTCGAGGTTTTGTTTTACCAACACATTTTGTTTTTGCAAATTTTGGGTACCACTTGGACTTTTGTTCAAGCTCATCTGGGGAACTATGTAACAAGCCCCTTTTGGATGTAATAGTGGTGCCATTGTAAGTCATGTGCACAGTAGGGTTCACTTGATTATAGGATCAGACTTGGATAAGGTAGGTGGCTTCATTGTATAGTGCCATTGGGTGGCTTCATTTGATGGTACAGTGACCCTTGCGCGGAGAATGCCATATTTCTTTTATAAATATTTCACCACGACAAAATTTAACCCAAAATGTGGATCATAATATGGTATGACATATGATGAGCCTTTTTCTTTCCCCTGGAGTCATCAAATATTACCCATGATCTTAGAAGTTGTTGACATGTTGCATTGGGATGTTAGGAAGCACAAGATCATTCTGCTTTTTGGCCTTTGTACTTGAAGATACAAACTTGTGAATTCCAAACCCTAATCCATTTTCCAAACAAGATAAAAATGAAGTTGTTAGTGATATAGTTCCTCGGCATTAGAGTAGACCATGTCAACAACATATGCACATATGTGAGGGTCCCATTAGACCATGCCTAAGTGCAATATTGTGAGTAAAATCAGACTTGTGAAGTAAAGCTGAAAACTAGTAGATTGGAGGAGAAAAAAAATTAAAAGCCAAAAATTAATTGTCACAAAACGAATAAAGACTCTAGTAGGCCTACTACCAATATTTTGGTACGAAGATGTTGAAGATTCGATAATTTGAGACACCTTTCGTGTGACAAGTAGTCCATTTGACAAAGACCCTGCCGTCCCGCACCTAGTATCAGATTTACACCAGCCTTCTTCAAGCATCCTCTCAATCTCACCAATCCCGTGGCTGCCTGCAGTACACCTTGGATGTTCTCATCATGCAAAACCTAAATAGAATGCATTCTTCTCTGTGCACAAAGAACACAAGTGCAGCACACAGGGCTTGCAGTTGCATGTTTATGTCAAACTGGGATCAGCAATGTCTTAGTATGCTGTTTCCCTTCTGTAGTTCTTGGAGCACAGAGCTTCCAGGTTCTAGCTATCCATATTAATGAAAATGATCATAACTCAGGTAGGAATGCTTTCCTGAAACTACATGATGTGATGCCTTAAGGTTCACTCATGAAACTCATTGTTTTGCAGTTCTAGAACATCCCTACAAGTAGATTATATAGTCTATGGAAATTGGTATGACAACTCACAATCTTGGTGCCTTGTGCCTGATTATTCAAAGTGGGACTTCAGAAGCACTTCTAGTTTTCTCTTTGTCAGGTCCAGATGAGTATTGAATGATCCAGAAAAGTTTGTTTGATTCATTATCAGCTGAAGAAGAACTCCAATTGTTTCAAAAGAGCTTGATTAATGTATGCTCAAGGTTTCGCATGAAGCAAAATTGAGGAGAATGGTGCCACATTGTAGTGCTTTTCTACACCAGGTACTCCTCCATCACAAAAGTCATCTGGAGATGGAAGATTGGTATCCACCACCCGAAACCATCGCCTGCCAGGTGGAGGTGTTGGCAAAGCAGCTTTCACAAAATAAATATGTGCATTGAATGCTGCAAAGAGGTCTCCACATCCTGAGTGGCTGCCCTCATGCAGGGTAAAAGCGAGGAAGCGGCTCTCTGGATTATCCCAGTTGTGTTCATGCCATGTGATGTCAGCATTTGTGAGAAATGATTGGCGCCCTAGGAGTGGATGCTCTCTGCGGAACTTGATGGTCATGGCAAAAAACCGAAACTGGCTTTGCCGCTTCTCCTCAAGCCGTGACCATTGGAAATGGTTGATGTCAGTGTCAAAGCCATAGCTGTTGTTGTTCCCGTTTCGAGTGTGGCTGTATTCATCTCCCATAAGAATCATCGGTGTCCCCTGGGATAGCATGAGTGCTAACTGAAAGTTCCGCACTTGCCGTTCTCGTATGGCATTTACAGCTGCTTCATTAGTCTCACCTTCCACCCCACAATTCCAACTGAAGTTATCGTTAGAGCCATCCTGCCCTCCTTCCCCATTGGCCTCATTGTGCTTGGAGTTGTAGGCCACAAGGTCATAGAGTGTGAAGCCATCATGTGCTATCACAAAATTGATGCCGTGAAAGGGCTTTCGCTGGTTGACTTGGTAAAGATCTGCAGATCCAGAGAGACGAGTGGCAAAAGCACCTTTCATGCCAGTATCTCCCTTTATAAATCTGCGAACATCATCACGATACTTGCCATTCCATTCTGCCCATCTGTCCCAATTGGGGAACTTGCCCACAAGGTACAGACCTCCACAATCCCAGGGCTCAGCAATCAGCTTGCACCTTTCCAGTATGGGGTCTTGTGTGATTGCCCTCACAACAGGAGGACGTGCAAGTGGAGCCCCATCAATTCCACGACAAAGAATACTTGCCAGGTCAAAGCGGAAGCCATCCACATGGTATTCTGTGACCCAATGGCGTAAGCTGTCAAGTATGAGCAGCAACACTACTGGGTGATTGCAATTGAGAGTGTTTCCACAGCCACTGTAGTCACTGAGTTGTTTGTAGTTGTTTACATCTACCATATAATACACCAAGTTGTCAATTCCTCGGAAGGAAGTAAGGTAAGGGAAACGGTCATCACCTTCATTTGTATGGTTGTATACTACATCAAGTATCACCTCTATGCCTGCATTGTGCAAAGCACGCACCATCTGTTTGAGCTCATTTGAAGCAGCCACTGCACCTCCCCCATTGCTGGCATATCTGCTCATGGGTGCAAAGAAGTTAATGGTTGAGTAGCCCCATGTGTTCACCATGTGATCACGGGGATTTGGACGTCTCTGAAACTCAAATTCATCAAACTCAAACACAGGCAAAAGCTCAACAGATGTGATGCCGAGCTCAAGCAGATGCGGAATCTTCTGAATCAACCCTAAGTAGCTCCCCTGTGCACTTGACTCCACCTCTGAAGACTTGTCTGCTGTAAAGGCCCGCACATTCATTTCATATATAACTTGGTCCTTTTCTGCAATCGATGGCAGTTTGTATTCCTCACCCCAATCAAATTCCTCTGAAAAAAAATCATAAGTGCCAAGAAAACCTGACAGCTTGTGTTCTGCATCACCAAAAACACGCCTCCCTTCCACCAATTTTGCATATGGATCCAGCAACACTTTAGTGGGATCAAAGCGATGACCCTTCTCCCATCCTTTTGGCCCATCCACAAGGTAGCCATAGAGCACACCCTTCCATGGCAGACTCTCAACTAACAAATGCCAGACATTCCCTGTCTTATTTTTTTCTGGGTCAAAGACAACCACCTCTGTCGGTTGATCTGTAATTCCTGCATCCAAGTATCTGGTATACAAAATGGAGCCAAAAGGTTAGCATAATAAAACATAAGTTTGGAATCAGAAAAATCAACATCACACATTTAGGGTAGTAGCACAACATCAGAAAATCACCTTCTCGGGGATCGAAAGATTCAAGGAAGCAGAAACTCTGTGCGCAAGCATGCATGCACACACACAATCCACATATCTGAAAATTGAGATAAATTTAGGGTTTAAAAAAAACGATGTGATCATAAATCTCCTTGTCAGAGATCAAAAGGGTACATGGAAGAAGAAACCCTGAACAAGGTAAGCACATCCCCATGAAAGAAAGTCGAAAAAGAAAGCATTGGAATTTAGGGGATTGAAAGCCTTCTTCTCAGGGGGATTGAAAGATCCAAAGGAAGCAGAAACTCATTCTTGCTGGAATGACATTGCCACTAACCAAAGAAGAAGTTCAGAAATTCTCTCATTGAAAGCCCATGATGATGATGATGATGATGAGCAACCACAACAAGTCACTCACTCACAAGCAGAGAGAAACGGCTGTGGCATGCTCAGAGAAGAGCGCGAAGTTAATGCCTTTGTCTGTTGGAGATGCACCTAATGGCGAAGGATGTCCTCGAGAGACGACAAATTGTTGTTGCTGTCGTAGTCCCTGTTCTGTGTTGTGTTGTTCGTCTACCAAGGCATCGACAACAAGCATTTGTCCACTGTCATTGGTCGCCTTCGTCGTCAATAGTACAACTCTTCTTCCGTTCCGTTGTTTTCTGAACAACTTGGTTGTTGCTTGCTTCAACTGCTTCATCATGATGCCCACGGCGAAGAGCCTCTCTCCTCCTCCTCCTCCGGCGACACATCCTCTTGACATCATCGATACTGATCTACATGACGTAGATGCTAAGCGCGACCTCTCAGGAAGCTTGACATTTCTGTTGTTGCTCGTCTTGTGGAATGGAATGCTCCGCGCTGAAGAAAGCTGTGTTGCATTCAATGCCATTTCAGTGAAAACTGTTTGCTTCAATAATCCCTTTTGCTGCTTCTTCTTCTCAATTTGCTATTGTAAAGCTTCCTTCAAGCTGCTCTTCTTCCCTTCCTCCCGGCCTTACAAGCTCCGCCATACTTCTTACAAGCTCCCCTGAAACACCACACTTTCAGCAAAACAAAAGTCCAAACCGCAAAAGAAGAAGAAGATCCATCCTCGGAGCTTCTTCTTCTTCTTCCTTTTTCTCTTCTTGATCACTCGTTCTACGATATGTGGCAGTTCCTTGTTGGTTGCTTATGGGAAATGGTATGTGCGAATCGTGAGGCCACAACAAGCTCATCGACCAGAGCAGCAGCCTCCATTGCCAAAGGATGGCTCCACAAAACAGATTGTTTGTTCAGTAACACGTCCCAAGTCGTCCAAACTGCGAGAATCCTTCTATCAAAGAACACTCATCAGAAGATTCTTCAGATTTTCTACCTGGAGTTCTTTGTTGGAGTGGAATACAATCTTTTGTGGCTCTTCTTCTTGTCATGCACACAAGAGGCTTTCTGAAGCTTTTTCTTCATTTTTCTGGTGTGAAGTGAGGCTTACTGTCACATAAGTTCCAGTGATTCCTAACTCTTCTTTCTGGAAACAAAGAAACTCTTGATCGCAGCAAAAGAATGCAAGTGCCAAAAGATCATGTTTACATAACTCCAGCACAAAACCAAAGAAAACCAAAGAACTCAGTAAAGAATGCCAATGCCAAAAGATGTTTTAAATACCTCCAGCACAAAAGGAATCAAAGAAAAACATACCAGAAGAATCCACCTGACAGCAATTTGCTGTGTGCAAAACCACAAGTCAACACATCCCTGGAGACAAAGAACTCTTGATGGTAGCAAAGAGCACAAACGACAAAAGATGTTAAAACATACTCCAGCACAAAACCAAATAGAAAAGACCAGAAAAATTCGCACCCACAGCAGTTTTTGTCCAGAAGAAAACATCAACAGAGAGCAATTTTTGGGATCATAGAGATGAACTACAATGGTGATGATGAAACAGAGGAAGAAGACACAGATTCTTTGCAACATAGAGTAAGGGCAGCATGTAGAAGATGATGATGAAGAGGAAATACCCCAAGAGTGAATAGATCGCAAGGTTAGATCTGGGATATGACTACAACCCTGGTCACTATGAATGCAATGGATGTCCTTTGTCTCTCTCTCCTGTAATACGCTTTGACCAAGACCCTCTCAGATACAAATCAAATCACTATGCATTTTCAAACATATTCAGAAGTCCTCAACAGAAATTCTTGCAGTTGAACCCCCCGCATACACAGAAATCTCAACTGACCTTTAGTGTAAAAAGGAGAACACTTGTAAAATTCATCAGCTTTAGAAGTGCGCTTCACAACTTCTTGTTTGATCTGCAACATCGATTAAAGGACACTGCATATCTTCTCCTGGTCTGCAAATATCTATCAGATAACTGGGAACTGCAAGGCACTCTCCATTTCACTTCTATTGAAAGCAGTACATACATGGACAGTGTCTAGAGTATATCCTGCTACCTTTTCTAGAACTATCAAGAGGTCAAAATGCCAAAACAAGTCAGTCTGTGTTTTCCATGTGGATCCACTGAGGTTGTTTGAAGTCAAAATATGTTACTCTGTTGTCTGCTGAGGTTGGCTCCCTTGCACAACTTGGTCAGGGTGTCCAATACTTAGAAAAAACCACGTTCTTACACAATTTCCTAAAACAATTAGGCAGGATACACACTGGTGTTCCTGCCTGTAGTCATCCAAGAGATGGACATTCAAATGAAGCTTGCGATTCAACGGCATGAAGCTAATTCCACTTGCAATAACCAAGCCAACAGCTGCATGCAGCACTAGAAGAGTTGGCCATGTACAAGGTAGGTGAAGAGGCAGGCCCTAAAAAGAACACAAAGCCTCCCAATCCTGCAATGAAGGAAAGAGGCACCACTGCATACCCACACAGCAGCAGCATATAAGATTTCCATTACAGCATTATGGACATCTCATAAACCTTAAATCTAGATCATGCAAAAGTTCATTATGTCCCAGGCTCTGATCTGCATCAAAGTCCCTACTGACCACAAAAGTAAACAAAACTGCTCAATCCCACCAAATAGAAAGAGGCACCGTAGCATGCCTAAACACAAGCTCATAATAAGACAGCAGTCTCCAGCTATCTGGCAAAGTCTAAACCTGAATTTTGAACCTTGTGCCCCATTACCCTGTTCCTTATGATGTCTCGAATGCTAGGATAAAGTTGATGTGTATCCAAGTCTCAAACAACATAAAAGTGACAACGTAATTGCATGATTAGACTGAGTCTTGTGTACTATAAAGAGAGGAGAAGACCTGGACCGTAAGGGGCAGTAAAGGCCTGTCCCAGAGCAGGCAAGCCCATCACATTGCAAAACACGTGTGCTACCAATGGTGCCATCAGATGCCCTGTGTCACGGCCAACCCCACACCCCCATCCCTCAAATAAGGACCTTTCATCATCACTAGAACTCATTGATCCACAGTGAAAACAGCAACAACAACCTGAATATTGCTTCAGGTACAGAACAACCCTGAACTCTAACCCTAACCCTGGTGCAAAGAGGGTCACTCTCTCTGTATTCAGGCCGAGAAGTTATTGTACTATACTCTGATGTGAAAACCTATACCTGTCCGAAGAAAAAGGAAGGTGGCATACCACCCAAAGACAGTGGTGTAGCATAGTTGGATACCTACATCAAGTCAAAAACCTCAGGACTTCAGTAACACAATTTTAGAATCTTGAGTTCTAAAATTGGAATACAACAGGAAAAACAGTCTTGTTTCCAAATGATGAATTGTATGCCACCACCCACAGCATTCCTTCAGATTCAAAAGATTCCAGAGCATTTTTTTCATGGAACACAAACAATAATAAGTAAGGATCGACAATGATTGATCTGAGTTGCTTAGTTATCACATCCTACTTCTGGTCCTTGTAAGAATGGGACATACCCACAATGACAGCAGCAGTTCCTTTATCATGTTTCTCTTGGTGCACCAACTCCCAATAACGATGAATGTGGGCTGCCAGTCCAACAACCCCTTCCAATTTGGTTATCCTGTTTGAAAGGTCATATTGATGAATCAGACTTTGTTGATTCAGCAACAAATATCATTGATGAGCACCAATTGCCTAGTAAGGATCAGATATTCCAACTATCCGTAACTGTCCCAGATTGGATGTTCAGATTGTATGCAAATCATCAAGACTAAAATCACTGCAAAATCAGCCCACTAAAATCAAGACTCAGACTAAATATCAGGAAGTTACTACTATATATACAAGTGATATTTACTTCAACCTAACAGTAGCACCACATAGATCAGTAGCAGGTGTGAAAAGTTTCCTGCAAAGAATCATTGCATGTATAATGACAAATTTAACAGTGCTTCTGCACTGCAGATTGGTTCAACAGGGGCAATATCAATATCAGCACATTGTTTGGCCTTCTTGAACTACTCTTCAAGAGGCCACCGCAATCATCAAATCTAAAAATGGGAAATGACTCTCACCTAGGCTGAAAAATAGAGGACACAAAAATACAACAGAGAGAGGGTTGAATCCTCCACACAACAGCACTGGTGCCATACATGCTCGAAACACCCACTCCTCTGTGAGAGGTGCCTGCCCAACCCCTCCTTAAGTGGGTCATTATCAAAATCATGATCATCAATGCAGGTAGATGTGAGCTATTTCCACGAAAAGAACCACTAGGATGGAAAAAGCATGCCAACTGTTTTCTACCCTCACAACCTTTAGCATGGACTTCATAAGGAGGAATTGGGACAAGAAGAGAGGAAAGAAGGCATCACATGGCCAGAACGACAATAAACAACAGCAGATGAAAAGGGCAGGACAGTAATATGGAGAGAGGGGAAAAAAACAAAAACTTTATGGTGATGACAAAGGAGGCACTAACCACAACATAGTTTCTCCATGCCAAAATGTTAGACACCAACGTATTGATATTCTCCACGAGGTTGGCAAGAGTGTTCACAGACCATCCAGATGCTTCAGCCTCACTATAGGGTTGGGCACATTGAGTGAAGGAATCAAAAGCTGCCATAACCAGGGGGCCGAGATACAGCAGGGCTGTCAAGAGCAGAGGATAAATAGTTGCCTGCCACTGAGAAGGAAAGAACCACACACACACAAAGTGCAGGACAGAGATAGTCGTAAACAGAACCTTTCTTACTTCTAAAAAGCCTGACCGCATCTTTTGTGCAGAAAATCAACAGAATGGGGGCTGAAAACAGGGTGTTGGGAAGAAGAAGGCTGTGAAATCACAGAATAGAATGATGATGAGGAGTTTCATGTTGCATCAACAAGGGCAGTTGGAATGCACATCCCTGCAAATGAACTTCCCCCTGGAATCTTTGTGGTTTCAATGAACTGGGGATGGGGATGGTACTCCAGTTCAAAACACATTTCAAGCATTGCAAACCCACCAACCAGCTCTTTTTGCCATGCAAATGATGTTCAATTTACCTATGCAAATCTTCTTCCATATTTGAACTCATATTTCCTCAGATAGGTTCTGCATTTTGGGCATCCTCTTTTTCAAGCTTTCAACTATCACATTGAAACTGAATTGATGGTGCAAATAGAAAAGCACTGAAGCAAAGAGTGTTTGCAGACCCTAGTTTTCAAGAGCAGGGACACAAACCAGATGATTGGTGCAAAGGCCAAACACAGAAAGCAAGTAGTTCAGATTCAAGCTCTGACGTCCTTTCACCTGGATAAAGAAAAATCCACAAATGAACAGAGTTAATATTACTTACATACTAACTATGTGAAAACAACAAACATGTGTGCAGACTTCTGAAAGGGTGCAAATCTTCATTTCATGAACAACTTGCACTCTTCTAAGTATGGAGCTGCAAAACCAACTCTTCCATTATCATGTGCCAAAACCCCCAAATTTTGACTCCATGTAACCCTTTTTTCTCGCTCCAGGTTGTTTGTTGCAACAGCTTTGATCAAAACACAACTAACTCAATTTCTCTCACTAGCTCAATGTGTTTCCATACAGATTTATCAGCAACAGCTCTGCACAATCTACTTATTCTTCCGTTTATCCCTTTTGCATCTTCTCGGAGTTTGTGCCAAAGCCCGCCTACCTGTTCTCCTCCTCCTCGTGCTTCTTTCTCAACATTGTTTCTATGCACAGTTTGTTCACGGCCCTAAAACTTACGTGAAACAGAGTCTAGGCAGCGCATCAAAACGGAGGAAAACCATGGAATAAGGCGGAGGAATTCCTGCAAATGCATTATCAATTACTACATGAATTTTTTTTAGAAAGTGCGAAGTTAAGAGAAAATGTGTTTGTGCTTACGGGGAGAAGTGAGAGGCAGGCGACGGCGGCAAGCGCAGAGGCGACGATTGACCAGAGAAAGCGACGAAGGTAATGAGCATTGATGGAGCGAGGGGGCGGCAGACGTAGAACGACAGAAGGCACATACAACGAACCTACATAAAGCACTGCCATCGCCGCACAACCCGCTATTGCGACCATCCCCTGGCGATTTCCTCCTCCGTCATCTCCTACGGTCGATGCAGCCGTGAGTGCCATCAGAAAGCGATCTAACATTGGAACCACAGTAACGCAGTTCGCGGATCACAACGAGGAACACCAAAGTGAAAACCGACGAAAATCAGCTCCACTACGATTCCTACTCCTGCTCCTCCTCTCTCCGTTGCGTGCCCTCGCTTGCCAAAAGCTTATCATCTCCTCACCTAGTTCACGGATCTCATGCTTTTCACGATGATGAGGATCACCTGTTTCTCCCAGCCTGCTGAAACCGCCACCATCGTTCACCACCAAAAAAATAAAAATTGATTTGCAGTTCCAATCTGTTGCTGAATGTTTTATTTCATGTCCTTCTTCTGCTTCTCTTCTCTTTCTCCTTTTGCCGTCTGTGGTCGTTTCCTGCAACTCCTGGGAAGAAAACAATCGGAGAACAGCTCCCGGGAGTTGTTGCGTGCGGGCAAGTCCTCTAGAAAGCTGCAAATCCTTTTTGCAATTTCATCCACTCTGCTCGTCGTCGTTTCGTTAGTTTTGTCATTCATTCGTTCGTTTTTCATTCATGCGCACATGGGCTACATTCGCTCGCAAGATCACTTCCATTTGTTGGACCGTGCTTAGGGTTCCTTACCCTAAACATAATCCTTAGGACCATGTTTAGGTCAACCAACCCTAAGCACGGTCCTAAGGATTATGTTTAGGGTAAGGAACCGCATTCGTCCGCTCTTTGTGGATTCTTGGATCCAGGAAGAGTCTGAATGGGGTTTCCTTTACTCTCCACCGGCCCCTCAAATCCAGGAAATGACTCAATTGGGTTCCTTCCCCAGCAAGTCCAAGAAAGCCTCAATGGGGTTCCTCCACCCTCCACCAGGCCCTCAAATCCAAGAAGGGACTCAATGGGGTTCCTTGTTCATTTCCCCCTCCCCCCCCCCCCCCCCCAACAAATCCAGGAAGAGCCTCAATGGAGTTCCTTCCCCAATCAAATGAACATCTTCAAATTTAGGAATTTTACAATAGTGTAAGGTACCCTTTTTTTTTCTTTTTTTTAAATGGAATTTTATTTTATTTTTTGAAAAAAATTAAAGGGTGCCTTTCACTCTCTATTTTTTTTTAAAATATATCTTACATGTGTAAAATTCCTAAAACTAAAATCTGAAAATTTGGCAAACTAAATTTGAACAAGGTTCTTTACCCATTAACATGGTGTCTATAACATGGCCCTCCACACACACCTTACCACTAGATGGAACTTGCACTTTATGGACATAAATGGGTGATCCTCAAGCACACTAGAGAACCTTGGATGCTTATAGTTAGCTTACCACCACCTTAACACCTTTAATGACAATGCATCCATTTGTTGGGCCATGTTTGTAAATTAGGATTATGTTTCCACTTGGGTCTATGTTATCCCCTTGATAAACACCTCAATATTAGAAGTAGCTTGCAACTTATGAACACAACAACCAGGGTGATCTTTAAGCACACTTAACAACAACCTTGCATGCTTATTAAAGTTAATTATCACTCTAACACCTTTGATGACATTGTATCCATTTGTTGGATCATAGTTGTGGAAAAGGATTATGCATTCATTTGGGTCTACAATAAACCTAATTTATAACACATTAACATTAAAAGTAGCTTGCATCTTAGAGAAATAAATAAGTAATCTTCATGCACATTTAAAGACCTTGCATGCTTCAAGTTAAAATATTTCTACCCTAACATCTTTAACGACATCATGTCCATGTAAAAGTCATCAACAAATGATTATCTAGCACCATCTTATTACACAATGTCTTGTTTGATATTTAACAAACGTTTATGGTGATAGAGTTTACATTGGATCATAAAGTTACAATTGAACTATCACGAATTGGTGTTCACACTTTAATATAATGGCCATATAAAAGTGTTGGTCAATTCTTCATTGTTAAGAAAAACCAAGTCCTAATTTTGATACTAAATTTTTTTGGTGCATTTTTCATGGGCAAGTTTCAGCTCTATTCTTCATAATTTTTAAACCTTACATTTTCGTTTGGCACATTTTTTCAATTTCAAAAACTTCCAAGCCAAATTCAAAAATCAAATTTAGTTCCATGCACACATTACAATCTCCCCAAGGCTAGAAAATATTATAAGTACAAAGTTTTAGAACAAATTAAAATTGAAGATTGCATAGGTACAAAGTACTACAATTAATTAAAATTGATCAATTATTTATGAAGTTTGTTTTACTTGCCAACTTTATTTTTAAAACTTATATTGTTTACCTAAAGAACTTAAACTTAATTAAATAAATAAATTTCAAAGATTCATTTTGTACTTTAGTTCTAATAAAAAGTTAGTTCAACAATTTGATTATTGTGTTGGTGTCTAGTTCAAGGCCAACTCACAAAACCCTAAACTTTTGGGTTTAACATTCCATACCAAGGGACCTACCAACATTGGTTAGGACCAACAACCAATGTGGATCGATATTTTACTTTTTTGAATAACTTCTAGTTTTGGTTCTAAAAAAAAAAAATTAGAAATGTCTAAATTTTGGTTACACACATGAATATAATTTGGAATTTGATTTTGGGTTTGGTTTTTTAAAATAATAAATTCTAATTTTAATTTGAAAGTTAGTCCTAATTTGTATCTAATTATTATTGACTTGGATCAAAATGGATGATTAATAGTTGATTCATCTCCAATTAACCCTTGGATTTAACCACTTTTATTTTTCAATTTAGGTACCTTGTTTCAATTTTGATTCCACAGATAATTTATATCAAGAACTCAATTGTGATCCAATTTTTACTAATTGAAACTAAAACTACCAATTCTTACCCATTAAAGCAAATACCCACCCAACATTGGTCAGAAACGTCAATGTGATTGGATAAATTTTCATTTCCCCACTAGTGCACTTATATCTTTTTTTTAAAATTGATTTTTCATTATTTCCTATCCATTATTGTCCAACTCCATCATGGATGAATTCAAAAAGGTAATCTTGACAATGATTTTTTTAATTTATTTATTGTCAAAATGAATCTAATGACAAATTTTTTTCTTGTTAGAATGTTGTTCTTCTTGCCTAACAATCATACAAAATTTCATAATGAAACAATAAAACATTTTTGTTTCAAAACTAAGGAAAGTGTTTTACTCCCTCAATACAAAATTAATTACTTCGATGAATTACAAAGTCATAAATCATGAACATTAGAATTCATTTTTCATATTAATAAAATTATGAAGAATTTATACCTTATTCGTTATTAAAACAAGATCATAATTAAACCTTCTTATGCTACTTGCCATTATTATTTATGGATTTTTTAAATCAAATATATTTTTAATTCAATTCGATGGGAATGCAACTAGGAGTGTTAACACTTATTCCTTTGCACTATTTCACGCTTGTGAAAGAATGTTCAAATCAAGAAAGTCTTTGATTTTATTCTTGATTCATTTTTCATGTTGTGCCTTAACCTTGGTCATGAATTTAAAGCTAAAGTTACAAGTGGATGAGAAATGAAATTGTGTGTAATGAAAAAGATTTTTGGTTTGATTGATGATGTATGTTAGAATGATAAAATTTTTGTGGTCCATCGTAGGTCAAGTCTTTTAGCAATGAAGAACAATTGAATATGAGGTCATCTGAGTTTTTTTTAGACATTGGAAACGTCTTGAATGATTAATACTCCAATGGGGTCAATTTTCAAAAGAACCTAAAACACATGTTATGATCATTTAAAGGTTTAGAAGTCAAATTGCCAAAATGATACACAATCATTTTATCACTTAACAGAATGTTCAAACCCAACTTCAATTGAAGAACTTGATGTAATATGCAAATATCTTTTCAAGGGCTATAACTTTATTTTTGAATTTGTTTCTAATCAAAGTTGAAATGAGAAAATTATGCCCCAAAGTGATAAAACTCATAATTTGACAATTTTGAAACCTTTACTTGGGCATCCCAAAAAAATCGTAATTCAATGTAATCCTTGTAAAGGTTATATAATATAATATAAGAAAAACATTAATAATTTCTCCCAAGTTTGATTCACTATGAATCTTGTGAATTTGTGTAAACTCAAGGTTCATTAGTGCACCATTTTGGTTCCGAACTACACATTTCCCTTTTCTACTTGGTTTGTGCAATTTGAAACATGATGAGTTTAATTTAAGGGTTTGTTTTAATTTCATCTTCGAACTTCCACACCCAATTTTTATTGGCAATTCGAGAATGTTTTCAAGGTTTGCATATTATTGCACAATAAAAACTCAACAAGGTTTTTACCATTTGTCAAACCTATTGGTGCATAAAAAACCAACATGGACATAACAAGCCCCCAAAGGTTCATGAACCCATAATAAGGGTTCCTTTAAAAACTTCACCTTTTCATTAACACTTGGAAACAATGCCATTAAACTAATATAATTGTCATCATCAACATCAAAAGACAATATATTCATTCTCTCACCTTTTACACAAAGCACTCCACATGCATCATTCAACAAAAACACTTTGGTGATCCTAAACCTATAATTGTTTGCCTTTGTATTCATTTTTGTTCATAACTGATCACATTTTTATCAACATTCTTTGCACTTCAAACATATAGACTATGTAACCTTTTGACATTTTTGTCATTGAACCTGGGTGGCTAAATTCAACCCTACAACACCACATGAAGTTCAAATATATATTGATTGAATTCAACATGGATTGTTGAATACATCAAACTTAATTCCAAGATGTTGAAAAATGGTTCTTTTATTTGTTATAAAATGAAAGATCATTTATTAAGAAGTAGGATACAAAATATAAAGTTGATATATAAATCAATTTATGGTCATGTGTGTTCTTTTCATATTGGCTCAAGGAACAAATATTTTGCACTTTTCAAACATGTTTGCAATGTGAGGTTGACCATCTATGTTGTAATTAAAAGATTAGTGTGTGATCTCAAAAGATTGCATGGGCCCTATTAAAGGTCAATTATAGAAAACAATGGATGAAATTGAAGAGTGGAATGCACCCATAATTTTTTAAATCAATATTGATGTAAAGTTTTTTTCAATCCCAACTTTAATGACGAAATGCAAAAACTCAAGGTGCACTTCCTAACTCCTTGTGTTAGGGAAAAAAAAAGACATTTTTATGATACAAATTAGAATGAATTGGCTTTTTAAGTTGAATTTCAATCATCTCAATTTGGTTTGAACTCAAATCAAATCAACAAGTTAATATGAAATATTAAAATTCATGACTAATCAAACTCCTTACAATGCATTTTAAATTTGTCAAATGTTATCAATGATGCACTACAAGATGTCTGATGCATTACAAAATGTTCATTGTCCACAAGGAAATAGATTAGATTTTGAGGTTGTATGAAACATTTGGACAATCTATCCACTAACCCATAAGGTGTTCCATGTATTGATTTGTTCATGGTTTGTAAATGTTTTTAATTTTTTTGTTGATTTTATGAACCAAGAAAACTATAAAGAAAAACCATGGATATGGAAAATGGTAATGGGCATGAATGGAAGTTTAACAAGAGGATGCGTTTAATACATCAAATAAATTTAAAATTAAATATTGATAAGTTACCTATATGAAATTTTCCAAACATCCATTTGTAAGTTAGCATAATTTGACAATTCAATAGTTGATCCATAAAAGTATTGTTAAATTTTTTAAATGTTACCTACTAGACAAGTAAGGTCTTTAACTAATTTTTAGAAAATTCAATAATTACCAAGTAGCTTAAATAATCTTAACAACATTAGGTAAGAACCTTCCCTTTTCACACCTGAATGATCTACTATGCTTGGGTTTATGATATCATTCACCTTGTGTTTTACAATGGGTAAAGTTGATAATTTGAGGACATTATCAAAATGTTATTCCAAACTTGGCCATTGCTTCAAATTAGGCCTATCATGTCACATAAACAATCAACTCGTGCTAGTTCATGACTTACTTATGGACCTTAATTTGAGGGAACTAGGGTGCATTCCGGACTCAAAAGTTGGCAACTCAATGAGTTTTTCAAGTTTCACTAAAAAAAATGGCAGAATTGGCTGATACTGCCAATTCTAATATTCCTCCCTCTACCTTTGTTACGTAATGACCAACCTATGCTAGTTATGGATGTTCTTCATTCTATGGAACTATGGTGCAGCCCAAATTCCAGAGCTGCAAATTCAATGAGTTTTTCGAGTTCCAGTAAAATGGCAAAATCGGCCACTAACTGCCAATTCTGATATTCCGTACCTTTGTCTTCTACCTTGTTACGTAATGACCCACCTGTGTTAGTTTATAACTTACTTCTGGAACTTTAAGCCAGGGAACATGGCACATTCCGGTGGGAATTTGCCTTGCCAATTCCAATCTCTAGACTCTAATCACAACATTACACCTTGGAATCGTAACCCTAAACTTCCGCAGTTTTCCACCTCTTCTTTCCACACTGGAAAACAGGGCTCCGCACTGGGACGCTGCAGATGAGAGCTTCGTTATCCACAGGAGAGAGAGAGAGAGAGAGAGAGAGAGAGAGAAGGGGAGGAAGAGAGGGTGGGAGTGTAGTTTGTGACTGAGCCAGTCGCCTGCGATGGCCGCTCAAGCGTTAGTAAGCTGCTCCTGCACTAGTGTGTCAGCCAAGGAGCAATTGGGTTCTGCATTTTGGGGAGCACCCAGTAGCAGCAACAACCCCATCATCAGTGGTAGTGGATATGATGATGCGCAAGTGCGGTGCTTCGGAAGAAGGGCCAGACCGCCGCTACCCGGGGTGCGGATGGCCATAAGCAGGAAAAAGAAAGAAGAGACAGTGGACAGGGCGAAGCAGCAGCTGGAAGGTGCCTATTTGGTGGCGGGGATTAAGTACGCGGGCCTTACTGTGAAGCAATTTCAGCAACTGCGGAAATCGCTGCCACAAGACACCACTCTTATGGTCGCCAAAAACAAGCTCATTGGTAACGGTTTTCCCCTTCACTGTCTTCTTAGACTGCATTGGTTTTGGACACAATCCATAAAATCCCACCCAAACCCATAAATCTCTCTCTATCTCGAGTTTTTTATGGGTTGTGTCCATTTCGTTCCTTCTGCATTTTATATTCACCACTAGCGTTGGATTGATTTTCTGCAGTTTGGGGTTCTAGAACTTCAGATAGTCTGGTTGTACATATGTAGGAAAACTTGGGGGAAAAGAAGAATAGTGCATCTCCTGGACAATTCACCTTGGTGAGGTAATGTGTAGATGAGCCCATGGATGTCAAAAAGATAGATGCAGCATGTTTCTCACTGTGGGCTTCTTCTTGAGGAAACCCTAGTTTATAATTTTTGGGATGCACAAAAAGCAGCAGAATTCTGTGTGAAGTCATCTGTTGAGACATAATACTCAGACCCTCAGCAATTGAGAACCAGAATTTGAAAGCATGCAGTAAGCTGGAGCAATGAGAGTGGAATGGGTCTTGACGAGTGCAGGATACAATGGCTTCTGCCACTTCTGGGTTATGGCTCAATTGAGCAATTCTGACATTGGTCTGCTATTTGCATCATTGATACAGGGAAGGCAATTGAGGGTACACGGTGGGAGGCCTTGAAACCTGCTTTGACGGGCATGAATGCTTGGTTATTTGTGCACACTGAGGAGATTCCTGCAGCCTTGAAACCCTACCGCACATTGCAAAAGGAGTTGAAGCTTGAGAACAATGACTTTTCAGGAGCTGTTTTTGAGGGCCGCTTTTATTCACCAGAAGAGTTCAAGGCACTTGAGACAATGCCAACAAGGGCAGATTTGTATTCCAAGCTGTTGGGAACACTCAAGAGCCCATCCTCAAACCTAGTTGGCACTTTGCAAGGTCCAGCTCGCAATCTCGTGTTCACACTCAAGGCCTATGTCAAGAAGCTGGAGGAGGAAGCTTGAAGTCCTGGTTAGAATTGTGATCTTTCTTCCTTATCTTTCTCGGGCTCACTCATCCTCTCTAGACAGTCATCTTCAAATTCTAAACTCTAGCACTTGATCCTGAGAAGTTGGATCACCCATGGAGAATCACCCTCAACAATGCCTTCTTTCTAGGGTTAGATCCCTGCTAATCAATTCTGTTCACAGTCAAACTACTATGTAGTGGGACTAGGCAGTGTTCTTTTTGGCAAACAGAATTGGAGATAGATATCTTGCTGTAATCTTCAGCTTCCAATGGAGGAACAACCTTGCTTCCCCTGGAGAGCCTGTCTGGAGTTTGCAGCCCTAGTCTATTTTTTCTCTTCAACTTCAGAGCTGTTCTTGGGCTTCCAAACCTTGGAGAGGGACAGTGTGGATCAATATTTCTGGTTGTAATGTCTTGAGAGGGGAGGCATAGCTAATTGAGAGATCTCTTCAGTGGAAGCTGGAATCTGCTCAGCTGAAGGCCAGCAGGTCTGCTTTTTCACTTACCAGATTTTGATAATGTCAAATTGCAAATGCTCTCCAGTCTCAAATTTACGTCTTGCCAAATATGGGTTTGCATCATCTAGCAGTCAGTGCTGGCAACACTGCAAATGGTGGTAAACTTCAAATGATCATGAGACATAGGCTTAATTGTTATTGAATTTGAAAGTGGTTACAAGTCAGGTAGGTTGGGTCATATTGCAAACAAGCAGAAGGGTAGTGCCAGGATTTGTAGCATCCAGCTTGTTGCCTTATTCTCTCAGGTGTCCAGAATCTGTGGTATATGTCAGGTTAAATGACTGACATATTCTGGTCTGCAAAGAGCCTAGTGTTAAAAAGTACCATTTGATAGGTTTTTGGAAAAACAACACTTTTGACACTAGCTTAAATTGGTGATGTGATAAAGCTTCTTCCTTCCATATTAGGTGTTCTTTGCTTTAAGAGATGGGCTACTGGCTTTCTAGTTGGTGATGGAACCCGATGACTTTTTTGTACTAGAGAGTGGGGAGAGAGTGGGCAAGTCCTAGTTTGTGATGAAACCCAATGGCTTTTTTGTACTAGAAAGTGGGTAGAGAGTGGGTTGTAGACTGTGGATTCTGCCAGGTAAGCACGCCCTTGGTGAGCCTGTTAGGGCAATCCTGGGCTGTGCACACCTGGCAGAATCTGCTGTCTATAGGGAATGCCAACGGAATGCCAGAGACTGAAAGGGGAATGTTGTGGAATGTGTCAGCCATAAAATCAGCAAGCTGAGCAGATTCTGCACCAAAGAGTGGAAAAAAGAGCAGAATCAGCAAACCCTGACTTCAACAGCTTGAGTTGCATAACTTGACATACAAATGTACCAGAAAAAAACATAAAAGCAATCAAGTAGACATAGGATTGCAACCATTTTGAATAATTGGGTTTGAATGTCATGCACACGTGTTGTCCTCATCAAGTTGCCATTGCGATGACATACATTCACTTCAATCTGACCAAGTTTGTATAAATTCCAACCTAAGACTGCATTGAGAAAGCTTCCATCCCTTGATACCCACCCCCACCAAAATCTTGCCCAAAGATCTCACAAATCAACATGAAGTCCACAACATACCATCAACACATCCTCCCTAGTGACCATCACAGGAGCTCACTTGCTTGATAAAATTTTATCAACTTCTGAGAATCCTTATCACTAAGGGTCCTCTCATTGCATCTGGCATCGGAAGCATTGGGGTGCCCAACTCCATAGTGATTCATACTAAGATTGCTTAACTTGTAAAGAGCAAAAGTTTGAATCAGAATTGTACTCATCAATGATTCCTGGGACATTGAGAGACCGGTACTTCAAAGCTAAGTCCTCAGAAGGGTGGAAATAAAGTTTGTAATTGTTTGAAGAACTCAAAGCCCCCCACAGACCAACAAAAATTGGTGTCAGATTTATGAAAGTTTAATTCAAATAGACACTCAAGTGGATGTCTAACCTTCTACCACTTTGACCCAAATCCGCATTGAAGTATGTTTTGGTCATTGAGTCAAATCTAATATGTTAATTTAAACAAGGTTTTCCATATTGAACATTTCTTCTTCATTGTAGTAGGTATACATACATGGGTATGTAAAGTATTTCAATTACGATTTTTGAGGGGAAATAAATATTTATTAAATTTGTAAGAGTGTCACCTCCTTTTGTCACTACTAAGAATTTTTCTATATGTACTCTAATAAAAATGGGAGTTGGTGCGTTATGTTCCCTCCTCATTACATTGTCTCTCTTGTTCTCTACTTTCTGAAACCAGTTTACCAAGTATATTGCATATCATGCATACATTATACTTAGCTCTAGAGTAGTAGTTGTTGTGATCAACCTTCAAACCATAGACTTGCAAATCCTTACCATGTTATTGTACACTTGATCACTTAAAAGGTTAGATCTTGTTGATGACTTGTTGTTTTTTATTTTCTCTCTTTAAACACATAGGGATTTCTTTGGTTCTAGACCTTCTCATTAATCAAATGCATTTTGTTTCATCGGAGCTAATGCTATTAGTTAAGTGCAAAAAATTGGTGTGTTTTAAGGATTGAATGATTTAGGTATCACAATGAAAGTCTAAGGAACAGGACTAGATGTCCTTCTTTGCAACACCTAGAACACCCCAACTTTATTCTACCATCCATTGATCAAAAAACCATCACCCCAACAAATTTTTTGTTGTTGCACATTTACATACATACAAAAGAAAAAATCTCGTCAACTTTTTACTACCATCTCTCTTCTCTTCCACACACCAAAAATATACACATTTGTCCTTTTCATTTGTAAGCATCCTTCATATCTAGCCAATTACTAGCCTTTGTCTAGAAAATTCCATGACTAGCCCAATTCATAGATAGTTGGAAAATTTGAATTCGTCATAACTACAAGCCACCAAAATTACCCAATGTGTTTCTACACACTCATCCCATGCAAATCACTTTTTGAGGAAAAAAAGCCAACATTGAATATCTAAAGGCTTCAATCATCCAAGAAAAAATACAACATGTGTTTTTTTTCGTCACATGACCACCTTCAAATATAACTTGTTGGCTTTGGTATCAAATAGACCATGATGACAAATAGATCCCATTTGAAATTTAGGTTAACATAAAATGGCAGAAGGCATTACCATTCATATGAAAGATAACATCCATAAAAGCATGTATTGCTTCTATCTTCATTAATTACACATCAACCCTTAAATGATGGTTATGACATGTGTTGGGCGGGTATGTCCATTTCAAGGGTGGTTGCAAGATAATGTGTTGTATATATATAGTCTTATTCAAGTTGACAATTTTGATCCAATGGCAAATTTGGCACAACGATGATTTTATGGCATATTAATTGTATGTCAATACATTGGACATTTTGCAAAATATTACAATGTGACATTAAAAATGATTCTCCTTGTCTTAAAACTATCCTCAACATACCAACATGATATTTGTTTTAAAGTATTTTCAATTTGGACATTTGATTTGAACATGAATATTCACATCCTTTTGAAATGGACATATTGGGGCGGATTGATTGTATAAAGAACCTATGTGTTTTGGGGGGATCTCAAGCATGAATATGAATAGACAATAAACTCATACCAACTCTTGTATGAGATGAGCATTCAAGTATCAAATATTTAGTCTTTGATTGTATAGTCAAAGTTTGTTCAATGAATCATGATGGTTGTGAGTTTGCTTGGGACATTTTTATTACTTTTAAATGGATTTTTTTTATTTTGCTAAAGAATTATTACAATTTTTAAAACATGAAAATTCCCATGTATATCTTCCATATGTAACATTTTGGCATGTATAAGTTATAACTCTATGATAGCATCATTGATTTGGATATCTCAACAATGTCCACTTGAATCGCAACTTTAATTTTGATTTTCGAAAAAGATTCATTGTAAAAGCAATGTTATTAATTGTAATAGAATATATATATTTTTTGAAAATATGTTTGGTCTTGGGTGATTCATTCAAGAAAGAGCCACACACTTTGACGCATGCATTGTGTGATCTTTTCTTGAGACAAGTAGCAATTTGTTGTTCATGAGTCTTGTTACATGCATGGGTAGGAGTTAGATCTATACCTTTTTTATATAATAGATTTCAACATGGTGATATCAAATGTTGCATCTCATGTCAAGATGGTCCAAAGACCTTCTATTGGACGAAAAATGGCAAATGTTCCTAAATTATATTACTTTGATATGTTTGGTGATAGAATGTAGTGTCAATTTTTTAAAAATGTAACCATAGTCATTTGTACTAGGAAGATGATTGCTTTGTATTTTTTCAAATTTGTAATGCGCAAAAAAGGTGTACAAAGATATAGCTTTTACAAATCATGATGTAAATTCACAATCGTTAAGCCTATTTGACGTCCATCAAAATTTTGAACATTCAAAATATGATGCAATTGTATATTTTTCATCCTTTTCATATACATGTAGTACTTGATTAGATTTGGCAACGGAGTGCCAAATAATTCATCCATTCATCATATTCTATTCAACATATAATATAATATCTTCCAAGTTTTTGAGTAGCATTATGAAATATATAATACTTTCAGCATGAATCAAGAGATCAATATTTTGTTTTTGTTTTTTAACTTCTAGTTCATCATTGTAGATTTTTAAGGTAGTGGATGGCAATTTAGGATGCCCCGTGAAAGATTTGTGCTATTGAAGATGGGTGAAAACTTTAAGTAGTGATTTTTTTATTAGACTTGATTCCAAAGCAACCGTGTGTCAAATTTGACATCTACACAATGATATCCACCAAACATTTGCACCCATCGTACCCCATTTATCAACAAAGTTCAAAGCCATTAGTGACCAAATGAAATATGGACAACTATGAAAACTAAAAAGAAAAATGAAGAATACATGCTTGTGATGTAGAGGTTATATAACCCATATGTTTTCAAAACTTTTGACACTAGGAAAATTAAAATTTGAAAATTTTAACATTTTTGGGTAACACATTTTTCAAAGAAATGGAATTTTTTTTAATTATTTAATTATCACCAAATCTAATGAGGTACTACAATCCGCATAATGATTTGTTTTTGGGGTTTCAAACTTCATTCTTATTAGGTTTTATTAAGTTTTAAATGGTAAGATTTCCTAGTCATGTGTCTGAATTTAACAATTTGAACAAGAATGATACATGGTACAAATTTAAAAAAAAGGTTTTCACAATTTTTAGGGTTCATGCATTTCAATGTTAAATTTTAATTAACATAAAAATTTGTGTTGAATTTTGAATTTCTTTTGCCATTTATTTACATTTCAAATTTCTATCACATTCAATGTTGTTATTGGTGCATACAAGATAATCCCTTGTTGAAAATAAATAACTAACTAATAACATGAATGAGTTGAAAATGTTATTAGGTTCCAATCTTTCAATGGATCTTACCAAGCTTGGATCTTATTTCTCCTTTAGTCATTACATATGTTTATTTAACATACACCACCATAACTTGGCATTATGTGTGTTGTTTTATCCATTGCTTTTGCTAAACCTAATGAGGTGGGGAAAAACACAAGGGCAGGGGAGGGGGGAGATGGGCCAAAATTGTTAATGCATTCCCATAAGCATGGATTGAAAAACATCCCAAAACAGGACAAAAAAGGTCCATTTTGGTTGTGCTCCATTGGGCCTGATGGTTGTAAAGCCTTTGTTCCAAGGGCTTTACCATGCATAAAGACCTATTATAATTTTATTTTATTTGGAAATTAACTTCTAAATATAGGTTTAGATTATTTAGGCATGCAAGTAGAACTTAAAGTTTTCTTTTTTAAAGAGTTGATGAATAAATCAACTTTTGTAGATAAATGACTAGTTTTAATCAGTTGTAGAACTGCCATACCTACCTCTACAGATTTTGTTGGAAAACTTTATGTCCATACTATCTTCAATCTTGGGAAGTGTGTAGTGTACATGGAACCATTGGACATTGTCTTCAAATCAACCTGGAGGTTCATGCATTGAAGAGATGTGACAAAAATCAAAATTGCAAGGTTTAAAACTTTGAAGATTTGTGTTGAGACCCTCGTCTAGAGAATCTACCAAAACAAATTTAGTGTTCAAACCAAGACCAAAAATACTATGAAAAAGGAAGAACCACCCAACAACGGTTATGACTAGTGTTGATCAGATATTGATCTTTGACTTGGTCATCGACAAACATTTGAGACAAAATATCAATAAAACACAATGTTTTTACAATTGTGACGACATTTACAAAAAAAAAACTTAGGTCATTAATGCATTAGCCTACTCTTTTCCCTAAAAAAACACATCCTAGGCCCCCCCCCCCATGTTCTATAATCGTGAACTTTGTTGAATAAAAGGAGGCATATATTGCTTTGCCTTCTAACAAAATACACTTCGCCCGTATGGTAGTCTCCCATATATGTTTCATCAAATGTGTGGCTTCAAAACATTTGAGATAACTTGTTAAGTATTTTGGATTGTCAACCAGTTGTGACCGTTAGTAGATGTAGCGTCAAAAGGAATGGGCATAATGAATATATGGACTAGTAAAGAGATCATTTACAAGTGTTTGTGTGAACCAAGAT
The DNA here is from genome assembly GCA_963920785.1 of Sphagnum contortum. Lineage (NCBI taxonomy): Eukaryota > Viridiplantae > Streptophyta > Sphagnopsida > Sphagnales > Sphagnaceae > Sphagnum > Sphagnum contortum. The sequence goes on along the minus strand of OY987290.1, from coordinate 521,157 downwards.
TTTGAAAGGTAACCTTAAAAAGTTTCAACTTGAACCTTTTTTGTGAAGTTAATTCCATTGCAACCTTGCTACTTGGGTCATCTCTAGGAATCTGTTAAGAGCAGGTCCACACAGACCCCCCCCCCCCCATATGTGAACCTCTCCCACTCTCTACCACATCCAAAATAGTGCACATCTCCAGATGTTGTGAATGCAAATGTGGGTTGTGAAATAATAAATGTATTTTTTGGTTTTCTAAACCTTTTAAAAGATTGTCAAATTCTCAACATGTATCAAGTACATAACTCTTTCCCAACTGGGCCCGGGATTCTTTGTCAAGGCATGTTGCGCAAGATCCACCGTGCAAAAAGCTTGCGTTGTTTCATTTACTAAGATCTAATGTCAACCTCGCATCATCGTTATGCGGTTCGATGAATTGGGTGAACAATATTTGTAGCAATGGTATACAATTTTTTATGTATTTTCAACTTATAATCTACGATCCAATTCACAAACCCACAGCTAACAATAGTGCACACATTCAGTGTGCACCACACTACATGTGTAAACAACAATATGGGTCGCATGTACTCTTTTGTTTTGTTTGTTTTTTGGGGGTGTAGTTTAACATTGAATCAATACTCCAAGTGGTTGCAAAATAGTCATGGTTGCAGTGCATGTGTTTTGGGTCCCATGTCCGAATGCAACCCTAGGCCATGTTTGATATGTATTATCTACAAACAACCTATTGTGTAAACAAGTGGACTACATGCTGTATTTCCCCCTTTTCTTGTATACTGTCAAGTCAAAAGCCCAAGTGATTGAAAGCATTCCCCCTGTTTTTTCATTAAAAGTGTACAGGGAATAGAAGATTGAATTCTCAAACAAAGTTACTGCATTTGTGTGATCTGTTTTTGCGGGGGAGAAACTTGTGAGAATGCGACAACATATCCTGTCACTAGGAAAAAGAAAAAAAAAGCATTATCATCACCAGAGTTGAAACCATTCAGATTTTCCCATTCAGTGTAGAGTATTACAGATTGAGTAGATTCTTAGCAAAACATGCCAGTATAAACCGCAAATTGGTTCCAATTGCACTGCATATCCTGTTTCTACAATACTCCAGTTTATTGCAATTGTAGAAGGTTCTAGAAGATTCAAGTTTGAACACCATGAGGGGATGGACACTCAGGTAGTTGCAAGTAAAAAAACCCAGCTAGTTTATACAACACTAGTGCTATTGAGAGGGTGATATAGTCATGTGTTGGTTGTTGAGCTAATTACAATCCTGGCTGAGATTGTTATTTCCTTTGTCAAAACAAAATTTCTTCTTGTAGACATTCCAGTTCTGGACAATTCTGTTTGTTGTTGTTGAACAAATGATGGATCATGTGATGGCAAATTGTTGTCACATGCACAAAGGAAAAAAAAACTCTAAACATTGTTGCTGGCAGTGTCATCAATTCCTGAACCAGTAGTCTGCTTTGTTGTCACTCCCACATTCCCTGCATCCGCTTGTCTGTTGACAGGTTTGCCTGCCATTCCCAAAGGATACCAAGCATTTGGGTGCACCACATTTTGTTCTTTTGATTGATTCATCAAATGGTTGAACCGGTCGAGGAAAAGATATGCAAATGCTAGAATCGCCACATTGATACCAAATAGCACATACAAATCCTGCTTATGACCAACACACAAATTGCAAAAATCAGCCACACCCCAACACAAAAAACAGAAAGCAAACAAACCATCTATGAAACTACATCCACAATGCTGTATCTTTTGAACATTTCCACATGATTCTGTAAGCATTCCTTGAAAGAGAAACCCAATGCAAATTTCCCACTAACAAATTGTTCTGACATTTGAAGCTTGAGAGATGAACGTCAATATACAAAATTTCTCAGGTAAACTTCTTAAGTTGTGGACTGTCTATGAATATTCTCAAAGAGATTTGGATTTTCATGATTTGGATGGTATGTACAGACCTTTTGAGTACCAACAGTCCAGCTTGTTACATAAAGATCCAAACCCTTGAAGATGTTATACCATGCGAGAAGCACTGCACCGGTTCCAAACAGCCAATGAATGAAGTACCATGGAACTCTGCTAACTTTCCCCCTGCACAACATCAGGTGCAACAAACAACCATGTCAAATCCTTCAATTTCCAAATAGCATTCGAAAAGCCTTCAATTGATCTCTTGAATGGCTAGAACTGACATGTCATCATATTAAGCTCATAATTGAGTTCTATATCAGCCAACAAAATTATATACTTCCCAAAATGCTAAATTCAACTCTTGGACTTTCTGAGCCAAGGGAAGAACCTCCTCCACCCCAAAAAAGGTGGACACAAATTCCTTTCCCACAAAAAAAGCTGTCAAAGTCATTGGACAAATTCCCTTCCAATAGATAAAGCTTTCAAAATCCTCACGCAAATTCATTTCCAGAAAAAGACCTTTCAAAGACCTTGGACAAGTTCCCTTCCCCAAAGAGTAGCTTTCAAAATCCTCAGACGAAGTCCCTCCCCAAGAAAAAAGCTTTCAAAGTGTTTGAACAATTTCCCTTCCCAGAGAAAAAAAAACTTTCAATTCTTGGACTTGCCTCAGTCAGCCAACAAAGTTTGGGAATTCTCACTTCGGAGGATGATCCTGACATATTCCAAAGAGTTGGTACTGAAGAGTTGATCTAGCATGGATGGGATCAGCAGCAAATAATTTTGTGATTCTGTAAACATATAGATAGGTGAGTGGCAGCAACTGCAGTTGTGTTGAAATTGTGTGTACCTGTTGGGTCTGATGACAGAAAGCAGCACTTGGACCCACACAAGGACCATGATTGCCACTCCCAACTTGGTGTGCGTCGATTGATTATTCAGAGCATCAAACTTGTTGAAAGAAATGGCAACTCCAATAGTAGAGGTGATTACTCCCAGTATCTGCACAGTTTAAAAAATCATTCATCAGTAGATGCTGATTAGAACTAACTTGTATTTCTAACTGGCATCATGGAAATTCTTCTTGAGACTTTCTGCAGCTCTGCAAGCTGTTCACATGTCCAAGACTGAGGGAATAACAGTTGCAAAGTCTTTGCAGCCAGCTACATTTTGTAGTACCGTAATAACACAATCATCAGGAGCAGCAGCTGCCCATGGATCACTAGTACTAGACTTTGTGGTGTTTCACCAGCTGCGTACCTGAAGTGCAAGGTGAGCTTCGAACCACCATTTGAGTCTGTACTGACCATACCGCGACAAGAGAATTCCCACTGGGAAGAAGACACCGAATGCTGTCCACAACAGCCAGCCGTGGGCTTTGTACCAACCAATGGAAGTGGCGTTGCCTTCATTCGGATCAGCGGCGGGAGCAGATGCTGGGCTAGCTGCTGTTTGAGCTACCACAGCACTGATCGCACAGCAACAACTCATGAACATGAGAATCACCATCACAAACAAGTTGGGTAATGCCATCAGCTTGGATGCCGACTTGCTGTACAAACAACTGAGCTGAGCTTCCGCTCTTAAGGTGAAGCACGAAGCAGCGGAAGTGGGAAGTTACTGCAAATTTCTGAATTGTTTGGCTGCACATACAGCAGCTATAATAACCGAAAGCAACAACGTGTTTACAAACGTAATCCGAGAAGTAGGAAGGAATCAAAGATTTGGCAATTGAGATCCAATCTTATTAATGTTCCTTTCCAGCTAACTGCCGCGCGACTACAACTTCCTTCCCTGCCAGCAGCTTGTAAGAAGCACACAAAGTAGCTGAACCAACAAACAAAAAAACTTGGTTGGTTTTCAGTACCCAAAGACCACAACAACAACAAACAAAACCCTTGAGATCAGCTTGGAAGCTTGGAAGCTTGGAAGTGTTCAAAAACTGAGAATGATTTCTAGTCTTCTAGCTTCACTAGTAGAAGAAGTTGAAGTCCCAAACTTGTGATAATTACTAAGTACTGTGCAACCCAGACGTTGAAACTCTCTGGCCACAAAGTAGACAACTGGAGAAGCTAATCAATGCAACAAAAACAAAAGAGAGAGAGAGAGAGAGAGAGAGAGAGAGAGAGAGCTTGGCGCACGAGCAGTGGTGGAGTCGACGTCGACGGGAAGGGGGAAGGGGGAAGTGGGCGGGGGTGGGGGGTAGGGAGTTGAGAGGAGTAGACTCTAGAGCAGTCCACATGAACGGTTTTGAGATTGTGTCAGGAAGTGGGACAAACGTTGAGAGATTTTATAGGGGCCGGGGGTGGGGAAGTTGGCCCTATTTTTATGTTTACCTGGCCCAATGGAGCACAATGACACACCACACACACAAGCTCTCTCTCTCTCTCTCTCTCTCTCTCTCTCTCTTGTTCATGTCCCATTGCCTCCCCCCCGCCCCCATTGATTGCCCCATACAGCTGCAATGCTAACCCAAGGGTCTCTAACCTCAGCATCATCATCATCATCATCTGTCAACAACTCACTATCAACTTAAATAAATAAATAAATAAAGGAAAAATACCCCATCAAGGGAGCAAGAGAAGAAAAAAGAAAGGACCCAAGTCCAAACAAAAGACCACACCCCAAAGTATCAACTTGTTTTTAACCTTTTTTTGACTAGCTATATATATAGAGAGAGAGAGAGAGTGTGTGTGTGTGTGTGTGAGAGAGAGTTGCCCTCTCCCTCATCTCCTTGGGCAAATCAAAAACCCTCTTACCCCTAGAGTACTCTCAAGCTGCTCAAGAAAAAAAAAACTTCCCAAGTAGTTAGCCGAGAAGAGCCAGGTTGAACCAGCACCCAAGTTGGTACCTTAACCTTTTTGAGTGAGGCCTCTAGAAAGCCATAAAGAGTGTTAGATTTGAACCCAGAGACTCTGATTTAGTCTAAGCATGGAATGTTTGTAATATCTGAGAGATAATTTAAATGGATTTTGGGACTATTACAATGGTACCAAAGTGTGTGCTTTTCTCCCAAGGCAGAAAATGTAAAGCCTTGCCCTTGTAATTTTGAATTGTTAGAGCAAGAATAGTTCTTCCAATGTGTGCAAGAACTTTGTATGGAGAAAGAATTTTTCCTTTTAGAAATTTTTCTACCACATGGGTACTGAAATTCTCAACTATGTGATCGAGTTCCTACTCACCTTAGAGGTTAATTTGTCAACCTGTTACTTTTCTCATTTTTCTTTCTTCTTTTTTTCTTTTTTTTGTGTTGCTTTCTTGTGATGAAGTTTACATTATCAGTTGTAAACTTTTTGCCACTTATGTGGCTCTTTACCTTGACACATGTTAAGTACTTAGATATCCGCCTACTCTTGATTGGATGGCTATCCACCATCTTAAGGTCAGTTCAGACCTAGGGATACACTTCTGCTGTGATAGGCCCTAACCGATATAGCCAACCCGCTTTGGACATCACTAACACTACTTATTAAAAAGACACCCTAATTTTATAGACAAATGTCTATCTTGGTTTCACACATTGTGCTAATAATCACAACTATCTCCTCAATGCACTACCTTTGTTAACACCAATTCTTTTGTGATTGTACTATTGCGGCACTAGCTTTTGAACCCAACATTGATCTTTCCACTTTGCACTTTGTAGCAGCTTATTCCAAGCTTTCTTTTACTTCAAAGCTTGATTTCTCATCGTCATTTTACTTGTTATAATTTGTTTGCAAGAAGCTTTCTTCTATTTCAAAGCTTGTTTCTTCAGTGTCATTTTGCTACTTTCTTGGCACAAAACTTCAATTTTCTATCAAGCTTGTTTTTTCATCGTCATTTTGCTACCTTCTTTGCATGAAGCTTTAGTCTTCTTTCAAGCTTGTTTTTCCATCATCATTTTGCTACTTTTTTTTGCATGATTCAGTCTTTTTTCGAGCTTGTTTTTTCATCATCATTTTGTTGCTTTCTTTGCAAGAAACTTTAATCTTCTTCTGAGCTTGTTTTTTCATCATTGTTTTGTTGCTTTCTTTTGCATGGAGTTTTTCTTTGTCTTACGATTCATCAACATCATTCTATCATTTCATTTGTAGATCATCTTGTTCAAAAAAAAAATTTGTTTCAATTATTTACAAAAGTTGTTTAAGAAAGCTTCTTGATTTCTTTGAAATTCATTAGCATTTGTTTTTTTAAAAAAAATTGGCATTGTCTACAGGGTTTTGTGATTTGGTTTTATATTTTGGAACATCAACATTCTCATGTTGAAGTCTGTTTGTTTCATCTAATCTTTGCTCCATAAAATGAGGCCATTATAGATTATTTTACTTGTGCTATTTTTTCAACTTGTTATGCAAGCACAAGATTTGTTGATTCCTACTCATTTCCACAATGAGTTTGGGTCCAACTTGTTTGATTTCTTGCATGGAATACTATCATTTCCTTTTAATGTTAACACATATATGAATTGCAGCTTCATGTTTGAAACAATGATTAATGCCATGATTTTGCATAGTTATAGGATCTCTTATGTTTATGAATTGTTATTGTGTCAAGAACTTGGTGATTAGGTTAAGGCTAGATGAACTACTTGGTACGCTCAATTCCTTATGATTCAATATGATGACAAAAGGTGGATTGAACATTTTCAAGTTAATAGAACTTTTGTGAGGCAACTAACTAAAAGATTGAAATACAAAATACAAAAACATGATACAAATTACAAGTGCATGGTCTAATGAACATCATAGTAGCTTATGCATTGTACAAATTAGCTCATGCATTAAAATATTTACAATGTAGTGAATTTTTTGTTATAGGAAAATCAACAGTCCATTTGGTGTTCCACAAATTTGTATAGGCAATGAATGAAGTTTCAAAAATCTTGTTTGATGGCTTGAAGGTGATAATCTACTATAGATCATGGAGGGGTTCAAGGAGTTGTCAAGTCTATCAAATATTCAAAGTGCTATTCAAATCCATATTTGAAAGTCAAAATCACATTTTTTGCAACATACTACTATTATTTCAAATCCGAAGTTTACAATTGTAGCTTAAGGTAATAGTTGATCACAAGAAAATTGAAATAGTTTCTTGATGTTTTCGTGGGGATGTTGGGGTCAATGAATGATGTGAGGTTTTACGCCAATCCTCAATCTATCATAAGGCTACCTAGGGAGATTTATTCAATGATCACAATTTGCATGATCGCATCAAGCCATATGTGATTGAAAATAAAGGCTATCCATTACTTCCATGGTTGATGGTGCCACATAAGCAAACATGGGTTAGACATTCAGTTTTGGAAACATTCTACAATAAACAATTTTTTCATGCTTGAGTTGTAATTAAAAATACCTTCGATATATTCAAGAAAACGTGTCGAGAGTTGATGATCAAATCCAATTTACATGTTAATTTTTTCCTAGATGTGATTATCTATTGTTGTATCCTACATAATATGATTTTGAGTGGTAAGGATGTAGACATTGATGAGTTGATGTTCCAATTGGAGGTAGAAAATGTGGAAGAAATGAAACATGATGTCACACGACAATTTATAGATCAAATTGATGAGGTAAATGGACCTAACATTGAAACTACCTTATAGTGAAATGAAATGTTAGAGGTGAATTAAAAGATTGCATTATAACAACACCTAGGGAACCAAAGATTAACAATCATAGATGTGGCTAAAAAAATGCATGCAACTTTATTTCTTTTGATCCTTAATTAGTTGACATGGTGTGTAAAATATCAAAAACAGAAAAATAAGACAATGTTGTTTTTGTCAAATTAAATTGAACAAATCTGTGAGTTGTGATCCAAATGTAATCATGGTCTTCATCAATGTTTTTCAAATTCTTGTAATGCTACATCCTACAATTTGAAACATTTCATGAAATCATTCTGCAATAATTTCTTCTTCCTCATTTAAAGAATTAGGTCAGACAACTAATGGGGGCATGAGTTTCTAATTAGTGATGAATGCATGGCACATAGTTGTGTTCAAGTTTGAAAAGACATTTACTAGATTCTTATTCATTTGGTGCACTTTGTTATATCTTGTTTTGAGGTAGTGTAGACTTGTGCTCCTTAAAATTGTGATTCTGGTTCTCAAGGCAACACTATTCATTTTCAAGTTGCATGACATTGATCTTTTCTATTACATCCACTACAATCTTGCTATTTTTATTGGTAGATTCAATGACATGTGAAAAATAGAATTGTGCTTTCTTTTCACTCTAGTATTGCCATGTGTAGGTGTTGTAAGAGACTCACCAAGATTGATAATAGGAAGGTTGTGAATAATTTTTGGCAACAATTACATCTCTTGATTAGATAAGTTAATGAAAGTTGCATCTCTTGTGTTGTGATTGTTGCCATGATTATTTGTAACTAGATCTTGGGAATCGTTCAAATTTTTTTGCAATTGGAAATCTTCATTCTCATCCTATTTTTCTAGCACCGCAAGTACTAGTCCATGGATTGCATCATTTTCTACTTTAACATCTTTGACATCCAATGGTGCAATGACACTCCTTTCCCCTTGAAATGTTTTAATCAACTCATAGAATTCTCTATTGAATTGATGTGGTAAATGAAAATTTTCTTTCTCATCAAAAGATAGATACCAAATACAAATATGATTTCTAATTCCCTTATGATAATCAACAAGTTTTTTATAATTGAAATTTAAGGAATTCCACTTGTCTTTGAACATGGTGTGATTCCTTGTAAACTTGTTTTTGGTCTTTTGTTGCAAGTCTTTAACAATATTGTCCTAGTGCCTCATAGAAAGGATCATCTGTGCTCAAGGATCTACAAGTTGTTTTTGAGTTGCTTGTTATGCATGTTTATAATAAATGAATGCAAGCACTTCTATATGTTCCCAATTGCAATGTTGTTGACAAGTACTTACAAATTTTCCACCTCCACCATTGCGCCTTGTTGTGCTATCATTACGACTTCTTCTTCGACCACTTGCTGATCTCCTTGCTAGTGAACATGCTTTTGCTTGCTATCCAACCTACGATTGTTCTCCTATTTGTGCTTTGGCCTATAAATACGAATTTACTTGTGATCTTGCCTACAAATTTGTTACTATTTGCATTTGTGGCTATGAGTTTCCTCTTATTTTTAAACATGCACCTACTTACAAAATCTTTCCAGAAAATGATGCCATCACACCAAAACTTCACTACACAAGATGTTTGTCTTCTTCACAACATAATAACAACCTTCTTTAATCGTCATGATGTTAATTAACATCCTGGTTTTCCAATTGTTAGTTTAACAATATATATGAAATCGCAAATAAGCAAGAATCCATGATTTTGACAATTTTTTATCAACACACCACTACTTTTACCACTGCTTTATGTCATATTGATAGACAATGCCACCTTGGAATCCACGTAACCTATCCCTTAATGATTATGCAAATGTATGAATAATGTTAGGTTATCAACAATTTAACAACTATGTTATCCATTAATGTGAACCAACCTTTAAAGGCATAGTTTGCCATTTATTGATTTCTCCATTTTCACATATTCAACTTCCTATTTATTTCTATGTGTATTTTGAGGGATCTCCCCGAACATCAGGACCCTAGGGTGTTATGCCGAGGAGTTCCCTAATTTTATATGTTCCGATGTTCCATGGAAAAATTTCTTTTCTACGAAACATGAAAGAAAGGAAGAAATCAAAAGAGAGTTGTTTATGTAAAAAAATTGTTTACGTAAAAGGAGATTCATGTATTGATGAGTTCTGTTGAGGTTCATGAACACCTTTGGGTTCATGCCCTTGGGTAGCCCTCCCTCAAAATAACACACCTATACAAAAACCTCCCCTACAACTTAATCCTTCTTGTATTGTTTTGTTATAATAGAAGTTAAGCAAACATAATTGCATCAACATTTGCCAAATTGAATGGATGGCTTTTCTAGTTAAGGTGAACTAGCACCCACACTAGCTAGTACCTTCATCTTTTTGGGTGAGGCTTTTTAACGACCCTCATTAATCCAAAAAAATTGTTAGATTTGGACTTAGAGAGCTTGATTTAATCTAAACATGGGATATTTTTATCATTTAGAAGTAATTTAAATAGATTTTGGGGTTTCATCCATGTTGGTCTAGCTATAACTTATTTTGATACCAACCTGATATCGGTATTCAGCTGAATATTGATTCTAGGTTGGTATATGACATGTATATGTCTAATATGATACTTATATTACTTCAAGTCTTTACCAACCGATATGGGTATTAAACCAATTCTAGATTTAGGTCATACCAATCTAGTTTGATATTTGATAATAATGTTCATACCAATATTAATACTAATCTCTGACCCTATATATCATACCAACATTTTTTTTAAATCATTGCACCAATGTGGGTGTTGGTTCACCCAAGGCGTTTTGTTGTATCCTAAGGGATAGGTAAATTATGGAGATGATTTTTCATGAAGAAGAAACAAAATGATTTCTAATTTTTGGAGATAATTTCTCCCAATGAATAAGTAATAACTAAGCATATGTACAGTTGTGAATATTTATTGTACGTGATTATGCATTTTGAAAATATTTAATTAAGTATTTAGATAATTGAAAGAATAGTGAAAGCATTGGTTATAATGTTTTACGAGTGGTTTTGAATAATCTATATTCATTAAATTCAATCTAAATTATTTTACCTGTTTTTACGATATATTTGAACCATTGTTATGTAAAGATTTTTAAAACTTGCAACATTAGTATTTTTGTTATTAATAAAACATGAAAAACCAAACATTGATTACATTTGTTGTGTATCTTATTAGTGTGATTCCGAAGGAGATCACAATGTGTTAAATTTTTCGACTACTTATGTCAACGAGGATATTATATAGGACCTTCAATTTTCCCATATTATTATTATCGAAGTTTTTAATTATCATATTTTTTATCATTTTAAACTTAATTTAAATTTTATGTTTGCATTGAATTTTGGCATCATATATTGATTTGAATTTTTAATTTTAGTTGAAAGCATGAAGAGTGATGAAGAAAGTGAGCTAAATGTGTGTGACGAACAAAACATCATGCATAAAATGTTTAAATTTATTTTTAAAACATATTAACAAACATTTCAATACCAAATCACATTTCAAGTGATGAAGACCATGTTTGACATTCCTAAAGTCATTACAAATAACAAATGTTTGGTTTTTTTTCATGAGAAAAAACATACAAAGAAAAATAAAAACGATGTTTTTGAGTTTTATAATCAAAAGCAAACAACATGTGCATTACAACAACCTTGGTCAATTCAACACTAATTAAAATTATTGGTAAAAATCTTGAATTTTACGAGAAAAAAACATTTTGCAAAGAACAATTATTTGTGAACAAAAATAGAAAATTTATTGGATTTTTTTTTTAAAAAATTGACATGACATCTTCAAATTTAATTAATTATTTGACAGACATGCATCAAAGCTGCTCTTATACTATGGCATTTAAAAAGGCCACTTATATAACAATAAGTTTCTTAATTCACCCATCGCCGCAAGTAGGTTTCTCCTTTCCACAATGGAAAAGAAGCAAACCACAAATGTAGATTCTTGCAAGAGCAAATAGCCAGTTCAACAACAACTTATAACAAAAAAAATTCAATGTGCAATTCTCATTAGCAAATGTGTGAAGATCAAAGCTGCAATCCAGGAGCTGCCAGTAGTAGGTCCTACATCTAGTAATGGGCCCTACAGCTACCATGGAAATGACTCCCTATTTATTTGTGTGTGTATTTTAAGGGTTTGTTGTCACCCAGGAGAAGAAACCCTAGGGTGTTATGTTATGCCAAGGCGGAGATCCTCCTATTTTTAATTGCTTCCCCCCTTTCCTATGGAAGAAAGTAAAAAGAGAAGGGCCTTTCTGTATGTGTAGGTTCTTATAACATAAAAACATGAAAATAAATCGACCCTTATCAAAGTGGGTTCCTCTTGAGGTTCAGGAACACTGTCGTGGGGCCTCATAGCCTTGGGAGGCCCTCCCTGAAGAGAACCCACTTGTACAAGAACCTCCCTTGCAAACAAACAACCTCAATCACAGTTTCACAATGTGGTCATGGCAACAACCATTATTTTTTTGGCCAAAAAGTGAGCAAAAAAAACTTTAATGTGTAAAACTGACCTAATTCTTTTAGGTTTTGAATTGCCAATTTTTTTTAATATTTAAAATTTTATGACAAAATTTGGGTAAATCTTCGGATGGATGACCATCACTTTGGTTACATCATAAAATTGACAACCCCCCAAAAAGCACTGCACAACAGTGCGCCGCAATTCTCTACTATTGTGGTGGGCCAATCCAGCTATTGAAGTGTGGATGATGAAGAACTCATGAGGAAAAGCCATCACCGACACCCATCTTCTCGCAACTCTACCCATAAGTATGGATGAAATGTGAATGAGGTGTGGATGAAATGTGGATGAATGGTAGAGTCCAGCTCTTGCCATGTCAATTTTGGTACCTAATGCATCCATCCATCCATCCATCAATTAGTTCGAGGTGGGGTGAACATTGATATCCCCATAACTATAAATAGGCCAACACCTTCTTAAGATAACTGTTAACATGAGAAAGAGAACCTAAAATTAGTTCCCCCTCCCTTCCCCCCCCCCCCCCCCCCCCTTCTCCTTGAAAAGGTCATAACTCTTCTAGCCCTTAGGGTATTTACTTATTAATGGGTTATTTGGAAACAGCCTGCTCTGAGGGTGTTACCCAACATAAAAGCACAGGAGGAAAAAAAAAAAAAAACTGAAAGTTTGGTGTTTTTTTCCCCTCTCTCCTTCCCAGGTCCCTGATATCCGGAGGATATCTACCGGGTATGAAAAGAAAAAGGGTAACCCAGTTGATGCGATTTCTTGGGAAAAAAAAAAATGAACACCCACCCCTCACTCCCTCCCTTCCTCTTTGTGGGTGTCTTGTTTTCCAGTGAAAATTTTTACACTTGGTAACATGACTTGCAAATTAATACACTGGAATTTTCTGCCCAATGCTTTACGAGAAACAAAAGCTCTCCGAAACAAAAATCGGTTGTTCCCTGGCCCCTTCAAACCAATTCTAGCCAATTTACTCAAAACCCTAAACCCCTAATTTAGGGTTTAGGATTTTTACACATTTTACACATGTCAGTATATGTCTAGTTCACAAAAGAAACAAGTCAAGCAATAGTTACACACAAACATGAGTCGCTTGCAAACAAGCACCCACCACCAGTGCACCAATCTAATCTGGATGGATGGATGGATGATGATTGGATGCCCAGTTTTTTTTCATTTGTTCCTATCCATTAGCTACCACCCACAGCTAGATTCTTTTTCTTTTTCTTTTTCTTTTTCCCCTGGCTCAGCCCTTCCTTTCTCTTTTCACTTTTTTTTTTTTTGGTTAAAAACTTTTTTTCTTTCAACTCTGACCACACCGACCTACCTATTGCCCATCTTTGCCCTACCTACCAACTAACAACAGCCCCCCCACCTTTAATACATGTTTATGCCTACTTACCTACATTAGGAGTTTCACTATTCACCCCACTTGTTTACCTACCTACCTAAAAGAAAACTTAGTATTTCCCTTTGCTAATTATTTTAAATTCTCTTCTCTTTGGCTTACCTATCCACCTCAAACAACCTACTTGCCTCTACCTACCTACTCACCAATTGCATGATGTTGGTGTCAATGTATGAAAATGTTTCAATAACAATAGTTAAGTACTAGTTTAACCCCCACCTACTCATTAATTATGTGATGCTCACAACAATCAATGAAAATATTACAAGAAGAACATCAAGTTAGATATTATCGTGCCTCCCCACCTCAAAGTTATTTATTTACCTACCCTTCAAGTAATCTTAGTGCCAATTGATGAAGGTATCGCAATTTTTCCTTATTGTATGAATCAACTTATTGAATTAGCGATACCCACCTACACTCTCACGTTTAAAGGATTTAGAAGAAATTGCAATAGTTTCATTTGTTACACTAACTATTTTAAGGGATTAGAAACTAGGTTATCTTTCTCACTACACATGAATGTTTTTCAAATCACTCGTTAAGAATGCATTCCCAATCTTCACTTCACATATTTAAAAATTCAATAAGCCAATTATTTGTTATCAAATACCTACCTACAACCTTACACGCATTCATTTTGAAGGGTTCTGGGTAATGAAATTTATCCCCAAAGCTTCATTAGACAACATTAACAATATGCAAAATAAAAGGATCATGGAAATGTAAATAAAATGTTACAACTTCCTTAGCCTTCGTAGCACAATGGTGTTTCACCAATTGGTAATTTGTTAACAAGAGTAGAAGTATTGAAAACATTACAATTTGAAAACTATCAAGAAGATCTAGTTTCTAACTCAATTGAAGGCATCGGCCTCACAAAATGTAGTATAAATAGTTATCACATCACGTTATTATTTGCAAGAAAGTTGGCACTCCAAGAGAATGTGGTTTCTCACACAAAAAACCACAACTCAATAAAAGCACATTACGATGTATTTTTAGGGAAATCATAGTGACATTTTTTTTGGGTTACTCAAAACTTGTTGTATACAATTCAAATACATTTGAAAAAAAAAGTAAACTAAGGTGAAAAGGTGAAACTTATATTTTAATCTTCCCAAATTTTTAAAAAATACACCAAAAAGGTTGATATTTAGTGGAAAATGGACTTTAGAACATAAAATACATGTAATGTCAAATCAAAAAACTTATGATTATAAACATTTGAAATTTTTAGTGGGATTGGAAAACATTTTCAAATTTTTTGGAGACCATGCTTTGAAAAATTACAGCATTTAAAATGAAAAAATCAGGTAACAAAAGGTTTCTCATTCCTTTCAAAATTACAAAGAAAGGTGTTAGGGTTCATTCACAATTGGGGTACCAAAAAAGGAAAAAGGATTCCATGAATTTTGTGGGGCTATTTTTTGTAAATAACATTCGCTTGAAAACATTTAAGTGAAAAAATTTGATTAGTCCAATCTATGATAATTCATGTGACAATGGTGATTTTTCACATTCATACATAATTGTGTATGAATATTTTGGTTTATATCCAAAAACGTAAAAAATCTCAAAAAAACCCAAAATGAGTTTCAACAGACAACCAAACATCTTTTTTGGCAAGATTATATCTTGCACATATGATCTACACCTAAAGGTAAACATTTTGAACCCATTGAACTTTTTTTTTTGGTTAAATGGTTTAAAAAATGCTTCCTTTGCCTTGCAACCCTTTCTTTCAAAATTTCAAAACTTTGACATTTTTGTATGATTTGGTTTTCATCAAGTTCATCCAATGAATATGTATTTTCATAGAAGGGGGCATGTTTTCGTTGTACAAAAAGCTTGAAATTAATTATATGACTTTATGCATTCCTTTTTTTAAAAAGTGAAATTTATACACTTGATATCGTTAATTTATAGGACTTAAGATGACATTTACATAATGTCCAAATTATTTTTCAATATTTTAACTAATTTAACAAGACATCATTTTATCTATTGGCATACAAAAATTCATTACAAGTATAATAACGTAAGATAAACAAAAATCCAAAGTTGTCCTTTTGCAATCCTTAAAAACTTAAACATTATTTTTTGGTACTCCAATCATGAATGGACACCTTACAATCACAAAGTCATTTAAATATGCAATTTTTTTTTTTCAAAACCCATATTTATAAAGGTGTTTTGAAAATGTTTAAATTAGGGTGATTTGAATTTGAACATGGAAAACAAATGTTAATTTCAACATCATTTAAATGTTTTTATTGGAAAATGCATTGTGTATGGACTCTAAAAATGGATTTTCAACTACCTATTTTGGTTCACCTTAATGTGTTTTCACTAGGCTCATGACACGTGTTTGAGGTAAAATTTGTGATTTCATCCATTACAATGTACAAGATGTGGTGTTTATTGAAGCATACATTACATTAAAATGGTAATTTGAAATTATGTAATGGCATGAATGGTTAGTGATATGTTTTAAAATATGATTTTAAGTATGCTAATGACTAACTTCCAAGGAGGAGTTATGAAAGATAAATTATGTGAAGATGATTATGTAATGGCATGAATGGTTAGTGATATGTTTTAAAATATGATTTTAAGTATGCTAATGACTAACTTCCAAGGAGGAGTTATGAAAGATAAATTATGTGAAGATGATTCCCCATAATTATTCATGAAAATAAGAAGAATCATTTTTCTCTTATGAACACAATTTTGTATTGAAAAATTCATGATCTAAACTTATATTTTACACTTTTGCATTCATGGGTTCTCATCAAAGCTAGGAAAATTTTATTTTGGCCAATGCAACTCTTGACCAATGTCTCATACACTACTAGGCAACGAGTTGTCTCGTTGCTCTTGACGAGGTTTTAATGCCATAATTGTATAGTTCTCTTTGATACAACACCTTGTTGCAACTTCTAATAACACCAAAATAATTCTCTATAGATAAGAAGATTTAAACATTGAATATGGTGAATATGTAGCTATGTATGATGTCCTTTTGACATTGGTTATTGCTTTTAATTCACATTGTGATTCAAAAATAAACATTGGTTTTAATCAAAGATGTTAATATCTATTTTGTTGATTGTATATCTCTATTTTTGTTGTCATTTTAAATTGCCAAGGAAAACAAATAAATAATGTTGCATTACAAGCTTCAAGCATAAGCTAAAAAAAGATACTGCAACAATGTAGTGCAACAAACTTCAACTACAAGTTACCATAAAAACCATAGAAAAAACAATGCAAAAATGTGCATTGCAAGCTTGAAGTGCAACCCACCCAAAAAAACCAAAAAAAACAATGTTGTGTTGCAAGTTTCAAGCACAAGTTTCAAAAATACAAAAAAATGGATGCAACTTTCTTACAATGCAAACTTTAATGGCAACATTAAAAAAAATAAAAAATGCACAACAATGTTTTGCTACAAGATTTGAACATAATTTACCAAAACACATTGTTAACTAATGATAATTACCATCACATGGCAAAATAATCAAAGGTTAATTTTGGAATGGAAATGTTAGGTGAAAGTAGTATTATCAATACAATGAATTGCCTTCAAGATGGAATAATCATAAGGTAATTTTGGACTAAAATTGTAATAAATTTTTTTTTGTTAGTGGGTAAATCTCTTAGTGTAGTTAGCCAAGAAGGTCTCTTATTAATTATCTAGTTAGTAATGGTAGGTTCATATTTACTATCATTTATTTACTATGAGATGAAGCCACTAAAATAATTAATTTGTAGAAAATAAAGCAATTTGTCACTAATTAGCATATGTGAAAAAGATTAAAATGAGGTGAAGAAATTTGGGAAGATAATGGAAACCCACGTGTGATGGGGAACCACTTTTGGTTCCTTATTATCTCTTGAATTCATTCTTTCATTCTTAATCATTCTATTATTCTTTCTTTTTATGTGTGATTTTAGTAAATTTGGGGTGTGTGTGTGTGTGAAATGGGAAAAGAAAGTTCAACATGGGAAAAATAAATATAATGGATTTCAGTTCATAGTTCAATGATATTTTTTTGTGTTTTTCTTTGATTTTCTTGGATGCAAAGAAAATATTTACTATTAGTTTGATGTAGAATAAGGTAGCTCAAACTACTTAGTTAATTTTCTTCACTTTTTAATTTAGGAAATGTCTTTTGGAATATTTAAGGTGGGATGGTGGTTGTTGTATGAAGGCAATTAATGTAAGGTAGTGGTTACAAACATGAAAATACTAATTATAAACATGAAGGTAAAAGATCCAAGATGTAGTTGTGTTTAATTGAATTACTATCCAAAGACTAGAAGGTAGCTACCTTCTAGCCCCTTCATGTTTATTATATTTTCATAAATAAAACAAATTTTTAAATCCTTTTAAGTTTCTAGGCTAAAAACAAAAATGTCTTCCAAAATGGAATCTCTTCTTAAATGTGTTTTCATCAACCTTATTTAATTATTATGTGGTAGCCCTTTTTTCATGATAGTAATTAGGCTATTGGTTCCATAGTCTTACAAAAATATTGCAACTGTGTTGCATTAAATAAACTTGGACCAAAAAAACAAAAAATGACCATGAAGACCAAAACAATCAAGACATACTTGAAAAGGATGATCAAGATGAAGATGATGATGGCCTCACAGTCCTCGAATGTCTCAAGACTTACACGAGGTTTTTAAAAAAAAAGTTCAATAATGGTGATGGTGGAAAAGCTCAACAAAAACAAGAGAAATGGTAGCATGGACAAAGGTTTGAAACTAAAAGTGGGTAAGTATAAACCCATGAGAGGTGGAATTAGGGGTAGCAAAAAAGAAGGGAAAAAAACCCAACCTATGTAGGTCCCACCTAGTTTGCTACAATTGTTGTGTTCATTTTGCAACTATTTTCTTTTGGTCTCGCGATTCATCATTAAAATGGACATCACAAGACATCACAAGGTGGTGACAATAATTGCTTTCCATTTTCTTGCAACTTAGTTTCACCTCAAAATTCAACTTTTTGCTACAATTGTTGTTTTCATTTTGTAGCTTATTTCAACTCATGGCCTTATGGTTTGTCAAAAATGGACATGGCAAGATGGTGAAAATAATTGCTTGTCCATTTTTGGCAATTTTTTCAACTTTTTATTGCAATTTTTTGTTTTCATTTTGCAACTTATTAGAATTGACCCTTAAAATTGAACTTGAGTTGACCCAAGAATATTTATAGAATTTGATGAACAACATTCACACTTAACAAAAATTAAATATCATCAAGAAAATAGTAAAAAAAATTGAAATCGTCAAGTTAACCATAAGAAGAATCTAAGCACTTTGATCATGTGGAAAACAAATGACAACACCATGTTGAAGAATTTTTTTGATGTAGTTAAAAAGAATCTTAATAAAATTTTGATCACAATTTTAAACCTAATGAGAAGGGGCAAAATGTCATTGAACAAAAAGGCCATGGTGCAAATTTGCATGAATTTTTATGACAATTTTTATAAGGTTCCAATGGAAATGTATGAAGTTAAAAAAAATTTGAAGACCATCATCTTACACTCAATCCCAATAAAACTCATAATTAAAATGAAAGAAACACTAACCATGCCCATCACAAAATAAAAACTTGTACCTAGGAGCAACAAAAGCATTAGCCAAGGAAAAGGCCCCAAGCCCAAATGGTGTCCTTGTTGAATTTTACATGTGCTTCTAGTATCTAATTGGAACAACATTCCAAAATTAGATGGTTGAGATAGTTATGGAGGAGGGGAAGCTATTAGATGGGGTCAACTTGGACTTATCATTATAATCTTCAAATTTAAAGAACTAATGTTCAATAACATTGCTAAATGTAGCCTATAAAATCATGGCCAAAGTTTTACCATTAAAGCTTCAACCTCAATTGATGAAAATTATAGATAGCAATCAAACCACTACCCTATTACTATGATTCATTCTTGATGATGTGTTCTTAATCAATGAAACCTTCGTATGGGCAAAAAGTCAAATCAACCTTTAGTGTGTGTCAAGCTAGACTTTGCTAAAAGGTATGATAAGGTTAGTTGAATTTTTATATTTGAAGCCATGGAGAAGTTAGGAGTGCCCATAGAATTCCTAAACCTTGTTAAATTATTATTCCATGATGTAAAGGCAGTGATGTGCTTCAATGCAAGCATCACCACATCTTTCAATATCCATATGGGAATAAATCAAAACTACTCTCTAACATATTCACATGGAAATGGACTTCAAAAACAAAATTTCCAAACTCCTAGGCATTCCCTTTGGAATGGATGTGGAAACTAAAGATGTCAATGAGTTCATAATTGAACAATAAAAAATAAATCACATATTGATCATTAATCCACCTTCCTCTAGTGTGTAAAATCCTCATTGTTAATTCAATGTTGGCATCATCCTTGTGTTTTTTCACAATTGTCTGGGGATGATCTAAAAAGGCTATTAAAAAAATATGGTTAAATTACAAAAATTATAATGGGGAGGTAGTGAACATGCCACAAAGACACAAAGGTGTAATGGGAAAATGTACATGCGCCTAAAAGTATAGGGGGTTTAAACATCACAAACTTTGAAGAAGCCATGGAAACCATGCTTTACAAATTGGTTATGTATCCATTAAACCTAGACAATCCAATTTGAAGATTATGTTTAGTATAAGCTAGATTTAAAATGCCCTCAAGGCATAAAAGATGGATGTTTAATGTTCAACGGGCCTTTGTTCACGACCCACTTCAACCAAGAGCTCCAAGATATGGAGTAGAACTTGAAAGGTAATGGTGAAAAAACTAGATTTTTCCCTCATGTTTTTAGTATATTTTATTAACAAAATGCACATCTAATGGGCTATAGGGTTTAAATGAAGTGACTTTGAAATTTCAATTTTGAGAATGTAAGAGCTTCATAGGAATGGGCTCAAGAAATAATAGACCTATAAGACCACAATTGAAAAGAGTTCATTCAATGGGAAACAACAAAACTAATGTCAATTTTAATGATTGGGAATAATGCATTTGGTAAAGGGTTGAGGAAAGCATACCAAAATGTTAGACCACAAAGTTGCAATAGTTGAAAGAGACACACAACTCCAAATGCTTGGTTAGGTTTGTTTGAGAAAAATAATAATGTATAATCAATTGTGATTATACATTAAAAAAATTCATGTCGAAATGTGAGCACCACACTAAAACTTTGGACTTTCCTAGAGAGGTTTCAATGTTTAAGCTAGGAAAGCTTTTAAAGGCTTTACGAGGTCAACCAACATGCATAATAGTCCAAGGAAGGATTCAAAAGGTATAGGTGATGGATATTAAAAAGAGCCCCAAATATTGGCTTTCTTGTTTTTCTACAATGCCTTCATTTACTTTGATTATCAAAACTACTAGGAATGAAATTTTAAAAGCACTGACATGCATAACTAATAAAAGTAGAAAGTTGATCAAAGATTAAAGGACCTTAACTAAGAGCATACTTGAGAAATGGGAAGCACTCCTTCCTCAAGGTTTCAAACTTATATTTTTGAAGAGACAAGAAAGACACAAGATTCTTTTGATCCTTGTGGCACAAAATGATAGCTATCAATAAATGGAGAATGAAAATGGATTCAAATATTTAGGTAAATTGCACCTCATGGAACCTAAACATGGTTAAGATTATTTTACACAAATTTTGGTAGTGCAAAATAGTGCACAAAACATGTACTTGGGCATTTATTTTTATGCATTGATTGAGATACCCCTTTGGGGTGATAGCACATTAAAATGTGTTCCATAATCCCATCACAACTTGTTGGATTGTTAATTAATGTCCATGGAATAAAAACATAATGAATATGATGTGAAAAAATGCACAAAAAATGATAATATTCTATATGATGTGATCACATTGTAAGAATCTCATTAATGAAATTTTGAGTTGTCATAATATATTGGACTTTCAGAATGTTACAAAAATTACATCGTAGTCCATATTATTTGATTATGAACTCAACATATTTATTAAAATGTTTAGTTGAGTGATTTTTTTACATGGAATGTAATGTGATACCATTGATACATGACAACAATTTTGAAAGATTTTGATATTGAGATATATGATGAAAATATTAAAAAATCCATAGTCTTTTATTCATTTAAACTAATAATTCAACTTCTCAATTTTCAAATGTAAAGTTTTAATACATTTACCATTTATCGGTCAAGTTTCAAAACAAAAAACACTTGTTTAACCCTACCATATGATTTGTGCAATACAATGTATCTTGCTTGCATTGTATTTACAATGTTATATTGACTATTCTTAGCATTGATATGGACTCCACACATGCTGAAAAGTATTAACACCTTAGTTTGCATTCCCCTCCAACAACAACAGAAGGGGTTGCAAATTGAACATTGCCTTTTCAACAAAAGGCTACCCAAGAAAAATATACAATTGCTATGTCTAGATTCTATGAAAACAAGGTCACAATTTTGATACAAATCAAGTTGGAAACGAATAATCTATGTTTGAATAATTATAAATGACCCAACATGAAACTTGCTAGGTGTATATGGGAAGGCTGGGACTCATCATGGGGAGGTCAGTCTTTGTATATTTTAGAAGCGCCTAATTTTGTTTTGAAAAGGTCTATTTCTTTTTTAAATGCTATGAAATAATGATATATTTTAAATATATTCTCAAAATGAATTATGGACACCCTATTTGTGTGATTTCAAATTTATTTTATTCAAAAGTTACAACTTTTTTTTTTTTTTGCATGCCATTTGAAATAAAATGGAAGTGACCTATCTAGGGGAGGACTATATGATAGACTGGAATGGTTAAGGACATTGAGATAGATTGTTAGGTCACTCGGTCCTCCAAGATTTCAAGAAAACCCTAAACCCTAAACCCATACTATGCCCTTTGTGGTAAAGATGATGGGAGAGTGTAGTAGTGATCTTCCCAGATACCTAGAAAGTGTAGCTTTGTCTGGCTATGAGGTGTGGCTCCTGCTGGGTTGGTTTCCCCTTTGTTTGTCTTTTTTTGCAACAAAATTCTTCCATTTGTTTCCCCAAAAAAATATTTTTTAAAAAAATTCCATAATTCACATACACTAACTTCTAAGTCAAGAGAGTTAGAGAAAACCCACACTTAACATTCAACTTTTTTACTTTAAAAATAAAACTTACAGTTGTTGGGTACTACCTTAGTACCTTGGCCAATTCAACACTAATTATATTACTTTCAGAAATGTTGAAATTTTCAGAAATTATTTCTTCCAAATCAAAAAAAATATTGTGAAGGATAATAGTGAATATTCAGGGATATTCTAATTTGTTGAAATGAATTTTTCAAAATTAATTAATTATTCCACGGACATGTGTTGAAATGGCCAAGGTACTATGGTACTAGTGTGTTTCGTGGAGATGCTCTAAGGCCATCAGTTTGTCAAACTTGTATATACCCTTCAACTAGATTTCACAACTTTTAAATGGACTTGTTGAAGACCTTGGTTTATTAAACTTGTGCATCTCCACATCTTCACCACCCAATAGGTCAAGAAGCTCATACTTTTGACATGCAATAAAAAACTAGTCTTTCTTTGGTATAGCAGCATATTAACATTCTCAAGTTACTCTAAGGATATATTATTGTCTTCTAGTGATCCTAATCTAATTTCAAAACCTCGCCCATATTTTACACATTAAATATTAAAGAAATAAACTATATGTGTCCATGGTCCATATTATCTTGTTTTTCACAAATAAAAACGAAAGTCCCTAGCTATCTAAAGCTCTTGAAAAAAAAATGTCATCATTTTGAACAAATTCACATTATATTATGTCATACCAATGCAACTTTTGGGTGATGTTCCTACCCCACCCTCAAGTGTCACCTAATGTTAAAACCTAAAAAAATTAGGTTAAATCTTCAATCTAGATAAGTAGGAGCTTGAACCTCCTTTGGTCCCCTATGCAAGCTTTAGAATTTTGACCATCCCAAAATCCAAACCTTTTGACGAGAACTGCCTTAGTTAACCCCATAAAATACATTAGAGTTGAATTCCATTCCACCTCAAGATTACATGATGTAAACAAAGTGGGCAATCATCCAGAAAAAAAATGCTACACACCCCATTTTCAATTGCTATGAATGTTCACAACTTTTCATCAATAGTCACCAACACTTTTTTCCAAAACCTTTGTCCCAGATCAAACAAAGTGCCTTATTATGTGATGATCCATTTATTTATGCAGGTGAGAAGGATTGCACCCTGCTGGATCCAGTTTTCAATGGACCATTTGGTGTATATAAAGCATACACCAAGCGTGAATCTCAATGGGTTTAAAGATATCCTTAAAAGGTTATAATTTGCACACAAATGGCAACAAAAGCTGAGTTCTCGAATATATATGCAAAGAAAAGCGAACACAATTTTAGCATATAACATACATGTTTCAATTAGTACCAACCATGTTTCTGCAATTTTGGAAGCCAAGTAGTCCGAGATGTTGCCTGAAACCAAAAGCTTTAGTTAAAACCCAAGCTCAAGCTCTCTACAACCCGCACCACCAGGCACCCACCCAGATGCTACCTCTTATCAGCCCAAAGTCCAAACCCAAAGAACACCACAAGTTGTTGAAGAAGAACAATCAATAGGTTTATGTTTTCTACTTGCTTTAAAAAAAGCACATTAAAGCTAGTAGTATGTGCACAGGTGATATCTGCCTCATTACTACGAGTAGACAAGAAGCTCTTGTGGTATTGAAAGAGGTGCTTCTAACGGGATGCTGATCTATCTGGACTATGTGGACTCCATGTTATAATGCTAAGCACCCCATAAGCACCCCATGTACGTGGATTGCTCTCGTACATGCAAACTTGTGTGGATTCATTTTGTCTGAAAGTCAATCAACACTTATTATCACACTTTCATCTCCACAAAAGTTTCCAATTACAGACAAACCCACCAAAACTAGGCCACATCTTTGGCATACCTGTTATTGTTGACCTGTGTGTATATAAATAACAAAGCTCGAAGCACACACAGATGGCCAACTTGCCAAGAGATGGCAATTAAAAGCTCATGCTTGAGAGAGCTTTCCAAGTGAGGAGAAGGGTCCCATCCAACCCCAATTGGCTTTCTTGGGAGGTTGTCAACTCGCATCCTCCTGCAAATAAATGCTTTCTTTGAATGTGACAAAAAACTTCTAGCTTATAATTAGTTCTCAACTAAGTTGAGACCATGTCTGGGTGAGGGGGATAGTAGGAAAATGCCTTGGCCAATAACATTTTGGATGAATTATGAAAATAAAATAAAAGAATAATATTTTCTTACTAGCAATAAAAGAAAAATGATTGTTATTGATTTGCCAACCATAATGATTCAATTATTTTAACAATCTCTCATTTAATGAATTTTTTTAGTTTTTTTATTGGGGGGTGCTTTTGGGTGAGGGAGGAAATGTATTTAACATTACATGTGTTGAAAATGGTAAAAATATTTGATAGATATGCCCAAATAAGGGGTGTGGCTGGAGACGCTCTACGTAATGAACTTGGTGTGGTGGTGTGCATAGACATTCCAATAGATAATTGGTAGTATATATTATTGTGTCTTTTGTGTTGTTTAGTTGGGGGTGGTGCTTCCAAAGTTTCAGAATTTTTTAAATTGCAATGAGCCTCTTTGTTGGTACGTATCTCAAGAAAGTTCTGAACCTTTGTAAACTCTCAAACAAAAACTTTTCACTCTCATTGTAAAACTATAAAAGATTACAATTGTTTTCCACCCCCTCAAAACAAACACACACACACACACATAAAAAAATTTCTGACGAGTGTTTTTGGTTTTTTTTTCAATTATTATTATTTTAAAGGAGGAGAAACATGCAAAAGTTAGGTCAATGAACACCACCATCGTCCATGTTAACCACATGTTAAGAGAATGTGCAATTCACAACCAAGGTGAACTAGCACTCACATTGGTACCTTCATCTTTTTTTATTTATTTATAGTGAGGTCTCTTAATGGCCATGTTAAAACCCCAAAAATGTTAGATTTGAACTCAAAGACCTTGATTTAGTCTAAGCATGGGATATTTCTAATATTTAAAAATAATTTAAATAACTTTTGAGATTTTTACCATGGTTCCAAAGTCGGTGCTGGATCACCCAAGGCTGCAATTCACCACCTACATCGACAAATATATATATATATATATTAAGAAAAAAAAAAAATTAATTTTTAAAAAAAGTGTCACTACCTTTTGCTTCGATGGTGTGCCATCTAAATAGTGTCAGAAGCTTTAGTGAAGTGGCATGTGGGTGGATGCAACTCATTGCTTTCCACTTCTCACAAACAAACAAACAAACAAACGAAAAATACCCATAAATAAACAACACCAACAGACCAAGTCTCCTGGGTGCCATGTAGCAGACCCTCATTGGCTGAACAGAGGATTTGCACTCATTCAGATGTTCCTCACCAAGTTTTTACTCAGGGGAACATGGGTGTCTCTATTGCTGCATTTTTACAGTAGTTCAGGAATCCAAGGTTCTCCAACAAACATCTGTTGATACCAGACATGATGTTCACGCCTGGTATCAACAATGGTATCAATCCAAGTCTCAAAAACCAGACCATCCAAGTAGGTAGTAGCCAACTTTTTGGGCATGTTTTTATTCCTGCTATACTATCTCTTTGCAGGAAATCCAATCTACAATCCATCAATTCACTCGCTGTCTCAACAGCCGCAAAAGGCCATGCAATGTTCATAACATCAGGTCCTTCCTCACCATCTTGTCTATCTGCAATATTGTAAATGCAAGGGACTTTGTGATGGCAAAAGAATTATTACTGCATATATGACAGTAGTAGTAGTAGTTCATAACCATGTGATTGTTATTCCAGTAAATTCTATGCTATAGGGTGAAGACCTTGATGAACAACATGATGAAGTTCTCTGGGCAATTGTTCATCATCATGTCATCATCATCATCATCATCATCATCCCAGTTTGTGTTTTGGGTGTGATCAATTTTCAAACATAATAGAACTTATTGTCCTTCCCGTAATATGTGATGGGATTCCAATGTATTCCATGCTATTGGACATAGACCTTGATGAGCAACATCATTCAGATTTTCAGGGCAATCGTCATCCAGTTTCCAAATGGCAAATCCTTGCACTTTTCAGGGCTATATGCTCTCAGGATGATCTTGCTAAATCTTTCATAACAAGTCCAAAGAAACTGAAAGATAAAAGTTTTCAAGAAAAAGACAATAGTCCTTTTTGCCATTGGCAAAAAACAACCCACATCTGATATCCATTATGTCCTAAGCAGCATATGCCAACAATAAGATGAAGTTCAAGGTTGGCATCAATATGAGTGTTGGTCTACTACCAGAAAACCTCAGTTGTAAACGCAGTTATGCAGTCGGGTATTAGTTACCTTACTTGCAAGTTATCAAGCATTGGAACATACCATTGCACATATTGGGTTCAGAAACTACATAAATCACCTTGTTGATATCATACTGGTAGAACCATTGAGTTGTTTTGTGGTGAATTTTCATTATTTTCATGCTATTTGAGTTTTTTTTTTTTGGTATTTTTTTGTTTTGTGGTATATAAGATACACATCACATAGGTAGATGAAGATTTGCATATGTGTTTATGAAAGTGTGCAAATAATGGATATCAGTTCATCATACCTACATACTAAAGTTGAAATTATTTTGGTTTTCCAAAATTCCCATGAGCTTTGTGTCAACAGTGGTAGTTTTAAGAGAATCAATTTACCATAGAACTCTAAATGTTCATACATGTTGTGTAGATCGTCTACATGTCATCTATTGAAATATGATTATTCACACTAACATACATATATATATATGAAAGGCATGAATTCAATACCTCTAAATAGATCTAGAATTGGATCTAGCATTGGATTTGTTGTATATGTACTATCGATTTTTGTGTTGGATTGACATCATCATTCCAAAAAGCAAAACATATGGTGGAGTCAAAATTTGTGGATCACATGCTATGCTCCCCATGATGTTTTTTCACACTATAATGTAAAAAGCATGTTGGTCTAGATTGTTGGTTTATATGATTTACGTTATGAAGAATTATCACAAATTAGAGTGTCATCATCATCATCATTGCTAGATCCAATATTCATAGTTGTAGAAGTTACATCTAATCATAATATTTTAAAATTGAAAATTCAATGAAATGGTATCATCACAGTTTAATAATTAAACAGACCATTAAGATTCAGTTGAAAAAATGCATCAGATTTAAAAAACAAAGTATCTCAGATTGTAAGTTCTGCATCTGAAAATTGGGTATTAAAGATTACTGAAAATAAAAACTTTGATATAATTTTAATGACAACCCGAGAAAATTAAAACAGGACCAAAAATTTCACTGAACATAAACTTTTTGGAGTTTCCAATGTGGAATTGTAATTCAAACATTGTAATGACAATTTTTGGAAACTCTTCACTTTAGTTCTAGATCTCAAACCCATAAATTGAAATGCCAACTAAATTGGTTTAATTGGATTATGGTGCTACTATCTGTCCTCTAATTTTATTTTTGGATAAAATCATATTCTTTGTGTTTGAGAAGAGGTGCCAAAATATCTTATCCTAAGAGAGCTCTAAGTGAGTTAAAATTAAATAAACTTGAAAAGAGAAGAAATCACATTACAAACAACTAGCTTGCTAACTCACATAATACATCACCATCTCCAACATGAATTCAACGCATTTCATATACATATTCGAGGTTTCAAGAAAGTTTGTTGACATTGGCAATCATTTATTGGTTCTGAGCATGGATGTTATGCATTGTAGCCTTGTTGTTCTTATCAACCTCATAAGTAGTATGTCAATAGTTAAAGTGGTAGATTGCAATCTTGAC
This sequence comes from Sphagnum contortum, assembly GCA_963920785.1. Classification (NCBI taxonomy): domain Eukaryota; kingdom Viridiplantae; phylum Streptophyta; class Sphagnopsida; order Sphagnales; family Sphagnaceae; genus Sphagnum; species Sphagnum contortum. The sequence goes on along the minus strand of OY987290.1, from coordinate 492,766 downwards.
TTTGAATGGTTTTCAATAGTGTTGCGCAATTCTTCCTTTTTAAGAAAATCTCCAATCCTAGTTTTTATAGTTTATATTTTCATGGAGGTTTTCCAAGGCGGATTTGAGCTTGGGCCCTCCAATTTCAAAAACCCCTCAATTCTAGTTCTAACATATTTTTTCAAGTTCAAGAACTTTTGGTCATAGTTCAAAAACTAATATGGTTCCATGTATAGATTACACACTCTTCAATGCTAAAGATTTTTAGGTAAAAAGAGTTACAAAAAATTAAAACATGGGTCTATTCAAGTATGGAGTTCAACAATTAATTAATATTAATATTTAACTATAAATTTTACTCTAGTTTTTATTTTAAAATTAATTCACTTGCCTAGCTAAAGAACTTGAACCTATGTTCAACAATCTTTTTTTCATATTTTTGGTTTTAGTTCTGAATCTAGCAAAAGGTTAATTCCATGATTTGGTTCTTATGTTGGTTCTGACAAAAGGTGTTAGTTTAGGTCTAGGTTATAAGAACCCAAACCCCTGGATTTAACATCGCAAACCAAGTACCCTCACAGTATTGGTATTCATCACCTTTTTTCTTTCAAGTTGTAACAAGCCATCTAACCAATCAAGATGTGCGATTGAGATAATAAACTATATTTAATTTGTAATAAAATTTAAACTCACAAGGAGGACAATGAAGGAGGGTGTGAAAACTCTAAGATGAACTCCACCCACACTTGCCATTTGGCCTTGCAACAATTATTCTCACATTTGAAATTATTTATTTATTATTCCCCAAGCCCTTGCTCTTTTTCCTCATATGTCAACACATACAATGCTACCGATTTATTGGTCTTATTTGCAACATCTTATACTCACAAATGTGAATGAACCCCACACTCTTTCAAGTCTTCTTGAATTGCTACTGTGTCTTTTGTGCCAAATATGGTTTTCAGCACATTTTCACAAATATTGTTTTTACAATGCATCACATCGAATGTCTTGCGAATGAGCAAGCCCTGTGCAATCATACTCACAACTGTAATAGAACAAGTTCAAGTTGTATCATGCATGGATGTGCAATTGATTTTGTTTTTAGAATTGTAAAAACCTAGAAATTAAAAATTGAGATTCATTGTTTTGGCCAAGGGAACTTACTTCCCAATATGGGGGTTTGAACATGATGTTATGTCGCTTTATGCCATGTTTAAGCATAGGGTCCTCTTTTGCACCAACTCTATTTCTGCAACATTATAACCAGGTTTTGCATTCCTTGCCCCACTTTACAATATCTGATGCAACAACTCGCATGGGAGCCATCATGTTTCTATTTCCCCATTGAAGTTACTTCGAGCTCGCTGATAAGGATGAGTCTTGGCAAATAATGCTGATTCCTTAAAAAAAATGATTTTTTTCAACTTCCTGGAAGACTATGACTATGTAGTTGGGCCACAAGGTGGGCATCCCACAAGACCTTTGGTAACACAACCTACAAAAGGCCCATATGCTAGGAAGTCATGAATGTTCCATATGCACATAGCCTTTAAAATGAATGTTGCACCCTGTAATGAATCAAATGCCTTCACACCTTTCCACAACATCTATAATTCTTCAATGACAGGTTCCAAGTACACATCCATTGTTGCAGATATCACTTATTCCTTGCTTGGAATGATTAAGCCCAATAACAAAAAGTAGCATTTTGTGACGAACCAAGGGGGCAGATTGTAGTTGAATAAAACGATTGGCCATGTGAAGTGGCAAGAACTCAATCTCCAAATGGGTTCACCCCATCTAATGCCAACCATAATCTAATGTTGTGGGCATTGACAACAAATTCTGGCCACTTTTTAGTTATATGTTTCCAACCCATGGAATATATGGAACATTCCAAACTAAACCTTTATATACTTGTTCCACTTTTGTGTTAGATCAACAACTCCACCAATGTTTTGTACCTATACATCTGCACCAATCATGGAATCAACGAAAAATGTCGAAGCACCTTCCTAAGAATGCTTTGTAATCCATCCATAAATTGGTCATTGTTGCATTTTAGACACACCTACTCATGTGCCAAGGTGCCATGGAAAAGTACGCACCCATTTGGGCATGCATGTATGGAATCATAAGATTAAACCAAGTGTTTTAACCATCTTAGAGGCTTCATAAGTGGCGGTTGGCAATCTTCTACCTATTCGGCAATAACTCTTTCTGTAGTAATGAAAACAACTCATCCATGAATGCATTAGTAACACCATGCACTGCTTTCAAATTCAGTAATAGTAACATGGTGGATAACATGCTAGTTGAAGCACCTTCATAAAATGGGGTTGACACTTTTAAAATCATTTCTTCCATTAAAGCTTCATAGTCTCCTTCATGATCAATTGAAAAATCTACATCATATGTTGGATTCTCCAAATCTAATTGACTATCAAGTTGGTTTTGACTTCACATCCTTCATGCAATTGTCAAATCTAGAAATGGCTTCAACAACCATTTTGTGAATCTAAACTTTTGGGTCTAGTGGTGGGTTTGGTGCTTTTATGTGTGTTGTTGGGTCATAGCCATCTCCCCAATATAAGGTGTGATCCTTGGTGGAAGGTCATCAACTACTCTTTGTTCAAAATCCAACCAATGCACCAATGCCAAATTAATAACATATTTTAATATCCAAGTAATTTGTTGTGAATCTTCATCAATAAAACAACAAATATAAATAAAACTAAAAAATCTATAAGATTTTGTTCAAAAGTTTAAGCAATCCATACCACCATTGGCCATCAAAAAAATGGGTCTCATCCATGTAGTCTTAGATGTTTTTTTATTATGCTACAACCTTGTTGTCTTCTACCATGGCAACATGTGCATGGGCACTTATAAGATGTTAAACCTTGTTGGTCTACCTCAAATTCTATAACATCAAACAACTTTTGGACATCAATATGCCATTGCATATGTGCAACTAGTAATTATTTTTCCTTTGACATTGCACATTACAGCCTACCAAAAAAATTAGGATCATCATGCTACTGACATTTTTTAATAGATAAAATTTTTACCTGCAAATTCATATTTTGCATTGTTGAAGGAGTGTGGATGTGGGAGATATGTATGAGTAAAAAAAACATTATAAATATGAATAGTCCATTAAAATAAGAAAAGGCAAGTCCCAATTTCATCTTGATGACATCAAAATTTGACCACCTCATTTGGTTGCCCAAATACAATCATTCATGATTAGAAAGGGCATTATTTAGTTTAACCCTTAAAACTGATTCTAATAATTATAGTCTGCATAGTATTTAAGGTAAGGCACTAAATAAACATTAGATTTTCAAATTATTAATTATTAATTTCTAGTACAAACCATGAATATTTTGAATTTTTGTATTCATTTTAAAACCCCTATCATTAAGCCATTAATCCCAATTCTATACTATTAATTGCGTTGGTTCGTCTATCCGTCTGTGACGTGACAGTTCTGGTAGCGTTTTCTGTGGCGGAACCAGCCACAGAGATTTTCTATGGCGAAAACGGCGCTGGTTTTTTCTTTTTTTTTCGCCCTTTTCCGGTGGGCTGGCCTTTTCCGGCGTAGTTTCGACAAAAACGAGGTCCAGTGTCGTTTTTTTTTTTTTCACCCTTTTCCGGCGGGTTGGTCTTTTCCGACTTCATTTCGACAGAAACGAGGTCCAGCCATCGATCGCGTCGTCGTGTGTGGGGTCTGACACAGAGGTAAGCATTCCATAGCCATTTTCTCATGGGCCATTGATCGCATCGTCGTGTGTGTCACAGTGTCCGAAGGTCACGGGTACCCACTAGTTATGATAAACCATTTCATGGAATTTTGACCACCTCATACATGAATATAAATCAATAGTAAATGCATATTTCTTATTTTCTACTAATATGTATGTTGTTAATTTATAAACTAGCATTGTAATTATATGACATTATTTATGTAAGATTAAAAAGGGGCATTACAAACAATGAAAATACTATTCAATAAAATTGGAATTAAAACCTCATATTGATTATAACCATGCCCCAAATATTTAATGCAATCCAGTAAACAAACACAAGATTGTCACATCTTAATTACTAATTCTTAGTGCAAATAATGAATTTTTAAATTTATATTAAAATTGTACATGAACATGTAGGACATGGTTAAGGAGTACCTAAATATAATTGTAATATTAATTTGAGCCATTTTACATTTACAGTGGCAAAGAATTCAATCACATAGTGGCAATATTTCTCATGTGTGTATTTGTCCCAAAAGATATATTGTCACTATGTGACTAAATCTAGTCACCCTTAGTCAAACACCTACTCCCTATGGGTTTATAGTAGACTATGTATAGGGGCAAATTATCCATGGAGCCTTCAAAAAAGTGTCGTCACATTGTACACTATGATAAATGCAAAGAAGTTGATGAATTATTGAACAGGGAGAGTGGGATAACATTTTGACATGGGAGAAAGTGCGTCGTATACCTATAGCACAAATGTCTATTTGCAATTAGGGTGATGGTGGGTGTGTAACATGGTGATGGTGAGCGTAAACTACAAGACATGAATAAGCATCCAACAGTAGCAAAAGACCAAAATTGCACTCCACCCACAATTGATTATGAAGATGTTTGTAGATGCACAATGAAAAAAAATGGAAAGAAGATGAAAGTCATTTTTTGGTGCAGATTATAAGTTGCAATTCCTCTTCATTGGGTGTTTTGTTTTGGTTGTAGATTAGCATATTGCCATGTAATTTAGGTTAAGTTGTCATCATTACTTGGCGAGGGAAAAGGTTTATCTAGATGTCAAGCAGATATAGTGGGTAGGTTTGGCATGCATCCAATGTAATTCAAATTTTCTTCTCCCTCTCTTTCACTCTCGTCCTACTTTTTCATTCCTCGGCCACCTTCTCCCTCACTCCCATGCTTTTTTTTTCAAGATTTGTGGAAACTTCAAGGAATGTTAGTTTTGAATGTTTCTTTCAATATTACAGAGAAAAAGAAATTCCAAATAATGCAATTCAAATAGCATCATGACTTTGCAAATTGTGTCATGGTGTCGGCATAACAACTTCCAACCCTCAACACTTCACATGACTTAACAAGCTTGGGAAACCACTTGCAACAATTGTGGTTGAAAGCAACTCAAACAAGAGTAAAGGAACAAAAGGTTCAAAATCAAATTTTGACCTCAAAGGAAACAAAGATTTGTTGAAAAATACATTTAAGATGAAGTAGAGTCTAATAGGTATGTTGAGAGTCAAGAGGAGAAAGATGTGTTCCAGGTAATGTTCCTTGAAATCCCAGTTCCTTGATGCATTTGTCTTTCATTCTCTATTTTTTGGCAGTTCTTGAAATCAAGAATGATGGAGGAGAATGGAAGGCCCCAAAATGCCAATTGTGGCAAGATTTGAATCTAACATTCTAGAATATTAGATTTATCAATCTGACATTGGAAAAAAAAAGTTCAATTTGGAATATGCCATTGTTGCATTCATTTTCTTCATTTGTGTTTTAAGTCTTAATGTAACATTTAAATTGATTCAACATTCAATTTTTGCATCAATGCTTTGTTGCAAAATTTTGCATTTGGGAACCACCAAATCCTTCTAAGAATTTTTTTGGGGGGATTGAATGTTTCCTATCAAGTCTTTTGATTATTTCCAAGTCTTAATCAAATTGGTCATTTAGTCTAGCAATATTTCCCCATCCCATCTCCCAGTTACAGTTTTAAAATGACACTAGGTTATAGCTTCAATTCCAACGTTGGTTTAAAACATGCGGGTGTATGTTTGTGTGCCATGTTTTGATAAAAGAAGAAGGGTCATGGAAAGCCCCAACCAAAGGAGTGGATGGCACAAAAACCTTGGGTGGCACTTGTTGATCAACTTAATATTCAACTAATTAAATCTCATTCCCTTTCACAACAAGGTAAATCATGGAGTTATGGTGAGGAAAAGACAATGAAAAAAGGTAAATAACACAGAGATACCTTGGCTATAACAATCGGTGGCACCACCAATTTTCATGAAGCAAGATCTTCAAGCCAAGCTACAACTATTGGTCCAAGCTTATAGTCGTTCTCTTGCAATCAACTTAATAGGTTTGCATCATGTGAAAGTAGGGTGGTAGATTTTAGTTTGTTTATTCTATTTTAGTTTTGATGTTTTGTAAAATATTAACTTCAAATTGCACCCACTATTATACCCCAAAACTTGTAAGTACCTATTGTTGTACCCCAAAACCCTCCAACATTTGCTAACATACCCTTAAACCTTGTCGCACTTATTATAATATGACAATGCCCCCTAGCACCTCCTATAACACCCCAAAACCTTTTAGCACCTTCTATAACACTCCAAAACCCTCTAGTACCTCATAATACACCAAGTTGGCTTTTGGGGTGGCCTTTGCCTCATGGTTGGTAATGGTCTAATGGAGGTTGGCCAGTGCTTTCTAGTTGGCCAATGCCAAATAGTGTCCCAACACTTGCACCCACTTCCTACTAACAAGCCCCAACAACTGATGGCCATTATAACCTTGTGATGCCTCTACCTCTTAATCAATTTCCACAAATGTAGCTTACATCTATTCAATATCACCAAATCTTGCCACATGCACCTACTCAATACACACATATATTCAATAGCATTACTCAAGGTATGCTAAACCTACATGCACCTATTCAATACTCACAATTGCCCACATGATCCAATCAATATTGAATGATGCCTTCAACATTTCTTGCAACTCCAACAACAATGTACTGCCAAAACTACCTAAAACAAGTATTCCAACAACGCCACAATTTCTTGCAAACAAACAACTCAATGCAACAAGAGGTCAATGTAATCACTAGTAGAAATTGGTCAAAATGTAACCAATCTATTTTGCGACTATATTTGGACATTTTTGCAACTATTTCTTATGTTGGTCATATTTGTGACTATAGTGCAATTATTTTGGTGTTCATCCTTCCATGTGAACAAATTTTAATTTAGTTTTCATCCAAGAAGAACAATTTATGTCACATTAGTTGCAAATGTGACCAATTTCATTGTAACCCTATGAGTATACAAAGCTATATTTTGTGAATTCTAAGGAATATAGTTGAGTGTAATATGATTTATAAATTTATATTTTGAAATTGTATGAACAACCATATTAAATGTGCATTCAAGTATTATTATTAACATAAATGGCCTTGATATTATGGTTACGCTAAATAGTGTATCTTTTGGGTATATTAAAATTTTATGTAGGATATTAATTAAATATATTGTGCCCAAATTACAAGTTTATCCAAATCATCTTATTATACTTATTATAATTATTACAAATGACATTTATGATTATTATTATTTATATTACTTACATGTAATAAAAACCAAATTTCAATATTATCTTTGACTGAAATTTTTAAATAATAATATTTATTACATAGTGATGACGATGATGATGATGATATTAGAATGATAGGAAACATAATTCTATAATTACTGAAGTAATTATAAAAGCTATATTATTATTATTATAAGTATTCAATTATGAAGTATTATTATATTAATATAATAATTAATGGGAAATGTATAGTTTTAAGTTTTCATATTTAAAATTTAAAATTGATATTTATTAATTACTAATAATTAGATTATTGTATTCAATTACTGATATATAATTTTTATTTTCATCTTTCTTATTTTACTATTTTATAATTATTATTATCTTAGTTAGAATGGAAATCTGATAAATTAATATACAAATGTAAAAAAAAAAATTGAAGGAAAAATGTACTTATTAAAAATATAAAATATTTATAGTAGTAGTTCATAAATAGGTTTAATGAGTGAAGTAATAATATGAACAATAAAAATAAAATAATTAACTTGGCTACCAACTAACTATAATAATAATTGAATTAATGTTATTTTTATCATTAAATATTTACATTTATATTTACTATTAACTATATAATTGAAAATAATAATCGGAATAATTATAATGAAATAGCTAGACTAGGCTAGATTTCAATTATATTATTAGATATAAAAAACACTAATACTCAATATTTATAATTAATAGTTAATGATTATTAAATACTGAATATTTCAGTTATTATAATAATTTATTTGGTTCCAAAAATATATATTAGTAAATTAAACTGGTTGATGGATTATTATAGTTTATATATATATATAAAGTTAAATATTATCATTTTTTATCTAAATAATAAATTAAGTGATATTTAATAATAAATAAAAATACTATTAATTTAGTACTCATAAGATATTGATGATTATTACTATAAATAATTAGATAGTTGGATAATTTATAAAATGAATTAGTTAGTTTCTAGTTTAATTGGTAATTAATAAACTAAGAAGTTTATTGATTAAATTTTAAGTATTTTATCCATTAAATAATTATTTATTTAATTTATTAATTAATTAACTAATTAATTGTCACCTACCTACTTAGTTATATAATTTTCAAGATGAAAATGAAAGCCAAAACATATGGGATAAACTTTTTTAGTTGCAATAAAAATGTTTAGTCGCAAACGATACATTTTTTATGCCATGAAGTTAGACAAGCCAATTGTAGTTTTTTACATTATAGATTATAGTTTTGCTCAGCTCATTGGCCAGACATGTTGCCAAATAATTGAGGAAAAAATGGTTTCTTGCAACTATATTTTTTATCCCATATGTTTTGGATTTCATTCTTAATTTGAAAAGTATATTAACAAGGTGTTTTGTCTTACATTTTCATATTTAAAAAGATGGCCATATGGGATGAGTCAATAAAAACGATTAACCCAAAATAAAATATAAATATACATGTACTTACATCTAATTACCTACTTCCCTAACTTACCTACCTACTTTTCTACTTCCCTACCTACCTACCTAAATAGGTATTTGGCTTGGGTATGTAAATAGGTCCCATCTAAATAGGTGTTCAGCTTAGATGGGTAGGTAGGTACCTAGTTCAACCTACATACCTAAATATTGATTTAAATTTATTTATTTATAATTCAATAAATATGCCATGTGGCAAATTTCTATTGCACCACGTTTCACAATCTAAACCATCCGAACATAAAAATTAAACGTCTTTTTCAAAATAATAATAATAATATTTAATTATTAAAAGTTGCTACACATGGCAACACATAATTTGTTTGCATTGTTCACAAAAAAAAATCACATTTTAATTGCAACTGACAATACATATATGACAAGTCAAAATATGGGTGTATTTCATTGATTTTTTTCTTTCATCTAAAATTTGCTGTCATTTGTGACTAGTGTCAATGCGACTATTAAGATTTTAGTTACATATGTCACTTGTAACTAAAAATTAGTCGCATGAACCAATTGCAAAATGACCATTTTCTATTAATGAATGTTAAGGTTAGTTCAGGTATAAATGCATCTGTCCAACTAAACAACATTATTGTTTCACTTGAGCAACATGTTCATCAAGTTGAACAGTGGGCAAATCGTCGACATATGGACAAAATGATGAAATGCCTGGGATTTGAAACGGCTACATTTCATGGGAAGGAAATCAAACCTATTATGCATTGCAATGTTTAAGGAAGGCCTATGGGTGGTGGAAGGAACAATTGGCTAACAACACTTCGAGGCAATGTTTTGAAGCTCAATCGAACCATTGATGACATCCGTAGGCAACCACCATAAGAGTTTAAAGCAATCAAGGAAGCATTGGAAACGGGGTTAGAATATCTAAATCATCCCCTTGGCTACAAGTGTGTGAAAGATCAAGTGGCAATTGTCTTGAAAGGTAGGCGAGGATGGCTGAAGAAAAAGATAGAAAGAGGTGATCCCCAACCACAAATTTGCCCAAAACCACATTGATACCAATTGATGGAAGTTTTGTAGCAAGAGGACAGTGTTGAAAGGACTCAACAAATGTCAAGAATCCAAGCAAGTCAAAAGAATGCATCTCGTGTTGGACGAGTAGGTGACATTGGCTTGGAAGAAAGAATGGTACAAATAATTTCTTCTACCATATCCAAAAAAAATTATTTGTGTTCTTATGCATTGCTAAAAATTAATTCAATAACTTGATGTATGGGCTTGATGTGGTTCAAGAGGCAAAATCAAGGAGAAAGCCTACATTGATGGAGCTTCAAAAAAAATTAAACAAGGGAAAAAATCAAGTGCAAAAGGTTTGATCCAAAGGAGGATGAGGTTGAAATATCACCAATAGCACATTTTTAATTTTTTATATCAGTTTCATTAAGAAGTGGTTCTATGTAATTAAAATTTCCTTGTTCTACCTTTTAGCCTATTAGTGTTTTTTAAGAAGATGTGGCAACAAACAATAATTTGTACAATTTGAGCCAAGGCCTAACATATGAACTTGAGATTTGCCTAGAAGCCATGGAGAATAACCATGAAGAAATTATTAAAATTACTAAAGACCTAAAATCCACCTAGGAATCTTTGAGATCCTCCCAAGATTAATTAATGCAAACACAAAAGGAAATGTCTTCAATGATGATAGAAATGTTTGCCTTCATGAAATCTTCATGAAATATCTACAACAATCTAGTTGGATTTGAGGAGAAAAAACCATTAAATGATGTTGCCAAGTTATGGATGAATGAGGATAGTATGGGAGCGATAAGAATTGTTCATAGTTTGGATTTTGATCATTTTTTTCTAGAGGTTTGGATCTTTAAAACCTAACAATGTAGAAAATTCCTATTTAGCATTTTTAATATTGTGGGTTGTGGGATATGTACAATGTGGGAAGTAGGTTGGTGGAAAAAGTTCTTCATTTGCGGAAGGAAATGGCTTTTGTGGGCCTACCCTAGCTACAAATGTGACAACCCCTTTTGACATGTTTATCGGTAAGCACCAAAAAATGGCCACGAACATGGTGGTGCAAGCATTTGAAGGTTTTACCCCCCATCAAAAAGTCATTAACAATGAAAGACAAACTAAATCAAGTGCTCATGGAAAGTTGGTGGTGGATGGCACCACATTGTTAGTGGCAACTAATGTTTCCAACAATGTCAAGAGCAAGTAGACCAAGCATGGTTATTAATAGGGTATGGTACCTATTAGTGTTAAATGTGAATGGTTTGCTATGTCAAGCAATGCATGTAAATCTGGAAAGGAATGGAAACCATTAGTAAGGGCAGTGAGGTGTGGCAATAAAATTGTAAGCCCACGAGCTGGCTATTGTGAATTCTTGGAGATGTGTGGTTCTAGGTTTGACAATGGGATATGGTCTTCAACAACATAGCCTAACTTGACCCCTATGGTTCAAATTCTATTGGCTGAAGTGTTAGGTGTCAAGCCTATGTTCTATGGGGTGCAAAAAATGTTTCGAGATAGGCATTACCCATCCTATGAATCCAAATTGGCAACTAGTGTTGAAAAAAATGGATAAGGTTTGGGTAGAAATTAGTCCAAGTTGTAACTGATAATAAGGTCCAACTAATACATTGTTGATAGATGACAATTCGTATAAGTGTATTGGGAATGCCCCATTTTCTTACATCATGCTTAATTCATTTGATAACGAGGTGGAGGACAATTATTTATTAGTACAATTGTGGTTTTACTTGGTTGACTTGTCTAAGGCTCCAAGTACCTTAAAGTATGTAGGTTTCAATCCACACAGGCAATAATGACTTATAATTGGAATGCCTTAAGGGATTTTGCATGGTCTCCTACAACCTAGGTGATTGGCAATAAAACTTAAAACCTTGAAGTTTTGTAATGCGAACTATGTATAAATGATGGGCATATAGGAGGTAGATTATGTGTATTTAATCTTGTCTTTAGGATTTTATAGATGAACAAATCTATAGGAAGTTCAATTCAAGTAAGGGGATCAATTTTGCGAAAGAAAAGTGGTTCAATGCGAGACTTTGCTAGTTACAAGCAAGCTCAAATGACTTTTACAAAGGAGAAAGCAAATGAGTTAGTTGTTATAAATGGAGAAGATATTTGCCCAAATTTAAGTGAATCAACATTGCCTTGTTTGAATTTTCTTTATTTGATTTTCATTTGTTGAGCATTACAAGGGTTTTTTATCTACTTCATTTGATGATACACATTGGTGTAGGCATGGATTGCTAGAAAATTTGGACATGTTACTTGTTGTAAATAATAATGCAATTTTGACTTACATTGTTGGTATTTGTTTTGTAACGTCGCACAAACATTACATCACATGATCCTCCACTTCATATTATCCAAGGTGCAATAAGGTACATTGTAATGTGCCCTTGGAAACACACTACTACATAATTGTAAATAGATATGAACTATTAGTGTGTGTGTGTGTGTGTGTGTGGTGTAATGTTTATGCCACAAAATTAAAATTTCGATCATCACAGTCACAACATACATGCATACATGGCGCCCACATGTAAGCTAATAAGTTAGTCACTTCTGTCATATAATGCACGATAAACATGCCATGTGGCAATTAGATATTGATTAATTTTTTTGTCACCATAATCACTTTAATCAAACCAAACAAGCCATGTGGCACATAGATCTAGGTTAGTGTTTTAGTCACATTAATCAGATAGTCACATTGAACATATCAAATGGCACATACTTATAGGTTAATGTTTTAGTCACACTAGTAATATCAATTGCATCAAACATGCCATGTGGCACATATATATTGGCTAAAATATTAGTCACCTCAATCAAAATAGAACTGTCACGTGGCAACCATGTCAATTAGGCACTTAGTCAAATTAGTCAAATTAGACACCAAACACTTCAGTCAAAATAGATAAGAAAATAAGCACTTAGTCACATCAGACTCAATCATATTTTTACAAAAATGACTAGTTCGATCTAATTGAGAACAAATTTGTCCCTTGTTTATTTTGATTGAAATTTCAATCATAAAAACAAGCTTAAAAACACATATTTGTTGTAATGTTAGTTGTGCTCACTAAGTGCACAATTTTGTGCCATTTGGAGGTCATAGTTTCATTGATGTTACAACCCCACTTTGGGCGCGACCCCACTTTGGGTTAAGTGTGAGGATGAAACTCACATTCCCAAAAGTGGGAAGTTGGAGTCCTCCGAGACTCCCAAAAATTTAGAGCTCAATTGCAGGGGTCAAAACACCTTGCATTTGGGTGTTCTTTATATCAATGAAAAGGTCTTGAAGCGTAGATGTTGAAAATGGCCTTGCATAGGTCATTTGGACATCTGCAGCCCAAGTTATGGGCAAAATAAAGGTCAGAAATCAAATTGGCACTTTGACTCCCATCACTAAAAGTCGAAAATTAACCTGATCTCGACGTCTACAGATAGTGTGCGACATGGCGTTGGAAAGCTCTCAAAAAAAGTTACAAGATTGCTTTAAATCTCATCCCAATCGGAGGTCTGAGCAAGAAGTTATGGATGCCCAAAGTCCCGGGAGTGCAAACCGGGACAGTTTCGGGATTCCATTTTGGGAGACCCGGGAAAAAGTGCCATTCGAATGTAGCTTCGGTAGAGAGTTGTAGAGAATACTATATGGGGGAAGGTGGTGGCTTCCCCGGAGTCCGGGCCGTGGTGAGTCAAGTGAGTCCAAGTTGCCCGTGGCTTGTCCCAACACCAAATTTGTTCTCGAATGTGAACTAACCCATTTATGGTTAGTTTTGGATGTAGGATCGTGTAAGTAAATAATTGTCCCTCTTCCTAGTCTAATCTTGAGACTTCTAGCACGCCCCTCTCACCCCCTTTAATGCTGGAAGTCGGGAACGGCTCCAAGTCCCAACTCCTTCCGCATTTCCGCATAATTGGACCTTCAAGTGGATTCAACAAGGGATTTGGGAGTGCGTCAATTGATGTCAAATTCCAAAAAATGTGTTCAATATCTTTTGGCATGAATGAAGCTATTAATTTTGGGTACTTCTAGTTAGGTTGTTGAAGATGTCTTTTTATAATTGTAATAAGATGTAGGTTGTTTTGTCATGTATTTTTACTTTTATTTTGCATCCATTTTTAATGTTTTTCTTTTTCACATTTTTTTTCATGAGCATACCAAATTTGAAATGCATTCGTAGATGAAATCTGCAACACATGTGTATGTGAAATGAATATGTTTGAATATTTACAAACAATTTGTAATGGTATTTTTGTTGAACAATCTATAACAAAACTTGGGAATTTTTTATAATTGTATTTACGAACAATATATAATTTATTTATTTTAATTTATTTTTTGCTACATGTGGGTGTCTGTTTTCTGATTATAACCAATAATGTGTCACGTTTATTATTTTTTAAATTTTTTGGCCGCAGGTTTACGACGAAAAAAGACTTCTTGCCTTTGAGCTAAACATCAACAAAACGCTTACGTAAGAAGAATGCATTGCTTTTTTTATTTATTAATGCAATCAGAAAACATGCTTATAAGCCTTTAAAAAATTTAATTTAAATTGGGACTAATTTGAGCTTGTAAAACAAATCAGGCCGGGGGGCGCAACATCTTTTTTTACTAATTTATGAAACAAAATGTCCTTCATCTGCAAAGCCAATGAAATGTTATGCACCTTTTCGAAATCAATACATATAAGCATTTTCCTTTATAAAGTAGTTTTATCGTTTAGTACATGTAGCCCACCCACTCTAATATGTATGTACGCTTTACATAATGGCACTTTTTATGAACAATCTGAACCAAAAGAAACAAAAAAAGGGGGGTGTGCGGGTGAGCCGCACACCCTCGCATAATAGACGAAAAAGGCCGCAGGTCTATATTTTTTACTCGCTTTCCACAAAAATGAAATATTACTGCTATACCATCAGCATGAGGCCACCTTTCTAGAACACGACATAGACACCAGCCTGAGCGGGCCGGCATAAGGCAAGCACGCGCGTGCTGCGCGGCGTTGGTTAACTTTCTTACTCTTCTTATACAATTTTCACGGTTACTCTTAAGGAGCTAAGGTTTTACTCATTTTATTGTTGTTGGAAGGAAAGCAAACTGCATATTTTAAGGAACAGGCGGGGCGTAGCAAACATATATTTTTTTTAATGATTTTCTTTCCACCTTGTATGTTTTTTGGATCGACACCATAATGTCTTGTGCCATAGGCCGACTTTTTTTTAGAGTAATTAGGCTATAACCTTTGAATCTACCAGAATATTTACCTTGTGACATGATTGAGTATACTTGTGATATGCATAACAATTTGATTTTGTCTGGCCTACTTCCAATGCTGCGTAGGCAACAATCATGATTACTATAAATATAATTGCTTTGATCAAAGTAGCTTTACCAAGATTACCTATGCAACCAACTACATGATCATATCCTACTTTATCATAAATAAAATTTCTTACTTTTTCATTTTAAGAAATTAACCAAAATAAAAGGAATATTACTATAACATCAAAAATTCTACAAAATGATATTAACCATAATACCTTCCAAAAAGTACTAGGATCCATATTAAAATCTATAAAACTAATAAAAAATACCACTATAATTGCATAAAGGCATAATTACATCAAAGCAACGGTGCCGTTCTCTAAAAAAAAAAACCAGACTAAATTGAGTTCTATCTTTAGATAAAGTATGATTAGGTTGGTAAAAAAATGTTTTAAATTTTTTTCTCCTTTTTCTAATTAGCTCCCCACCAATAAATAGATACAAATGAAAATAACCAAACCACGTCAATAAAATGTCGATACCAAGTAGCTGTTTTAAAGCCAAAGTGATGCGTTTGAGTAAAATGTCCTAGATATTGACAAATAACACATATTATTAGGAATATGGTACCTATAATGACATGAAAACCATGAAATCACGTGGCTAGAAAAAAAGTAGAACCATAAATACCATAAAAAATCGTGAAAGGTGCTTCTACATATTCCATTCCTTGAAACCCTGTGAAAACTAAGGCCAACAAAATGTTAGAGTCAAAAGTTATTTCATAGAGTCGTACGACTTGGTAGCCGTTTACTCATATGATATTGTAAAGTGCTCTCTAAACCGTGCAAGATAGTTACCTATCACACAGCTCACCAACCTGACCTTTTACCATGTCTCCATAGGGCACATAGTCGTTTGTTTTATTTTAAAGTTTTGGGATTAATTTTATCTGGACATAAAATCAGATTTCCTATGTCAATCAGGTAGAGTTCATAAATTAAAATCATTTATGTACATTGGTTTATACTCCTTCCCGTTTTGCCCTTAAACAAATAAGATCGAATCAAGTGCTTACTGTTGCTAACTCTTTCTTAAGTAGGCAGATACCATGAGTCCTCTGTCCTAGTGATTAATAAGTTCCATCTTATCACTAACAATGACACCACATTAGTTTAGTGTGACACATAAGATGACATGTCAATTTTGATGACACCATGCATTTAGGTGTCAATGCATGGAAATTTCAAGAAACTCTATTGATGATTTGTTATTTTGATGCCACCAAATGTGGATCGACTTAAAAGGTCTACTATTTGATTCTTTGGTTTTAAAGTGGTTATTTTTATTGTTTGAAATATAACAAATTTATATCTAAGGTGACAATAATCTATGGGGATGTAGGGAGGACATGTTGAAATAGGTTGTCATTCTTTATTATGGCATCCACTTTTGAACTAGTTTTGAAAGTGCTAACTATTTAAGGGTTAAGAAGCTACCTAAAGTGGGGTTAAACTTTGTGTGCATATGGTGTCACAAGAATGATTTGGGAGTTTGTTGGTGTCTCATCCAAGTCATGTACTTCATGACCTTCATCAAATACAAAAGGTTGTTACACCCTCTTCTTTTGGGCTTTTCTTTTTGTGTGATTTTAGTGTGCAACTAATCTTTTCATGAACTAACCATATATCTCTAAAAGAAACGATTGTTGAGGAATTGCATATTTGTCCCAAAAGAAATGTCTTGTAACAAAAATGGGAAATAGGTGACATGCAATTCATCTTTTGCCCACACTAGGGTAAGGATTTCAAGTTTTGACACAATACCACTTCACACTTAACTTTCTTATTTTAGAAAGGAAGGACCAAACGGAACAAATGGGAGTCGTTCCCTTAGTTCATGTCTTTCCAAAAAAGAAGAAACAAAACTTCAAAAGTCCAAAACCCAAAAATGGGGTAGAAATCAAAAACACAAAAACTAAAATGGACACATTTCCTTCAAATCTCTTAATCAACCATTACACTCTACGCTCCTTCCATCTTTCAACTTTGCTTCCTTATGGAATGCAATAATGGTTTAACCCTAGGATACAATGAGTTGGAATGATGAGTTGCATAACAAAATTTATTGAACCTTCTCAAGACCAACGTTCACACCCATACATTCTTCACATAATGTTATAAAAAAAATTGGCACCATAAAAATAGGAGGATCACATTTTGTAAAAAACCTCCATGTAATCCATGAAATCTACTTCTACAACTTCTATTGGTAAGCACATTCAAATGTTAAAACCCAAATTTTGTGTTTGCCACAAATTATCAAGTTGTAGTCCTTCCACCTTTTCCTACCATTCGCACTTTCTCATTGATCTCCATCATGTCTCCTCTCCACACATGAATGAAAGCTCCCATAAATATAACACTAAAAACATGTTCAAAATTATAACATTTTTAATCACAAACTAAAATAACTAGAAAAATTAGCCAAATGTTCAATTAGTTTTTTTTTGTTTATAGTTTTCCTCCTTATTTAAATTCAACTCATTAATCTATATATCTTTTTTTTTAGACCAATGTAAAAAAACTTCCCCCATAAGCTTCCTTGACAAGTTTGCATGTTGAAATTGTTTACTACCAAATGTGCATTTCTTCTAAAACAATTCCAAAATGATAATATTACAAAAAAATAAAATAAATCTCATATGTTAAAAAACAACATTGATAATCATATCCTAAATAGAATGCCAATCTACTATAGCCCTCTCATTAAACCAAAAAATTAAAAAAACCCTAATTATTTAGTTGGCTTGCTTGGTATTATTTAATGATAAGTTCAAAATCATTTCCAAACCTCACCCTCCCACTCTCAAATAGTGGGGACACCTCGTCAAAAGGGGATGACAAGCAACCATAGAAAATTTAATGGAAAGA
The DNA here is from genome assembly GCA_963920785.1 of Sphagnum contortum. Lineage (NCBI taxonomy): Eukaryota > Viridiplantae > Streptophyta > Sphagnopsida > Sphagnales > Sphagnaceae > Sphagnum > Sphagnum contortum. The sequence continues at coordinate 474,669 of OY987290.1, read as the reverse complement.
AGAAGAACAAAAGAAGCATAATACCTGACCTTAGTGTCCTCATTAATTAATCTTTGAAATATTGAAATGAAATTTTATGAAAATATGAATTTGAGATATTGAAAACCATCATAATTATTACAAGCTACAATATGAATGAATTTCACTACTCATATGACAATCTCATAGTAGATGATTGTAACTCATGAAAAATTAATCATTTCAAAATTTTGAAAATGAATTTTTTTGGTTGAAAAAAATTTAATTATTCAATTTGTCAATGCGGAAGCTAACCCTAGTAAAATCAATATTGGGTTTTGATAAGTTGGATTTAGCTTTACATAATGACTTGGGAGAATTTTTCTAATGTTAGGGGAGTGCAAGTTATTACAGTAATATTCACTTTTTTAAATGCTCACATGACTTCTTCTTTTTTAATAAAAATTACCATGATACCCAGTTGGTACCCTCCGGGTATATTAGTTAAAAAATCAAATTAAGGATATGTTGATTTTGATGCCATGTAGTGCCCTCACCCGCAGGCATTACCTTACACGAATAGATTCTTCAGCTCTGAAACCCACTAATGGGAACAGTTTCCAATGAGGGGGTCACATGAGATGATTGAAGTATTTCACCCAGTGGAGAAATTGCACTGAAAGATTTGAAAGATTTGGGTAAGCTCCATCACACACACAACTAACTAACTACATCCGATAAAGAAGATACTGTCACTTCAGAAATGCATCATATTGTGTCTGGCAATGGATTTGAAATTAGTTTGAATTTTGTGCCAAGGGTGATGGTGGTGGAGTTCATCAATATGCAAATAATAAGTAGTACCATGGCCATAGATCAACTGTGTGTATGAAGCATCATCACCCCCTTAAACTTACCCAAAACTTGTGTGTTGGAAGAAGTGAAGCTAAGTGCATTGAAATCAGAGAACTGGACACACTGAAAGAAACTAGAAACCCGCAAGTGGGTACAGTAGTACTATTGTGAAATCTTGAAGGTCAACAAACAAACAAACAAGCAAGCATTCAACCAACCAACCAGTTTGTAAGTGGGTCTGGCTCACACCAGTTTGAAATTTGAATGCTTTCACTAACCTGAGAAATGAAAATTTGGACAAGTGAGGAGGGATAGATAAATGGGTTCTTTTTTCCACAAGTATTTACCATTGTGTTTGCAGCAACATCTTTGTAGATTTTGCATCATTTATGGGCAATTTCTGTGTAAAAACCAGTGTTGTACCAATATGTGTCTGACCCTAATACATGTACCATTATGAAATCGACATTGAGATCACAACTAATCTAACAGATGAACGAACCAATGCCCTCTGCATACTTTCTTGTGCTTGAATAGTTAGTTTTCGTCGTCCCCTCTTGGTATTAGACAAGACAGATTTGTCATTCCAGAAAACTGGAGCAAGAAGGGCATGAGCATCTCCAGCAGTGCTCAGTATGTGACCTTGCATATAATATTTCCCACATCCAAGTTGAGTTATTTGCTTTTATCCAACCCCACCCATCAAACTAAGACAGGCACTGCAAAGAGATGCGAGACTACTAATAGGAAGGAACCCACCTAGACCAATCAAACTATCTAGCCAATCAAGAGCAGGTTTTAGACTTTGCTATGCCTTTACCAGCCTTGGCGAACAACAGTGCATCAAAACTGTTCTGACCAAAACCATTTTGTTGAGCCAAACCAGCATGTTTTGACTTTTTTTCATCTAATTTTTAATTTGCAGGTTCACATACCGAGCATTACTAGAGATGCATTGATGCCAATCACCATCAGTCTTGATTAGTCTTGATTTGGTAAGTGGTGATTCTAAAGGTTATGACTGCTCAATGATCAAATGACAAATCATTTCAATGTGTTACTGTGGTTTAAATTTATTATATTATATTATATGCTTATTTTAAAATTTATTTTTTACATTACCAGTTGTGGGTGCAAACTTATTGGTTTTTACATTGGGCAGATTTGAATTGGGTCCCCTCCTCCCCCCCTCCAAAATAATACATATATACCTATATATAAATTAAAAAATCAAAACAAGACAAATATTGATATTGTAAGCATAGTATTCTTTTTCTTTTTTTTAAAGGAAACTATTGATAATATGCAAACAGTCGAAATCAAATACCTATACCATTGATTAAAGTCTGGCTCTTTTTTGGATTTTTTTTTTCAAAATTTGGTGCTTTTTCCCCCAAAAAATGAAATATTACAAAAGAATATTGTCTTTTAATTTTAATTTTCTCATTTTGGAGAAAATTTGCCAAAAAAGACGCTGATCTGGAGAACCTTTCACCCAAAAACTAGAAAAGGAATATTCTGTTGCCAATTGGGTGTCTTTTTTAATGGAAAAGTTACATTTTTTTTGTAGAAAAAAGTTCTTGAGGGAAATTTTGTCACATTTTGAAGTTTTGGGCAGTTTTTTCAGCTATGCCCACTGTTGCCCGTACCAGTGTTTCTTCTAGTGGCAAAAATTCGCCAAATATCAACCTTTTAAAAAAAAATGATTTCAGCCTGTACAAAGGACTTTTTCAGTGGGAAAAATTGGTTGGCCCGAATTTGCCAGATTTCGAATATTTCAAAATTCCAAATTGTCAGAGTCTTATGATACCTTCCAGAAAGGTAACCAAGAATATTTTATTTTTCCCTACCTTCATATCTATTATGTAGCCAAATTTGGCTAAATTATTTTCTCGATGATCACCACTCTGGCTATGTTACAAAATCCTTAAAAGAAACCCTAGCCCAATTTAAAAGAAACCACATACTTAGGAGTCAGTCCATTACAGACCAAACACATGCATAACATGATTCAAAAGTGCATAAAGATGGATCGGGCCAAGGGCAGACAAGGGGAAAAAAAAGAGAAGGTCAATAGTTGTGTACTGCCTGCCATAAAGAAAAGACATGTCGCCGATTTAACGTCTGCCGGCAGCAGTACATGCGCACTAGGTGGTACTGTTCCGTTCAAAATCAGGGCCCAGAACGGACGATTATGGCTATTTTTCAGCCTCATTACTATTGCCGAATCAACCGTCCTTGCCGATTCTGCTGCACTGCCCCCCCCCCCCCCCCACCCACACTGCCCGGATGGTTTCCCGCCTTCCACAAGGGTTCCCTGAGTTTAAAATTCAGGGAACGGGCAGGGGTTGGATAATTCTGGCTCCTTTGAGGATGTGACCGAGCCTGATCAATAGCCCCTGGCCCTGCCAGGCTCGCCACCCACATCTTCACTAGAGACAGAATCATCCAAACCCTGCCCGGTGTCATCCATTGATCGTAGATACAAGGCTAGTACTAGATACGTAGACTCTCTATGTAACTTCCCACTTGGGGACCATGTGATCAAAGCAAATACCCTCCAAAATACGGTATGAATTTAGCCCTAGGGTAACACCCTGGGGCTGGGGCGTTCCTAAACCCTAAACAGGCCCTTGAGGCACAAGGCTGTTTATCTTGACATGTAGCGTAAAACCCTACGAGTGGGTGTTATAAAAAATAGGCTGGGTATTTTGGGTTTAAAATGAAAATATAGGTTGGGTGTTTCATGAAGCAAAATGCTTGACAAAACAAATGTCTCATTTTTTAAAATGTCCCACCTCGTCTTGTAGAGGGAAATTTCCATCTTGTGATGTACCCTCCAAGTACACTAGAAATTTTATGCTTGGTCTTTATTTACTATTGTTGTGTGGGTATATATATATATGAAAAAGGGTATACATTTTGTTTTTCCCCAATGGGTGTCCCCATCAAATAAGGGTATATTAACTCTATTTTTTTCATCAAAAGAAATTTGGCTACATAAAAGTTTGTGGTATTTGGTAGATGGGTAGCCTTATCGTATATCCATATTTGGGGTGAAATCAGGTATGTATTTTAAATTTATTCAATTAAAATGAAAACTAGTCCACATTTTGGAAGTGTTGAGATAATTTTCAAACGCCAAACCCAATGGGATCATGCATAAATCCCATGTCAAATGCAAATGTCAAAGTATTTGATTCAAATGCCTAATGTTAAACACACAAAAACATAATGTTATAATTAAGGAAATTTGTGAAAGTTTTGTGAATTAAGCATCCATTCCATGTTATCTTTGTTCAACATTTAACATCATGCTTAATGATTTGTTGACCCCACATTCCAACAAATTGATAGCATAACATGCCAATGGATTGGTAGAATTGGAAACATGAAGACATTGAGTTTTGATATATATATCTCTATATGTGTGTGTGTGTTTCACAACCTACTTACCCTAATCCTATTTACTTAGATTTTTGACACATATCCCTTCCAAAATATAGATGTTTTGCATATATCCAAGGGTATGGATAAAGATATAACTTTTCATATTTACATATCTCGAATATGCACACAATGCAAATATTTTGATTTTAGAAACAAATTAATTAAGTAATGTACCCTATCCACACCTAATAAATATACATGAATAAAAAATATACCCACACAACACAAGTTTTTATGTTTTAAATACACATCTCCCATGAGGAACATGTTAAAAAAAACCATTGAAAGAATTTTTAAAATACAATATTAACATAATTTTTTATTTAAAAACATGTAGAACAAAGTACACAAGGAATGTGATAAAACCTTACTTACAAATAGTTATGTGCATTGAACTATTATTACACGTAGATTAATATTAGTTCACTTAAAAAGAAAACAAATTCAAACCACCAAATCTAGTAATCCCATTGGCTTGAAAACTCTTCAAACTTACATGTAACCTTATTATGGTAAACATTGAAAATAATGATCCTTTTTTACCATTTCTATTGGTCCTCTTAAATTCTCAAGGAAGTATTGAACCGTATTACACATTTAACTATTAATTCATTCGAGATCACCTTTTTTAAAAATCCAACCCAAAAAATCCAATAGTTTCATTAGACATGTGACATTTTTTCTACACACAAGCCTATTCAACACCCTTTTTATAAATATTAGTACATTGATATTATAACTTCTATATGTATAAATATTGATTTTTAAATGCTTAGGAAATGAGCCTTACAAAATAGAATATGGAGAAAAAATCCATTGAATTAACTTTAAAATATATGGTAAATATTGGCATAAGTATCCCCATTCAGAAGCATGTGAAATTTTTTGGGAAATGAAGATACAAAATATGGTACATGGATGTAAAGCATTGGACAGATCTTTGTAGTGTAGCTGGAACATGCCTTATTTGTCGCAACCCTAGCATTTGGCTTACAACCAAAGCAAGGGGGTTGCGAGGTTGCGGGCCTAGAAGTAGACCCGGGAGTCACATCACATGCTCCCGGGAGTGCAAAGAGTCCAGAGAGTGTGAGGGAATGAACCCTCACACTCCCAAGTGAACTCCCACGTTGGGAGTTGGTGAGAGTGGAGTCCCAAAAGGACTCTCGAAACTTCGGAGAGCGTTTTGAGGGGTCAAAACTCCATCGCTTGTTACGTTCTTTATATTAATGGAAAGTTCTTGAAACATAGACGCCTAAAATGGGCTCGCATTGCTCATTTGGACATCTAAAACACAAGTTATGGGCAAAAGAAGCGTCGGGAGTAAAACTGCAAGTTTGTCTCCCGACCACTAAAAGTCGGGAATCGACCTCTTCCCGACATCCGATTTGAGAGTGCAACACAGCGTTGGAAAGCTCTCGACAAGGGCTACAACTTTGCTTTAGATCGCGTCACGATCGGACTCTGCAATCGGGAGATATTGGCGTCCAAAGTCCTAGGACTCCAACCTGGGACAGTTTCGGGACTCCCACGCGGGAGTCCCGGGAAAAATAGCCATTTGGATGTAGTCTCCACCGCGAGCTGCAGAATATACTATAAGGGGGAAGGTGATGACTTCCCCCAAGTCCGAGCCATGGTGAGTCTTGTGTGTCCGTGTTGCCCGTGGTTCGTCCTAGCACCAAAGGTGCCCCAATTATGCACTAACCACTTGGTGTGGGTTGTGTGCAGGCCCGTGCGAGTGAATAAGCTTGTCAATTCTTCCTAGTCTCATCCCGGAGCTCCAACATGCCCCTCTACCCCTCCAAGTGTTGTGAACTAGGGAACGGCTCCAAGTTCCAACTCCTTCCGCATTGCCGCATACTTGGACCCTCAAGTGGGTCTATAAGAAACTTGGGAGCGCGTCATTATTATATGATGTGAATTTGTAAAGTTTTATTCTAAGGAAAAAAGGGCCCCAAAAAAAAAGGAAGAAAAAAAGAATCTGGTTCATAACCTAACATAAATGGATAATTTCCATGATCAAAATCCAAATTAGAAGACATATTTTAATTACTTGTGATGATTAAAACATTTAAAGTGATTGTTACTAGGTGAATGGTAAAGATTTAACAAAACATGATTAACACACTTGTTTAGTTTTTATTTTCAAGATACTTTTGGAGATAAAGGATTTAAGATTTAATTTTTGATTGCGATGAAGGTTGGGAGTTATTGTTTTATACACACACACACACAAACTTAAAAATTTGATGGAGAATAAAATAGAGACAAAATATGTTGTTTTAAAATTCTATTGGGCTATGAACCACATATTTTCCTTTTTTCATATCTAATTTTTACACTTTTATATTATAGATGTTTGATATTTTCAATTTTGAGTGAAAAAATAGTAGCACGTTGATGAAAAAACAATGATTATATTATGAATTTGTTGTGAGTTTTAATTATATGATCACAAATTTTTCTTATCAAGAATAATTCAAAATATTAGAAATAATGAAATAATATTAAGATGAATGTGTGTGAATACAAGCTGTAACTTAATTTGAATGGTTTAGAACAATAGATTATACGTGAATTAAAAACCTATTGTGTGTACAATTTGTAATGTTTATTAGTAAGCAAAAAACAAATCCAAGTATAACTTGTGCCTACTAATGATAATGGATGAAGGGTCTATGAGTGGTGAAAATTCAAAAATAGTTAATCACATTGCTATTGTTTGATTTGAGATTTTGAAGCATAATTGAACATTTTGTTTCAAGTAGGTGGTGAAAATTGAAAAGTGGAGACCTTTTGGGCTTTCCATTCCCCACACATTGTCAGCACAAACATGGAAGAAATCATCATCTTGTTTATGTAAGCAACTAAAAACTTCTATTGCTAAAGGGAGGTATTGTTCACTTGAGCGACAATTTCAATAATCCCATTCTTTCATTTGTGTTATTTTAATGTTGCAAAACCACATGTAGAAAATGTTTGGGCCAAAAAAATTCACAAATGAGATTAGCAATGATATTGTCTACAAAGGTACAAACCCCATCTTTGGAAAAGGCAATGTCCACACAACATTTAGATGCCAAAAACATTGGGGAAAAACCATGTATTTGTTTCCAAACCACATGATATTGTGCTTCCTTTGCAATGGATACAAAGTATCATGGATGACATCATGTGTCATTTGCATGAATGCAATGTGGACATTGTAATAAATGGATACCCAAAGGATCAATGGGATGAATGTAGACACAAAAAAGGAGGCCTATGTTTGAAAAATGGGGTGGTTCCAAATTGAAGATGTAAAGTAATGGAGAAGATTGTTGATGACAAGTGAATGTTGGTACCATTGGTTGAATTGTGAGCCAAAAGTTTGAACTCAACTTTAAACATGAAAGGATGCAATCTTGATGGACATCAAATGTCTCATTAAAAATAATGTAATAATAGTGTGTTGGTGTGGACAATTTAAAATGGAATTTTGAAACCATTCAATTTGTTGGATATTGAAATGTTTGTAGGGAAGACACCCACATGCCATTAGGGTAAGAGGCCCCAAGCTACCTTCGATTATTGTTGGAAAGAAAAGTTGTCAAAGTTGATGTGAACCAAAGTCTCACAAAGACACCCACATGCCATTAGGGCAAGAGGCCCCAAGCTACCTTCAATTGTTGTTGGAAAGAAAAGGTGTCAAAGTTGATGTGAACCAAAGTCTCTAATAGAAAATGATGATGGTCGAGCATAAAGTGAGTTTGGTCAAAGATAAAACAATTAAAATTGAACTACTTAAAAATGTAGTCAGGGCAATGGCAACAATAGAAATGAAACCAATGTCTCTTTGAAATATATATATATATGCTTGGTGATGAATCAAGTTTCTTTTACTACCATAAAAATTTCCTGGACCTATAAGATGTTACAACATTTGAAATAGAGATAGGTCGAAAGATGTAAGAAGGTTTAAGAACTTTGAAGTAGGAAAGGTGCATCAAAGTAAGTATGATGGGCATTGAAAAATTAAACTTCCAAAAATTTCTTGAATGTCACCCATCCTAAGGAATAAATCTACATACTTGAAATCTTTCAATAGACATCTTTGATGAAAATAGAAATGAATATGGTGGATCCCATTGGAATACCCAAAAAAATTGGGGCCATTGGAAGGGGTGTTAAACAAAGCAAGTAGGTAAGCATGACAGGGACCAAACAATACATTTATGAGGTTGGATTGAATTTTAGCCAATTGCATTTAAGCTTTAAGGTAAGGTATTTGAAAGTTGCACATACTTTGGAAATATTATTTATAATGTGAATGTCATTGACTAAGAATAAACATGTGGGGAACCAAACTATAGCAAATTGAAAAGTTCAAAGATGGGCCAAGGCAAATAAAGGCTCACCAAAGGGGCCACCTTGGGGGGTACCCATGGTCAAGAGCATGATGACATCACTCACAACAACACACAATTCTTGAAACATCACAATTCACAACATAAAATTAAATACATTTGTCATATTGACATGTAGGAACATTCAATATGGATGGAGATTGAAGGTGCATTAGATACCACGAATCACCACCTCACATCCTTTTTTGGTTGTGACACCAAATTGATGGAGGAAGAAGTGTTTTGAAAATGAATCACAAAATTGAAAACATAGGGTCAAACTTGTGAGAGTTCAAAGTCCTCCATTTAGATGAAGCAAAAGTTTAGTACATTAAACAAAGATAATGATGTTCAAGGATTGATTAAGGACCATGTATTGAAGACAATGATTGAAAAATGCACATAAGCCCCAAAAAAGATAGGTTAAATAGAGGTTTGGGGATCAAGATTTATTAAATAAAGGGCTTGATTTATGCGCCATGTGTATACTAAACAATCTAGAACTTGCATGTTCTAAATAATGAAAAGAGCTTAGATGCATTTAGGTGCCATGTTATTCGAATCCAAAATATGAGGGCCTTCACTAAATGTTCATGCACATTTGTTAATAGTGTTGCTGTCAACTATATTACCATATTAATAACTACCCATTAATATTAATGAGTAATTACTTACAGGTCTATTAAAGGTTTTGCTAGATTAACTTGACCACTTCTTAATTACACTCCCACTTGGTCAAGCTTCTTAAAGCCTACTAATTTTGTGCATATTGATTGTTTTGGTTTAGGTATTAGCTTAATTAAAACATTGATTGCCATGTTTGATGTAAAGTAATATTCAAAAGTTACTTCGTTGGCATTCACCATCTCTTTGACAATATGATGGTGTTGGATATCAATATGTTTTAATCTCTTGTGATGGACAAGGTTTTTCATTTGTGCAATGCTTCTTTAGTTGTCTGTTAAAATTTTTGCAACATCTTTTTAAATGTAGCTTAATTGTGCAACACCCTCTTTAGCCAAATTATTTATTTGGGAAAAAAAGAAACTACCATATATTCTACCTTTATTGATGAGAATGCCACCATGGGCTATTTTTTGTTCATCTAACTCACAATTCCATTTGCTAGTAGGAATGTGTAACTTGTATTGGACCTTTTGGTTTTAATGTCAACTCCCCAATTTGAAAATGAAAAGCCTATCAAAATCACTTTGTCGCTAGGAATTTTTGAATATTGTAACCACAAACCTTGAATGTGATTTAGATATCTTAAAACCTTTTTGGCTACCACCCAATGCTTTAATGAAGGTTCTTGCATAAATTGATTGCTCATGTTCACTGCATTGGAAAGGACTGACCAATGGCAACCATGACATACATAATGCTCCCAACAAGTTTTTTATGTGGTACCCCTTTCATTGCATCAAATTTTTCTAAAGTTTTGTGTTGTAAGCTCACATAACTCATTATTGGTTTCTAGAGGTGTAGCTATAGGCTTGCAATTCTCCATGTAGAAGAATTTCAAGATTTTTCTTATATATTTAGGCTAACCAAAGTTAATGGTTACTTCGTTATGGTTTCTCATTACTTGGACTTTGAAGAAATATGTGAATTTTTTTAGATCTAACATTTCAAACTTTTGAAACAAAAATTTCTTCATTGTTTCTATCTCTTTTATCTCCTTGTTGAAGATAAATAGGTCATCCACATACAAAGTTAAGAAAACATAAAGTGATTTTATATTTTTCAATTCATGAATGTTATGGTCAACTTGACATTTCTAAAAACCAAAATGTAAGAAGACATTATCTATCCTTCTATTCCAAACCTTTTGGGCTTGCTTCAAGCCATAGATGGTTTTCTTAAATTTTGCAAACACAATCTTTATGTTCCTTGTCTTCGTAACCTTTGGGTTATACCATGTATATGACTTCTTCCAACTCTCCATTAAAAAATGCATTCTTGACATCTATCTTTGGGTTGCACCATGTATATGATTTTTTCTAACTCTCCATTTAGAAATGCATTCTTGATGCCCATCTAGTAAATTTCAAGTCCAATGTAACTACCAATGTTAACATTGTTTTAATAGATGCGGGTTTTGCTACCGGAGCAAAAATCTCATGGAAATTATTGCCTTTGGGTTGAAAAAACCCCCTAGTAACCAATTTTGTGTTATGTCAATCGACACCATTGTTTCCTTTTCTCTTGATTTGAAACATTGGCTTATTATTTATGGCAATCCTTCCTCTTGACAACTTTGTACGTTCCTAAGTATTGTTATTCATGAATGTGTGATATTCTTCATCTTTAGCTTCCTTCCACTTATATGTGTCATCCCTTTGAAGAGCCTATTGCCATGTTGTTAGTTCGCTAGTTTTTGTGACACAAGCAAAATCAATGTTTGTGTTGATGGAACTCTTGCCTTCCTAAAATATCTTCTTACTAGAGTGCTAGGAATGGTGATGACCTTCCTTGGTGGTGCATATATTGATAGGTCCATAAAAAGTTGATGGGGGGAAGTCACTAGTCTACGATGTGGTTCAAAAGGTGGTTGATTGTTAGGAACAATTTATTCATTGTCATCGAATTCATCTATGTCAAATCCATTGCTTTGGTTTTTCTTCAAGCATGTCCTTCTCCAAACTCACTTCATTGGAATTCATGCTTCCAAAGTGGTTTTTATTGAACAATATGTCATGGTTAATGATTAGCTTCAAATGTTTCCTTGTTGATCAATTTGTAAGTCTTCACATTCAAGTCATACCCTACAAAACACATTTGATGGTTTTTAAGTCAAGTTTTGTCATTGGTATGGGCCTATGGATGTAAGCATTATAGCCAAACACTCACAAATGTTTTATTACTAATTTTCTCCCATTCCAAAGCTCTTATGATGTCATTTCTTGTACTATTCTATGCAAGGATTGTGCTTTGAGGTAGGTCGCAATAATGATGGCCTTCGCCCAATACTTTGGACCTAGGTTCCAATGGTGAATCATGTAACCTCCACAACTGTACAATTTAGTCACTTTGTCGTCTCATTTAACTCCAACATATATGTGTGAAAGTTTGGTGATGAATGTTGTGAGAGTTCAAAAAAAATTGGAACTTTTTTTATTTGAATTCTCCTCCATTGTCATTCCTTAAGGGTTTAATATTTTTTCATGTTTGTTTTTTAGCAAATGCCTTAAACTCCTTGAACTTTGAAAGTCATTATCCCTTGTTTTTAAATATGTATATGAAATTTTTTAAAGAAAAATAATCCATGAAGGACACAAAGTACCTCACTTGACCAAAAGATGGTGTTTTGGTTGGTCCCCAACCATTCGTATGAATTGCTTCAAATAATTTGTTTGCTTTGGAAATGTCTCCCCATGTTACTTCCTTTACACATAGCCAAATCATAGAAGGTGAAATCATCCTTGTAGTCAATGTTAAAACCTTCTACAAGGTTCTTCTCGGATAGAAGTTTTACATTCTCCACACCTAGGTGATTTAGACATTCATGGGTCATAAATTCATGCTCTTTACTTGTTTAGACATAACATGGTGAACATTTTTTATTTCCTCTTCACTTAACATTGTACTACAATTCAAAAAGGGAATTATTTTCACTCAAGTGCAACAAATTTCTTTTGGTTATTTGTGCTGACACAACCTTTCTCTCCAAACTCAACAACATGGCCTAATGATGTTGTTTTCATTACAAAGAAGAGATTTTTTGCTATCCTAGGGATGTGTAAGACATTTATGAGCATAACTTCCACAGTCTCATTTCCTCCACTAACACTGACACTTGAATGTTCCCTTTTTTGATAGATCCTTGGATAGAGTTATCTCCCATGTAGATCTTGATTGGTGAAAAAAATTCATAGTCTTGAAACCAACTACGTTCATTGGACAAATGTGTGGATGCATTAGAATCTATGTATCATGTTGTAAATCCGAAAGAAATAGACCTCGGGCGAACATGAAAGCTTCTCCACTTTTGACTTCATCCCTAACTTTTGAAAACATTATTGCTTTGCTCACTTTTCTTTTTTCAATTAGCCTTTCTTTTCTTACACTCCCTAACCCAATGACTTAGTTTTTTATAGTAATTACATTTGTCCTTTGTCTTATCCCTACTTCCCTTAGATTTAAATTTCTTTTGGGCAAGGATGAGTGAGGTTTTTGTGGATGACTCAAATGGACCAATGTTTTTGTTTCCATTTCATTCAACAGTCTAGTGGCTATAACCTCCCAAGCCAACTTCTTGGGATCAATAGACTTTAATGATTCTAGAGAAGTGATAAGAAATTCATAAGTTTTTGGTAGACTCATTAACAACACCATCACTTTCACCTCTACAAGAACAGTTGTTTCAATTGCATCGATCTTTTCTACCATGGCTCTTAGCTTGTTGAGGTGTTGTTCCACGGTGTCACATGGGTTCATTTAAAACACAATAACTTTTTGATTAAAAAAAGCCTATTGGTTAAGCCCTTATCTACATATTAGTTTTGTAGTGCTTCCCAAATCATTTTTGTTATAATCTCTTTTTATACTATAAGCAACTAACTATCAGAATACTTTGCATTATTAGATTTAGGGCCCTACTCTATCTTTTCATGTAGGCGGACAAAGTAAACCCTTCACCTTCACTTGACTTCACATCTTTCCAATCTAGTAGGGCCTACCATTCCTTAATTCTCAACATGGTTTCCCTTTTGAACTTCCAAAACATATAATCTTTGCCCATATATTTGTTTAGATACTTGAATCATGGGCCCATAATCTATGAGATTTTAGAATTTTCCAACAAAACGAAACAAAATTTTGGTACACTAAACAAAGATAATGATGTTCAAGGATTGATTAAGGAAATGTATTGAAAACATTGATTACAAAAAACATGTAAGCAAGAAAAAAATAGTAGTTAAATAAAGGTTTGGGGATAAAAAAATACTAAGCAAAGGGTTTGATCTATGTGCCATGTGTATATTGAACAATGTATAAGCTACATGTTTTAGATAATGAAACAAACTTAGATGCATTTAAGTGCCATGTTTTTCATATCCAAAATATGAAGGTCTTCATTAAATGCTCATGCCCATCTTATAGAAATGTTGTTGCCTACTATCTAGTCATAGTAATCTTTACCCATTAACATTAACGATTAACTATTTACGAGTCTATCAAGGGCTTCGCTAAACTAGCTTGACCACTTCCTAATCACACAACTAATGAGGTGACATAACATTTTTCCCAACAATAGAAAGATGAACCTCACTAGAAGACCTGACCATGACCAAAAGATGAGCCACTTCAAGGACATGTGACAATGGATATGCCCACATGCAATATAAAACCATAACAAGAAGACAAAGAGTAACCATTAGCAAAGTTCTTTGGAAGAAAACTATCATGTACATGTTCAAAAACCATATGAGAAGGACATTGATTAAAAGTGAGGCATGTGACTAAATGCCAATTTGAATGAATTGAAAAAAAACTTGAAATCTTGATCAAATTCAAAGTCTTCCACAATAGGAGGAAGCACACCATTAAATTTTGGATGAAACACTTTATGGATTGAAATGGTTTTAGCAAATGGGGGAAAGAGAAAAAGGGGGCAAAGGCACACATTACACGTGAATATTCACCAACACAACCCAAAACAAGGCTTCCAATGGAGGTGTTTGTGGGGAGGAGAGTTGACCAAGGTGGATGGTTAAGAAGGGGAGTTTGCTGGCATAGCTTGAATGCAATAATACCGTTTGTCTTGCAAGCTTTTCCAATCCCTTGCCAAGAATTGACTCAATTGTCCTTGAATCTCCTTGTGCCTTGTGGGCCCCTCTTGTGGGGGCAAATACAAAACACCATTGAAAAAATAACAAAAATAGGTGTCACGTTGCATTGTCCATGGGATCTTGAGCCAACTTGTCCAATGAAAATGCAAGGCCTTTTATATTTCTTGACCGTATTGTTGTGTGAATTCAAGAATATAGCCATGGTTGAGGAACACCCATGATATGAATTTTTTTTCTGTTTTGGGCAGACGTTTCATGTGGGGGTGGGTTATGCCTAAGGAGCGAGAAGTTCCAAAAGTAAGCACACACTCAACATAGACCCAAGGGGCACTTACTTTCAAAACTCCCTCGCTTCTTTCGAGAGCATTATCAAGTGTGAAAACAATGTGAAAATTTTAAAAAAAAAAAAAAAAACTCATAGGATAATGCATGAAACAAAATTATCCTATTGAGTATTTGGTGAATATCACACGAAAAGAAATGACCTGAGATATTTTGAAAAAATGATGAAGCCTGTGCTTGCGAGCTTTACATTTTTTGAAATACTCCATGGGATTTTCCAATTTGTGAGAGTAGGTACCTCCAAATACACTAAGAAGAATCTCAAAGGGAAAATGCAATGCCCTTATTCTGGTAAAAAGAAGCCTGTGGTCCTACAGATGCTTTTACCCTACAGATAAAGTACCAAAAATGTAACCCCAGAAAAACCGTTGACAAAATACGATTACAAAGTCCCAGAAATGGTTAGTTACTGTCACCAGGTAAAATAATAATAAAATCATTTACTACAAGGCTTGCCGCTGGGCTGCGGCTGGTTTTGTTTTCCCGCCCGCGTTTCGCGCGCTCCCACGCTTCTGCCCTTCCTCTCGCGAATCCCAACTCCCGGACTCGCTCGCTCCGTTGCAAACCAGATTGCTGCCAGGGATCGGTTTGTCACTTGTCTTCGTTTTCCTTAAATCCGTGCCGCAATTTTTAGTTTCAGCTGATGATAAGGAGCAGACTACAAGCAAGTTAGTGTTGATTGATTGAAAGATTGATTGATTGATTGATAGCTCCTCTCTTTTTGGATGATGTGATTTTGAATGCTTTTCGCTTTTCTTCTCCTTCTGCAGCAGACGAGCTGTGCTGTTTCTTTCTGCCGGTGTAAGTAAATGATACGGGACCGAAAAGGCGATGGCGTTTCTTTCTCTTGGCCGTGGATTTTGACAGCTAAAAGGTAAAGGCTTTTGTGTATATGCCTAATGATAAATGCCGCGATTTGTTGTTGCATTTGGCGTTGCTCGTCTAATTTCCGGTTCTTTTCTTCTGGTTCTTCCAATTGGCTTTTGCTGTCGTGCTTAAATCCGGAGGAGTTCCTTTGCTTCGGTAGTTTAAGCATTTTCGGTCTTCTTCAATCTTCTCTTGATTGGATCATTAGATTCCAACAGCCCGAAACATGGCTGACCCGATGATGTTCTCAACTTTGAAAAAGATTTGGCGCAATTTAGTGAATGCGACCTGGGAATAACATCTCTCTCCCGGGAGTGAGAGTGATAATGTCTATTCATCCGATCTCTCGTATTTCTCGCGGCATTGTGTTGACAATGAACAGAGTAGCTGTTGTAGTAGTGCTGCGAATCATATAGAAGGGATCTGGGAACTAGAACCGAAAAAGCAAATGAGAATGTTCAATAAGAGAGGGTGAGCATTCCTTGTTCTCTGCAAACTGCAACGAACTTTCGGATATTAGAGTGAATAGGTAGAGATGGAAGCAGCAGGTTAATCCGAGAATGAGATGCTTTCTAGATTCGAGCCAGTGCACAGCTTGCTTCAGAAGAGATTTGGAGAAAGGGCTGCTGCGTGCTGACACTCGATGGAAAATGAAAAGTGTCTTGACATCAGTAGGCAAATAGCTGACGCTCTGTCCGGATTTCTAACACACAATTTTACTTGCTGATTGCAGGTTGGGGCAATCGTAAATTTCTCGGTCGCTGGTCGATATGCCTGTTGGAACCATCGTGGTTGTAGAGAGAGTTGTTGTGTTTATTGAATGGAGGATGCTGGCACCTGAACCATGTTTGTCTTGCTGCAAGCTTCCTGGCCAGCACTGCAGCCTTACCGCCACTGCAGGAGTTTTCACAGTTCGTATGTGAACAGCAATTAAAAGTCGATTTCAGATCTCATTTCTCATCAAAATGGGGGCGCCTTCTTCTTCACATCCCAGAACCAATACGTCCGTTTTAGTTTCCAAGTCTAGGCATCGCTCGTCACAGTCTCTTGCATCTCTTTCACTTGAGAAAATTTCACATCAGGGACCTCGAAGAGATGCTGCTCCACCTCCTGCAGACAACAAAATTACAGCATCTGGTGAGAAGTCCACAACAACAACTGCAATACATGAGAAGAAGACCAGAAGGAGAGCAATGTCATCGATGGGAGGGGTAGAGGACATTGTGAAAGAGATTGGTGTCGTAGCAGCTTTGCCAGCAGCAGAAGAGGGAAGGCTTCCAAGTAAAGTCTTCATGTCCAGAGGTACTGCAATCCAATAGAGCTGACCACAGGGCTTCATAGCCATGTGCTTGACTGATGCACATTGTTTTCAGACAGTTTGCTGTGTGTTTTGGATTAATCTCGTGGCTGAACCTGACAAACCATTGTCCACAGCTCCAGCACCCAACAAGATCGAATCTGCACCTGTGATTCCTCAACCACAGCAGTCTTCATTAACAAAGCAACCCTCAGGAGATGAGAGACTCATGCCAATAAGAAGTCTCAGAGCCACATCACTGCATGTTTTATCAAAGAAACTTGAACATTCATCCTCCAACAAAACAGCAAAGGTAGCAAAGAGCAACCTTGTTACAGAGGCTGCTACATCTCCTCAGCCCACAATAGCCAGGTGCAGATCAAATTCAAGTTTTGAAAATGATGAGGAGGGACTGGATGTTGAGCAGTTTGAGGCAGCACAGGAAGTGGGTTCAGTGCAAGCCCAGAGAATTGATCAGCAATCAAGCAGGACAGAGTTGTGTATTCCTTTGGAAGCAGGTTGTGATGTTCAACCAGTACAGAGAATGACTGCTGAAGGTTAGATACTTCCTTTCGCTCCATGTGATGCCTTGACTTCAATGAGATGCTGAATAATGTCCTTCACAGCTAAAAGGGTGGATGATGCAGGGAAACAGTTGCAATTGTCAAGTCACTTTTGCTGCAGTTTGTTCTAAGGGTGTTGATTATTATGACCTTTTCCATGATTGAACTGAGTCAAATTAAGAGCATCAACCCTAAACCAATACCATCAACTTTAATGGGGAAATAGTCTGGTAGGGGTTGCTGTCACCTGCTTGTTTATTGAGAAGCCTTTGCTTGTCTGGTTCCAGATTCTGCCGTCTTGCAAAATCCTGAGAAGCATATGCCAACCATGGATGTTGGTGAACCAGTAGAGAACAAGGTCTGCAAGCGGTTGACTGCAAAAGGGAATGAACCTGTTTTGACTTGCTTGGGTCTTGGAAGGCCACTTTTAGAAGAAGAATCCCAGCTGCCTGCCTTTGATGTGGGTCTGGAGGTAAGTGCAAGTGCTACTGGAGGTAGGACTCTTGTGCCTCTCCTGAGCCCAGTGCCAACAGCCTCCTCCAAGTCATCTGCTACAGATTTCAGCAATACAAGTGCATATGAGCCTGCATCAAACCCAATTGCAAATGGCATGACCAGATCAGGAACATCCGATTTGGATGAGTCTAACAAGGGATTGAAATATTTAAGCAAAGTTACAGTTGAAGTGATTGGTTCAACTTCCCAGGATTTGGTTAAGGTAGTATCTGACCCACTTTCAGCTCTGAATCCAGAGATCTTAGTTGTGCATGATGCTGATGGCAAGTCAAGTGTAAGCTTGAACATGATCTCCTCAACTACAGGAATCTTGCCTTCAATGGATTCTTCCCATTTGGATCCAAGAGGGTGTGCAATTCCTCCGTACAGTGATCATGGGTCAATTCAGCCACATATAGAGGAAAAATTCCCCAGGGAGATTACCACTTCTTTCCCTATTGAGAAAGTCACAGAGGAAGAATTGACGGAGGCTGCATTTTTATCAAGTGTTGGCTGGAGCCAGGATAGCATCCCTAGTAGAAAATGTCTTGACACTCTTCACCATCCACCCATGATTTCAAGTGACAGGGGGAATGGATCCAGCAAATGCCCAAGAGAAATGCAATGTGGATCTAAGGTCACCAATGGACAGTCCTCAGTGGAAGTGAAGCATTTTAGCAGCACTGGATGCAGTGATTTAGAGGTAGGAGTGCAGCAGGAGGCTCCTGCCCTGGTGTCAGGATCATTTGTTGCCAGCAGGATATTAAAAGTATGTCCAGACAACAGAGTTGAAGTCCCTGCTGACCTCACCCACTGGAACAAGGTCAGGGAAGTCATTGTCAAACTCTGTTTTGCTGCAATATTGCCTATGTTCCTTTACATTGCAAACATTTCTGTTGGTGGCATCTCTGGACCCAATACAATTCTGTTCTTTTATGGAGTTCAAGTTCCCTCTCTGCCCAGAAAAGTCTGTCAAACAGCTGGTGCTCATCTTGCATGTGTTAATCGATGAATCTAGGATATGTGCATATATATTAGCATTGAGCTTTCACTGTGTGCTTGGACAGAAGAACAGTCCAACAAAAGCAGGCATATATGCAGAACAGAGCTCTGAAGACAGTTGTGCAGCAATTGTAAAGCCTGGTGCTGATGCCTCCTGTGATTATGGAAAAAACCTATCAAGGAAATTTCCTGGTATGACTGCAGCAGGGAAGGTGGGACAGAATGCCATTTTCAAGAAGGGACCGATGTTGGATAGCCTTGTTAACTTGTCCAATATCCTTTGGTATCCAACAAATAAGGCAATTCACCATAACCTCGAACCATGCCCTGGAAAAGAAAATGTGGAGAGCAGGAAGAATTTTGACATGCCATGGGACAGGGATGTAGTTGATGAAGACATGCAAGAAGGAAGGTTGGAAGGTTAGTTCTTGAGTGAATTCTCTGCTTTGGTGTATTTCTCACTACAAAACATATCTAGCATAGAACTGCTGTCAGACTTCATGCCAACTAATTCTCCCAGTATTGTTTGACAATGCAGTCTTAACCAAATCCCCTGACTGGGGATTTGTAAACATGTGATGTGTATAATGGGGGTCTGCCTAGTCAGACCTGTGAGAAAGCACCTTCTTACACCAGAAAATTGTTAACACTGACCCTTCTCATTTTGTCATATGATCTGTAGCCCTGGGAGTACAGGAGTTGGCTTCTACTCAAGTGAGCAAGAAACGTGATAGACCAGAGGAACTCCTCAGCAGTGTAGCAAAGCAAGAGAAAGGTATTCAGTTCATGATCTATGTTTATCTCATGAGCTAGTCATGTGATAAGGAAAAGAGAATTGTCATGAACTTACCAGGCAGAACTCCCTGTAAGATTTTGTGTAAGATCCCTGGAGCAGGGTTGTAAGACCACTGGAGCATGCGCTGATTTATGTAATTCAATGTCAGCCACTCATCTCCTTTGTACAGCAGTGCTTTTCCCTGTACATTAAAAAGTCATACATATCCTTGACTAGTTGGTGACTACCTGGTGCCAAACCCCATGCTTTTCACACTGATGTAATGATCCTGTTTCTTCCTCCATGTCTGGACATCTGGGCCTTACCACTTGAGAGAGCTTGTATGTGTTTGGCTGTGACTAATTGAGGAGCCTCTTTCATAGTACTGTCTGGACTGTAATTATCCTTTACATTATGCAATGTGCAGGATAACAATCTAAAAAATTTCTTCGACACTATGCAATGTGCAGGATGCCAATCTAAAAAAGCTGGCCACGTTGATCTGAACAATGGAGTCGGACCAGCACTGACAACAAAAACTGTGTACAAACCAGCTCCAAAATCTGCAGTGGGAAGAACTCCAGCAAACACATGTGAGAAGGCACAGAATAGTAGTATAGCAATGTCGCAACTGCACCCCCAACAAAGTCTTGAGGAGTGTAACAAGTCCCCTACTTCATTTTCACATGTGGGCAACCCCTCATTCTCAAGTTTTCACCAAGACAGATTATGGGAAGAGCAAGCTGAAGCTTATTCCAGTGGGGGGAGAGGGAGTCCAGGTTGCGAAGATGATGCCAATGCAGAAGTGATTAACTCCACTTCACTTACAAGTGGTATCTCATCTGTAGAGTCAATACATTCTGCCCTAGGTTCCCAGAGAAGGTACTCATTAGATCGAACTTTGACCTCCCCAAGCACAGTAACGGATGAGACATGCAGAAGCCATGATGTGAAGAAGGGCAAGAAAAATGGCAGACCTCGCACCCCACTTAGATCCCTGCTTGCACAAGACAATAATGGCAAAAGCTCTGAGAACAACTTGGTCAATCAACAATCAAGGCCAGTCGCCAATCCAAAGCGTTCCAATATCTGGAGTAGCTGTATTTGCTGCTCTCGTCCTGAATAATATGCACCAAGAAGGAAGAGGAGACCACAACTCCCGTTTTCTTGTTCATGTTAGAGATGGATGGTGTTCCATATTCACATTTACAACTGAAAACCTTGTCCATTAAGCAATATATGTGATTTGGTATCAATCCATGATGATACTCACTGTATTTGCTCAGGAAAACAACATCTACTGCTGATAGATGCTGAGTTTTGTTTGATACAACTTTATTAGCTTGTTCTCCAATTTTCCTCAAGAATCAAGTTCAGTTTTGAAGGGTATACTTTGTTGAAGGTTTCCTCATGGTTTTATCTTGCCTCACCACCAAGCCCTGCAAATTTCAACCCCAGTATTAAAAGAGTTTCTTCATATTGGTATGAAGAAGTCAATCTGGACTGAGTATTGCGTAGTGCTGTACTCGGTATGAGTATAGCAAAACAGACAATGTGATAGTATGAGGTAAGGTCATTTGCAGAGGGACCTGACCAATAGTAAACTTAATGGTGCTACCTAATGACTTGGAGAATTTTCATATCCTTTCAACAGTGTTGTTTGTAATATGATCCATCTTCTCCTTAGAGTTGAAGCTCAGGGTATGACTAAAAGATGTGGATGCAAAGCTTTCGAGGGTTTGCTGGTCTTATCAACTTCATTGTCTTGTTATGTACTATGTTGAGGCATTAAGGCCTGTTGCATATAAATGGAGCCTGATAGGGAGTTCCAAACTGGTGTAATGCTGTTCCATTACATGGTAACCTGTTCTACGAGGGCCTCTTTGAGAGCATAACTAGTGTTCCTCACATAAACTACAAACTACAATTATTCATTATCAACTACTTAAATAATTATTTATAAAAAATATACGACCAACTAACTATCCAATTACTCACAAGTTATCAATACATAACTCATAGATAAATAAATAACTAAAATATTATGAAATCATTTTTAATTTTTAAAATATAGTTGAATTATAAATAAATATAAGTAATTTGAAAATAATCTAATGTATATAATAAAACTATTATATATATATATATATATATATATATATATAAGGATTAAAAATATTAAAAAATAGATTCTTATACGAGTTATTTATTTTAGAAGTAATATTATAAACTAATTATAATAATTACCCATTGTAATTAATGTAATTATTATATAATTATTTTTTTGCTATAAAATTTGTTATTAATTAAGTAAAAATGTTTTGTTTTATTGGTAATCGTAAACCATAAATATAATAATCCAATGGACTTACAAATAAATGAAGCAATCATGATGATTTTATAATAATTTGTGTTATTGTAAAATAATTACTGTTAATATAAAAATTTATGTTGTTATATTAAAAAAATTACTATAATAAGTACATAATGAATAATATAAAAAATTATTTGGTGCATTTTTACAAAAAATATACAATAATTACCTCAACTTTGTTCATTATTCTAATATTATTATAAAATTTTGAATTTAAAATCTTAACTATAGGCCATAATTTTTCAATTATAAATATGGACTATGATTATTATTATTTAAATATAATTATTGTGAACACATAATTAAGTGTTCTAGTATATTGGAATATAATCCTTAAAATTACAAATTTTAAATTAATTCATTTAATTATAATGGTAATATTTTTAAAAATATTTAAATTTTATAATCAAAATTAATAAGTTGAATTCTAAATTACGTGCCTATTATAATTAACACATAAATAAAATAATTATAGTGATTTCATAATAATTATACATTAACTAAAATAATTTTATTGTTATTCAAAAAGTATAAATAATTAATGTAACAATTTATGTTTGAATATATTTGATTTATTTGAAATTATAAGTAATATATAATGTAATTTAATGTAATGAAATTATTATAATTACAATAATTATATCAATGATTTAATTACAATAAAAATATTTTGAATATTTTGAATACTAATTTGAAATATAAATTAAAATTATGAATATTAAGCTTAATCATAAATCAAATTATTATTTTATATAATTTATAAATACTATAATTACAATGATTTTGCAATAGTTGTACATTATTTACAATATACATTTTGGAATTGCTGGAAAAAAAAATATTATTAAAAAATGAACAATAGTTTGTGTACAAAATATAACCTACATATAACTTGAATACAATCAATATATATAACATACATTATACACATGTACATCTTAATATATTCTCATATATTGATGGGTAGATTACATTCAACACATCATTGTAAACCCATACACCTTAGAATACACATAATACACATTGAATATTAAGAGGGCTATGGCTCACATGGACACATTTGCAACTAATGGTACATAATTGGGTCTTCTTGAATGAAAAACATGTTAAAAATTGTCTAAATGAAGAAATGAAGACACAAATCTACCAATAGACTAAAGGAATTTGAGGGCATTCCAAAAAGCTTGGACCCAAAAGCCTTTCAAAAACTCCCAACATGGCTGAATTAAAATGTCGAGTTGGCATTAAATTTTTGAAAAAGGGGAAAAACGACAAAACAAATGAAATAAACTTTGAACAAAACACTGAAAAAAAATCCCAAATGCTACCTAAACATCCCCTAACTTCGAAAGTGCATCAACATGGCAAACATCTTCACCCAAAGCCTCCCACAAAAAGGACGAAAAGAAAGAACTAAAATAAAAAAAGGACACCCAAGATCTTAATATTGTCAATAGGCCAACAAAACTAGTTAGGAAGGTGAACCCAAAAGGTAAGCCATAAGAAGCCCAACTCAAACACTTGCAAGGCTGAACACCCAACCCGATAGAAGCCAGTTGGGAGGCAAAATGATCAAAGGCAAGGAAAATAACATGGGCATGGTCAAGGATATGGGTGTCATCAACCAAAAAAAGGAAAAATCAAAAGGGAAAACATTCAAGGAACAACACAAAACACAAAAATGAGCAAGAGAAAAAAGAGGCTTTATAAATAGGTCTCTTTAACACATGATTACAAATGAAAGGATGACGAACAAGTCTCCCAAGGGGGAATCATCACTAAATAACAAAGGAAGCTAAAGGGCAAAAAATGAATGAACACAAGGGGAAAGCTAAAATAATTTATTCCTTATCACTCAAAGTTCTTAGAAGATGACCTTATGTGAAATGATGTTAAATGTGTTCATTACATCCATTTAAAACACCACCCAATTGAGATGGACATTCAAAGCAACCTAAAAACCATAGACCATTGCCTCACAACCACCTCTAGCTCCCATGCCAAATTGATGTGACAACAGGTGAGAAAAAAATACATTGCAAAATCATAGAAATATAGCCTTGTTTACTAATTGATAAAATCTTTTGCCCATTACAATTAGTTAAATGCCACCTAAGGGCTTAGTTAGATACCATTTGAAGATTTGGCCATAGCCAAAAACCTAGTGACATTAAGAATGCAAGTCACGGACTATGGGATGTGGCCAATGGTCACATGGGAATGTAATTGATGGAATTAAATGAAACCACCAGCTAATTTTTTTTGGGTCAAAGTAATTTTTAAAATGTTCGAAAATAATGCCTGATGAATTACATACTTACAAATGGGGCATGCATAAAAAAGTTAACCTAAAATCATCCAAGGTCCACATTTATGTCTAACTACAAATCCATCAAAGAGTTCAAACAAAAGGAATTTGAATCCAAAAGACATTAAAGTTGGGGCAATAAAAGCAAAAGCCCTAACAACACTTGCAAACTCCTTGGCACACCCAAAGATTAAGGTTTGTCCTAATTGACATGAAGGGGGCACAACATGAACAACATTTGGAGGGGGCAAGGTTGCTAATGAAAAATGATATCAAAACAAAGCCATCACAAGCGCACATGCCTGAAAAAGATGTTCTGCTTGAAGTTCTTCCCAATATTTATATTTTTTTGTCAAAGGCATGCCTTGATCTCCATATGTCCAGCCACTTCACCTCAAGGGGGAAAGAAAAAACACTGTTGAAAGAACAACAAGAATATAAGTGTGTGGCAACCACATCAAACAATTCTTGAACAAGCTGGTCCAAAGGAAGGCAAAAAAGAACTTACACATGTTGACATAAAACAAAAGGGATGCACACATACAAATGAAATTCGAAAAGACACAAAAGGAAAGTTTTAACAAGATCTTATGCCAAAATCCAATCCCAAATTGTTGCCAAGGGAAAAAGGGTTAGAAAGGTGACTAATGAATCAAGAAAATTATTTGTTAAAAGATGGGAAAACTATTTGTCAGCAAAGCCTAAAAAACCTAACAATGCCTCTAATGATGGGCCATGCCATAATACAAAACTAAATCACTGCAACTAGAACAAGGCATGTTGCGTTAAACCCTGTTCTTACCCCAAGAGATGAAAAAAGTCACTTGGGCCATGAACCCAAATACCATGCCTAAGTTGGAAATGGGAAAAAACCCAAAAGCTGAAAAATAATACTTCCATGAAAAGTTTACCTACCCTAAGCCAACCCACAAAGCCTACCAAAAAAGATGACCTACAAACCCACCACATGTTATGAACCGACTACAAACAAATGGAGAATTACAAGACAAGACAAGTTTATTGATCCATCAACTGGTGTTAATATGTTGAAGAGTTGTTCTCCATACTATCTCCTTTTATAACCCTGAACCATACTAGTCCCAAAATATCCTAAGCCATGACATTATCAAAAGTATCCCAAAATATCCTAGGCCATGACATTATCCTCTCCTCAAGCGACATCTTCTAGATGGAGCCGGTTTGTTAGGATACCGTTGCTGAAACTGATCAACTAAGTCTTGGGCATGAACTAGATTTCCAGCAGGCTCCCAAGTAGTTTCAGAAGGAGGATAATCTCGCCAAAAGACAAGGTACAAGAGCTTTCCACGAATCTTCTTGGAGTCTAAGACCTCCTAAACTTCAAACTCTTCTTGGCCTTCAATTTTGACTAGAACTGGGGGTTCTTGATGACGTTCTGGGATCGGGTTTTCATGATAGGGCTCAAGCAAGGAGACATGGAAAACATTGTGGATTTTGAATTGGGGTGGAAGCTCCAACTAGCAAGCCACTAGACCAACCAATTTGGCGATTTTGAAAGGTCCGAGGCGTTTGTAATCCAACTTGGCACATGGGCGAGTGGTAGCAATGTTTTTTCTGAAAAGCCAGACCTTGTCTCCAACCTTGAAGTCTGGATGGTCCTTGCGTCGGCGGTTTGCTTGCTTCTTTTGCCACTCCTGTGTTAGCTTGAGTTCTGCCATAAGGTTTTGTTGAATTTGTCCAAGCCTCGTGGCCCTTTCTTCAGCCGAGGGGTTTACAGAGTCCCCAGGAATTTCAAGGCTGAACTTGGGATGAAAATTGTAATTGGCAAAGAATGGACTGATCCCGGTCGATGCATGCGTTGTGTTGTTATAAGCAAACTCTGCTTGAAATAGTAGGTCCAGCCAGTCGCCTTGTTGGTAGTTCACAGTGCAACGAAGGTATTGCTCGAATGTCTGGTTTGTCCGTTCGGTTTATCCATCTGTCTCAGGGTGGAAAGCTGAAGATAGCCGAATGTCAACTCCAAGAAGTTCGAATAAGCGACACCAGAACTTGGATGCAAACTGAGGACCTTTGTCAGACACAATTTCCTTGGGGAGTCCATGAAGTCGGACGATCTCGTCCAGAATTAACTAAGCTGTCTCTTCTACCGTGATTGACTTGGAACAAGGGGTGAAATGGGCCATTTTGGTGAGTCGATCAACCACAACCAGTATTGAATTCTTAACTGTGACAATAGGGAGGTCCGTAATGAAGTCCATTGCAATAGGTCCCCAAGGTCGGCTACGAATCGGCAGGGGTTATAGGAGTCCAAACGGGCGATGCCTGGGAGCCTTAGATCGAGCACATGTATCACAAGACTTGACATACTCCCGTATCAGCTTGTTCATTTTGGGCCACCAATAATTCTTTGACATTAGTTCGTGAGTCCGTGCCATTCCAAAGTGACTCGCCAGGGTGTTGTCGTGGCATTCTCTCAAGATTTTTAGGCGTATAGGTCCTTCGGGTACATAAATCATGTTATTTTGAAGGAGAAGTCTGTCTTGCTGCTCAAACTGATCCAGATCATCACGATTTGGGTTCCTTGGTCGTTCTTGGAGTTCCTTCTTGATGTTGGTAGCCTAGGTGTCTTCCTCAGTTGCCATCTTGATATCCCTGACAAGGTATGAATCTGGGAGGGTGTTGATTGTTGCTGCGACTCGAAATTGCTCGGGGTTGAGTAAAGTCTGGTTCTACTGGCCGTAGGCCACATCCCCTGTTCGAAGTTCATATTTTGAATGACGAGATAGCGCGTCAGCTTTCCCTTGTTGGGTGCCAGGTTGATACTGAATCTCAAAGTCGAAATCAACTAGGAAGATAGACCAGCGTGCCTGGCGACGATTCAAGGTCCGAGTAGTTGTGAAATAAAGGAGATTCTTGTGATCTATCAGAACTTGGACTCGATGTTGAGCTCCAGCAAGATACGATCTCCACTGCTCGAATGCCGTGATGATTGCCAAAAGTTCCTTATCGTAGACCTGGTAGTTGATTTCAGCACTGGTTAGCTTCCGTGAATAGAAAGCAACTAAATGCAGTAACCCATCTATTCCAAATTGAGATAGAATAGCTCCCAAGGCAAATCTGAAGCGTCCGTTTCCACAATGAATGGCTTAGCAGGATCGGTATGTATCAGGATGGGTGCAGAGATGAATGCCATCTTGAGAGTATCAAAAGCAGCCTGGGCCGTTGGATTCCACGAGAAGGGCTTGTCTTTGCAAATCAGGGTTGTTAACGATGTTGTGATCTTGGAGTAGCCTTTGATAAACCGAAAATAAAAGTTGGCAAACCCCAGGAAACGTTGAACGTCCTTGACTGAGGATGGAGTAGCCCAACACTGGATGGTCTCGACCTTTGACTTGTCCATGAAAATGCCATCTAGAGAGATCACGTAGCCGAGGAACGCCACTGAAGATTTGTCGAATTCACATTTTTCCATCTTAGCGTATAAGCCATGCTCTGGGAGCGTCGCAAGCACCAATCGTACATGTTTGTCGTGGGTTTCCTGGTCCTTGGAAAAGATCAAAATGTCATCCAAATAGACCACGACAAATTCGTCCATGTACTCCTGGAAGATATCATTCATCAGATGTTGAAAGACTGCTGGTGCATTGGTGAGGCTGAAGGGCATGACCGTGTATTCGAAGTGGCCGTAGCGTGTGCAGAAAGCTGTCTTCCATTCATCACCGGGGCGAATCCTGATTAAATTGTAGGCTCCACGGAGATCAAGCTTGGTGAAGATCTTCCTGGTACGTAGTTGATCCAGGAGGCCTGAAATCAAGGGCAAGGGATATCGATTCTTTTTGATTATGTTGTTGAGTCCACGATAATCCACATAGAGTCGAAGGGAGCCATCCTTCTTCTTGACAAATAGAATTGGGACGTCGACTGGAGACTTGGAATGCTGAACAAACCCCTTGGCAAGGTTTTCAGTAAGGTAATCACGCAGGGCTTGGACTTCTGGTTCCGATAGGCCATAGATAGGACCAAAGGGTGGTGAGTGTCCTTCTTCTAGATCAATCGGGCAGTCATATGGACTATGGGCGGGGAGCTAATCAGCATTAATCTTTTCAAAAACATCAACAAAGTCCTTGTACTTCTCGGGAAGTTTGACAGGTGTTGGTTCTAATTGGGGGTTTTTGTTGTTGGCTAGGTTAACATGGATGGCAAAGACTTGAAGATTCTTAGCAGCCCGATAGAAAGGGACAGCTCCATCAACGAAGATCTGGACAGGGTTGGTTTTCTGGGCAGGGGTCTTGACAAGATTCTTGATAGGACAAGGTTTAGTTCTGACCACCGGGGGGTTCTTGATTGCAGGACTTGACATAACAGACTTGAGAAAACTGGAATTGGTTCTGACGCTCTTTGGGTTCTTGACCACAGGGTTCTTGGCAGGACTGGACAAAGTGTTTTTCTGAGCGTGGGGTTCTTGAGAGGTGCACCATTGTGCGCTGAAGGTGAGGGTTCTAGATCGCCAATCAATGATAGGATTGTGCGCTTCTAGCCAAGGCAGACCAAGGATGATAGGATGGTGAGGGGTGGAGATGATGTTGAGAACAATCTTCTCCGTGTGCTTGTCGATACAGAATTCTAGAGGGGTTGTCTCGTGTGTGATTGCACCAGAAGAAATGGTTCTCCCATCAATGACCTCTACTGGAACAGGGGTTGACTTCTTGACCACAGGGATGTTATGTTGGGCAACAAATGTTTGGTCGATGAAAGAAGAGGTGGCGCCGGAGTCCACCAATGTTGACACTTGTGGTATGTCTTCTGGATTACGAATGATGTCCACATACTGAGTGAAACTGGGACTGGGACTAACAGCGAAACAGGAGCCTTTGCAAAGGTGGTGTTGGGTGAGATCTAGTCGCACGGCTCCTATTATGACTGGATGTTCTTATTTTCCAACTTTTGGGGAGTTTCCACAACTTGTACTTGAAGTTTGACAAGCTTTTGAGGGCACTGGTGAGCTATGTGCCCTAGGTTGCCATAGTAAAGACACATGTTGTTTGTCCTTCAGCGAAGTTTCTCGGCTTCTGTCAAAGGTTTAAACTTAATTGCGTCGATCTGCATCGGGGCATGTCCAAAAGAGGTAGGTCGGGTAATTGATGTTGTTTAGGGAACTAAGGGGAGCGTAGTAGGCCGACTATTCCAAAGTTGGGCATTGGAGGTGACTTTCTTTTCCTGGCGACGTTCGAACAAACGATTATCACACCGAATTACTTGGGTGATGGCTTCACTGAAGAAAGAAGGGTCTGCGAGTGTCAACAAAAGATCTTGAACATCATCACGAAGCCCACAGCGAAACTGATCAATCAAGGCAGCTTCTCCCTAATTGACGTCGCAAACAAGCTGCCTGAATTTTGAGGCGTAGACGATGGCCAAACGTGTCCCTTGCTGGAGGCGACGCAACTTGTTGGCTGAAGTCCTGGCCTTGTCACTGTCCCCAAACACTGTTTCAAATTCCGCCATAAAGGTGTTGAAATCTTGTAAGAGAGGGGATGATGTTTCTAGGATGGGAGCAAACCATGTTGCAGCTGTCCCAATGAGTAGGGTTCCAACGAATCCTATACGAGTGGTGTCATCAAAATAACGACAGGGGTGTAGTTGCATGATCAGGCGTACCTAGCTGACAAAGCCGCGAAATTTGAAGCGCGTTCCATCAAATTTTTCTGGCAGACTGATCTGGGGCTTTGGGGCGACCATTACAAGAACATGAGGTATTGGAGCAGGAGCTGGTGGCTGATTCTGTAGGCGGGTCACCGAGTCTCTAAGCACGACATTTTCTTGTTGAAGGTGCTGAAGGGCGGCGAGGATTTGACTGAGATCGATGTTTGATTCTGAGTTGTCAATGGTGGTAGTTCTCACACTTTTGTACGAAGGTCTTGATAATGTATTTGCGTTTCCCAATCTTCAAACTCCTTCCTTCAAGATCTCCCAAGTTGTATTTGCTCCACTTCAAAACTTTTGCTTTGATGTCTTCTCAAAACAAACTTTTATCATAACAACTTTGCAAAGTTACACTGCTCACATATGACCTTGGATCGCTTTAAAATTTTGGTGAAACATGAGAAACTATGTCTACTACCTTCTCTCAAAATTTTAGCTCATTTAACTTCATCAAATGAAAGATCTTGCTACTTCCTTGAAGTCACCGCAAACTAGGACCTGAACACAAAATGACTTACAACTCGCTCTCAAAAACTCCAAAATCCTTGAGATTTTGGGAGACACATAAAATATATGTTTTCTACATTTGCTCAAAATTTCAGCCCTATTGATGGTGACCACAAAGAGATATCACTTTCAAAAGGAACTGACTTCAAAACTAAAACTGAAACTTCAAATGCTTGGATCTGTCTCAATACAAATCCAAATGACATGAAATTTCTCTCACACATATATTTCTATATGATCTATAAGATCACAAAGCTGCAAACCCAAAAAAGCTTAAACAAAGGAGATATGACCAAAAAACCAGATCTGGCATAGAGTTTTCAAAAGCTCATAACTCTCACAAAACATATCCTTTTTTTTTGAAACTTTGAGAATAGAAGCGTCCTATAGTCTTCTATAACCTCTCCCAGTTTCATTCCAAGATACCTCTAACTACTTATTGAAACAATAAAACAAACAAACAAGAAGAAGGAGTAGATCAAATTGTTATGAACCGGCTACAAACAAGTGGAGAATTACAAGACAAGACAAGTTTATTAATCCATCAACTGGTGTTGATCTGTTGAAGAGTTGTTCCCCAGACTATCTCCTTTTATAACCCTGAACCATACTAGTCCCAAAATATCCTAGGCCATGATATTGCCAAAAGTATCCCAAAATATCTTAGGCCATGACATTGCCAAAAGTATCCCAAAATATTCTAGGCCATGACATTGCCAAAAGTATCCAAGAATATCCTAGGCCATGACACCACCCTAGACAACCCCACCCATAAATGTCATCAAAACACCATGCACACCACACACAACAACCTAGCCAAAGAAACCAAAACAAAACCTCATGCGGTTAGATCATTGTGCTCAACCCAACCATTGATGTGACGACACTTTCCGCCATTACCCTTTGGTAGCAAAACTCCATCACCTATTCAATGTTATTATGTTGTTCCTCAATTCTACTCACATTCCTCAAAACTTTCCATTGTTCTCCATCATTCTCCATCGAAACCAAACAAAAATCAAAAGGGCTATTGGGCATTAATTAGCTTAATTTAGTTTGGGTGAAACATAAATAGGTTAGTTAACAAAGTTTTGGGGTTTTAATTGAAGGTTCATGAAGTATTGTAATAGGAGGATCTTATCCAGGATGGAATGCTACTGATGGGTAGCTTGGATAAGATAAGGTGGGGGGGGGGGGGATAAGGTCATTAGGTTAGGTTAAGACAAGGTTATCCTATCTTGGCCTGGACCAAGTAAGCTTCCCAAATAAGGGGTTGTGAATATGGTGGTTGATGCTTCTAGGAAGATGCTAGATATTAAAGTTAAAATAAAACATCAACTTTCCTTTTTCCTACAACTTGTTGACCATCTTCATTTTTTTGAGTGATGAGTGGGGTGTGAAGTAGTGAGAGGGGAATGAAGGTTGATGATGATCAGTGTGAAGGTTTTGGAGTATAAGTATGTCCTCAGAAGGTACACATGGAAAAGGAGGCTACTACATCACGAGAGGTTGGGTTGACCAAGCACGTCCAGCCATTAACAAAAGGATTTGGAGGACATGGAACATCAATGGTGGTGTTATTGTTGGCTATTCAAGGTGATTTTGGTGGGCACTTTACTTAAGGGTGAAGGTGGAAAGGTACATAGATTTTGAGATAGGCTTGGTAGAAAAGCAAGATGAAGATATTAAAAAAGGGCCTGACCTGGCAAGTGAGTAGAGGTCTACCTTTTAAAGGAAAGTAGAGAAAGATAGGAGGAGCTTAGTCTCAAGGAATGGGAAGGTTTCTTGTGGTTAGCAAGGTTGTGAATAAAGGTAGGAGAAAAAGAAAAGGATGTTAGGTGATAAGATAGTAATATTTAAAGCAAGATAGGAGCTTGGTGGAGAGGAGATCCACACTAAGAACTAGATTGAACAACCCATGTAACTCTTTTTTTTGGTGTGAAGTTCTAATTTTTTTTAAAATTGTTATATTTAGTTGTTGCAACTTGTTTGTGGGAGGTTTTGGTTATGAATTACTGGTTATAGGGTTGTGATTTGTTATAACAAAAGAAGAAGGTAATGTAAGAGTAGGATGGGTAGCTATTATCCAACTTAGACAAGGTAGGAGAAAGATATTTTGCCTATAAGGAGGTATAGAGAAGAAGAAGGATGCTAGTCCTAGTGAATTGTGGTTTACTATATTAGGGTTAGGTTTGATATTGCAAAGGGGCATATTCACAATCAAGGTACCATTTTTTGACTACAAGACTCAAAGACTTTGTTTTTGTTATCTTCCAAATATCAAATGTAAATGAAATAAATTTAAGCAAGAAATATTGGATAATTCAAATTATGATCATTTTCATGGTGGTGGTGTTTTTTCACATGAGTATGTAATTATGCATAAATATTTGGGTGAAAAACCATAAATGTAAAAAATGAATACATAAGCTTTTATATACAACTTAACATGTTTTCTTGCATGAAAATTTCTTGCACATTTTTCCAATGCTTGGGGCCACAAATTCTAAGCCTAGTGAATACAAAAAATCAACCAAATGGGGAAAAAAAATTCATTTTCCTTGTTCCTTTTCAAAATGGATTTTGTAGCCTTCAAAATTCTTATATCATATATATTTAATCAAATGTATTTTATGAACATTGCCAAACATAAATGTGTGCATTATTTATCCATGAAAGAAAATTGAAATCAATTGCATTCTTTAATACATCTTTTTTGATTCCTTTAAAATGAAAATTACAATTAAAACAAAGACTCAAATTATTTGAAAGGACTCAAAAGGACATCTATATTATATCCAAAATTTCTTAGATTTTTTTAAAAGATTAACATGACATCATTATAGTTACAATCATATACCAATCCCCTATAATCATGAAATAGTAAATGTAATAAAAATCCAAAATAATCTTTTGCAATCCTTTTTCCATTAGATTGTCATTTTGGGTATCTTGATTGTGAATATGCCCAAAGGTAAAAGCTTAGTGCCTTGAATATAAAAGGGGTTGATGTCTAGTGTCCAGAAAAGGAAAGAGGGGGAGGGGGGGGGGGTAAGTTTCTACTATGACACCCTTTTGGATGTCCTCTAGGGAGCAAGAGGGAGTGACCTAGATTGAAGTTGTTAAGCTAGTTTCATTTTATGTTTTTGATAAGGGTGAAAATCATTTTGGTGATCACTCATTAATGCGTTCACCTTACCTCACCCCTCCAAATAACTAAGGCATCATTTAACCCACCCACAGCAACTAAGCCATTATCCTTTGTTTCATTGCCCTCCATTTCACCACCCATGGCAATGAAAACCATAGTCATTTCATCGCCCATGAATGAAAACCATGGTGGTGAAGTCATGCTTATTGTGAGATACAAAAATGGTTCCATTGCTAATGTGAGTGGGCTAAAAACTACTTTAGTTTTTTTGGGGGGGGGGGGGGGGGGGGTAGAGGGGGGATTTATAAATGATCACCAAAATTATGTTCAATGTCATAAGGAAACTCACTTTGGTAGAGAAAACATTGTCATTATAAAGGTAAGGGGAAAGTAAACATGATTTAATGTAGAAGAGATGTGTGTGAAGTTTGTTGGACTATAACAAAAAATGATTATAAAATCTAGTAACAACTTGATGTACTTGAAGTTGGAGTGTTTGAATCTATTGGGTTTGGACTTTTTGGTATCTTGAAAACATTGCACCCAAATTGTAGTCTTGTTTTCATGTGTTTTGACAATATTTGTAATCACCAATCAAGAAAACAAACAAAATCAAGAAACAAATGTAACTTACTACAAATTTTGTAATCACCAACCTGTACCACTATAATGAATTGAAAACTTAATCTTTTGCTAACAAAATCCCAATAAAACAACATATTTGAACCCCATTCTGCTAGGTCCTAAGAAAAAAAACTTTTCCAACTTGCAAATGATAATTGAAATATAAATTTCAAACTAACAACATATACTATAATTAGACAATAATTTCAAAGTAATGTCATTTATTTTCAAAGTGAAAATAAGCTTTACATTTGTTCATGAATCGAGAAATTACATGAAACTCCTTTTGAAGGAACTCAAATGAGCCATTGAGGTGCATTTTATGGATGGACCTTCATGTGCCCATCTTCAAAAAAGGTTTTAAATGTGTCTTGTCCACTTGTGAGTTAACAAAACTATTGGACCTCATAATGTCTCAATTAGGAAGATAGGAGTGGGTTTGGTATAATCTTTACATGTAAAAGTAACAAACTTGTGGGCATGTAAGATGGGGCACAAAAGGTTTGGTAAAATTTTGTGTTAAAATATACAAATGCATGTGATAGCACATGAAATTGCTAACTTTGATGAAATAACAATCTATCTTATTAAAGATAAAAAACAAGATTTTAAAAATATTTGAGATGAATTATGTCTATGCATGTTGTGGGTCATGAACAAATCCATGCCTAGATGACGATCTTCTCTAAGGGTATGGCATTTCAATGGAGTTGCCCAAACTTGAATAAGAATGTTGGAAACCTTTACAAAATATATTGCCCAAAAACTATCCTAAGGTGATAGAACATATCGTGTAACGCATTCTGGCATTCATTATCAAAAAGATGGTTTGAATATGTTGTTTTTGTCCTAGGCTGAAATTGGGAAGCTCCCATCCATCAAGCGAGCAAATGTTGCCCAAATGTGCATCCAAATGGTGCCTATCAACATTTGGTGCAAAAAGTCGACTGAAAAGCTTTATGGTTAAGAAAGAAGTATGTAACCAAAATGTTGGCCTTACTTCAAGCCATGTGGTTCAAGGGGAGTAAAGGGACATATGCCAACAAGAAGTTGATATGCTTGGTGACCTTGGTAAAATATGTACAACATATCAATTAATCATTGGGCCCCCCTTTAGTGTGCTAGGAAACTGCACTTTTTGAACTCCTCAAGGCTACTAGAGACATATTCATTCCTAACTCTATTGAGCACCACTTCACTTTTCACCTAAGGGAAACAAACAATAATAGGTGGCATCAATGTGGGACGCTTTTCCCAGTTTGTGTTGAGCACCAGTTGTTTGAATAGGGTAATGCCAAGTGCAACTGAAAGGAGGGAGGGGTGTAGATGGTAGCACAATAGTTAGTTAACAACCCTCTGCTGCTGCTGCTGTTGTTGTGCTGGTGTTTGGTTTGAGTCAACCTTTGACTAGGCTACAACTGACTACAAATTATTATTGTGAGCAAAATGCCAAGCCTCCTACCAGCCCAAGACCATACATACATACATACATACATACATGCCTACACTTTAAGTACTCACAGCCAAAAATGTACTTACCAATGAAGATGGTGGTAGTGGTGGTGTCACTAGAGTACTAGCCAAGTGGTGGTGCAACACAACTCTCATCCTGCACAAAAAAAAATCATTAAAAGAATTGGCTTCCCCAACGAGACAAGAAAAACAAGACAAGCACTCCACATAGCTCTGTCTGTCATTTGAGCTGAACCCTGAGTGCCAGCTTTTGCCCTTCCCCACCCACCCACCCACCCCCCCAAAGTGGAGAAAGTTTAGGGTTTAGGGTTTAGGGTTAGGGTTTAAAAATCAAATAATCACTGTTGGTTTGGTCATGTGATTTAAAAATTAACAAAAAAAGACAACCTCTGGTTTGGGCTTTTTGAAAATTTAGAAGTTCAGGAACCTCTTGAGTTTATTGTGTTTAGTGTTTAGGGTTTAGCTAAACCCAAGGGCAGGGCTAGCCAAGGGTGGGCATGAATCTGGGAAAGCTTGCTCCCCAGCGGCATTACATTCCCTGATACCTGGTGGGTATATCCAGCAGGTATCTCTTATAAAAACTTTAAAAAAAAGAAAAAAAAAGAAAAAAGAAAAAAAAAGATTGGGTTTTTATAGAAAAGCCCACTGGGATTAGCCCTAAAGTCACC
The DNA here is from genome assembly GCA_963920785.1 of Sphagnum contortum. NCBI lineage: Eukaryota > Viridiplantae > Streptophyta > Sphagnopsida > Sphagnales > Sphagnaceae > Sphagnum > Sphagnum contortum. Next base: position 438,101 of record OY987290.1, on the reverse strand, counting down.
ATATTCCTATGTTTGGTTTTCAGTGTGTAGCCATAAATATAAGAGGGTGATTTAAAAAAAATGATATAACCTCATATATCTAGTTTATACCCAGATTTGGCTAAATCTTCCTGAGGGATGATAACCGGTCTTTTTCTACATCTTGCCATGGATGATCGCCACTTTTAGGCTACATAAGCAAATTCCTTAAGAAAAAAAAACACTGGGCCCCAGGGAGGGAGGGGGGGTTCCCACAAAGATACAAGAGAAAGGGGAAGGCACCAGCGGAGAAACCGGGAGACCCGGAGGGTCCTACAGTCCTTAGTTGTTGTAGTATGTACTGCCCATCTATTGTTCCCCTCAGCAGTAAAAAGCGGAATTTGTTTTACTTTTCACCGTCAGGTGAAAATGTGGGTGCGTTTTCTTGGAAACAGCCCTTTTTGGCGGGCTAGGCTACCCCAGCTTTTTAGGCTTGGTGTGTCTAGTAAAAAACAATATTACTTTTGTGCTGTCTTGGAATCAGGTAAGTTACAAGTGTATATATTATTTACCTATCTCCGTTGATGTGAGGAAGTTTCCAGAAACTGTGATGTACTCGTAGTGGTATCGTAATGTAAACTAATCGGAGCCGTTCAATTCATTACTTGTGATCGTGTGAACGGCAATCTGCAGGTCCGGAAATAGTTAGGCTCGGTCCGAATCATTGTTTTTACCTGGATCTCACCAGACCTAAAATAACCCATATTGAGTGATATATCTGTCGGAGGTTTGACGCCACCCGAGCCTCTCTTCCCTCCCGAGCCTGACCTGTGTGGACATGATTTGCCCGTTCTGGACACCAGGGAGAGAAAACCGATTCCAGGGTTCGAAATCGAGCCGATTTGCCCGTTCTGTACACGACGGAGACGAACCGATTCCAGGGTTCCAAATGGAACAGATTTACCGGTTCTGGACACGGGGAGAAAGCCGATTCCAGGATTCGAAATCGAACCGGGTTTGAGCCCTGTTACAAAACCTGGTTTGGGTGGAATCTAAACTACGCAGCGGCCGGAATTTCGAACCTTGCACATCGCCCAACAACGCTGTTCCCGACTTCGTCGAGAAGCCGGATATTCGTTGGCGAAGTTGGAGACCCGAGAGCGAGTCAGTCGGTCAGCCAAGCAGTCCAAGCTTTTTCTGTCTTCAAGCACTTTCAAGAGCGAAAAAAAAAGAAAAGGGTTGGCTTAATTATCACCATCGAAAACAGAAAAAGGAAAGAAGCCGTGTTTGGTTTGTGCGCGACTTTGCAACACTAGTGTCGCGAAAGAGCGCTCTTTCTAGAGGCCGATTTTCAAAACGCGCTGGCTGGCAACGCCGTCCAAGAGAGAGGGAACAGATCCAAAGGTGCTTTACTTCCGGCCCACTCATCTTCCCGAACCTGATACCATACCTATCTGTTTTCCGTGCCTGGCTCCGCTCCGATCCCTCTCCTGCTCCTGTAGCCTCGGGTCGAGCCTATTCTGTCCGCGCTCCCTCCCGAACCTAATGGCGAACTTAATACCTAGCCTGAGAACATCGAAGCAGAGGGAGGCTAAGGACCGTGGATGAAGTTGGAGCTAATGGACGGATGAGATGTATCAGCGGCAGCGGCGCCAGGAGAGAAGCTCGCCTTTAAAACCTCCGCGACTGCACGCTTCTGTAAGCTTCTTCTTCTCTCTCCTCTCTTCTCCCGATTTCTGCCCCCACATTGCTTCCTCGTTGCACAAGATTCTTCTCTTATCTTCTTCTCTGCATTTCAGCCGTCATTTCCAAGCTTTCGGTTTTCTATTGGGTGTATAAATTAGCCTAGGAGCTGAAGCCCTAACTATTCTAGGGTTTCGGTTACAGCCGGTTTGGTTTCTAGGTCGGTTGTGACAGTTCGAAGGCGAGCTTGTACTTCCCAATTTATTTTTTTTCAATTTTTTTGGGGTGTCTGTGGTGTTCGCAGCACCTCCGTGGTGGTGGTGGTGTTCGCTTGCTCGTTTCATGTGTCGGTGGGATCTGCAAAAACCGGTGATGCTTTTGGTGACCTTACCTCTCGGAAATCCCGACTGGTAAGGAACCCTATGCCCAAAGAACCTGTACTCAGATTTGCCATGTCTTCCTCTGTATTCCTCTGCGGAGTAGAAGATCTCATGTATTGTAAGAGGTTTTCTCGCTCTCCCAGCAGCAGCATTGGGGTTCTGTTTGTTGTGGGTTTATGGGTCTGGGTATCGGATCTGCACAAATTTGGTCTTGTGACGCAAAGGATGTAGGTTTGTTGTACGGTTTGCGGCCCCAACGAGGAGGCCGTTGTTGGTGTGGAGAGGATCCTGAAGTAGTAGTAGTTGGGGTTTTGATGTTGTATTATATTTTGCTCAGAGGCTGGAGGGAGGACGGCAGCCGCTGCTGTTGTGAGCTGCATGCATGGCGTCAGCGCTCGTCTTCACCCACGATCGTCATCGTAACGAACACATGAAGAAGGGCCCCAAGCTCAATAAGGTCGATGCCTACCCCTCAGAAGAATCGCCCTACCTCAAGCGGAAGTCCATGAGCTTGAACCAGGATGGGATCAAGCCGCTACAGCCTGGCGGCGGTTCCACTCAGACACTGGCTATCTCCTCCCTTTCCAGTGTCGAGCGGAGAGACCTCCGCAAGAAGTTGAAGCTCGACCTGGTGGAGGTAAAGCGGATTCTGACAAGGATAGAGGCGAGGCTAGATTATCTTCAGCAGGAGCCCCTTGAGGACAGAAGGGACGTGGATGTAGGTTATGGCCACTCACTCAACAACGGTTTCAAGGGTCCGGCTCCTGCTGCCTCAGGATGTGCCTCGCCATCTGAGGGGGTTGTTTTGACCCCTCAGATGTCATACAAAGAGGCCCGCCTTGCAAGACAATCTAGCGAGTTAGTGTCTATAGCACCGCCTGTGGACCATGGTACGCCACTAGAAACTCTCCATGCCGAGGAGAAGGCACAGCGGAAGCCGAAAGTGAACCACATGTACCTTAACCTCGATGCCACCAACTCCATGCCCCCCACAGCTCTAGAGAAGTTGAAACCTAAGGTAGGGTCTGCTGGGAAGAAAACAGGTCGTCATGGTTTGGATGTGGCTAGGCCCCCAAAGCGTGGAACTGATTTACTGAAGCAGTGTGGCACCTTGCTAAAGAAGCTCATGGGACACAAGCATGCCTGGGTGTTCAACAAGCCTGTTGATGCTGAGGATTGGGGCATTCTTGACTACTACACTGTCATTAAGAAACCTATGGACCTTGGGACTGTAAAGAAGAAGCTAGAATCTGGCTACTACACCAGCCCAACTGGAATGGCAGATGATGTTCGGCTCACATTCTCCAATGCAATGACTTACAACCCACCAGGGAATGATGTCTATGTTATGGCAAGCACGTTGGGTTCGACCTTTGAAAAACTATGGAAGGACATTGCAAGAAAGTTAGTGGTGGAGCAGCAAGTGGGTGATTCTGCAGGGATGGTGGTGCACAAAGATGGTAGGCTGAACGTGGTACAACAGGGATTGCAGGATGATGATGTTGGCAGGAAGGTGCAATCTAATCTGCCTCGGTCAAGGCAAACACCAGTAGGCAGGGTGGTGATGCAGGCAAAACCAAAGCCTACAGATGTGGTGAAGAGGCCCATGACATTTGAAGAAAAGGAGAAGCTAAGTAAACAGATGGAAAGTCTTCCAGAGGAGAAGCTTGTGCGGGTGATTGAAATCATGAGGAAGCGACATCCAGAAATTGGTGAAGACAATGAAGAAGTGGAGGTTGATATAGAGTCTATTGATAATGAGACCTTATGGGAGCTGGAACGATTTATCTCAAACTACATGAAGAGTAAGGGGAAGAAAGCAAAAGTTGTGGCTGGCAAAACACTTCAGACATCTCAGGTTGGTAATCTCATCCAGGCAATGCTGATTAATGCCCTGGGGCATTCTTCAACTGTTTTTACCTTGCCCAGGATGTGTCTTTGTGATTATGTTGTAAGTTACATTGCAGGCCTGCTGTGGCACTTGGCAATCAAACTACAGGATGAAAATTTCTCTGCTGTATCTCATAACACCTTTGTCCTTACAAGGTTGCCTGCTAACCTGTGCTAATTGGTGTCAACTGTGTTTATGGTCTGTTGTGGTTGCAGCCTCCAACTGCAGCTGCTGAGATGGCCAGGGTTATTGGCACAGGTAATGAGTGGGTCTTCTCTGTACTGATACAGCTTGTTACCTGGAAGTACTTGCCGTGTTGGAGTAGAATCTGTGAACTGTTCTGAGAATGACTTGTGATGTCTAAAGGTGAAGATGCTGGAGAGGAGGATGTGGACATTGATGATGATCTGGCACCTGCCCAATTCGCCCCAGTGGAGATTGATAAAGATGGTGTTGGAGCAGATGGAGAGGGGAGTTCTTCTGGCGACAGCAGTGATTCTGGATCAGGTTCTAGTGGTATGTGAAACTGGTTGTATGATGATTTGAAATGGGTATTGTGCCTGCTGAAGCTGTGCTGGTATCACTTGTTATATGGAATTGGTCATTAGTCATTGCTGTACATCTTATGGTGATGATATTTGATTTGGTGTATGCAGATTCTGATTCTGATAGTTCATCAGGTAGTGAGTCAGAAGCAGAAGAGCCTCAAGGAGGGGGTACTGTGGCTAAGGCAGTGACAGGTGTTAAGGTGTGAAGGTGGAAGACAACTACATCAGGCTTGGAAAGGTTATGATCTGGAACAACTTAATGTGGTGGGCTAGCTCATGACCTTTCCTTGGCTCAGATGTGCTTTACAGGGCAGTCACCTTTGGTTTTTTTTCTTGCAGGAGGTGAAGTTCCTCCTTGGCATTGTGCTCATAATTACTTTGCCTCATATAACTTGTTGTAGGAGGGCATGTTACTGTACTATAGGCTGAACCACCTTTTGAGGGAGACTGAAAATGCTTAACCCCTGAGGGGTGCCAAGTGCAACTTCTACAGTAATCTGCGGGTTCAGTGTTGCTTGAGAAAGACCCATTCTGAGTGCCAACCTGAGTATCCTTGAGTACCATGGCAACTTTAAATATTAGTGTAAACAAAAAGATTAGGTCTAGCGGTAGTATTGTAATTGGTTGCAAGAGTGAGAGAACTTTGTTGAGCCTGATCTGATTGGGTGCTCTTCTTCCACCAGGTGGTGCATTGAAAGGGGGCAGGATGTATTACTGGGGTGAAAGTGGGTTGACCCTCAAACACAAGATGTGCCCACCACTCTTCCTGAATGAAACTATCTCCAGGCAAACTTGTTCAGGCTGTAACCATGTTGGTTGGAAGATTTGTTGACACCATCCGCTGACCAGGTACTCTTCTCATTGGGCTTTGTTATGTGGTTATGGAACTATCTTAAATTCAGGAAAATGTAATGAAAATTCGAAATGAAAATGACTTACCTGGACATGGTTGGAATTGGAGAGCAACATTGAGTATGATGATACCCAATATTTCAAGTGTTGCCAGCTGTTTTGTGTAAATACATTTTGTGGATAATTGCATTGATGTCTTCCTTGTGCCAGATGGAGAGCAGTGAAAATGAATCTCAGTTCGAAAAATCCAGAGCAGTGAAATGGAGGTTTTTCTTTGTTAAAGTATGGAGGAGTGGAAGAGAGGGAAGATGTCCCAAAAATGTCTGCCCCTGATAGAAAAAAAAATAGGCCCCCCTTTCTAGAGGGAATTGATGGACAAAACAGTTACCCTTTGTGGAGAGCATTCACTTAAAAAAGCACATGTATTTTCATACATGTTGAGGATCAGGAAGTTTGTAGCAGTAAGGATGAAGTCTCAGAGAGTTTTAGAACCTTGAATGAAAAGTTTGAGGTGTGCAAAATGTAGCATAATGAGATATCATCACTTTGAGGTGGTGTGCTCTTTCCTGTAGGGGTGTCACCAGTGTGAAGATGAGGGTGAAAAGTTTTCCCGAAAATTTTATATTGAAAAAGTGCATGTATTTTGCATTTTGCAGTAGATAGTACCTGAAAAACTTGTATACAACACTTTGTAATGTTGTGAAAAATTCTGAGAATACAAATGGATGTACAATCCTTCTCTATTCTAGAGAGCTTAGCATTAGCAATGTTTGGGTTGAGAATTTCTACTGAAAAGTATGAATGTCATTGATATTGATATTTGTACAACTCCAGCAATACATTGTTATAAATCGTTCTCCTTAATGTTGTATAGTAAATCTGTTTCGCAGGGATGTTACAATGTAAATAGGGCACTTACTGAACAGTTAGTGTAGTGTGCATTATGCATACCTCTGTAACCTTTGCAGCTCAAAAGAGGTTTCTGCATTGGGTGCATCTTACCCAAATATTGCTTGAATTTTTGATCAACTGACCAATATATAAAGATTTGAAAGTGAGAAATTTTAATTGTTTATTTTTCTGGCCTTGGGGTGAGCGTGTCCTCTTCTATTTCTATTTTGAATGCCCCTTCATCTTTTGAGTTCAAAACACCTTTGTAGAGCTTCCTTTGATGTACCCACGGCCATAAAAAGCTAAAAAAAAGTACAGGAAATGAAGAAGATAACCAAAACGTAGAGTTGACACAAGTTCCTAGGAACTATTGCAAGAAAAAGATGGCCAGTTACACTGACATTATGTTGCATCAGTGTGGAAAGCGAGGTCATGAAAAAGGAAGAAACCCACAGAAATTGGAGACTCAACTTCTTGAGCCTTGGCCCAAAAATTATATCAATAATTTTTATTGCAAGTTATTCATCTGATGATAAACCATCTACTCTTTGAAGGAAAGTTGTTTGTTTGTTTGTTTGTCACATTGAACTCTCCCAAACCACAGTGCCTCTTGCCATACTCTTGGGACCACTGGTAAGCACTTGTATGTGTTGGGGTGAACCAAGTTGGATTCATAATGTTTCAACTTCTGGTGGAGAGGTTATTGAATACTGAATATTTTTTTTCACTAAAAATTCATTTAACTACTTGGAAATCCTCATGGAGTAGGATTTAATGAAGGTGATTCGGAAATTTTAAGACCTAAGATGGCAACGATATTGAGTTTTGAGTTGTTTTGGTCATTGGCAATTCAATTAAATTACGAAAAATGGTTTTGGAAGGAAAATTAGTTGAGTAAAAAGTTCACACTGGGGGGCCAAAGGGTGGTAGCATCTGTTTAACATGTGGAAAGTAAGAAGAGGAGTCAAGTTTCTTTTGTTTTGAATTCATCACGTGCACAATCTGGTGTGCTATTTTATTCAGTACAGGTTCTTTGCATCTTCTTGCTCCAAAGCTTCAATTTGAATAATCAGTGCACAGGACCATAACACACTGACTAAGATAAGGAGGACAGACCATTCATACATTGGAAAGTTCACCAGCCAATTGCTCCAGTGACTAAGAACTTCAACTTTGAGCATTGCAATTGGTGCATTTCAATGGAGACAGAAAGAGGACAGAACATAGACAAATTGGAAACCTCAAGTCTCTGTAATTGGACTTTCTTGTATGGATGGATCCATTCTTAGATCTAGCTTTCACTTGCTGGCATTTGGCAGACCACACACACATCCCAACCGCAGATCTCTTGGGCTTGGGCCCAACTGCAATTGATTAGACAATTGGCCATAGAAGGCCACTTCTGCCAAGTAAAAGCACTGCCTGGGCAAATGCTGGTACAAAGAGCCCAGGGAGGGTTCACCTGACAGGATTGGCCTCGTATAGGTGGAGGTAGTTTGGCTGTTGGGTGGCAGAGATCCTTACAGCTTTGCAAGGCTACAGGGGGCTGAATCAGCTGCCCTGGGCTTGTAAAGCGTAGTTAGTGGCCCTGTTATGACAGGCAAATTCCACCCATGAAAGATTCACTTTAACGTGAGCCTAAGACTTGACATAGGTTTTTGCGGAATCAACATACCCAACCCCCGTGGTCCAGAGTATATGGTGATGAGGGGATACATTACCTCGCCAACACCATCCACAGGATCATGGTAGCAATTGGCATCTCTAACTGGAATTGGTCTCCTACAGCAATGGGGTAGGGTAAATGGAAAATAGTGAGCTCAAATTATATCGACTTGTTGAAGGTCACAGATTTTCACATATGTATCATTGTTGCACATTCTTGAATCTGGGTTCTCTGGTCCACATAGGATAGGAGAATATTCCTAAATGTGCAGTCACAGGGTCAGCCACCCTAATGGCTGCTCCACCTGTGATCTCTAAGTATCTCTGGTCTTCCCACTATCTTTTGTGATCAACTTGGTGCTGACTCAATCACCACCTGCCAGCAGATTCCTCAAAGTGTAGAACCAGGAGGTGTGCTTGTTCAGTCCAAAATCAAATGGCCACTTTGTCACTATAGTGACAAAAATTGAAGCACTCCTCATCTCCATCTCTGCCATCCTGGAAACTGAATGTCATTGGATCAACTTGGCTGATTAGTTAGGACTAATCAACCACAAAGAAGTGGAGGCATTCAGCCACAGTTTTCCAAAGATTATTTATAACCATAGTTTCAACATCCAAGGATGTCCTGATTGTGGAGAACTATTGTTTCTCCTCACATGTAAAGGACCCACCAAATGTTCAAGCCACAAATTTCTCCCCTGATTTCACTAACCCTTACTCCTCCATGGTCTTCAAGAAGAACAAGAAGAAATCATCTAAAATTCAGAAGGGTTTACTTTACAGATGTCAGACAATCTACAAATTTTTAAAGCAATGCAAGGAAATGCAACCCTGCTCTTCATCTGGCTGACAAACTGCTTGTGGGTCTAAGCCAACAGATTTTCTCAAATTTGGATCTGGTTTTCTCAAACTAGAATACCCAATTGGGTAGAAAGGAGGTCTCAATACAAACACCAAACAAGGAACAAGGAACTGTTCATCTGACCAGATACAACTGTTCCTTGCCAAATGCCTCAAGGATTGAAGCTCTGTTCCTAGCACAGCCCTTGGAAGGACAATCTCAGCTGTGCATCTTTTGCATATCAGGTATCACAGCCCAGTTGAAAGTACCCACCGTAAAAGCTATTTGAGATGTGCCCTTCAAGAGGCTGAGCACAAAACCTTCAATGCTTGGGCACAAGATGACATAACCCATCCATACTGTTCAAATCTTCTCTCAAGGGCAGCAATAGGCAAAAATTTGAAGGGTTTGGTTAATAACTAACAGGACAGTACCCAATGATATGTAGAGACTACTGGCAGATCAGAATTCACATCCAAAACATAGAGCACAAGTAGGTATGCTAACAAAATTCCACAACCGTGGATCTAGTGATATAAATTGAGAGAAGGCTCCATCAGGAAAAGTATCCAGCCAATGCCAGTAACTAGCATCTGTCAGTTGGTACTGCTGTGGCCACTTTTTCTCATTCCACCACTGACAAGAACTCAGAAAAGTGCAAAGAGGCTGTTCTTCAGCAAGCCACAAAACCTGGGTCATTTCCAACCCCTCTTTCACATGACCCAGCTATAGTATGCCAAATGTCAACCTCATGCTCATAGCCCTGTCCAATGTGAGAACAACTGATTCATACAAACTAGTCCCATATCCCATCTGAAAATTGAGCAGCGTTTTGAAATCCTCATTGTCTTCATGTGCAACATCAATATATGCAACAATAATTTGCAAGAGACACTTATACAGCTTCCAGGTCAAAAAATCAAGACTCAGACAATGCATGTTATTCATGTTCTATCCACTAGCCAAGCACAGCATAGCTAAAGCAGATCAGTACATGCTTTACATCTTCTCAAGGTTTAAGAGATATTGCCAAGCCCATCTTTGCAGCCTTCTCCAATGCCTTTGTGTCCACCTCACCAGAAATAGTGACCAGAGATTTTGGCCTCCACTCATGCTGCAGAAGTGCTGCCACCTTGCCATGACTGTTCAGTCGTGCCTTCACTGTTGTCAGAACATCCAACTCATACAAACCACCCACAGTGAACGTGTTCTCATTCTTTGAAATCTTGTGCACAATCTCAGCTGCAACTGTTGTCCTTGACACTGGGCTCACCGTGTGCAAGTAGGAGGCCTTCAGTGTGTCACCCTTGTCAGCCCTACAAATGTAGTCACCAACAACTTATCAATTTCCAAAGCATCAAGCCCTAAGGTTATCAGATGTGTGCACTTCCTTGGTAAGATCTGAGAGAACAAGACATTTTGTGCTGAAGTCACAACAAATACTTGGTAGGCAAGACTTACAAGGTAAAAGATGCATTGAAATCTGGCTTTATGACATTAAGACCTGCACTGTATTTGGTAATGTTTCCAGATGCAGTGTCAAAAGCCAGTTCTCCACCAACAGCAAAGCCATCACTACCAACAACTCCAGTAGCCTCTACAATTGGTGATGGTGTCAGGCCAACCTTGCCTGTGATGGCTGCATAATCTTGACGATATTGCAATTCAAGCTGCATTAAATAAAGCAGCTTCAGATCATATATTAACACTCAATGCAGTAATCAACAGGCACAAAACAACCATGTACACAGGCTGCATTGAGAAAAGATGATCGATGCAGACTCCAATCCACCCCTCTATCTGCTTCTTAAGGACTTTTGCACAAATATGTCTCAGGTAAAGTACCCATTGTAAGTACAAATCTCAACTGAGAGCCCCATAAGCAGGAACTACAATCCAGGATGGATTTGCTAGAGTCCTCTTATATGTTTCTGTTTTTAAAGATCTGGTTAATTTGCTGACATACAACAAGATACAAAAAAGAGTAACAGGTTCCATATCAATCAGTGGATTGGCATACAAGGACCAAAATTGAGGATAGTAACCATGTTTTCAAGCTACAGATCATGCATATGAGAGACACTTACCTTGCCAGAATTGTGGTCTGGAATTGTGAAGGAAAAGATACTCTTTGCCCCAGGTGCAAACTCATCAACTGTGATGGTTGTAATTATCTGCCAAAAGGAACCCAGTAATTACTCAGAATATTCACAACCTCAGCCACTGCAACCTCCTTGCCACAGAAGTCCACATGCCATCCAGGTTTCAAAGAATCTCCAAAAGCTCAAAATGCACAGGAAAAACGTAGTTTGCAGGCTCAACAAAGCAGCTCATCTGAACAAACTGTTGATTCTAATACTTGCAATCTTTCAAAAGCGGTAATAGATATAGGTGTAACAAACCCACAGCTGAACCAGTACAGAAAAGTATACTTACATTTGACTTTGTGTCAACTTTCACATCAGCTGTGATGTTCTTGTTTTTGAATGATGTGGTTACATCTGCCAGGAGGGCCTCACCACGCTTCACTGCATTGGAAGTGAAGGCCTACAGAACAGCAGAACACATACATATGATGGCAACCCTCAAAAACTGTTATGACAAAAAAAAATACGAAGCAAATGTGCAAGTCTACATACTATTTCCCTTCCCAATCAAGTTGTGCTCTTTTGCATGACTGTTTGCCTCACCAATCCAGATTGGGTTGTTGTGGCAACAACAAACTTATGGTCATAGGTGTAGTCCTTTGTCAGAAGATCTGCAAAAAGATGACAACAATCATTTCTGCCATTAGGTTCCACTATAACATTGTGTATATATCAAGCTTAGAATGAGTTGAAAAATGGGAAGAAGAGCTGCTGCACTCACTCAAATAGCAGCATATCAAGCAGCGGAGAAACCAGTCTTGAATATATCGTTATTCAACAAAAAATAGGAAATAAGGAGTAGGAAGCACGGTGACTTACAATAGTGTCGGCAGTAATGATTTTTTAAATCACTCAGTAATAGTGGACACAAGGATTTGTTTTAACAAGTTCTAATACTCAGAAGAAGTAAGCTGAGAGTGAACCCAGAACTAAGCAAACCCCAGATTGCAGAGCATCGGCAGCTCACCCAACTTATCTGGTGCCTTGCCCCTGATAAGGATCCTTGGTAAAATCCTCTTTCAGAAACATCAACACATGAACTGCAAGACTGGATCATGACAACAATCTCTAGATCAAGCTTCAAAACCCCGCAAGGTACAACACCCTATGACACCCGCAATACGCCTTTACATTAATCACTCCCTTCTTGTAGCACTCGCGAGCAACCGTGACATCACATGACCATCAAACGCAGCCAACAGAAAAAAAACTCTTTCAGAGTCTCCTTCAATGCACGACAAAACAGTGCTTCTAAAGAACTTACACATTAACATCATACACGGCTATGATGAGGACACAGTTTTACGCTTTAAATACAGAACAAAACTCGGCTTCTCTCCTGTATCCTTCGATACTTCGGGACATGTAATAGGGGAAGCGGGAAAAAAAAAACCCCTTTCCTGGAGACGAAAAATGGTATGTACCGTTGAATGCTTACACAATGAAAACGAACAGCAGACAGGAAGCCCCAACAAGCATTGAAGACCAAAAGCTTTGATCAAAAGAAAAAACAAGCGAACCTCTGGCCTTCTTGCCGATGTCGGAGTAGAAAACCGGTCCTTTGCCCATGTCAGCGGTGTGTGGGCTATGACCGCGCGTGAGAGAAACGTCAGGCAACGAGACGGAAGAAACAAAGCCTTGCGGAATCTGCGAAGATCAGCAAAGATCGCGCCCTCGCGAGAGCGGACACACACACACACGCGCACACTCAGCGGCAGCGACCAAGCACAGGCGCTCCGAGCCTTAGGGTTTATCTCGAATGAAAATCATCCACAAATTGTGATTCATCCAGGCCTATAATTCATCTTTCCAGGCCTACGAGAATAATGTGTTTGGGCAGCCCTTTTGAAAATTTTAAAAAGGAATATTCTGCTGCAGATTCTCTTGTTCTAGATCAGTGTATTATTGTAGTACCTGGGCCACTTGGGCACATGTTTGTCAAATAATTAATTATTTAAAAAAAAATTCAATTTCCACAAATCATATATTCTCAAATATTTCATCAGATTTTTAAATTTTCTTTCAGAAAAAAATATTAATATTAAATTCAGAAATGTTGAAATTAATTAATATTAAATTTTCAATATTTCAATAATTCATATAATCGAACAATAATATACATAGGGTGTTGAATAGGCTTGTTAGTAGGTAGGTGTGCATAAAAAATGCTATGGCGCAATGAAATTGCTGGATTTGATGGTCTGAATTTATTTTTTCCCTTAGTTATCTTGAGTGAGTGAACTAATAGTTTTTTTTCCCTTAGTTAGTTTTAAATATTTTATAAGGTTTGGGACGTTTGTGAGAATTTTTAGAAGACCAATGCAAATGCTAGAAAGGAACCATTATTTTTCATGTTGAGCATAATAGTGTTGTATGTAGGCTCGAAATTGTTTTTCTTAGGCCAATTGGGTTGTTGAATTTAGTGGTTGGAATTTGTTTTCTTAGTTATATTGAGTGAATTAAGAATCAATGTATAATAATTATTTACAAACAATGTTCTAACACATTAATTCTACACTTTGTTGGTTTGGGGCAAGTTTTTATTGTTTTGATGAATTTTTTTACAAATGTAAAGAACTAATAATTTTTTTGTATTGTAAATTATGTGTAGAATAAAGCACAAGGGTGACAATATTACCAAAATATGGGCCCATCTAAGAAGGTAGTTGAAAGTAAGCCCAATTTTAATAAGGTTTTCCCCTCTGTGCTCATTCGATGTAAAAATCATTGCAATTTTTTTTATGCTCATTCGATGTAAAAATTGTTGCAATTTTTTTATGCTCATTCGATGTAAAAATCGTTGCAATTTTTTTAAGAATTGAGCATGTAAAACAGACATGACCATAGGTGTAATGTGATGAGCATTTTTTTTAAAAATTACATTGAGTTTATTTCGAACATGTATGTTTTTTTGTATGTCATGTTTTGGTTTCAAATTTTTTTTGCCCCCATTATTGAGTTCAAGCAATGTCACCATAGAATTTTCAAATCATAATTTCTAACATTATGGTTGCATTGAAGAAGAGAAAAAGAGGTTGTGTACACCTCTATAAACCTTTTTAGATATTGGGTGCAACTCATAACAAACTACATATGACTCACAACAAACCCTTGCAATCTTTCTTGATCATTCAACAATTCCAATAAGACAAGTTCTTATGCAAGGTCAAAGCATAGTTGGGGTACCAAAGAAGATCATTTTCTTTTATATGCAATGGACTTCCTCACTAAAAACATGTCCTTATAACTTAATAGCACATTCATATTGAAAGTTTGATTTTTTTTATGGATAGGTACATTACCAAGGTAATATTTAATGCATAGCATGTCAAATTTGAACAAGTTTTAGAATTATTACCAAGTCTTGGAAAAAAAAATTAAACTTTATTCCTTGAAAAAAAACGTTCAAGGCTTCATAACGAATGTTTAAACAAATTTTTTTAGCCCAAAACTTTTATCACAAACACCTTAATACTAATGTACATAAAATGTATGAGTGACAAAAACCAAGTGCCATATCGCAATGTAAAAAGTTTCAAAATGTGAAATTTCTAGAACTTTTAAACCATTGATAGAAATGACCCACATTGAATAAATCCTACTATTTTCACTTTCATAAATGAAAAAAATAGATATTCTAAATGCGTATATAAAATTTGGAACAAAATTATTTCTTTTGACATGAGAAAAAAAAGAGATTTTAATATAAGTCATGTAAAAGTGGAAAAAAAATGAATTTGATTGTCCTAAAAATGAGTCTTTAATGTTCTAAAGGGGGTACCCCAATCATGCTTTGACGTTGTAATATTTTTGTTTCCTTACAACAATAACAACATCAAACCAATTCTTAATTATAATCAATGGGTTTAAATTATCAAGGAAACATGGTAAAAATTGTAGATTTGGTGGATCATATTTCTTCAAACCACCTCTCTTCAAGCTATCATAGTTTCATTTGGTTTCAACTATTCATATCTTCTTTCATAACCCAACATTATCCCACATATGCATTTAGGAAATTTTGACAAAAAATATCAAACATTAACATCACTAACAAATTCCCTTATTTTTTCAAATGGTGCAACATCACCTTCCTAGAGATCCTAATAGATGAATCGTTCTTCTTGAATGCATGTTTTTTGGGTTTCCACTTCATATTCCCAAAATCCCACAAATTACAACATTGATGCCTTGTTTAGATTAACCCATTAGCCCCCTTAATGATTTTTGTCATTTCCACTAGCATACCTACATATTTGATTGATGTTCTTATTTGTGCTAAATCTTAGCTTATTTTTCTACATTATTTCATGCATTAGGGTATGAATTCTATCGTACCTAAAAATGACTTTCCTTTTCTATAATTGTTCTTATTTTAATTTAAATAAGGCTATGAGTTGGATCAAGATTAGGTGTGCTCCTGGAAATCAATTAGTTAGCTTGCATATGTTGCAATAAATAAATAAATAAAAACTATATATATATATTCGCCAATATCATCTATCAAGATATAATGTTCTTCTCAATATGTCAATGATATTTAGAAAGTTCCCATCAAAATACCAATACCCATTAAAATATTAATATTTGTAAAGGTATCAGCATCTTCCTTTAAGGGTAACTATTTCTATTACAGATTGTGGTGCTTGATAAATTATAATGAAAATACCAACAATAGTTCCAGCAAAAAGAAGGGTAATAATGATGTTATGTCCCATACCTATATAAATATTAAAATTTTACAATTATAACTCGCTTCCTTTATAACAAGTCGATTAAGTCTATTAATCTTTTTACTATAATAAGCATGATATCTTGGATCTTTTGCTGGAAATGCCATTTTCAAGATTATTGAATACACCTCTTTTGGTATCAACAAGTATCTTAGAGGCATTTCAATCTATATTTGCCACCCTGAAATCCATGGCCTAATGGCATCTTTAGTTTAATTATTTTGGTTAATCATTTTTTCCTGTTTACTAACAAAATAGGCTTCTCATGATTAAGAATCTTGGATTGATAATTATTATAAATATCAACAAAACTCTTCAAATACAAAAGTTCGTAGGAAGTGCAAATATGGAAGTCTATTATTAGTTTTACCAATAAATAAAAAATCATGACTAATGTGGCTACTAATATATTAGGGAAGTAAAGATTTAATAATATCAATAATATTAGAAAAAGATGTGACAAGATTCGAAAATAGTAATAAAAAACATAAACATATATATACCTAATCCTCCAATTTACAAGAAATAGATGTATCTCTGCAAATAAATAAGTTATTAGGTCTTATTTAGTGATGTAATAATAAAAATGAACATATATTTATTAATATAAGGGTGCAATAGAATGTGTTACTTGCCATATTAAGAAATTGAACATATAAATAGCATGACCACGACCCATTTTCAAAAAAGAGGCATAACTCTTTTTTCACAAACTAAGTATAACATTCCAATTAATTGATAGATTGATTATATATATATAAATGATTTTATAACATAATTAGTTTTTTTATGTTTTGTTGAACCAATTTCTCTTTTCCATGACCTTTTAAGGGTGAAGCAGCGGGCGGGGTTCTGCCCCTTTAATGGACCAGGTCCTTAGAAGGTGGAACAGGTAAGTGCTTAAGTGGCGCCATCTATTAAGACATCTAAATGTTTTCTTTGATAGCTAAAAATTCTAAAAATGTATGAAAAACAAATTCCAATACGTAGTAAAAAGGAATTGAGGTTAAAAACAAATTAAAATTTAATTGTTAACATTCCTCCCATACAATCATAACATAAAAACAATCATCACCAAACTATTATACCCACATACTAAATTTTTTTAGATCTACCCAATCCATTTTTAATCTTCTTAGTTGCAAGCCCATTATTTGGAACCACCCACTAGAGCATCTTGCTAAGCCCACAATCTCCAAAGACCATTGAAAACTCCATAACAAGAACTGGGCTCATTCATTACCTTAACATAACTCACACAAATGCAACACCACATGTTTTTTTCAAACCATTAACTTGCAACAAATAAACAATCACATTCACAAACACTCAAAAGAAGAAAGATCCATCAACTACCCACTTTATTGTCACCTTTTGTTTTTGGTTGCTTGACCTACTTTTCATCCATTAGGTATTCATCTCAACAAAAATCACATCTCATTCCCTTTCATCCTACAACACCTCCTTGGGCTCTTAATTTTTTAATTTACCTTTAGGTTTCCATATGATTTCAAGTGCTTATGTACATATTTTGGTTATGTTTTGTGGTTATGTGTGCATATATGTTTTGTTTCATTTTCAACCATGTTCATTATGTTTGTTCTGTATTTCTTTTACTTTGTATTTTAGATTTTTGAATTATTTGTTTCTTTTTTTGCATCTATGGTTTATACTTGCATTTAAATAGAAATTTGTTCTTATTATACTTTCTAATTTGTGTAATTGAATTTGTAGGTTTACTTGTTACATTGATGTAATACTTCTAATAAAATAGTTGTTCCTTTCAAATTTGAATGTTTCAATTGATGTCATTGTTGATGTTGATAAGGATAATCTTTATGATTTACTTAACATTTATGATTATGAAAAATGATTTTTTCATTCCATAGTCAAAGTTGATTTCCTTGATCCATGTGTGGTGAGGATGTCAACAAACTAACTTAATGAAAGATGAAATTGATGAAGATAATTCGATTATATTTTGATTTTGTGACCTTGATCTAATTGAAGTCCAAAATGCATGTGTTCATAGTTAAAGGGATATCATACATTTTGAAATGTGGGTTGAGAATGCTTTTAATGCTTGGAGGAGGTGCATGAAGATTGGTGCATCAAGGTACATTGCAAATATGCACAAGAAAGATCAAAAAGCCCTTTTCTTTTACTTTTGCGATTTCTCGCTACAAGTCACCAAAAAAAAAGGGGAATTATCTCCACCAACCAAGTTGTTTTTATTGTTGATTTTTATTTTTCAAATTTTTTGATGTATTTGTCATTCCTAATTATCTTTTCTTTCTATTGCAACATTGCAACATTATTTTGTGCATTAGGTTAAATAATAAGGTCACAAAAAACCTTCAATGTTATTTTGACATGGAAATCATGGCCAAGGTTCAACATAAAGACTAATGATGTCTTTCATCATGTGAATTGTGTTGCTAATGAGGCAATGAATCACTTTGGTTTTGCAAAGCTTGGATGTGATTTTAGCAAGTAAGATGTCCTTGTTAAAAGAAAAATTGTTGTTCAATCAAAGAAATGCTAATTGGATTCACTTCACAAGTTGAATTTGAATAGTTGATTTTTGCACACATAACTTTCTAATTCATGGCACAAAAATTGTGGAAGGTTTCAAAACACAAACTTCAATATCCTTGCATTTGAAAAAGTTTAGTGTATTTTTCGAGTTAGTTTTTTATCTTTCTTTTACATTATATGCTTTGTTATTCTTATTCAGTTCTTTTCATGTTCTTTTCATGTTTTTTTGGTTCATGGACATCTATTGTTTTCTTATTTCATTCTAATTTTTTGGGGTACAAGCAAGGTTTTAGTAAGAATTGGACATTTAAGGTAGATCATTATGAAATTAATGATCATTTCCCAAATGTTAACTATTATATTTTTGACATGGTTTAAACATTTAAAACTCAAAGATTACATTGCCTTAAATGGACAAATGCATGTGGTCACCTTCCTTTAAAACTCAAAATGTTCTTTGACAAAACATCATGAGGTATGGTATACATTACACATCTTGGAAAAAATACCCTTTGCTTCCTTAGTAAACACCTCATTGAAGATGTTGTAAAGTTCAAAGGAAAATAAAACTCGCCAAATTGGCAAGGGTATATGAAACATTTGAATATCACATGCTTTAGTGTCTATGGAATATGGCAGGAAAATGTCTAGTCATGGAAATCCAAAGTCCCGTTCCAAGTAATTTATTTTTTTGTGTTGAATTGATTTTGTCTTTTTGTCAATTTTTTTAGTTTTTTTTTTAAAGGTAGGTTCAATTCAATAATAAATTTCATAACCAAACAATGCGATTTATTTTTTTTGAAATCGCCTTATCACATATGAAAAAGCCTCAATTGAGGACTGACAAAATTTCAAAAAGATTAAGGTAATGTTTTGGTCATTCCACTTTTATTTTTAGTTTAAATTTTCTCAATTGCATTGGTGTCTTGTTTTGCATATGTCATTTTAATTATTTCTATTTTCATGTTAGTAAGTTTAGATTTTGGTTTTTTCAATTGGTTCAATTATTCATTCCCAATCGCTTTCTGGTCTTGTTTATATGTTATTTTTGCATGTCATTTGATTTAGATTTTGTTATTTTTAGGTGTCATTTGTTCTTTATTACATTTTGTTATGTTATTGTTGTTTTGTTCATAGCAAGTTATTAATATGACTTGTGTTTTGAAGATGATCATTGAACATCCACGTGAGAAGGAGAATGTTGTCCTTGGTTATTCAAATGTTAAACTTCATGTTGTGAAGAACATAATAGTTATTTTGACACAAAATGTTGGAACTTCAAGTTTTGTGATTTTTGATTTATAAAATGGTCACGACATCATTTTTTGGAACTCTCTAAAAGGGTCGAATGTATTGTAGGATATGATGTCACAATACAAGAGGAGACCATTGATTATGATCAATGTTAGCAAGCACTAGTTCAATAACTTGCCAAATTGTAGTATTATTTTCTATAGTTTTGGATCTAATAGTTGTTGCCAATATGTTGTGAAATATATAAGGTCTTGTTATATAGTGAATGATTTGGATTACGAGTGATAAGTTGTTTTATCATTCCTTGCTTGAAGCTTTAGCTTGCAAGTTCAAAACCTACTTTTAAAACTTTTGTTCTTTGGAATTGTTTTGAATCTTGGAATACCTTTGGATTTTTTCTAAACCTTGAAATGTTGATGTTGATTTTGTTTTAAAACTTGCAATTCAACAAATATTAAATAACATACATTTTGCAATTGATTTTTTTTATTGTGTTATATTTGGTTTAATGCCAATGTATTGTTTTTTTTTTTACTTGAATTCTTTTGTCCTATTCCTTCAAACGGAAATCAATCATTTAATAATTTCAATAGAAGGTAAAAACTCTCTTAAATTAAAGAGGTGAACAATTACAAGTGAAAATATATCTTTAAAAATAAAAAAGTGAAAACTTTTCAATATGGACAATCCCTTGTAAAATGAAAATGGAGGAAAAATTCTACTTATAATGAACCTTCTAAACAAACTAGCAAATTTTTGTTAGGTCTTGATGTGGTAGGTAAGTACTAGAATAAGGTGCCAATTGCCTTGGATAACATCAAATTTTGGTAACATGTCCATATGTGGGGCTTATTGCACGTAATGACCGTGTTACACCAAGAAAAAACAATGAGAAGCCATGACATTTTTTGTAAGATGACTTCCTAACCTTAGAATGAATCTTATAGATTTAAAGCACCCTCCAAATACATTACATAAAATACATTACAAATTTATTGACAAATCTTTATAGGTGGGTGCCTTATTGTCAATAAGAAATGTATACCTCAATAGAGCTACATAAGGTGCCTCCTCACCTTTTGAAACGAATCACATTCACTTAATATTGTAGTAGATCTTTACACTAGGTAAGGAGCTTGAATGGGACAATTCTAGGAATTTGGGTCTCATGTTTGACTCTATCAAGTCTTTAAGCTAGGTAAGGATCTCAAACAAGGTCCTTACTTAAGAATTTAGGTCTATTGTTTGACTTTCACCTCATGTGAGGCCTTCATTCCCAAAACATCCATGTGCTCAATGAGTAGAAGTCAATTGGTTTTCCATTTTTGATTATAGCATCAAATGTTATGCCATGCACTTGTATGGTGCTAGACTTGCGCAAGGCATAGTGGTAAAATGTAGTAGTTAGTGTTGGCAACTTGACTAAAATTTGAAGAGTGTTTTTTTTAATAAGGATTTTCTTGAGACAAGTTTTTGAAAGTTATTGGGTTTTTTTTTTCTTGTGAGAAAATGAAGGCTAGAAATTGATATTTTCTTTATGAAATGTGAGAAGCTCCAACATTTTTTGTGCAATAAAAAGTGACAAATGATATTACATTTTTAGTTAATAAAATGGCATCTTACACTTCAAGGTGGTAACTTTGCAATTCCCCTCACCAAAAAAAAGGGCACTAGGGAACCCCCACCTAAAACCCTAAACCCATGCCCAAAATTGCACACAAGCAAGAAGTTGTGAGAAGGAGCATGCAATCCCCAAACACGAATAAGGGAAGAAATAGGGAGGTATTTGATTTTCACAAGAGTCAAGGATCCTTTTTTGTTGGAAGCAAGTAAGGAATTGTGTTTTGGTTGCAAACAAGAAGCGGGTATGAAATAGATGATGATCCTTTTGGTTGGAAACAACAAGAAGTCGGTGTCAAGAATCATCACAAATGGAGGTCTTGGGAGTGGAGAGGGAGATGGTGTACCCATGTGTTCCGGGGCCGCTGAAATTGTTGGAATTGAGCAACAATGACCAAGTAATGCCGCGGACTTACGCGGAATTTCTCTTTTTTTTCTCTGGGGAGAAAAGGGAGGAGGAGGAGGAGGAAGAGGAGGAGGAGGAGGAGGAGGAGGAGGATCATCATCATCATCATCATCATCATCATGGGGTGATGAGCTTCATGGACTCCACTCAGCTCAAACTTTCTTTGTCCAAGACATTGAGTGAGTTCTATGTATTGGCAGGTCGGTTGAAGAAAAGGCCAAATGGAGGAGTAGATGTGGATTGCAACAACATGGGTGTTGTTTTTGTGGAAGCTCGCACAGACTCGAGTCTGGATCATTTAGATGGCTTCCAACCTCATCCCTCTTTCAGGCTTTTGGTCGCTGATGCTGAGGTTCAATTTGGTGACAAGGATTTCTCGGAGATGCCCCTCTTTCTTGCCCAGGTGAGTGAGTGAGTAGTAATGAGCTTTCTATGAATCCTCATTCTCCTATGTTGGGTCCAAATGATTGCAATCAAGTGGATCTATGTTGACTGAGGGAATTCAAAACTTTTGAGGAACTATTTTCTGGCAAGATATCGTGTCTTGGGAAAGTAGGATGCCGTCTGATCTTTCTTCTGAATGCAAGGTCAAGCTCAAAGATTCTGGATACAAGAAGAGAAATGAAGTTTTGGGGATGGTGAGCAGTGTGACTCCATGCCAATTCTGTAGGTAAGGGCTTGGGCTTAGGGTTTTGGTGATGTGCACACTTCCAGAAATTTCTCTGCTAGAAGCTTGTGCCATGTGGGTTAGCTGGCAAGGAAGGGAGATAATTTGTATGGTGGTCCTTTTGGATCTAAATTGGAGGGTTACCTATTGGCCTCTTGCCCAGAGGACAATGATCATGCAGCTTCAGCAGCTTGATCTCACTACAGAGGTTGGAATTAGTGATTCTATTGATAAATGCAGCTGTGGGAAGTTAGGGTTCACAAGTCATTAGCTTATTAAGCTTCATAGAAACTTAGGGAGGTTGGATGGTTAAATGCTCTTTGTATTGCATTCGACCTCTGAGTACTATTGAAGACTAGATTGAAGAGATCTTGTATTAGTTGGTTGCTACCTAGGAGTTGTGCATGAACTATACACAATTGTGTTTTAAACAGATTAAAAGTAAGTGTGGTGCTCCTGGATTTTGGGTAAATAGGTGACAAGATTCAAGTGTGGAGGAGTGGCATTGGGCTTACGAGTACACCACCATGTTATTGACGGTGCAGCTTTCTCTTACTTTGTCACCTCATGGGCAGAGATTTCTAGGGGCCAACAAATCTCAGTTCCTCCAACTCTTGATCGTTCAGCCATGAAGGCTCGGAATCCACCAACCCCTCAATTTGAACATATTGAGTATTCAATTATTAACATCGATCCTGCATCCTTGTATCCAGCAGGTGGCTTCCCACCCATGGCTGCAGCAACTTTTGATTTCAGTTCCAAGGTATGGGTGACCAATGCTTGTTCCTGAGAGTTTGATACAAAGGTAGAGTGCAGGAGTATAATGACACTCTCCTTCAGGCTGATCAAGAACAAGCATTATCCTGATTTAGGATAACTATCTGCTTATCCATGTATGGTATAACAAATTTTCATGATTGTAATCTGTTCTGTTACTATCAGTTTGGAGCTAGCATTACCCTGAGATCTAAGGTCTGTGATGGTCTAGCAAAGATGATGTTATGCTATGTACAAGTAGATGCACCTAAAAATCTGGAAATGAAAGGGCCGCTGCATTGGTTTACAACTTTTCAGCAATTCCTTTACTGAGAGAGTGCCCATTACTTGACAGGATGTCAAATGTCTGAAGATGCAAGCAGAGTTGTCAACTGAAGATGGGATCTCCTTCACTGGATTTGACATCCTTGCAGGGCATCTTTGGCGCAGTATAACAAAAGCACGTGGAATAGATCCATCAAAGGATCTCAAATTTGGTCTTGCTGTTGATGGGCGGAGCCGATTCAATCCACCCCTTCCCAATGGCTACTTTGGTCAGCTCTGCACCCTGTCTAGTCTTTGACAACCTGGCTCCAGTGCTTGATTTTTACTAAATGATGTAGAGCTGTAGATGGTTGTTTTTGTGTTTTCTTGTGTTCATCACAAGTTCCACATGTGACCACCATCTGATTCTCTGGGAAATACAGCAAGAAAGTGAATGTGGATGTAGGCATGAACCTAAACTTCTGAATATGAACTCTAAACCCTTACCACCTGATTTTGCAGGCAATGTCAACTTTTATGGTTGTGCTCAGTCTAATGCTGGGGAGCTACTGAGCAAGCCTCTTTCTCATGCAGCTAGATGCGTGCATGATGCAATCACTAGGATGACAGATGAGTACTTACGATCAGCACTTGATTTTGTTGAAGTTCAGGAAAATCCATTATTTGTCCAGCCTAGCTTTAAATGCTTTTTGGGATCAGATCTAGCCATCAGTAGCTGGATCTGGTTTCCATGTTATGATGTTGACTATGGGTGGGGGAAGCCAGTATTCTTTGGAGTCCCTGTATCTGCATTTGATGGGCTTGTCATTCTGTTGCCAAGCCCTGAAGGAAATGGGGCTGTAAAGGCACTAATTGGCTTACGTACAGATCATCTAAGATCCTTACAAGCTGATCCCCAATTTCATCCTGTACGGGCTGGTTGAATGTTGCATGGAGATTGCAGTAGATGGAAAAACATTGAAGATCTTACAAGTCTCATTCAGAGACAAAAATAGTGTTAAGAGGTCACCCTGCAGTTAGTGTATGATGTCCATCAGAACAGAATGGACAATGCTCTTGATTTATCCCTTACTGCGCATCCACATGGTTATTGATGGAAAGAGATTGTTGATTAGGTGTTTCTCAAAGATCGCCAGGTATCTGTTCCTACGACAGTTTCTGGCACTAACAATAGTTTCAACACTTGCAACCCCATTGAATGTCCTGGAAAAATATTATGGCATCCTGCAGACCTTGGATTACACAAAAGGGGGTTGTCCCATTTCAAACTCTACAAGTGAGACCTTAAAAGCAAGCAACAATCTAACAAAAGGCCAAATTTATTTAGTGCAACATACTGGTTTGAAAAAAGGATTGCCACTAAGTGCCTAACTACCTCAAAAGCCTCAGATCTAGGTGGGATAGTAGGTGGCGAGACGCCTGGTTCCAGGTTCCAGGTTAATGACAGTCATACTGCAGATTCTGAAGGAGACCCCCTGAGAGAATTAATGCAATCTGGATGCTACAAATCCTGGCACCACCCTTCTGCTTGTTGTACAATATGACCAACCTACTTGATATGCAACCACTTTCAAATTCAGTAACATATACAGGCATGCCTCTTTGAAGCTTACCACCACTTTGTTGCATCCTGACCAGTTGGTGCAACCCAGTGTGCCAGAAACTAAGTTGAAACATATACAGCACTTGCAGCTTGAAATAATAAAAAATCTGGTGAGTGAAAAAACAGTCCTTGTAAACTTCTTTTACTTGAGTAGATTCCAGCTTCTCTCAATTAGGTATGCCTCTCCTCTCAAGACATTACAACTAGAAGTATCGATCCAGAATGTGTACCTCTCCAAGGTTTGCAAGTCCAAGACTAGCTTTAAAGTTGAAGAGAAAACATACACATAGAAATAGACAAAAACTCCACACAGGCTCTACAGCAGAAGCAAGTTTGTTCCTCCATTGGAATATGAAGATTACATCAAGATAACAATCTCCAATTGTGTTTGCCAAAACGAACACTAGTCCCACTACATGGCAGTTTTACAGTGAATGATTAGCAGGGATCTCACCCTAGAAAGAAGGCATTGCCTACAGTAATCCTCCATGGGAGATCCAACTTTTCAGGATTGAGTGCTAGGGTTTTGAATTGCAAGAAGCCTGTTGAGGGGAGGATGAGCAAGTCAGAGAAAGATGAGGAAGAAAGATAACCATTCTATTCAAGACCTCAAGCTTCTTCCTCCAGCTTCTTGACATAGGCCTTGAGTGTGAACACAAGATTGTGAGCTGGACCTTGCAAAGTGCCAACAAGGTTTGAGGATGGGCTCTTGAGTGTCCCCAGCAGCTTGGAATACAAATCTGCCCTTGTTGGCATTGTCTCAAGAGTCTTGAACTCCTCTGGTGAATAAAAGCGACCCTCAAAAACAGCTCCTGAAAAGTCATTGTTCTCAAGCTTCAATTCCTTTTGCAATGTGCGGTAGGGTTTCAGGGCTGCGGGAATCTCCTCAGTGTGCACAAACAACCAAGCATTCATCCCTGTCAAAGCAGGTTTCAAGGCCTCCCACCGCGTACCCTCAATTGCCTTCCCTGTATCAATGATGCAAACAGTAGACCAATGTCAGAATTGCTTCACATAGCAAATGACCCAGAAATGGAGGAAGCCATGGCATCCTGCACTCCTCATCTCCCCTTTGACTGTCATTGCTCCAGCTTACTGGATGCTTTCAAATCAGCAGGTGAATTCTGGTTCACAATTGCTGAGTGTCTCAGTGTCACGTCTCAACAGATGACTTCACACTTGATTCTGCCACTTTTTGTGCATCCCAAGAATTATAAAAAACTAGGGTTTCCTCAAGAAGGAGACCATAGTGATAAACATGCTGCATCTATCTTGTTGACATCCATGGGCTCATCTACACATCACCTCACCAAGGTGATATGTCCAGGAGAAACACTGTTCTTTTTATCCTGAAGTTTTCCTACAGATATAGAACCAGAACATTTGAAGTTCTAGAACCCCAAACTGCAGCAAAATAAATTCAACACTAGTCGTGAATATAAAATGCAGAAGGAACGAAATGGACACAACACACCAAAAAAATCGAGATAGAGAGAGAGAGATTTATGGGTTTGGGGTTTTATAAGTTGTGTCCAAAAACAATGCAGTCTAAGAAGACAGTGAAGGAAAAAACCTTTACCAATGAGCTTGTTTTTGGCGACCATAAGAGTGGTATCTTGTGGCAGCGACTTCCGCAGTTGCTGAAATTGCTTCACAGTAAGGCCCGCATACTTGATCCCCGCTACCAAATAGGCACCTTCAAGCTGCTGCTTGGCCCTGTCCACTGTCTCCTCCTTCTTTTTCCTGCTTATAGCCATTCGCACCCCGGGTAGTGGTCCGCTGGCCCTCCGTCTCGAGCACCGCACTTGCGCATCATCAAATCCACTACCACTGATGATGGGTTTGTTGCTGCTGCTGGGTGCTCCCCAAAATGCAGAACCCAATTGCTCCTTGGCTGACACACTAGCGCAGGAGCAGCTCACTAATGCTTGAGTGGCCATCGCAAGCGATAGGCTGAGTCACAAACTGCACTCCCACCCTCTCTTCCTCCTCTTCTCCTCTCTCGCTCTCTCTCTCTCTCTCTCTCCTGTGGATAACAAAGCTCTCATCTGCAGCGTCCCAGTGCGGATCCCCGTTTTCCAGTGTGGAAAGTGGAGGTTGAAAAAGTGCGGAATTTAGGGTTGTGATTCCACACTATAATGTTCTGATTACAGTCTAGAGATTGGGATTAAATATCAGAATTGGCAGTAACAGCTGAATTCTGCCATTTTGTGCAACTTGAAAAATCTGTTTTGAATAATTGGCAGCTCTGGAATCTGGAATGCACCTTAGTTTCCCTTAGAATAAAAGGTCCATAGGTAGGTCGTAAACTAGCACAGGTCAGTCATTATGTAACAAGAGACAGTTACATAGCAGAATTGGCAGTAACAGCTGAATTCTGCCATTTTGTGCAACTGAAAACTCCTTGAGTTGGGTAGCTCTGGACTTTGCACTGCCAAACCATTCCTTTGCTTACTTCTTTTGTAGATCCTTTGTAACCAGAAAGGAAAGGGACTTGTGAAATGTGATACAAAATGAGTTAGGAAATTATGTGATCACACTTAGACAACATCTGTCTATGAAGGAAGGTACTTTGTTTTGTTTTGTTTTGTCTTGTTTGTACTTATGAGATCCACCGAATTGAGATGCTTGAGATCGTGTTGGTGTCTTTGGAAAGCTCTTGATGAAGAAGGGGTGCATGGGCTTGGTTCCATGGTGTTTGGACTTGGGTTGCAAATGTTCTTGAATATTGAATGATTTCTTCGCTGAAAATTAATTTAAATTGTAGCTGAAAATTTTCAGAGGAATTGGAATGTGCCTTTGGTGTTGTTGGAACGATCTTGATGAGCAGGCTCTAATGAAATTTAGTTGGTAAGATTTGGATTCAGAATGTAGGAGAGAATAGTGATTTCTGTGGCTAAAAATTCCAAAAAATTGGGTTTTGAAAGGAAAAGTCAGTTGAGGACGTGGTAACACTTGGGCCAATGGCACAGGCCACACTAGTTTTTATTATGTTGAGCAGAGCACATTCTCCAGATACAAAGAAGCCCCGCTACAAACATCATTCACCCACAACATACATTTTAATGCTCCAATGGCATGATTGTCAAAATGACAAATTCTCATATGTAAATAACACACATCACGAATTTTTCACATGGAAATGGATTTGACATTCAATTGTCCACCTCTTCGGTCTTCTTGCTCAGGTATCATTCCCTCTTTTGTCATATCCCTTAGAGGTTCATTGAGGCATAATGCTTATACCCGCAATCTTTCTCTATATACATTCATCTTCTCTTTAAACCTAAATCTAGAAATTGATTGTCTTCTCCAATTTTGTAATAGATTCTCGTGAATCTTTCTCACATAACATTTTCTCAAATAACATCCCTGTGCAACTTTCAACATATCCCAACAATGCAAATTTGACTTTTAAAACTAACATATATAAACTAGCTGCAACAAAACCAAATGCCAACTTCCAAAAACCCCACAACTTTTTCTATGTTTTCTTGACAATCATTGGGACATGATGTACTATGGATCTAGATTTAGTCACGATCTCCATTCCTCTTGCAACATTTTAAGGAAGAAGAATTCACACCCACCTACATTTGTCCTTCCTCAATTATGCATTTTGACATGTAATGAAAAAAGAAAAGGATACAAATCACGAGCTATAGATGTTCCACACAAATGAAAGACACCAAGCTTATCTCCACACATTCAAACACAAACTTGCCTTCTTTGTGATTCTCCCCCACCCCATTTATCTTGTCCCATCAACCTTATCTCCATTGCCATATCCTCAATGCCAACATCACCATTAGATTTCTAAGCAAAACACAACAAACCCAAAAAAGAAAGCCACAAATGTGCTTGCAACATTCTTAAAACAATATCTCACACAACATAGGCCTACCATTGTTGACATCCTTCATGAGTGCAAAGACACACAAATAGAAAATCACTATCACTACTAGACTTCACCGAAACCCTAAAACGCTAAACCCTAAATTGTTTAATAATTGGTTAGACTAATTTTGAATCCACGTCCTTTTCAAAGTGGGATTTGTCCTCTACATATGATGAGGCATTCAAAAAATGAAATGTTTGTTGCAACAAACATTCCACTTTTGGAATGCATCTTTTTTCTTTTCTTTCCATGATACCCAAGTGATACTTGTCAAATATCATATAAAAAAATTGAAAACAAAGGAAAAAAATGTTGGTGTTTTACATAAGGCAACACCTTTCCAACAAGGCATGATCAAAATAAACACCCTTTCACCTTAGGTGGGTGCTTATGTTGGAAATACCCCACCTTTCAAACATGACCCTATATTGAAAGTTATAAACCTAGATAATTTAAGTTAAATTTGGAGGTTAAATTTAGGTTAAACATAAAAGCTAAACCTATTTAACATAAGTTAAACATAAAGGTTAAATGCAAGTTAAATTTAAGATAAACCTAGACTAAACTCAAGTTAATATAAAGTTAAACCTAGATTGATAGGTCCAAACGTAAACAAAACATGAACAAAATATAGCATGAATGTATTTTAATATTAGTTCTAAGAAGGAAAATTTTTGTGGCATGATGTTTGATTGTCTTTTTTCTGGTTCTTGTGAAAAAATACAAATTTTAAAATTGCTCACAATTGGTTGAGGATCATAAGTTATTCTAAATAATTAATTACCTTTTTTTGGGAGCTACCTTTGAAATTAAAAAAAAATTGTACATAAAATAATGATTTTCCTAATGATAATTATGAACATGTTATTTCTAAATGCAAGCATCTAACTAGCAATTTGTTTTTCATTTTCCTACTTTTGTGAAACATGGTTTTGAAATCAAACCACATGCTTTAATCATATAATTGTCAACCTGAGTTAGTTATGTAATTGCAAACATGACTAAAATTTTATCACAATTACAGAAATGTCCAAGTCATGAATGTCACCTTTTGATGTAATGATCTCACATATGACATATTGACAATAACTATTTACAACAATTTAACCTTGAAATGCTAGATAGGTCAAAAAAAACTTTTTTTGGGGGGGGGAATTGGGCTTATGCAATGGAAATTTCAATATTTTTCAAACAAAAAAGTTTAGGTTGCATGGAGTCTTTTGAGGGGTTTCAATTGGTCTCTTGATTATGTGTTGTTCCCCTTTGATTCGGGTGAGGTTTTAACCAAACTAGAGTATGCATCAAATTTGAATTGATGAACTCTCTTACTTACATTCACTCAAGGAGTGCACCAATTAAAGTAATGGGATCATAGCTTGAAGTTGTTGCTCACTTGAAAGTTCATCACATTCCCATTCACATTTTTAAAATTGCAAAATTTTCATTCTTATTATTTGATTTTGGGTGAAATTTTTACCAAAGACTTATGTGTGTGTGAACTTGGTTTAATAATCCCATTTGAAGAGGAGTAGATTGTGCCAAGTTTCTAATTAAGGCTTGGAATAAAGGTAAATTGGATGTAGGAAAGAGCTTAGGCTATTAGGGTCAATTCAATACATATTGCAAATGGCAAAGACTTAAAAGGCATAAGATGTCCGACAATGTTTTTCAATTTAAAATCTAACAAGTAAATTATGATAATGATAATAGTAAACCTTTGTGGATATGTAGTTGTTATTTATGGTGTTTTTAATTTTGTAGAATTTTTCCAATTTTTGGGTAAGAGCAAAACTAGTTGAATTTACACTAGAAAAAAAGGTGGTTCAAAAATTTTCCCAAATTTTTGGTAAAAAAAAACAACAATTTTGTGAAATCAATTGAGTTTCAAACCCATGAAAATTTAGGAGTACTCTGAATGAGAACAAACAATTACAAATAAAGAAATCCAAGCATACCAATGCAACGTAAAAGGGACTTGGTTCCCTAATTCATTTTCATAAACCACTTAAAGGAATATCTTAGTGTTTTGGAGGGTTTAGGGTTTAGGTTTCGATTCTTGAGATGTAGATGTAAGGACTCTCCCCCTTGTATGGCTCGTGATTTACATGTGTTTGTTTAGGTTTATGATAACCTTCACCTCATGCTTTCCGATGGAAAAGCCCATGGATTGGAGACATTCTCAAAAATGAAGGACTCGACTACCATCTCATCCTAGGCCCCTTATTTTGGGAACCCACCCCGGCCACTCCCCCTTAGGGTTTTACCCTATGCCTAATCCATGTCACCGAGCTGAAATTTGTGTAACATCTTCGATTTCACTACAAGTAAACCCCCCATATGAATGAAAACAATTAGCACAAATGTTGATCCATGGTCAAGGTTCCTTGTACATATGAATGAAAACAATTAACACAATTGTTGATCCATTGTCAAGGTTCCTTGTACATTGGGTGTATTTGTATGTTCCATTATACTTGAATGAGGTAAACGGTACTTAGATTTCCATTATTGTTGGAAAATTTATTGAAAATTTTATGCTAATAATTTTCCAATTTTTTATTATTTGTCAATGTTGAAAGGGGAAGCATTGGGTTTATGTTGGGTACCCAAATAATAAATACAAAGTCATGTTGAAATTTTTATTTTTAAAAATCAGATAAAGATCATATAAATAGCATTAATGTACCTGCAAAGATATTGGGATTGGATTGCATAGATTCCGAGTTTTTCACAATTCTCATGTATCGTTGGTTGGTAGTCAATGGTGTTTTGGTGTGAGGTCGGTACCTAGATTCGAGCCTTTATAAGACCCAAATGGACAAACCAAGCCAAGTTTATTTTGGGTTAGCCTAGTCTTCTTTTTGCTAACAAATTTTCTCACACAAAATTTTTGGGAAATTTTGGGAAAATTCTGTTTTCCAAGTGTAAATTCAACTAGTTTTATCATCGAATTTTCAATATCACCAAATTGAGAAGAGAACAAAACCCAAGATATTCATGAATATGTAAGCTTTTGATTGTGTCTCTCACACCATTTTCATCAAATGGGTAGGTA
The DNA here is from genome assembly GCA_963920785.1 of Sphagnum contortum. Taxonomy (NCBI): domain Eukaryota; kingdom Viridiplantae; phylum Streptophyta; class Sphagnopsida; order Sphagnales; family Sphagnaceae; genus Sphagnum; species Sphagnum contortum. Next base: position 406,427 of record OY987290.1, on the reverse strand, counting down.
TTCATTTGGATGAAAAGCTATTGCTATTGCTAACCATAAGAAGGGAATTGGAAATTTTGGAGTTAAAGATTAACCTAATGTAGCTTGCATTCCGCTCATCAAAAGCTCTTGTACCAACTACATTTTGAGCCATTAAACTCCATGGAACATAATTCCGTAGCGCCGTCAAACGAAATGGACATAACCTCTTGTGAAATGAGTCAATTTCCATTCCCACGGTGTGCACCATTTTTTCAAAATGTCGTTTGGTTCTACACATCCAAGTTCATTCCATGAGGAGATATTGCATTATTTTAGTGTATGATTGAGTTTGTCTTCTCAAAACTTATTGCATTCTTAGGACTTCTAATATGAGTGCCTTTTTGTTTTTTTGTTTTTTTTTTCTAAAGCTTTTGGCAATTTTTTGCATTTGGCGACCTCACAAGCAAAAGAAGAATATGAATCTTGTGAAAATTCTTTTTTAGAAAAAAAAGAAAAAAGAAAAAGACTTGGCCAAATTTTCAAGGGAAAAATAATAATTGGGGAATTTATTTTTCCCCACATTATGACTAAATTTTTAGTTTTGGGTTAATGATATTATGAAGAATAAGTAAAAGCTTACGTGAGGTCACTAAAGAGATGTCTTTGTTCATGAGTACGGGGAGCTTTGTATCCCGACAAGACTTGAGGGTGGGGAACCTGTAAAAAAAAAAAAAAACATCAACAAAACCAACTTAAAATGTTCAAGTAAAGTCATTGCTATATATTATCACTACATTTGTATATGAATGAATTTGGGTATTAAAACTTGGACAAGGCTCTTTAAAAAATGGAGTTTAGTACTACTACTTGATGGGAAAAAAAATTTGTGTTTTTAACAAATTTTGCACACATTTTTTTGGTTTGCACTAATTGATTTTGTTTTGAGAGAGATACTTACCGCAACAAGATGTCCCGACCTCAATTTCAAAGTCTTTAGAGAAGTATGAGTGCGCATGTGGTATTTCAAGTGATTGTCATGAGGTGTAAACGAAGCCGCAATGTGATTTGGAACACATAATCGATGTGCTTTGTCTACGTATTTCAATTGTCGAGTGATAGGATCATAGGTGTTGGGAATTGGTATCCTTGGTCTTGATGATTTACTTGAATGTGTTGACATAGTGATGATGATGATCTAGATACTCTTTTTTAATTTTGCAAATTTATCTTAAATTATTATTTCTCTCTTAAAATCTTATTTCTCAAAAGTTTTAAATTGCTTTATAATTTACTTTTGCATTTTCTTTTTGTCTTTTCTAAAACTTAAATCTCTTACTAACAAATTATTATAACAATTGGAAAACAATGAAGTCATTTAGTGGAAGATTAAGTGACATTAGAAAGATGGGTTGATGCACTAAGCAAAGCTACTATTCAGTTTGTAAAGTGGTTATTAGGCAGTTAATTAGTCACAAACCCAAGCACATTGTGCCCTAATCCTAATTAGGCTTAGGGAGGTTAGTTCATTCATTGAGTGCCCTTCCAATCTTCTCTTTTACCCACTTGTTTGGGGGGGGGGGGGGGAGATAAAAAAATTCCATAATTAAAAAAATAAATTGTTATTGGTCTTGTTTGTTGGATGGAAAAGAATTGGGATAAGCAAGTCAATTTTCATTAAAATTGAATGACTCCTTTAATGTTAAAAAATCTTGAGGATTTAGGGTTGAGGAGAAATTTAAAATCCTTCATGGAAACCATCCAACAAATACAAGAGAAGGATCCCATCCATTGATTTGAAAAATGATGCAAACAAATTTGTTGGATGGATCCATCCATCAATTAGGATCTTTAAGGATACACATTCATGGTATTGCATATAAAGCATTCCATAATTGATGGACTAACTTACCATTGAAGGAAATGGGATTTGTGTACATGTAATTTTTGTGTCACCAATAAGTTTGGAAGGAATACTAATTAACTAGCAAAGGTCTTTTTGTGTTATTGTTGTTTAGGAGGTGTGGATGATCAAAAGGAAAGTCTCATTTTTGTTGCAATCTATATATATATATATATATATATATATATATTTGCCATTGGGATAGTGAATTTATTACTAATTATTTTTTGGTCAATATTGTGATGTAGTCAACATGGCAATCACCCATAGATGCATTAGCCAAATTTGGCTAATAAAAGATATTGAAATTAAGAAATTCTAAACATCCCAAATATATTGTGGGCTACCTACTTGAAACATGTATAGAAATCTGGCAATTTTTTCTTAAATTTTTTTCAGGCTTGGGCAACTGAAAGTTTCAAAAATTACTTAATTTAAGGATTTTTTAAATTTCACTTTTTGACGAAATTTGGCTAGGAAAAAAAAGGTTGATTACTACCACAAAAAAAGGGGCAATGAAGTCCACAAAGTGTCCCACAAAGTGTCCCAACTACCTTTAACAATCACTTCACTGAGATTGTGAAAGTGGATGAAGCACATGTTTGCATTAAATTACAAGATTTTAGATATTGTTGTGGATATTACTAGAGGAAGTATTAATTTCAAAAGTGGAACATTTTAACCCATGGGGAGCCTTACTACTTTAGCATATATATTCATTCACAAGTGTTTGTTTACATGGACTTATCCAAATTTCAAACAAAATTCCACCACCCATTTGCTCAAAACAAAATTAAATTGGTACTACGTATGTACCATACCATGGGAATTAATAGCACATGAATTTTGACTATGAAGTAGATGTCCAACATGGTTTGAATAAATTACTAGTTGTAGAGTTCAAAGAATTTGTTGAGCTCAAAATGTTCAATTGCTAATGGTGGTAGTCCCAAATTAAGTTGTGAAGCTTTCAATTTACAAAAGTTAAGTGCTGAAAAATTAAATACATCTACATTTGGTAATCATAATTCACGAGAGGAGTTTTGGACACAATAGTAGGACACAAGGTGTATTACTTTTGAGATGATTTCTCCAACTTTGATCACCAAATAACTATATCGCATGATTTGCACAAGATGGCATTCATCACAAATTGGGGAGCATTTTGTTTAAGTAATTACACGTTTTCATGCAAAAAATAATCCACCCGCTTATTAAAGAAACATAATTGGATGAGTGGGTATACACCTGGGTTGATAACCGGCAAGGGTTTGTAACATTTCCTCATAACCATGCCCTAACACTGGAAACTATCACCAAATGTGAGTTCATAATTGAAGCCAAAATGAAAATGCCAACTCCTACCACTCCACATAACAATGTACATGTTTTCAATGGATTAATGCACATCTATCAATGTCTAGTGTCAAAATTTGCATTTGCCACATGGTGCCTATGATCACCAAAGTTTAAACTAACGTAGAACAAGGATGGCTTTAAATGAATTATACATAGTAAACCCCCTTTACAATCACGCCTTTGATGATCAATTTTTTTTTTGACACTAATGAATTGTGATTTAAACATGTATTATCACATTCCATATAAACCCTTACAAGATTGTGATTATAAGCAAAAAAAAAACCTTACAAAATAACTCTCTTATGCTAGAATGAAAGTGTCAATTGTTTAAATTTCCTACATGGGTTCTTCTAAGCTCTAGTATGCATTATTAGACTTGAAGAAGGTTGTGATTTTTACCTATTTTAATGTGATAATTTACATTGAATTTAAACTCCTTAATTATTAGCTTGTGTATTTTGTCAAGTACAATTTAAAAATTAAGATTTTTTATTTTCTTGGCAAGTTTGCATATCTTTTGTTTGCCTACATTAGAAAATCATTTTTTTTTTCTCTTCAACTATATTCATTGTTGTCAATTTGCACAACTTAAACACAAAATAACACTAACATTGCCAAAAGGAACTACAATTTATAAAATCCTAATATTTGCCCTAGATTTCTCCCATTATAGTCAAATTTACAAAAAAAGCTTCACAAATGTTTTGTGCTATTAACAAATGTGATAGTGACTTTAAATAATGGTGTTTCTTATTTAAATAGATGGTTATCATAAAAATGTGTGACACAAACAAGAATTTGATTAAAATGGGTGTGATTGTAAAAGGGGTTTACTATAGTGCCAAAATGCATGGAACATTTTGAAGAAAATTACATGGAGGCACCTATGTTGATTAACTTTCAATGGAGGTTTCATGTTTGAACTTATGTTTCAAATTTTGCGATTAGAATTATATTTACTCAATTTAAAGCATCATGAAAAATCTATCACTAAGTGTGTTTAACTTTGGTTTAAATGCATTGAACATAGGATGCAATATGACTGTGAAATGGGGCTGGTGCATTCCACTATATGCTTACACAAAAACAAGTTTAAAAGGAAGATGGAAAAAGATTACAATTGGTAATCCTACCAAGGTAGTTCTAGTATTGGCAAGGGTTTGAAGCCTCAATGCTTGATTATAGAAGTGGAGATGTCAAAGCACTTGCATGGGAGTGACACAAATAAATCTAAAGTAAAATTACGAACAACATTAACCCAATTTAGAAGTGCTAAAGTTGGTTTTACATAACTTGGAAGAAGTGTAAATTAGGATATATTAATGAAGTAGGTTATGCAAAGGCTCCACAAGTGGAATTTCTAGTTATGACAATTATGGTTCATGATTTAGAACCAAAAGATGGAAGAGAAATATTGATATCACAATGTTGTTTATTGACTCAGCCAAAGGAGTGTTTTGTTCAAAAATCCAATTGAACATTATTGAAGTGGCAATTACCAATTCTTGGAATGTCATTCTTTTTTTGCAATGACAATTTGAAATGCCAAATTATAATTGTTGATGTGTTTCAATTGGCAACAACATTATGTGAACACTCAAATTACATAATGATATGGGCACGTGTTTGTTTTTAGATCTAAGGGGGCAATGTTGAAATCAATATGTGAATAGCCTTGTAAACCTTTTAGAAAGTTGTAATTCAACAAACTAAACATAATTCATTTCAGCAAGTTCGATGCAAAGTTGTAACAAACCAACCATTGACCAAATATTAGTACATCAAGGTGTCCATCTTTGTGGAAAACCAGGAAATGCATTCCAATTGAATGCAATAGATGACAAATCTTGCAATCCAATGTGGATTTTGTTAGACTAAAAAGCCCATTTGTTTTGGTTGGTATGAATAGCACTATTTAGGCTAGCTTCAAAGGGAGATGATTTTGAGTTGTGCCCATTTAGTTGGTCAAGAAATGTTAAATATCAATCAAAAGTGATGAGATAAAAAAATAATAATAATGCTGAAATTGTGAACCTCAAAGTTAGTACTTCCTACCCTTCAAAGGTTTGTGTTTAGTAACAATTATGCCTTGTTCCATGTCATAAGAAGATAACCATGCACAACAAGTGGAGTACATGGGACAAAGGACCAAATGTTGCAATAATTTTTAGGAGTTGGATCATATAAGTTCACACATTGACATCGAGGGCATACCAAAAGGGCCATGTGGAGCATGACTCCAAACCTACACATGTTGGCTTAGTGTCAAACACTAAACAATTATATGTATGTTATGTCATTAAAAAATGTATACATACCGAATACATGCTTGCTCATGATCTTATGACCTAACGCTACTATGTACCATATCTAAGGTCTTTGTTTTAGGGTTACTAGACATTTTTGTTTTAGGGTGTATGAGACTTGGCTTGGAGTTGTGATGCATTTATTTTTAGGTTTGTTTCATGTTTGATTAGGATTGTTTACATTTGTCTTAAAAGGTGTGGGATATTTGGCTTAGGGTTTAAAGAAAGCAAATTTCAAGTTATGATATATTTGATTTATTGCAAAGGAAGTTTGGCTTAAGGATTGTAGTAAAAGTAAAATTGTCATAAAGCATGTGACATTTGGTTCTTAAGTTCCAAAACATTTGAAGTTACATAAGGTGCTCAGGATCAGGCCTTCCACATGAGAGAACATATTTTTTCCTTGCTTGACTCCTTCACCATAAAAGATATGTCCTTTGCTTGGACACCATTGCAATGCAATTATTGCATACTATACGGCTATGGTGCAAGGAAATAAAAACAAGTGAAAAACTCCGACAATGATAACAAGTTATAAACAAGTCATTCATTTCTATTTTTATTTTTATTTTTATTTTCAATTAATTTATTGATTTACTCTGGTAACTTGTTTTCTCATCATTTAAATTGACCAGGAAGGGTGATTAGTATGCCAAGCTCTATTGGCTTTGGATACCCATTTTACTCTTAGCCCCTTGTGATCTACATCTACAAATATTTAGGGTTATGATTACAATAATGTTCACCTCATGCTTTAAGATGGGGTAATGTGGGGGGACATTCCTGAACCATGTGACCTGACTTGGTTTTGATAGCCTTGCCTTTAGTCCCTTATTTCATGATTATGCCCATAAGTTGGGGACGTTCCTGAAATGTGGGGCTGGATTTTAGGGTTAGGACCTTATCGTAGGCCCCTTATTTGAGGAATGCTCTTCCCACCCTAGATCCCTACCAGAACATTCCTGAAATGCGGTGGGCTTGACTTGGGTAGGACCTCGTCCAAGGTCTTTTATTACTTCTTCAGGTATATTCTTCAGGGATGGGGAGACATTCTTGAAATGTGAGCCCTGAATGGACTATCACTATTACAAAATGTGGGTGCACTTCACTAATCCTTTTTTGTGGATCAGTATATTCACTATATCCTCACTAGATTCTGTTCATTAGAACCAGTGAATTCACTCAAAATCCAATGAAATCACTTGACATACAAGAACACATTTTGTGTTCATTCACTCGAAATCCAATGAAATCACTTGACATACAAGAACACATTTTGTGTTCATTCACTCGAAATCCAATGAAATCATTTGACATACAAGAACACATTTTGTGTTCATTCACTCGAAATCCAATGAAATCACTTGACATACAAGGACACATTTTGTGTAATGAACGACATTGTCCTAGGCCCTATTTGAGGTATGCCCCCCACCTTAGAGCCCTCCCCTACACAAAACAAAACAATGGTGTATGTAATTTTTTTGGTGTATGAATTTCAAAGAGCAAAAGGGTTACTAAAACAAATTCCTTAATTTCTTCAACATCCTCCACACATTTGCACCAAGTGGTTGAATTTGTGAGGTTTGTTTGGACTTAGGGGTTTTTCTTTTTTAGGGTTACTGGAGTGTGTGGAAGGAAGAAAGGCCTGAAAATATGATGATGGGTCAAACGACTCTCTCACTTGGCTTGACCACAAAGGAGAAGAATTAAATCTTGAGTGTCTGTACTGCAGGTGAAAAACTGACATAGAACAACTGTAGAGTGGGGAGAGAAATCAAGGCTTTCTGCAGCACATCCAGCCAGGAGGAGGGCTTCAAGCTCATTGATTCTGCATTAAAGATGTGTGTGTGATGGGTGTTCAATCATTTCTGGTGACTTACTTACTTACTTACAACTAGGCTACTGCATGCAATCCAAGTTTGGTGATGACAGGGGAACAGAGAGACATAAGAGGAAAGAATCTGGAGAAGATCAATCTTTTGAGCCAGAACCCTAAACCCACACTAGGAGGCTAGATTAGCTCACCCAAAAGGGAGATTTTTGTTTTGGGTTGTTGTTGTTGACTTGGGGATCACCACCATAATACCACCATAGTTTGGACAGCTGACTATAGAACACATTAAGGGTTTTAGGGTTTTAAGGTTGTTGGATCATGTAAGTACTTGCAGGCAGTCAGGATTGTCAGTTGGGTCAGAAGCTCATTGCAAAGGCTTCAAATGTCAGACACGATAAGCCTTATAAGTTCTAGTTAGCCTACCCAAACCACCTATCTATCTACAGAATTCAGGACTTAGGTTTTAGGGTTGTGGGTTTAGGGTTGAGGGTAAAACTATATGGTCTTTTCACACATATTACATATTATTATCAAGCTATGAACATCACATATATTTTTACATTCAAATGGATGAAATCACAAAGTTTACTACCTCATCCTCATTTGTCATGAGACAAGGCCTATTATTATTGCTATAGGATATAACCCTAAACCCTAAACCATACTTTGTTATGCTGATTGCAGACCAAAACAAAATGTCCATGGATGCATGAAGGAAACCATGCCATACCATGTTCTCTTGTCTATATCAATCAGCCTCTTTTTTTCCTTTTTTTTTAAATTGGCGAAATTTCACCAAAAAGTGAATTTCAAAATTCAAAAACTAAGTGATTTTGCACATTTTTTAGTTGCCAAAGGTGAGGGAAAAACAAAAACCTTTTATAAATTGCAAAAGTTATACTTACTTGAATCTAAGAGGATTCTTACTTCCGAAGCTCAGTTATGATTGCTTTTTGATAATCTACTATACAAAACCAATGATTCTCATTTCATGTTTTTACTCAATGTGGTTTTTATGTTTTCCCCTTCATGATTATGTGTATGGTTTACCAACAAAAAATCTTTTCATCATTTATTCAAAGATCTTTCATAATTGTAAATTTTCCTTTGGCAACAAGACTATGAAGATTTTTCATTTATACTTTGCATCATTGTTTCATATTTCATTGTATACCACCAACCTTGGGGACATTTAGTAGTGGAAGTTGAACCCAAATGGGTCATCATGTTCTAGTATCACATATAAAAAACATTCATGCCAAACATCAATTTTATCTCATCATTCCCATACAAACGAGTACCAATTTCAGCAACAAGTTGTTTAATTCTCAAATAAATTCACATAATGAAAAGCATGAATTAAAAATTTTAATAACTGGTGGCTCCAAAACCCACCCCATGATACCCACCAGATACCCACCAGGTATCATGGATTGTGTCAAAGCTTAGGCTCTTAGGGGAGTTGCAGCATGTCTCCAGATCCAGATCCAGACCCTAATAATTCAATAAGACTCTCACATGTGTGTGTGTACTAGTAAATGGTTCACCATAAGAGGGACTTTTGAAGGACTAAGGTAACCTGCAAAGAGCACACATGTTACTCATCAATAGTCAAGGCAAGGCTCATGTGAGTGCCCATGCCAAAGACTATATTCACAGTCACCAAGCTCATAACTCAAGCTGTGTTACCAGACATAACTTACAGTGTAAAGAGGTTCAATCCAGAGCTTATTACCCATAACCATCTTTGTTCATGGATGATATTTTTTCATCTTCTAACCAGCTTGTAGTTGAATGAATAAAACATGTAACCCTTGTATCAATGGATGAAAAACTCATAATCTATGTCTGTTTTCTGGATGAAGTATTGCAAAGAACAAAGATGAGTGAGAGGTTATGATGCATCCTGAGCAACCAGTTCATTAATCCAGAAACACATCCACATGCATCTACCTAGTTAGTAGTCAGTGAGTACCTTGGCTACTTACCTACCTACCTACTTACATACCTACCTACCTACCTACCCACCAAATGTGATTGTAATATGTCCTACTCATTATAGTATGGAATAATCCCCCCCTCCTCAAAAGGCATCATTGGCCATTGAAGTCAGCACAAGTTATGAGCATAATACTACCAGCAATTTCTATAGTACTTAATTCTGATTCTAACCCAATCTAAGAACATTCAAACACTATCATGGGATCCTAAGAAGCCCCTTATTTTTTCAAATGCCCCGTGCCCTTGGGGTTTTATCTTAGGGTAAAGACGGGTGTCACATTGCTATATAGACTTTTCCTTCAGCTACAACCAAATGAGTCCTTTATTCGTTCCTTATGTGATTTCACTAGATTTTGAGTGAATTCATTCAATTTGATTGAACAGAGAGACAATGAATTCTTTGGTATTCACTGAACAGGAACTAAGTAAACTACAACAAAAAATTTGTAATAATAAATTTTAAAGTATATTTGAATAATTTTTTTTTTTCTCTGGCCCCCATCAAAAAAAAAATTGTAATTTTTTGTGTGTCATGTATCACATGTTGACCCATGTATTGCCCCAAATTAAAAAAATAAAAATTAAATAATTTTTTTAAAAAATAACAACAACAAAGGTTTGGGTTGGAGTTGTAAAGGACTTGACACATAACATGGATATGTCTGGAGTTTTAAAAAGTCCCAATAAGACCGATTACATGACCCAACACCCACCATTGCACTAGCCAGTATGACTCAACTATATAGCTTAACTACTTACCTACATAGTAACCAACTATTAATTGTGACCTAATTTTTCATTAGGTCAAGTTCAACTGCCATAGTTAGTTCTTCTGACTCAAGTTTCAGGTGGCCTAAGTTGCCATATTGTGAAGTTAATATTTTTTTTGATTCCAGTTCCATTTCAAAATTTACTGGCAAACTGGGACAACATACTATTAGTGTATATGAAGTCAATAATGTTTTTGCTTACAACAAACCCTAAATAGGTTACCTGAAAATTTCACTTGAACTCTCATACACTACTTAACTTGATAGTAGTTGCTTTGAACTATGGCTTCCTGTACCCATTTCAGCAAACGTGGCAAAACTGGCTTCCTCCTGGAATTTTTTTAAAGTTTATCACCAATGTGAAGTTATGGTGGACCTTGTATCTAACAAAAGATTAGACAAATAGGTTAAACCTTTGCTCTATAGTAAAGGGTTGTCATAGTACATAGAAGCATAGAGCAATTCAAGCCAACACATCTCAAGTTAATCAAACATTCCACTCTAAGACAGGCATCTTGAAGAGAGATCTAAAGCTCATTAATGTTCCATGTAGATTCTTGCTACCAAATTTAAATATATGACTAACTTTGGTTTGCCTTAAGAGCATCACAATTGCAATGTCCAATAATCTTCGATCCTTATGGCACTAGAAGTTTGCCATTGTGCCCACAAGTGGCTTATAAGGTTGTAATCAAAAGATGGCTTTGTTACAACCTTGCTAATGATTTTCATTGTTACAATGAAGAAAGAAGCTAGTTGCTACAAAAGAGCATCTGTCAAAGGACAATATAGTGCGTATCGTATTATTTTGGTGGCTTCTACACAAATTATATTACTTTTTAATCTCCCAAAATCGAAGTCACATCTTGTCCAACAAAATAACATAAACTATGGTCAATGTAAGCGAAACTCAAGTGCCAAATCAAAAACTTAAAACTATATTAATTATTCAACACATTAATGTTGAAGGTGCCCAGGTATTACGATAGTAGAACATCAATGGTACATTGGGGTTAAGGGCAACAAATGTGTTTTAAAAATTACCAAGTGTTCTACAAAGGTGACAACTACATTGAGCAAAAGCTTGTATCGTGAATAAATTCCCTTCAATCCCACATCATCAACATTCTTGTTGCACATAATCCCATTTCAATGCCTACACCTATTGTTGTATACCATCTTAAATCACATAACATCAAACCTTCCTACATGGTGCAGTGCATAGAATTGCCTTCATTATGATATATTGCAATTGCAAAAAAATTACATCTGCATTTTTGGTTAGTGTTTAACATTTTTTGTTAAAAGTATAAATTTTTTTTAACACTATGGGTGTTAAAAGACCGTAGTATCGTCATTGGATGATACTAACTACCATCAAATGGTAAAATCATTACATGAAAATTTTAGAATGAGGGTATTTTCTAACAGTAGTATTGTAGTACAATGAACTATTTTCATGGGACAAAATAATCAAAAGTTAATTTCAGGAGAAATTTAAATAGAAGTAACATTAATTAATAGAAATAATATCCTAGTCTAGTTTACTTAGAAAGGCAACCTAATAACTATTTAATTACTAGTGGTGAGTATTCTACTTACCATCTTCTATAGGGCGCCCCGAACTTAGATGTAGGTTAACTAATTGTAACTGGTGTCGGCTGTGAAGCCACCGTTCAGCCGGCGCACTCACAAGCAATCAGCTGCTCCCCAACACCTCGCTGGAGTGCGAGGGAAAGGCGCTAATTGACCATCTTCTATTTACTAGGGGGTGAAGTCATGTAAATTAGTTAGTACAAGTGGATAAGTGATGGATTGTTTTCCTTTAATTAGGATGTATGGAAAGGATTAGGATGAGGAGATTTAAAAGGATAAGGATTCAACCTTTGTGTGATGAACATGTTTTTTAAGTTCCTTATTTATTTCTTGGAAGGAGTGAAGGATTTCATTTGACCATTAGACCATTAACATTAGGAGCATGCTTATGTGTGTGAGGAGAAAAAAAGAAATGGAAGAATATTATACTTTGTGTTATATAATGGAAAATGGTTAAAGGTTGTATGGAAACAACATGTGCATTATTTATTTTTGTTTGTATTGACCTCTAGGAAGGTAGTGAAAATAATTCCTTATTAGTTGATGTAGACTATTAGTTTATTAGTTTGGTTCTTCTTCTTTTATTTTACAACGCAATTTTTTTTTGTACTTACTATTGGAATAGAAAGTGTATTTTGCCATAGGACGATAGTTACCACTATAAGGCAACAAGCAAAAGGTAGGCGTGAAATTTGAGCTCTACAAGGAACATAATGTTGCTACAAATGGTAGGCAACAACTATCAAAGGTTTGTAAACAATTAGAGGTCTTCTTTCAAGTTTGTCGATGAGAATATGTGCATGACAATAATTGTTGCATGATAATATCTACAACATGATAGTAAGCAAATAGAAAATAGGTTCTATTTCATGTTTTTATTCAGCAACCTTTTCCTTTGACAATAACTAAGTTATTGAATTCCACGGTTTAACAATTTCACACTCCAAACAAGATGTTCCCCAACCAATGGTAAAAATTTAATGTGGCATTTCAAAAGTAGTATGAATAGCCACCAGTTATTATTCATACAACTACATGATATCATGTAAGGGTTGATGGGAAAATTGAATGGATGGTTAAAATGGTGAAGGTAAGGTTGTGTAAATATGGTCTTTTGAAAGGCCACATTGAAAATTGGGACTTGCATTGCCCTAGTTAGCTATGGGAAATAAGTTTAGTCAACAATCTTCCCTTGCATCTTTTTCATCATATGTTTTATTATTTCAGTATGATTTTGAACTTCCAACATCAATTTGTTGAAATGCGATGACAATATGAAATTGGATTATGCAAATGTATGGCTTCAAACTTATGAACAATGAACAACTTTATTTCGATGAGTGATGCCAATGGATATATAAAATTTGACCATTGCTCAACACTAGGATACACTTTGTTACACCACTATTTGTGAGGGTGATTATTAACTTCAAGTCTATAAGTTTGAATTGAAAAATTATGTGTACTTGTAACAAACAACACCAAATACATTGGATATAATTATAAGACGAATCATTTTTAAAGTGTGAATTTTTTTTTCCCTTCTAAAATGTTATTCTTACAAGGATGAGTTAGTCAACTATGGAACATGCATAATTGCACATCATATCATCTTCCACATATTGATGGTCAAGTTTATCCATCTTTGGCAATTGTGTGTGCAAGATTGCATTGCATGTTGTGTGGGCAATACACTAGCACGTTGTTATTTATAACTAGTGTCTAAAGGTTGGCATATGGGATATCTTTCACCATCACTAGATAAGGTACCAATTAAATATTAGGTTTACCTTGAATGCACTAAATAAATATAGGTATATATACCTAATATAGTTAGGTAGTAAGAATTATTTGAAAAACTTTAGTTAAGTGACTAATAATGAAGTTCACATTTACCACCTTAAAACTGATGTTCATTTTTTATGGAACTTGAGAAAGAATTTCCCATGTTGTGTTGACATTACTAAATGGCTTATAAGGACTTTAACACCAAAAGGGGGTGGTTCCATGTGTTGCACCATGTATGAGGATTTGTAGTTATATGGTTTATGATGTTATATAAAAATACGTGTAAGTGTCAACATGGTAGCACATGAAAATAGTCATGAGTTTTATTTTACATGATCAATTAAGTTTTATTCAAAAATGATAATAATTTGACATTTGGTTCAATGTGAATGGGTGTCAAGTATTTCACATTTGAAAATGAGACCCATGTGGTGTGTATACCTATGTGCTTTTGTGTTTCGAATCAACCCCATTCACATTGAACCACCTCCAAATTATCTCCAAACTAAAATATATTTTCTTTCTTAACCAAATTTACTATCAAACTAACCAAGACTTAACTAAGCATATAACCTAAAGCTCATGTTGTAAACTTGCAAGGAACCACTGCTCAAGCTCTGTGATAAAATATTTTACTGGCCATGTACAATAATCTTTCATAAATCAAGTGCCATAACCGAATATTGTCCTAATGTTAGGAACCTTGTCTTGTTCAACATGTGCATCCCAGTAAAATGCAAGATGTGAAATTTAGTGTTGTGGTTTAATCCATGAGACCATGAAGATAGTAACATTGTAAATGTGATCCACCAAATTCCAAAAGGTCCCAAAATGATATACCTAATGAAAATACTTAGTTTGAAGAGTAATGCATTATATAAAAGGTCTTATATTTGGATATTTGGGCATGACTCACTTGGTCGGTGAAATCCTAAACATCCATTCGTTATCGACATTGTCAAGGATCTTGAAACCCTTTATTTTAATGATGACAACCTATTCCCCATTTTTTTTTAAAAATTAAGGAAAGGAAAGCTATACTACGGCACCAGAATTAAACTCATGGTGGATGGATGTAGTGCCCCTGAAAAGGCGGAAGTTTTCAAATCTACAAAAGAATAATATTGCAAATTGGAAAGGTTCCTCATAAGAAGGCTTTCAATGTAAACACACACCAACAAGTTCCACTAATACCAAAAATAAATTAGTAGTACTTCCTTGTATAAATTGACAAAAAAGAAATAAGCAAACACACAAAGTGTAAGGTTTACCTAAAGCCAAAGAATCACACACTCACCATATGTACTTCACCCCATCTCAACTCATTCCCGACAACTTCATGTTCTTCATGTTTCTCCCACAACCCAATTATCCACAAATTGTCTAATTAGTTGCAAATTGTCACACGAATGGTTTCTACTAATGCATCAAGCACATCAAATGCCCGAATGCTCGTAACTAGACACTTACCATACATAGATATTTTGTGGGGTTCTACAATTTTGGCACCTATCATATTTGTGTTGTTGCTACTGATGATGATGATGATGCATCTGGGACATCCATGAGGTGCACCATGGTTTACGAGATCTCAAGGGTGAGAAACAAACAAACATACAAACATTAGCTTCCTTAAAAGTATCCCCACCGGTGCTCAGTATGTGACCATGCAAAGAATAATGGGATGAAGAAAAGTCAGTCAGTAATATGCCGGTTTGGCTCAGGAAAATGGTTTTTTTCTCCTGCATATTTGCTCAGTTTGCAGAGGCTGGTAAAAAGTGCAGCAAAGCTGTGAACCTGTGGGTAAATATGACGTGACTGTTGCTCCCTGTTTTTGATTGATCAATCATAATGATTCGTCCAGGTGGCTTGCTATTAGTTGTTCCCACATATTTGCAGTCACCCTTTCAGTTTTATGGGTTGACTTGCAAAAGAGTAAATAACTAAACTTGGATGTGAGAAATAGTTTTGCAGGGTCATATGAGCAACTGTAAAGGGTATGTATGCCCTTAGAGCAAAACCCAGTGATGCTCATGTGACCCTGTACAATACAATCATATGAAGAAAAGTCAAAATACACCAATTGGTTTTGGCCCAGCAAATTTGCAGAGTATGCTGCTGAGGCTGGTGAAAGCCGCAGCAAAACTGTGCAGCTGCCAGAAGAAAAGAAAAAACTGCAATAAATATGATCTGACTGCTGGCACCTGTTTCTGATATGCCAATCGTAATGATTGCTCCAGGTGGTTTGCTACGTACTTAGTTGTCTCCCACGTATATGCAGTTCCAGTTTCAGTTTTATGGGTGGGGTTGCCACAAAGGTAATAACTAAACTTGGATGTGAGAAATATCTTTTGCAGAGTCGCATACTCAGCACCCACAGTTTCAGTTTTATGGGTGGGGGTGTTTCCTCTTCACATTCTCGAGAAGCTTTCTTCGGTCCGTGTCCGCGGGTCTAGAGGTGTCAGTCTAGTTTCGCAGCTAGCTTTGAGAATTCGCCATTGAGCTTCCGAACTTGGAAGTCCAAGTGTTTTGGAGCTTGTTGCAGATAGTTTGAGAATTCTAGCTCTAGTAGTGTTGCTGCTGTGTTTGTGTTCTGGGAAATGTTTGCAAGCAAACTGCGGCTTCGCTAAGTGTGAGCTAATTGAGTTGATCCGTCCACTGCCATTGCAATCTCGACTTCGCTGCCATTGCAGTGGCTGATCAGGCTCACCGGAATGGCGAGGAGCTGGGGCGACTCAAGGATTGTCAACCAGCATGAAGGGTTTGCAGCTGCAATTAGCCAACAGCTGCTGAGTCAGGGATCACATGTAAGAGTTTCAGCAGCTCCAGGAGTTTGTAGTCGCCAGGATGCAGCTGCTCGCGGCTGTACTAGAATCCCTTCAGCAGCTGCTGCTGTTGGTGGTGGACGGCAGTTTGCTCAGGTGCAGCAGCAGCAGCAGCAGCGGCGCCATGCAGAGTCTAGCAACCATGTGCTAATGGGAAGAAGTCATGAAATGGACATCTCTCTGCCGTTGTATTGGGAATCGATGGTGAGAAGCTGCAGAAGCTCTCTAGATGCGCTCGAGTTTGAGTTCAACGAGAAGCTGCCAGAGAAGAACGACGACTGCATCTTCTCGCCAGCTACTACCAGTCACTACGACTCCAGCTCGCATGTTTGCCAGCCCAGGTACTACTCCAAGTTCTTGTGCATGAAATCCCCCCTGCATTCTGCGCCGGCGCTGGAGACAGTTGCGTTGCAGGACTCTCGTAGCTCCAGCTTCCGATCTCAGAGCAGTAGCATTGCGTGGGAGACTTCAGGCGACATGAAAATCTCGGAAGCTGGAGACAACAGCAGCAGTAGCAGCTCCTCGCCGGAGCAGGACTCCACAACCTGGAGTGTACGACGGGATTCCAGGTCCTCCAACGGCTGCAAGCAAGAAGAACCTGTACATCCCAGTGCTTCGACAGAAGAGGAACCCAATTCCTATTCCAAGAGTTCAAACGCAGAGATCAGCTGGACGAGTACCCTGTCTACTACATTGCTAAGATCCTGGAAGGCCCTGTTCGGCACGAAGAAGAAGAAGAAGTCTTCGTCTTCTAAGCGAACATCAAGGGAGCACACAGAGGAGCACACAGAAGAGACAACAACCTGTTCGGCTCCAATGCACAAGATAACAGCGGCTGCTCCTCTCTCAACAGCTTGCAAAAGCTCAGAGCGCCTCCGAGGGAAGAAGACCCATCCATCAACAATTCCTTACGTAGGTGAAGAAGCACCGCAGCTTTTTGCTGCTGCTGCTACACCCGGTGCAAGCGGGACAGCAGCAGAGAAAGAGCGAACACTGAGACTGTTGATGCGGGAGTCGAGCTTACACAGCCATATCCACAATTCCCCAAGTGCTGTGTTGTTACCGGCCAAGGGCAGCAGCAGCAATACAAGCGAAGCACAGAAGCAGCAGCCGAATTTGATGCAATCACTGTCTACGATGCCGACAACTACATCTGCGAGTCCTGGTGGGGGGAGGAGGAGGAGACGGCTGCTGCTGCAAGAAGAAGAAGAAGAAGAAGAAGACTGTGCCACACCAAAACTGCAGTCATCATCAAGAGAGCGGTGGAAAAAATACGTGAAGAAGATACTCATGTCTCCACACACAGACCCACAACAACAACAGCAACAGCTACAGCTACAGCAGCATCAGCAGAATAAGATCGACAACAGAATTCGTGTCACAACAACAACAACTGTAGCATCATCATTAGGAGCAGCAACACCAGTAGCAACACCACCAGCCAATACTCCTCTTGGTACTCCTTCGAGAAAAGCTCTCCCAAAGCTGCAAGGATCGTCATCATCAGAGTCGAGTACCAAACCAACTCTCCCGACCTTGAAGCTGCAAGGGTCATCATCATCATCATCATCATCATCAGAGTTTTCCAGTACGAAACCAGCTCTGCCAACATTAAAACTGCTGCAAGGATCGTCATCAGAGTCGTCGAGTACTACTAAGCTTGCTGCAGCAACCTCCAAAATTGCAAGAATCGTAGCGTCTACTGTCATGACTCCCAGATCCAAAGCAAAGTTCAATTCAAGGAATCCATCTTGTAGCAATGGAGGAGTAGTAGTAGCTTCACCAGCAGCAATCAACCACCACAACAACAACAACAGCAGCAGCAGCAGCATGACTCTCTCTGAGCAACACAATGCTGTGCAAGGCGCCATAGCCCACTGCAAACAATCTCATTCTCGAGAAGAAGAACACTCCAATTTCCTTCACTCCAAAACCAGAGTTGTTAACAAAACATAAAACTTGAACTCAAACTTCAACTAAATTTCATCTAAATTTTTTGGACCTGAATTTCTTAGCAACTTTTTCTTTGCAGAAAATTACTGTCATGCAGAAGTGCTTAAGGGAAGAAGAAGGCTTTGAATTTTCAGATTCTGGTTTGCAGTGTTTTTTCTTTTTTTTTAGGTTGTTTCTTTTCAAAAAAAATGTTTTTCTACTGTAAATTTGACTTTGCCATTTTGCTCATCCTTTGGACAATTTTGCCCAATTTTTTTTGATATTACAATTCCCAAATATGGGGGAAATGAACCCTGATTATGAACAATTGGTTTTGTTTTCTTTTTTTTTCTTTTTTTTCCTTTTTTTTCCTTTTTTTTTTTGTTCCCTCCCTTTTTCATGCATGAATTCTGTTCCATAATATTACTACCCATTTACTAAAAAGAGCTGAAAAATTTTACTACCAGAATTTCATGGGATTTTCTTTCTCTATTTCTTACTACCAAAAAGCACAACAAAACTCTTCAAAGCATTAATAGTATCAGTTTTATTCTTCTGAGGGAAGAAGATATGTGCGTCATCAGAGATTTGCCTTTGTTTTGTTACCATGATAATTTTTGTTACTTTGTGAGAGCAATTCGAGATTGTCAATCTCTAAGATTTTATCAGAGCTTTACATTCATTGGAGATTGTCGATCTCTGAGATTTTATCCAAGTTTTACATTCAACATAAAAGGAAGGAGAGATGTTACACCTACTAATTATGCCTTTTGTATAAGTGTAATTTCCCTCTTGCTCTTAGTGAGTAGGTGTAAGAATCCCCCCTTCACCTCAATATCTATGCATGTATGTTTTAGTTCATCTAACATTCACCGCTCGGGGTTAAGACCCGAGGGTGGGGCACATTCCCAAATTGCAGGGGCCCAAACTGCAGGGCTGGCCTCACAGCTAACACCTCAATGGCTAGTTGATTTCTTTGGAGCATGTGAAAAAGGTAACAACAATCAAAGATGTCAATTCACTTGCCCATACTCTACCGATTTCACTCCTCAGAATGAAGTAGCATTGTGCTCAAAATTTAGACTTTGAAACCCTCCTTCTAATATCACATTTTTACACAACAAACCCAACAACAGAGATAACAACAACTGCAAAGTATAAATTGTAGCACACACATTTACTTCTGGATAAAGTCTTTGTGATATATTAGACCATTTACACATGCATGCAGCACACACAGCAAAGAAATAGATAACCACCTCCTAACAACCGCTATCCAACAGAACATTATATGAATCATAAAAGGGAAGGACCAAATGTGCCGATGCCAAGCATTACATAACCACCCTACTCACAATTATGCTATGGCAAAGTAAGGAAATATTTATCCCTTACTGTCGGTCAAACAGCTGTGACTGATCAACAGCAACTAATTACATGGAAGTCTAAAGCATTTCATCACAGCAAAACAGGATTTCCAGTTCACCCAATTAGAGATGTGCATTGACCAATCTCCGGTGAGACTTATCCAACTCATGCAAGCTTTTGCCAGGAGAGATGTATGAAATTACAAAGAAATATCTGCAGTAATTTGAAAGTAACAAGATAACAGTCATTTCCCTTGGATGAGAGTTGATCACAAAATGTCAGACTATCACTTTCATCACAAATAGCATAGTGCGACTGCCATTTCTACCCACTGACTTGATCAGCCTCCACTGGCAGGTGTAGATAAGTATTGTAATAAATCTGCCCATAATCTGGGCAAACCATTGTACAAAATGTCAGGAGAGACTCCGGGGAAAGAACTGCAGGTGGACATGTTCAGAAATAACAGAGAGAATTGTCAAACCTGCAGGTGAAGAGGTTTGGAAATATAACATAGATAATTGTCTTCACTGCTCAAAAGCCAAAGAGGTGAGCTCAGAAACAACTGTGATACACAGTTGATTCATACTTCCAAACCTGTGATTATATCAGAAGTAAAAGCATGACTACACAGTAATCAAAGGCAATACAAGCTCTGCTACAGAAAGTAGAAAGGCACTGCAGACCACTAACCCCTCAAATCTTCAAGCAGACTACTGTGAAAGACTGACAAATATTACCTGGTATGGCAGAACTTTTGCAAGCAAATACAATGCCAACAGAGCCTACCCCTGTGAACCAGTTATCAATTAAGTAGGAACCCCACAAAAGCAAAACTTTAGCAATCTATGTCCTGAGGTGGAAGCATGGCATAAGAAAACCAAACTAGTGTGGGGATCATTAAATTGGCACACTATCTGACAACCTAACAAAATTGTGGCCCATACTCTCCCAGAAGAGAGAGAGCTATGCAAAAGTCACTACACTGAAGCCAGCTTTGAGAAGGCAAGTCGGATATTGCTGTTCTGCAGTTGAGTGGCATGCTTACAGACAAGAGCGTCAGTAGCTTGATCCTCATTCTCAAAGAGAACAAGAGCCTGTTTTTTGCCATTAGATTCAAAGATCTTGGCATTAATAATGTTACCATGGGGAGATAGGTGTGCAACAATATCTTCCTTTGTGATATTTGCTGGCAGGCTAGAGACATGGATCATCTTGGTTGGTGCACAACAATAGCGATAGTTTTTGGCAGCATTACGGTTGAACCGGTTCAGAGGTGAGGATGAAAAATCTGAAGTGTCTGGAGATGGGTTTATTTGAGCATGCTTGGAGAAGTTAACATCCATGCGCTTCCCAAACAAGGTTACACCCTGGCATTCAATGAACAGCAAAAAAAGATTATTAATAACTTCAGAACAATTTGGTGAAGAAGATGTTTCACTCGAGGGGTTGCTCACCATACCCTTCTAGCAATGAACACAAGCAATCACTTCTGCATGCAGCAAAGAGGTCAAAAATGTGGAACTCTACCCAGCCTTATCACCATAGTTTTAGCAGGCAGTGGGAAAGTGTTTCTAAGGGTACATACCTTAAGGTAATTGAAAGCCAGTTCAGACTGAAAACCATCCCCCATCTGTATAAGAGCATGATCAGGTTTGTTGTGCAGAATTTTGACACGAACAATGTTGCCATAGTTGGAAAACAGATTGAAAAGTTTCTGTGCATCTATTTTCTGGAACACAACAAACAGGAACAGGCATAAGAGAAACAATCTATCAAATACTGATATCCAAGCAAACTAAGGTGAAATGTAACAAGTGTGTCAATTGCTGGCCCCTTCTCAAACAACTGTTTCAACAATTACCACTAGCACATCTGGCGTCAGAAAACATTAAATGGCTTCTCTGCCCTCTTAAGATTCTGCCATTTGTGATAAAGCCCACTCATTCTTCACCTCAGGAAGGAGATTGGAAGCAAGGAGAGTGCTTCTGTCATTTGTGCCAGTAATGCCAGGGGGGAGAACACCCCCAAAGACTGCTGCTGCCGCAGATGCACCCCCCATTTGTACCTGCCAATCATACAAGGGGATCACCTTAGCCCCTAGACTTTTCCCTTGGAACAACCTACCCTGGGAATTGCTGAAACTGAACAAGTATGTGGAGTCCACCTGATTCTGCAGTGGTGCCATAATAACAGAGAGTTCAGAAATAGACATGCACCTGATATGAATTCATACCAAGCTGTGGTGGACCTGCAGCCTGCTGGTGGAAGCCTGATCCAAAAATATGTTGTGTTGCAAGTCAGCAAACCTTTCAAAACAAATTGGGAACACTCACTTCACTAGTTTTATCCTGTGGACAGCAAAAACTATTTGAGTTGTGAGGCTCTGCCAAGCTACAAGGCATACCAGGTCTTGGTCCTGCTGGCTGCAGCATGTTGTAATGATTGCCACCCTCCCCGAAAAGTGATGACTGCAGCAAGGAACCTCCCTGTTAGATGCATGTGCACAGGGTCACATCTGATGCAAAATTACTCCCCACTACTTAAATGAAGCTGTGATTGGGATCAATACAGACCGTCTACAAGCTGTCCATGGACCAAATTGTATAAAAACCACACTTCCATCCTCCTACAACAAGTTACACCAGCACTGTAATTCAGTCTGCTCACCATTATATTGTTGTTGCCAGGATTGGCTTGCCGTGATTGCTCAGAAGGCAAGTTTGCATTTGTGTAATCTCTGCAAGACCAAAGCACTCACATTATAGACACAATTACATCTGCCAACAGCTATTAAGACAAGGTGTGCACATACGTTTGACTACAAGCACCTTCCAATTATAAGTTTGTTCACTGTGCAGTCCTTTCATTTGCATCAAGTTACCAATATACTTTCAAAAGAGTAAGCACACGGGCATTTAAACCAGCTCTAAAGATGAGTCTCTGCAAACGTTTAACCACAATTCAACTGTAATTTACATTTCCAAATACCTGGTTCGCTCATTGTTGAGGTTAACCTGCAGCTCCTGAAGGCTGGAAATTTTAGGAAATGAACATTATCAGAACAAAAAGGTCACATGCAAATATACCAAAGAGGTTGAAACAATTGAAACAAAACTTGTAGATTTGAATGTGCAAACTATCTGATTTCCAAAAACAAATGCTTACTTGGAGAACTGGATGTCTAAGGTGCAGCAGCCATCATAAATGTTTCGGCCCTGAATGACAACCAAACAACAGATTAGATCAATGACACTGGAAAATGCTTATGATTACAGTACAACAAGTATCATGGAAATTATGGCCTGAATGACTACCAAACAGCACATTAGATATGTCACCCTGGAGAATATTGCTTATGGCTGACAATATCAGGATACTGTGAACACTCCACATATATTCACCCTTACATAATGCCAGAACCCACCTGCAGTGTATTCCTTGCTTGCATTGCACTCTGCTGGGATTGGAACTGCAACAATGCTTGGAGCCCTAAGCAAAGAAAATTGCAGATCCAGCACAGGATAAAAATGAGATTTTGCAACAATCATAGGATATCGCCTTCCTCGGGGATGCTCAAAAAATTCAGGCCACAACTCAACAGTTGAACACTGATGCTAATTTCACCTATGAAATAATTGATCCAATACCATATAATGCTGCGAGCTTGTAGGAACTAAAATAACCCATCCCCATCACAAAAATAGAAGGGGAAGAAAACAAAGGAGAGAAAGAGACAGAGGAACAGAACAGAGTAGAGACAGAGGAAAGCTGACCAGCTGACTTCTGGAAGGTGACGATCTTCTCGACAAAGCCATGAGGGGAAAACACTTGATGCAGCACATCCACAGTGATGGGATAGAGCGGGTTGTGAATGGTAATTAAGAGAATTCGGTTGGGCTGCAGTTCCTGGAGAAGGCCAAAGCAGAGACAAGCCCCCCGCAACATGGAAGAGAAAGAAAAGAGAAAGGAGTGAGAAGGCAAGAAGTACTTGAGCAAAAAATGAGGCAGGACGACCCTCCCAAAGAGCAAAAGGTAGAGGTCAAGAGGGGGGAAAAAACACTCAGGATGACCCAAAAGACAGGATGTAGATCAGACACAGGACTCTGACCTGTTCCGAGGGCAACCGCCTAGGCTGACCAGGCTGATCCATGGTGGTAAGTTCTTGATGTGAGGAAAATTGCATATAGACATTCCTCCCACTGCAAAATTTCCATCACCAAAGAACAAAATGAGAAACAAAATGAGAGGAAAGGGCACACATATATCAAGTAGGTTCTATGTTTGCAAGTTCCAACTTACCGCACACTAGGCTGTACATTGGAGTAGTACTGCATCACACTGATGGCAGATGCAACATCTTGCATCTGTAGGAGAGCCTACAAAACATACCCAGATGCTGTAAGATTAGGACATGCTACTTTTTAAAGCCATTCAAACCAATTTTTGCTATAAATAACAACCCAACCAGATTGATTAATAATCTAGTTTTCTCTGGTCACAAATAGAATTAACTGCCAGCACCATATTTTTGTTCTGACATCATGGCAAAATCTTCAGACTTGTGACCTCAGCAGCCATCTTTTCTAAAAAAGACCTTATGAGAGACACCTGATTTTTAGCTCGGAGCATCACCACTTTCTGTGGAACCCCAAAAGCCTGAGCAAGCTGGAGAAGGTCATGCTGCAACAATGATAGACAAACATCTGAGGTTAGTCAGTTCTGATGCAAAACAGGGTCAGAGCAATGGCAAGTTTCACTGATAGCAGAGAATCAATAATGGAGTGAATGGGAAATCACTAAAACCATTGATAAAAGAGACTTGTTTTTGGTAGCATCTCACCTCTGTGACCTCAGGACCCACATTGCGAATGTGAAGAACTTTCGAGGGCTCTGTCATCTTAGTGCTCTGGGTGTGTGATAGCCCACAACACAAGTGCCACAAAACAGTTACTCAATCTGCACATTTCCAATTAGACAGGCAATCAGTCAAGTATATTCCTGTGTAGTTGTGAAGTACAAGCCAGAATTCTAACCAGGAGACTGATCAAACAAAGGAATTATCCGAAAAATGGTAAGGAACTGCAAACGGCATTGCACTGCCACTCATGAAAAGCTACACACCTCGCAAAACAACGGAGAGTTTCTGTACTGAGTCTCAGCCGCTCTCCACAAGCTCCTCCCACCAGGTAACCCTAAGTGCAAAAATAAAGGCCTTCGCTTTCCAGGGGTGAGAAAACTAGGAGTCTTGGAGACTTGGTATTGCGCTGCTGATCATGCAACAGTTGATAGTGGCGAAGAGAGACAAAAGAACATAGGTCAAGGGAAAGGCGAAAGCAAAGTACTACTGTAAGATCAGGACAAAGCAAAAGATCAAGTAGAGGGAGAGGGAGGAGGAGGAGGAGGAGGAGAGAAGGGGAAGAGATAAGAGAAGATAAGGAGGTCCTCAGCAGAGGTGAGATCCTGACTGAACCAATGCAATCTCGGTAAAAAACGAAGAGAATGCACAAAAACAGCACCCCTGTTCCCACAGACGCCGAAACTGCCAGAAGACAACACCAGCACCTATATGTCGGATTCCGCAACTGCAATAAGATATAACACCCGGGAGACAAATGACTCCGGAAACGAAACTGGGAACCGGAACCAATATACAACCGAACCAATAACCCGAAGAAACCAACGAGCCAAGGAAGACCCAAAACTAACACAAAAACAGAGAGGAAAAAAAACCAAAGAAGGGAAAGGTTGAGCTCCGAAAAGCAGGAAAGACTAGTAAGTCCCTGACCACGACGCACAAAAACAGAGCGCAAACAAAAACACGGAACACGACACAAAACCAAGGGACTCAAAAAGGGATAGTGGAAAGAGGCACGGAAAACGAGAGAGAGAGAGGGAGAGAGAGAGAGAGATGACGGCCCTAAAACCCAGAGAAGCCAAGAGAAGCACAGTCTATGCCAAAACAGAAATAACGGTAGCAAAACAAGACGGAGAAAGAAACGCAAAGAAAACAAGGAATAGCAATCGGAAGCAGAAGAGATGAATAGGAATAGGATAGAAGAGACCGGGGAAAAGAGGCAACCAGACTCCTCCGTCCACAAACCGGAATCGGCGTCCAAGATGTACGACGACGACGAAAAAGAACACAATAGAGAGGAAAACGAAAAGGCCAAAGGAGAGAAGGACGAATAGAAAATAGAAGAAGGAAGAAGGGGACGAGAGAGAGAGAGAGAGAGAGAAAGAGAGAGAGAGAGAAAAAAAAAGAAAAGGGCACGGGGAAATGGAAGCAGTGGAGCGCGCCTCTAAAAGAGAGCCTCGAAAGGAAGGGAAGGTATCGCGCACGGACAAAATGCAAAAACTATTGAGAGCTGCTAGCGGTGGGGCTCTCGACGTACGACGGCCGTCCGATCTCCTCGCCTTCTAAACGTGCGCCGCTATCGGGCGGCCCAGGAGCAGCGGGAGAAGACCCAACTACCACCGCAATAGGCCAAGATTAGATAACTCCCTGGACGTCGCCACGAGCCGACGAATGGTACTACGGACTGACGGACGGTAATCAGGATGGTACTAGTAACCATTGGATGGGAGCACTAATCGACCGCGGTTCTGGTTGGGGGGCTCTGTTTGGGCGGTTATTTCTTTCGGTAGAAGAACATTCGGTTCCGGTTATGGATCAAGAACCGGTTTAGTTCAGCTAGTTTCGTTATGGATCAAGAACCGGTTTGGTTCAGCTAGTCCGGTTATGCAACAATACTGCTTTGGGTTTGGTTCAGTTCGTTCCGGTTACAGTATTAGTGTCAATAAGTGGGCCTAGTGCCTACCTACATGAGGACGCTTTGGTTTGGGTCCGGTTTCGGTTCCAGTTCCAGTTGTGTTTTGCGTGGTAGTTCCTGTTCCAGTTGCAAATTAGTAATCAATTAATCAATCAAGTAATTAAAAAATGGATTATGGATTATTTGATAAATGATTTTTTGGCAGTTCTAGTTTTGATTAGGTCTATAATTAGGACAGGGTCAAAACTTATAATCAAGTTGGTTTTTTAAGGCATCATTGAAGTTGATTAGTAGGTTGATTAAGGTTGTTTTGGGGTTTAATTAAAAGTCATTTAAGACATGATGATTAGGCTAGGGTTGAAATGGAAATCAAGTGATATTTTAATTTACTACTTATTTGTTTTTAATAATAGGTCACCCTTTGCAATGGACAAGATTTAATTTGGTTGTCTCCACCAAAAAAAAAAGGGGGGGAGCGGAGGGGGGGGGGGGAAAAAAAACCTAGTCCACTTGGGTGGCCCACATGGATTGCAAGAAGACTCTTGATTTGGAATGTGTTTGTGGTCTTAAGAGATTTGTTTAGTAATTAGGACATAGTTATTAGGGTTGCAATTTGTTACTTGTGTTTGGTTCAGAAGAAAACACTGCAAGAAACCATTTTAATGCTTAGATTCTTGTACTTTCTTGTTTTTATAGTCAAATTTGATTCAATCTTTCTTGAGGATGATGACCATTTCGGTTATTATCACAAAATTGAAGGGAAAAACATTAGTCTAATGTATTAAAAGTAAAACAATTTTCAAAACTCGTTGATGAAGTTCATTTGAAAAGATGAAACATCCAAGTGAGAATTTTTCTTATGTTGAATATGCTCAAATGGATGGATGTAGTAGCAACATCCAATACAATAGATATCTCATACAATGGTACCTTTTCTCACATATATATATATATATGAGTTCTTCCTTCATGTAAAAGAAAGTTCGTCAATTGAATTTCAAACTGACCATGTGGGTTTTGTTGGTACAAGCTCATGTTTTTAGGTCTAGAAGATGTCAAAAAAATTTAACAAATTTGAAAGCTCAAAAAACATGGTGAAAAAATCACCCACAAAATTTAAAAATTTAAAATCATATCCATTACTTGTGGGAAGTAATAAAAGCATTCTAATGGTTAGTTCGTGAACATAAGCTATAACCATAATCAAGCATACCTTTGTTCTAACATAACAAATGCAATTGTCTTAAAAGAAAACCAAATTCAAAAGCATCTAGGACTTCACTATGTTAGAACAATATTACATATAATAAAGGACATCGTGGTCATTTTTCATGAAGTTTTTTTCCATCCATTTGTCCCGTCATCCATCCATGGATGGCATCATACAAGGAAAAAAACCCTAGCAGAAATAAATAACCCCTCCCCTTCTGCGCATGTGTCGTTGTCTAAGAAATACATGCCCAGCCCCAGGGTATTGATTGTGAAGAGATTGGGTTAGTGTGTCATTGAAGTAGAAATCATCATAAGGAATAATGTTAGCAAATGTGTGTTCATATTCTTGTTTGAGTGGCATTTGCGATGACAATCAACAAGAGTCAAGGTCAGGCACTTAACAACGTTGGGGTATATTTGTCGTCTTCGGTCTTTTCCCATGGTCAATTGTATGTTGTTATTTCACGGGTCACAAGCAGTGCAAACATCAAGATTTTCAACGACCAAGGTCCTAATGGATACATGTGGAATGTGGTATAAAGAGAGGTTTTGGAAATGTAATTTGTAGTTGCAATTTTGTAATATGTATCGACAAATACACACACACCTATGCATTAGGCACAGGGTTCAAACTAGTGTTAGAATAATGTGAGGTTCTTCACACATATACAATTCCAAAAAAGGTGAGCATTCCATGCATATTTTCAATAGCATATCTTGCTAGATCATTTGAATCAAAAAGTATACCCTTTTTGAATTGTTGAATGTTGCATCATGCTATTAGTGTATTTTTTTAGGAGTTCATGTTTGCTGCAACCAATGTGGCAATCGTCCATAAAATGATATAGAAAAAATAGCATAGGAAGATGTAGGCAAATCTAAGTTGTAAACCACATATGAATTACAAATTTTTAGTTGTCCTTCTATATATGTTTGGTTATGCAATGAAAACCAAATACAAAAATTTGAAATTTATTTTATTTTTATTTTCTTGCCTTGATTTTGGTGATTGTAAACTTCCAAAATTGCTTCATTTTTTATTTTTAGGTTTTAACTAAAAGGTTTCATGTAACCATTCAAAATTGTCCCATCCAATGATATGATCAAAACATAGATTTCACATTAAATAACATCATAAGATTATTTTCAAAAGGAAGGTGAAACAACCCAAGATTAGGGAAAATAAGATAGTGATTATAATAAATTTCAAATTATCATGGGCTAGGGCCAATTTCCACAATGACAAAATGAATAATTATTTATTTTCACAAATTGAATTCGTTTTTTAAATTTTAAAGTTATATATTTTCCATCATCTATTCTAATATTGTGATATGACTACTGAAATTATTCAAAGTGTAGCCTATGATAATTATGATGAATTTCAACATGTCAACTTCATATTTTCACAAATTTTCATTTCATTAAGTTGAGGATTATTTAATGACAAAACTAACCTTAGCTTAAGATACTCAAAAGATTTTTTAAAAATAGGAGAAAGGAAATATATTCATGAAAATTAGACAACATAAATCAATATTATACATGTAATATCCAAAACCTTATTTTTTAGTACATGAAAAAAAGGTTGTAAGGTTGTCAATGTATAGAAAATATTGGAATAAAAAATTGTACTCCAATATGCCTAATAAAAAATATGTGTCAAACATATGAATGTGCATTTAAAATTAGAATATTATGAAATTGGATAAGTTAAAAAGGTATTACAGTGAGGTTCTAATTGGATAGACCAACATATCGTGCACATTTTTCACAAGATTCTAATAAGAATACCATTTTTAAAAACACATGTTCATATGTGCATTTATTGTGAAATATTAAGTTGCACAAATTAATTTTTTATAATAATACATATATTTTGGAAACAATGTGTAAGTTCATATGTATGACAATGAATGTAAGAATTGTTTTATAAATCAAAAAATAAATGTGTTATTAGACATTCAAAAGCATGATTGCATGTAGTAGATGTCAATGTAATTTGTTATTAGTTAAATATGCTTGTCATTAAATGAAAACTAATTCATTTTGTGAAATTGTATGAAAAAGTAACTCTTTCATAAGCTCTATAATATGACAAAACAATTGATTCCAATTGTATTCCAACATTGTAGATTTGTGGCCTAGACTTCCAATGTATACAAAATGCATGTTCAAAAATCCACATATGAAGTCTTTGGTTCAAGGCATATCCTTATTGTGATACAATATAAGGAAACTAAAATTAGGCAAGAAAAATCTACATGTAAATGCCAAATGGTAGTCTACAAGGACCACCAAAACATATAAGTGATAAATTATATTATTTTTATCAACTAAACATTGCATTAAAAAAGAAGTAACCAAAGTTTATCAAGCCAATGTTCAATTGCAATTAGGAATAAAAGTCCACAAATTCATGTTAATCAATGTGAAACTTAAAGTTCTTGTGTGATTCAAATGAGTTAAATTGGTCAAGTAATTTGAAGATCAAAATTTTGTTTTGTGAACTTTTTTTACTACTAAGTCACCAACATATATCAAATCCATTGTATATCATAGACTTCATGAATGAAAGAATGTTGAGAAGTTAAATTAATACAATAGGACATAGTTGTCATGAGTAAATCTTGAAAATGCAAAACGTTATTTATTATAAATTCAAGGCATATGATAGTGATGTTAAGCATGGGATTTAAGAATTAATGATTCAAGCACCATTACTTTGAACTTTTTTAATACAAAGTATCCATTTGTTATATATGTCAACATGGTTCAAGTGCATTTGATGTGGGCCATCTCTATCACCCCCTTATTGTGATAATATGTAAGTAAACTAAAATGTTAGAATCGGCGCATCCTACCCATGTATTGTAACGATGACTAATAAAACTTGAATGTAAACAAAAAACACTTAGTTTCCCATTTGGAAATAACAAAGTTGATGTTGGTATGTTCAATTAATAAATATATTATGAACAATTTTCTTTGCCAACTAATAAATTTTGAATATAAACAAATTGTTATTGGTTTCCCATTTAGAGATACCCAATTTGAGGTTGGGGCGTTCAATAAACAAATATATTATCATCAATTTATTTTGTTGAGTTATATAATGGTCCATGATTGAGTTCAACAAGTAATTACCAAAAAATTGACCTATTTTAAGAATTTAACTTTGGCACATGGCTCTTTGAATTTTGGAATTTTTGACATACCTATAAAGAATGTATAAGATGAAAGTTAATAAAACAAAAAAAATTCAAATGTGTGTAATTGTCTAATTTGTTTATCGAATGTTTTTGTCGAACATTTAAGCCAATAGACATGGGTTCAAATTCAACATGGTTTATCTATGATTCGGGTTTACAAAACATTTGTTTAATAGATTGTTGACTACATAATTCAGTTTTTGATTTTATAATAAAAAGTGAAAGCATGTTAAAGTACACTGAAAAAAAAGTAACCTACCAAAAATCCAATTTTCAACTAAAACATTTTTCAACATAAATACAAAAAAAAAATTAAAAACATCTATAAGGGTTTGTAAATAGAAAAATATAAAAGCATCAAGGCCTCCATTGAGTTTGTGATAAGTTGAATACAAATTTTGAAAAATTATAGTATAATAAAAATAGATAATAAATAACTTTGAAAGTGACTAATTGATATATGGTTTTAAAAACTACTTTTACATTAAAAGTTTGATATACTGTGATTATAATGTGCATAGTTTGAAAGTACATAAGTATCTTGTAAGCCTCCAAATTAACTTGAAACTATATATATTTCATCTACTTGAAACCCATTTTGTAAAGCCCAAACAAATGTGTGAGTAAATACATTTATTAATATATAGTTAAATGCATATTAAAGATTTGATTCTTCAATTTTATTCAAAAAAATAAAATATAAGTTTTACTTTCAATAAATCAAATTATTTATGGATACTTGTCATTATTTATGACCAAGAGCACTAATTTGTTTACATTACCGTGCTTAAAATTTTCCTTAAAAAGAGGAAAACCACATACATAATGTAGGTATGATAATGCATAAATAGAATTAAAATTATTCCCTAGAAAAATACATTAACATTGAACACGGTGTGAAACTACTTTTACCCTTAAATAGTGGGGTAAAAATAGTTTTTCATTGAATTTCTATAACTTCACTATTGTTGTTATTTTGATTAAAGGAAAAAAATTGAAAAATGTGTGCAGTAAATGACGTCTAAACTAGTATTCAATATCTAATTTTAGGGTGAATGCATGTTATGATGTACACAAAAAATTGTTATAATTTGACAGTTTTTAGTACCTATCCAAGTTTCATGCATCATGGTGGAAATTTGGAAAATAATTTTCATTAAAATTTTATAATATATGATGGTTTATGTTTCAATATAGCATTATGTTGTGAAATAAATTCACATATGAATGATACAATAGTCCAAAAAAAGATTATTTTGATTTGTAAAACCTTGTCACATTTTTCCAATTCCAACAAAAGCACTAATTTTTTTATTAATGATAGTTTTTTCCATGAAATTTTACACATACATAAAAGAAACCATAATGAATAATCTTTCCCATCAAAGTTTCCAATTATTTTAAGGTCATGGAATTTCGATGAAATGATTTTAAAATGTTCATTAGTACATTATAGTATGATAATGTCGATGATTATTATTTTTTAGGTTTTAAAAAAAAAA
This sequence comes from Sphagnum contortum, assembly GCA_963920785.1. NCBI lineage: Eukaryota > Viridiplantae > Streptophyta > Sphagnopsida > Sphagnales > Sphagnaceae > Sphagnum > Sphagnum contortum. Next base: position 374,082 of record OY987290.1, on the reverse strand, counting down.
TCATTGAGGATTTACTTGGGTTAAGTGTGTTTTTAATTATTTAACAAAAGTAAGATGAAGTTTTGAATTTTTAAAAAATGGAATTTTTTTGTCAAATAAGGGTTTTTTATAACTTTTATTAAATTATTGGTGTAAATTTATACAAATGTACAATTATGTTTCAATTTCATATTCATTATTATTGTCACTTCTTTTAATTTTGAAACCCAGATCATTCGTATGTGATTTTTTAAATATTTCAAAGTAAGTGAAATATTACGTTGTTATGTTTAATATTATACATGTAGTTCCAAATTTCCTTCAAATTGTGTACACCATAATGTGGATTCACTCTTCAATAATAATTTTTTTTTTGGTAAACAACAACATTTGTATTTCCAAAAAGGTTTGAACGTGAAAAAAAGGCCCAAAGGCAAGGTGATTTCACTAATACCATCAATATGTAAAAACATTATAATTATAATGGATTATTTTATGCTTGCACTTAAAATGATGTCATATTAAACAAATAAAATTATTTTATTTAAATATTTTGGAACTATATTATAAATGTGAATTGATTTCAATTTTCTTATCATATATACTTTATTATTTACACTTATGTTCAAATGTTTATTGAATGCATTCGATAGAATTATAAAACATATGATGATTTTGAAGGCTATCAAATTCATCTTTTGGTGTTGTAGGGGAAATGATTTTTTTGGTCAATTTCATTAATTATTTTATTCATTAGCTTTGGAATTTGTAAACCCATGTGTTGGTCACATGTGCAAGAAATAATCATGCAAAAAATTCAAGTTGTCCATAAGGTTTATTTAAGCATTTTCTTCATTTCTATTTTTCAATCAGAATATTGATGCACAACAAGTTATGCTTGTGGAAAATCACCACCACCACATCAATATTCTTAATTTGGATTATTCATTCTTTCTTTAAAATGTTTTGAATGTAAATTCCTTTGTTTCTAGCTAAGATAATAACAATTCATGTTTTTTTTTTATAATGGAAAAAATCCTAGATTATTATTTGTGTTCCAATGATACCCTAATCATGAATGAACCCAATAAAGAAGGTCTCTACAAGTGCCAAAGCCCGGACTTGCACTAAAAAGTGCACAACGCTTGGTTGAATTCTTGAATTTTTGACACAATGGGCTAACATAATTAAATTTTTTTGAAAAAACACATTTTTCCATTTATGTCAAAGTCATTCATGCATTATGTGGTATCTCCTTTCATATTATTTCTTAATAAGTTGTGATAAACACAACCCAAAAATAATAATAAAATTTATTATGTATCTTTCAATGTGTTGAAACATAACATCGTGCATTTGTAAACAAAAATATATCATTTGTAACTAATTGACAATATCACATACCAAACAAAATTATTGCATAATCTTGCATGAAATTAAAAATGAAAATGTTTAATCATGCACTTACATGAGATGCAACAAATTAATGATGAGTGTTAAAATGTTAATTAATCAATAATTTGCCATCATTTATACTTGGTTTCATTTGGTTGATTATAAATTTAACATAAAAAATAAACTTGTTATTACAAATTAAATTCCTCATGTCCACACTTGGTAATGGTGGTAAATTACCAAGCCAAATTATTATGTTCACTAAAAGAAATCAGCCAAAATCTAACCACTCCATTTACGACTACATGCGATTTGTAGTCGTTTGCATCTAGATTTGGGCATATTTGCAACTACAAGACCAAATTTCAATTATTTTGGTCATTCTCACAACTATGGTGCAACTATTCTAAAAAATTCATCCTATTGGTTGGATCAATTTTACATTTATTTTCATCCATTAACAAGTTGATAGGTCCCATTACTCGCAATAGTCACCAAATTAGTTGCATCCTAAAAGTATTTTACAATGACATAGGGGTGTATTTTAATGTGTGTACTAAAATTATATATATATATATATATATATATATAATATACATACATATGTATATTATTCATATAATGAATATCAAAACAAATGTTTGAACTTTCAACTTTTTGTTCAAATTTGAAAATTGTTATTTCAATTGTTTAAAACATAAGTTACTTAAATTTCAAATTTTTGATTTGAATATGATATTTTCAATTTAAATTCAAAAAGGCTTATTTGATCTAAAATTTGATATTTTCATTTTAAAATAATATTTTTGAGTCAAAATTTTATTATTTGAATTCAAAATTCTATTAATTGATTATAAAAATGGACATTTTAATTTTGAATATTTTTATATTAATATGAAAATTTATATTTCAACTCTGAAAAAATTTCATTCAAATTTTAAATAATAATTTGATTTGAACCTGAAACTTCAATTCCAAATTATTAATTTGAATTCTCAAAATTAAATACTTGTAGTTTGAAAATTGACATTTCAATTCTGGAAATTTCTATTTAAATTCAAAAAACTTATTTGATCTAAAAATTAATATTTTAATTTTAAATTATTATTTTTGAATCTAAAAATTAGTATTTCAATTCAAATAAAAATTATTCATTGAATCTAAAAATCGACATTTTGATTATAAATATTTTTATTTGAACTTGAAATTTGATATTTGAATTCTGAAGTTTAAAATTTAAATTTTAAGAAATTATTTGACATGAAAGTTGAAATTTGAATTCCAAATTATTATTTTGGATTCTCGAAATTAATATTTCAATTCAGAAAATTATTGATTGAAATTTAAGGGTTTTTTCTACTAGTGTTATCCATAATAAATCATTTTTAATAAATAATTATAAATGATTATGTTTATTAAATCTTAGTTACACTAAATAATTATTGTTATAAAGTTGGTAAACCCATTTTGCAAGCAAAATGATCAGGAGAAAAATTTTATCACTTTTGAAACCTTCCCAAGAAAATTCCTTTTGATTGGCCACATTTGCTGACAGGCACCAATTATTTTATATAAGTAAAACATAATGACTTTCATCACTTATAATTACTTCAAAAATTATAAAATTGGGTTTTTCAATTAATCAATGTTTTTTCATCATATTCATATTGGTCCTTATGTTTGCACTTTCACATCACATGGGGACATGTAGGATGAATTTTCCATTGGCTTCTTATTTGTATCATATTGCCAACTTCATCTCATATGGGGGAATGCACGAAATTTTTTCCCATTAGATTAATTTTTTGCCCTTTCATATTTCAACTTTCGCATCCCATGAGAAAATGCATGAAGAATTTTTCATTATTTTGTATTTGTCATTTTGTGAAGTCAATTTTCACATCAAATGGGGAAGTGCATTGGGAATTTGCTTTTGGCTTCTTATTTGCATGTTCATACTATCAACTATGATTAGGATGAATGTTTTATCACTTTTGAAGCCTTCCCCAAATAATTCCTTTTGATTGGCCACATTTGCGATATACTACAAAAATTTGCAAATTCACCCTTTTTCACCCTGTTTTTGGGCCCCCTTTCACCCCCTAATCTCTCTTTCAACAATATCCGTAAAGTAAAGAAATTTTTATTAAGTCTGAATATGAAATGTTGAGCCTTGGTACGAAATGCAAAATTTCAACATAGTAGCTCTATAGGTAGGAAAAATGAAAATATAGAAGTGGAAACATCGAGGATAAAAGAAGTTAAGGGTGAAACTCAGAAAACTATCAAAATTGATGGCTTTCAGAGGTGACCCCCCCCCACTCTTGAATGTTAATGTGCTTTTTGGCAGGTTTTTTTTGAGTCTCACCCTATTTATGACCAAACTCAGGATACTGGTGTTGTCTTTTCCTGATTTTGCAAATATTTCCACTATGCGTAAATATATTGGATTCAAAATGTCAAGATAATTTGGCTAGGGGCTTTCAAGGGACGAGGGGGCTTCAGCCAATCACGAATTACATAATCAAGAAGTTACAGATAAACACTAATTATTTTATATAAGTAAGATGTGATTCCCTTGCAATAACATCTACAATTGCAACATTTCTCTCCAACCCAATTCCCCCATATTTATTTTGTTGTGTTGCTGAATCACAAAATGTTCCAAACCTTCTTCTTCAAATTCTACTTTTGGGATTGATTACATAAAATCTCTCTCCAACCCAATTCCACCTGACTTTTGTTTCTATGTTCTTGAATCACAAAATGTTCCAAATCATCATCATCATCATCATCATCATCATCATCTTCTTCTTCTTCTTCTTCTTCTTTAAATTCTGGTTTTGGGCATGACTACTAAAAATATCTCTCCAACCAAATTCCTCCACCCATTTGTTTATGTGTTTTTGAATCACAAAATGCTCCATTCTTCAAAAGTTTTTATTTTGTGGACCACATATTAAGCAATGGTGAAGGTGTTCTGAGTCATTCGCATTCATCACTTTCAAAAGTTCTGGTCTGTTTTGGGGGGTGGGGCAGGGGTGAGCTTTCAACTTTCCAATTCTATTCTTCACCCCCACCCCACCCGCCTCCCAATCGAGCTTGTTTCGCTTGTTTTCTTACTCATAATAATGTAGTGCATGAATTGGCAAATGAGCCCTCCCACTAAAGGTTGGCATAGACACTATTAATTTAGTGGGTTACTCATGACTGGGATGCAGGGCCCACATACTTCCACTCACAGCTCTCAAGGGATCAAAGGGTGGGCTCTAGCCAATCATGAATTATTGAATCAATCATGTGCGAAGACCAATTATTTTATATAAGTAATACATAAATTTGTATTTTATTCAAATCTATATTCTTCTATTAGAAGGAATTAATTAATGTAATATGATTAATGTGACATTACTTTAAAATCATTGCAATTACTTCATATAAAAATTAATTAGTATGTGCATAGTTATTTTCTAATCACATTCTATAATTTATAATTTCAAACCTGAATTAAAATTTTGGAAAATTTATAGTCTTGTTAATATAATTATTTTATTGATTTAAATTTCACGAATTATATAATATTAATATTAATATTAATATTATTTAAAAAATTGTGATTATCCATTTATAATAAAATTTTCATAATAAAATTTTACAATAGTTATGAGAATTAATTTTATGTTAAACAAATTATTGTATTTATAATTAATGAATACCAAGAGAAAAAAATTACTTGACCTATAATAATTTTTACAACAATAAATGTAATTATATAATAAGTAATGTAGTTAGTTGAATATTTTTTTTTAAAAATCGCATAAAATTTTACTTTATAATAACAATTTTTAATTCATTACTTATAAATTTAACATTAATATTTAAAATATTTAATTTAAAAATAAAATTCATTAAATTATTTTATATTAATTATATTATATATAATTTGATCAGATTTTAAAAAGTAATCAAATATTTTGAAATATTTTATTTGTTTAATGATTCTTGAGTTATGTATTAATAATTTGTGAATAACTAGACAGCTAATTTGTCAAATATTGACAAGTTATATGTTTATTTAAGTAATTGATAATGAATATTGAATATTTGTAATGTATAATTTAGATATATGTAAATTGAATCATTATTAATTAAATGATTATTTAATTATCTAGTACTTGAATTGTTTAGAAATCTAAAAACTAAAACATGAAAAAAAAATTGGAATTATAACTTAATTTGTGAGGAAGTTGCAACTTCAAAACTTATTCCATATTGTTTATTTTTCATTCCTATTTTGAACATTATATAAATAAGGGGGTGTGGTTACTCAATTTCACATTAAAAAATTTGTGCACATGAAATGAGCTAATCAAAAGGCTCAATTGAAAACAAAAAAACAAATTATGCACATTTATAAAGTATTTACCTTTTCGACCTATTTATCTACCAAGTTAGATAGGTACCTAATTTGACCTACTCACTTAGGTCGACTTATGTTCCTACCTTCCTAAGTGCTTATCTATATGAATATGTATTTAACTTAGGAAAATAAAACCTACCTATTTTTGTTTTTACCTTACTAAGTAGGTTGGTATGTAGCCTAAGTTTGTAGGCACCTATTTATGTACCTACCTAGGTAGCTACCAACATTTTTAATGCCACATGGCATATTTACATTGGGCCATGTGTCATAATATAAAATCGTCCAAGTATTTGAATTGAATGTCCTAGATTATTTCAAAATAATAATAAAAATAAAAATTTAAATAATCAAATATTAAAACACGTGGTAACACATTGTTTACCTTCAATTGTGACCAAAATAGTTTTAGTCACATGTGACAATACCTATACAATGGAATCAAAGGATGAAATGTATTTGTTGACTTTTTCTTTCATACGATACCCTTTGTCATTTGTGACTAATCTATCGCATGCGATCTATTTTAGGTGATTAAATGGATTTATTACAAATATTAGTCGAAAATACATGTTTTTCTTCTAGATGTCAAAATTTGTCTTGGGAGATGAGAGATCCAAAGGAAGGTTGGTATTTGGTGGTAAATACTTATTAATGGCAAGCTAAGTCAAATGGTGATGATGTTTAGAAAGTTTATTTTAAATGATGATTTTTAAAGAATGTTTTAAAAACTTTGAACCAAAGTCCTGTGATTTTGAATTTTTTCAAAAAAAAAAGTTGTCATTAAAAAAAATCGAATAAATAATTATTTAATCTTAATTATATATTTTAACAAAAAAATATAAAGTAATATTCAGTTCGTGAGAATTGGCAAAGGATAACAAGTTGTTATTAAATTTCCAAAAATCAGCATTGTGACAATTTTATTTTTATTTTAAAATGTTGATGCCCTTGCTGAACATATAAATTTAAAATTGTTTTTGTGGGGAAAATGGACCCTTTTGTAAATTACTTTGTGAAAACCGAAGTTGACGGGTATCATAAAATTTGTGATACCTGCCCAACATTGGTTGAAACTAGTTGAAGTGTATTAACCAATATTGTTTATTTGGACATATTAGTTAAAGGACTTTTATATTTTGATTCCCATCAATCTTAATGAATAAAAAATTATCAAATATTATAAAACATAATGGCTTGAACCATTGTGTGTTGAATCATCAATATCATCCATTTTGTGTCCATGAAATCTAGGATTAGTAATATAAAATAAAGGTGACATTGTTAAATAATACAATGGTACACTTTAACAAATTTTGACTAACAATTTAACAATTGCATTTTATACATATGTACCCTTTTATAAAATCAAGTCCATAATCTAACCTTTCATATGGTTAATGCATGATCATTGAATCTTTTATTATTATTGTTAATTAATGACCTACAAATGCCAACTTTAAAAGAGCAAAAAGAAATAAACCTTGTAGGAAAACTACTCAATAGTAAAAAGAGGAACAAAAATATTTTAGTAAAAAAGCTATTAATTAGTAAAAAGTTCAAAGAGCCCAATACCCATGGCAAATGTGAATGCAAAAACATTCTTCAATAGTAACCATCAGTTAATATTGGTGTTTAGGCCCTTGCCACACATGGCGATAGTGCCAATGGTTTTTTCAGTGTTTAACATGATAAATTATTACAATAGTTTAGACATGTGTTGCTACTTAACATTAAATATGAGGTGGCATGTGACATGGCATGAATGTTAACAAGAAATGTTAATAAACATTAAATCTAAAAAAATGAAGATTTGAAGTTTATTTTTTAATGTTATGTAAAGTTCAAAATCAAAGTGAATATTTCAATGTTAAGAGATGTCACCTTCTTTCCTTATTCCTCCCCCTTTTTTCTTTCTAGCTTTTTATCGCTAGTACCATGGCTTCTTTTTCTACTGCAAGCTCACATTGCCATTGTGCACACATACACAAACAAATGCGTCATTGTTATTCTTCCTACAAGTTTTATTGGAGCACCATTTACATGAATTTTATTTATAATGGTGCAACAACATGTGTGCACACAAGTGCAAATGAATGCATGCATTATAAAGAGTCAAAAAACTTTATGTTCTACATTCACCTATAGAGCTTTAGTTTATAGTTTCAATTTATGTGAACCAAAGTGTTGCCCATTGACAATGAACATTGGATCTTCAAGAATCTCCAATGAACATCGTTAACTATTATGAATCCCCATGACAATTTGATGAAACAATAGAATGCCCTTTAACAAACAACACCAACATCAAATGCAATAACTAACAATGCGAATGACACTCCAAGTAATTTGAGTTTTTACATGCATACTTGAATTTCTTTGCAAACATACTTAAACCCAAAACAAAAAAACACAATTCAAGGTTGTGTGGCTTGTGCGGCTATGATGATGACAAAATGAACGATAAGAATTTCTTTGTCCATTGTGCTAAATTCAACCCTATAGACAAATAGATAGAACCACCAACATTGTAGTGACATCTACTACAACAAATTTTCATTGGTGTTTTGTTGTATATGCCTTGTGGCATTCATTTCATCAATGTTAATGCAATGATTGTTGTTATAAACAAATAGTTGTACGAGGTAAAATGGTTTTGTTTAGAAGAAGCAATAATGATAAAATTGCATGGAAACCTAAAAGCCATTAGGCTAGGATTCTAGTAGTTTCAAATAATTACTTTCAAGCTTGATTATCAATGAAATATTTTTTTGGATTAAAATTGATTTGCACTTTGTTGATGAGGTTTAAATGTTTGTGGTTGATTTTTTTATAAAAACATTATACAAATAATTTTTGAAAATTTTTCAGAGAAAAAAAAAACAAATCCCCTTGCCATGAAAACAAACAATATAACATATTTTGCCTTGCCATTGTTTCACTTTCAACATTATTCAAGCAAAACTTTGTACATGGCCTACAACGTGGACTTGTACAACCTACACAACAACAATTTCATAACAACAACAAAGCTTCAAAAAATTACAACACAAAAAGTAGGAAGAAGTTGATGTGTCATAGTTCTTTTATGTTTGAATGCATTTCCAAAATTTAACAATGAAATTATGATGGTACTTGCAAGTTGATGCTTGGTGTGGATTCAACATCAAAACTTTGTTAAACTTTAAGATGATGATATCAATTTCACGATGATGTGTACAAAACATGAAAAAAAAAGAGGTTATTGTTGGTGCAATGTTAAAGACTTTGCCTTCAACAACAAATGTGACATGAGCTTTAGTAACCTACAACTAACAATTAGTGACATATCAATTAATGATAAACATGTAGCAATGATTAGGTCCTAGTTAATAACATTGGTTAAAAAATTGTTGATAAGAAATTATCAATTAATAACATTGGCTATTAAAATGTTAATAAAAAGGTATTGGTTAACAACAATGATTAGTAACTTATGAGTAAGAAGCTACATGAAGGCACAAGGGGTTTCTTGATTAGATAAGTTCATAATAAAAAGCTACCGATTAATAATATTGGTTAATAAGTTGTTAGTAGGAATCTATTATAACATTGGTTAATAAGCTGATAAGAAATTGTTGGTTAGAACTTAATTGTATTGGATATTGAGTTAGTAAGAAACTATTAGCAAGCACATGGGGTTTGTTGGTTAGTAAGTTGTTAATAAGAAATTACTAGTTAAAAGTACTAATTAAAAAAGCTCTTATTAAAAAGTTGCTAGTTAATAATAATATCATAGTACCTTTATGATTTTGGCATAAATTAAATTTTTTATTTGAATTTTGAATTTTTGAAAAAAAATCATTATTTGTGCCAAAATTTTAATAAATTTAAAAGTTCAATTGTCAAGATTTGAATTGAAGACCTTCGACTTGAAATTTAAGGAGTCTAGACACACTAGACTGCTCCATAACATTGGAAAAAATCTGTTTATTATTTTCTATAATCATTACCTACCAAAAAAAATTTGAGATTAAAAAAAAAAGTTGCCAAAGTTAAGATTTCAAATTTAAATAATTATTCAACAATTTGTTGCCAAAATGGTAAAGGTACTACAATACTTGATAAGTTCCAAAAAGCTGCTAGTGAATAATATTGGATAGTAAGTTGCCAGTTAATAGTACTAATTAATAAATTGTTAGTAAGAAGCTATTGGTTAGTAGTATTGGTCAGGAAGTTCGTGATCAAATGGTACTAGTTACTAAGTTGGTGGTTAACAGTACTGGTTAATGAGTTGTTAGTAAGAAGCTGCTAGTTAATAATACCGGTTAATAAGTTGTTAGTAAGAGGCTGTTGGTTAAAACTAATGGTTAGTAAGTTGTTAGTAAGAAGGTGGCAAGAGGGTGTGTGCGGGCGCGAGAGGGAGCGACAGAAGAGAAGAGATGACGAAGTGCGCTTGTTGCCGTGTCGCGCGCTCCGTGTTTGCGTGCGATTTGGAATGAGTGATGCTGCTCCTTCCTTGATTTCTGTTCACTTTTGTGACTATTTCTCCGCTTGTTACATCTCTCTCTAGATATTACACTTTCTTCTCGGTCCAGGAATAATCGGTTTGAGTTTGTGTCCAGTATTTCTTCTCCATTTTTGAACCTGAGAACGGCAGTACTATATCGCATTTGCTTCCTCTCTTCCTGCCATCCTGCCCGCCTGCTTGCCTGCTGGGGTTTGTGTTGTGCGGCGATATCGACGGACTCTTTGCCTTCTTGCGTCAAGAAGTAAGTAAGTAAGAAAGAAAGTCTGTTTTATTGCACACTTTCTTGCCTCCTTCGTTCGAGTGCGACCTGGAATTGCGATCGTCATTTTTCAAGCAGGACAAGTTTCATGTGTTTGTTGCCGTGCTGCTTGAGTAGGAATTGGAGCTGCATCTGTTGCAGAAAGGGGGAAAAAAATGGTTGCGGATGATAGCAGTCGTCCAAGGTACAAGTCGCTAGTAGTCGTTGGGGCTTGAAGTCGTTTCAAGGATTTGAGTGATGTTGTTCTTATGAACTGCCGCTTCCTCGCGTATTCGTGTGGACTTTTCTGGGTGCATCTGAGCTGGTACAAGGAGGTGATACCTTTCTGAGAAGTGATCATGCACTGGCGCTGTTTTTGGTGCTCAAACCCTAAAAACGGATTACCTATCTCGTTGCCACTACTGGAGGACGTGAAGGTGGAATATCGTGCTGTGTTGGAAAATAGAGCCAGTGAACAGTTTTGTTTATGAGGAACAGGCTATAGCGCCAAGTTGTAAATCAATTCCGCAGCTATGCATTTTGCAAAGCTCGATGATTCTCCAATGTTCCGGAAGCAGGTAACTATTGCTTCTCTCCTCAAGCTTGTCCTCCTCGTTCCTCCAGGGTTGCAGTGCTTGCAACAACTATTTCCTGCACTTACCCCTGGATGATAGTTGGATATATGTGCTGAAGCCAGTAATGTTAGAATGGACTGTCAGGGCTATGGTGAAACAGTATGTTCTCACAGGCTGCACAATCTGTGTTCCTCTCAATGCATCAATAATGGGAGGACAAAAGCCTCAATTCTCGCCTGTTCTTGCAGCTTGAGGAATGCTTTCATGGATTTGAGTTTGTCACAAGTATTGGTAATCTGTAATTTGGATTGCATTTGCACAGTGGTAAGCATGTTGTCATGTGAAAGTGTGGCGTCAGTGCATTTTGTTGTTGAGACATTTTCATTAACGGTTCTAAACTTCACACATTGGTTCACAGCTTCAAGCTCTCGAGGAAGGTGCAGAGGCATTGAGGGAGCGATGTCAACGATTTTACAAAGGCTGCCGCAAATATACGTAATATTTGCAACCCATTTTCTGGCTTGCATTGTCAACAGGATGACATTGTTTAGGCTCTGGATCACTTACTGGTTACCAGGGTCTTACTCTCAGCATGAGCTCCATGCATGTTGTGGGATTTTTGTTTGTTCATGCAAGTTCTTGACATGCTCCTGGCTTTGAGTAAATAACATGGTGTTGATGGAGCTGCAGGGAGGGGCTTGGTGAGGCATATGATGGGGATATTGCCTTTGCAAGTGCTTTGGAGACCTTTGGAGGAGGCCATGATGATCCAATTAGCGTTGCAGTTGGAGGTTTTTCCTTTGCTGCCCCATCTCTGATTATCTTACATCCTGTGGTTGCACATGCTAATCCCTGGACATCCCTTCTGAACACAACTTGTGACTGTATAGGCCCTGTGATGACAAAGTTCACAATTGCACTGAGGGAGATAGGAACTTACAAGGAGGTTCTACGTTCACAGGTAGTCACTGCATCTTTGCTCCCCTGATTGTGTACCTAATGCATTTAGTGGGTCCTTGATGCATTATCTGTTCTCAGTGGCCCCACAGTAGTTATCACTGATATTTCCAAGGGGTGATGCAGGTTGAGCACATGCTAAATGACCGTCTGACACAGTTTGTGAGCATCGATCTTCAAGATGTCAAGGTGTGTGCCCCTTCTTTCCCAGGAGGAACTATGTGAAATTTCTCCATCCTGTGCCAATCAGAGCCACTGACATAGGTGTGCTGGGACTTAGCAGTGTCTTTGCATTAGTTACTACTCACTCTGAGCTTTGGTAGACTCTAGAACAGGGCTTACATGTAATGACCTGATTTCTCTTTTTGGGGGTTGACTGATTGCAGAATGTCAAGGTTGGTGAGGAGCTTTCAACTAAGGATATGTCTGGCCTGATGATTGCCATTTCATAGCTGTAGTCATGGTGTCCATTGGGCTTTTGTTCTTGGTGCTGCAAGGAATGGAACAATCCAATCCTCACAGCTACCTGTTGGTTGGCCTTGTTTTGCTGAGTCCCAGAGTTGCTTACAAGAGTGATCCCACTCATCTTTATGGAGGAGAGCTGTAGCAGTCTCCCAGTTTAGTACCTGCAGATAGATCCAATTATGGTCATCCCTGACAAAGAATGGCTTTTGACTGTGGCTCAGCTTGTGGTTCAACTTGTCTTTTACCTGTAAGGACATTGACTTAGTTGGAGCTTATATGAGTGCATGTCATGGATTTCTGTGAGTGGCCTGTCTGTACTATTTGGTTTGAGATGAAGGAATTCTAGTGTAGGACTGTCCTTCAACAGTTTGAATGTGTTTGTACTCATCATGAATGTTGTCATTTGTGCAGGAAGTTCGGAAGCGGTTTGATAAGGCCAGCTTGCATTATGATCAAGTAAGCTGGATAGGAGTGTACCTGTAATTAAGAGTGTATCCATATCATGCACTTATCTGTTTTGAAAATTTGGGTATGTAGACTACTCATTACATTGTCCCCTACTCAATGTAGGGAGCTGATGAAGTAGTGGGAATGTTGTTATAGAAACGTCACTATCATATATTTTACTGTTGATGGTCACGGAACAATTGAGAGACTCTCACTTCCCTTCATACTGTTAGTCTTACAGCTGATTTTGAACTACTTTTTCCCTTCTGTATCTTTCTTCTTCACTGTTCATTATCTGGATTTTTTCCATTTTTTGACTTAAAGTGATAGTTTTTGCTGGGTTTGGGTTACTTTTAGTTGTAAGTATATAGATTTCTCAATACTCATGAGAGTTATATATTTTCAATTTTGGGTATACCTTGTCATCAGTAATTTATCAGTACTTATCAGGCTGTTTGATTCAAGCTCTCTGTAGCCACTGTCCCATGTCCTCCAGAAAACAGGGCTTTAACATTCATCTGAAGCAGCAGTCAATCTGAGTTTTGCTCTGGGTGTGCTGTTCAGGTCTGTATGCTATCTGATGCTTGCTACAGAATGGGTGAAGCAGGACAGGTAGTAATAACATAATTTAACACAGGAAGAAATGACTCGATGACTTGACTTGCAGGTGCGAGAGAAATTTTTGTCACTGAAGAAAGATGCAAAGGTTGAGGTGGTTGCAGAGGCTGAGGAGGTATTATTGGGTTCTTTTCACCTTTCTTCTAGAGTGCCATCAAATTTTAAGCTCAATTTTGTGTCTTTAATTATCTTGGGTTTTGTTTGTCTTTGATTTTGACATGAATTGTGAGCGTGAAGTTGTGTTTGTGTAAGTTCTGATCAATGTGGAAATTAGGTCAAGTTGGTGATAATTGATGATTGTAAAATACAGGTCACTTTTGTTTACTTTTGGTGACGTGAGTTTGACCCATTGCATTGTTTCTCTTCATTACAACAGGATCTGCGGAATGCAAAGTCCCAGTTTGAACAAGCTCGGTTCAACCTGGTAGGTTTCCCTTGGATCCAGCTGTCATTCCACCCTAAGATTATTCATTTCTAAACCTTCAAATGTAAAGGGAGCTCAACAGGAAGCCAGATGATTAATGTCTGAACCTAGTCAATGGACAAGTTTGAGTTCTATTTTGAATCCTGTTGGAGATTTATGCCCCTGGCACGTGGTTAGAGTTCTATGTATTTGATCTAGAGTTTGGGATCTACTATTTGACTTATTGTTGTTGATGATGACAAGCTTGTGGTTGATGAACTCTTGCAGATGACAGCTCTTTCTAACATAGAAGCAAAGAAAAAATTTGAATTCTTAGAAGCTGTGAGTGGATCAATGGATGCTCACCTGCGTTACTTCAAACAGGCAAGTTTTCCTGATGGCATTTGATTTTTCTAATGTTGATATAGTCTTTTAATACCTGGCTAACAGCAAGATGATATTGCAGGGCTATGAGTTGCTGCATCAGATGGAACCATACATACATCAGGTAAATTATAGACACGGTTCTTCATTCTCTTTCTTGAAGCTGTGTTTTTCTGTGTTTTGTTGGAGATTCTGGTACCCATACACAATCATGTGTTGTTAAGCTCAGTCTTAGTGGCTTTGCAGAGTAGTATAGTAGACATATGATGGTTCAGGAGAAACCTGGTGGAACATAAACTCATGCTTGCACATTCAGCAACAACTAGACCTTTTGTACACTTGTACAATTCATGTTAGTTTATACTGTTCATTACTGATATTGTAGTTCTTATCGTGTGAAATCTGTGAATATCATGGATGATGGGATGGGACAGGTGCTGACTTATGCCCAACAATCACGAGAAAGAGCCAATTATGAGCAAGCAGCACTTGCAGATCGGATGCAGGAATATCGCCGACAGATGGAGCGAGAAAATCAACGTTCATTTAGTGATGTGGACAGCTTGGCAAGTGGGGATGGAATTCAGGCTGTTGGCCGCAGTTCCCACAAATTGATAGAGGCTGTCATGCAATCTACACCAAGAGGGAAGGTGGGTTCTCACTACTTTCAAATGAATTGCTGATTTTCATTTGAAAACTTGCTCAAAGAAAATATTTTCTCACAGATTATCAATTATAATGTACTGTGGGGACTATTTGTTCTGTGCAGATACAAACAATAAAGCAGGGTTACTTACTGAAACGTTCATCAAACTTGCGAGGTGATTGGAAACGTAGGTTTTTTGTGCTGGATAGCCGAGGAATGTTGTACTACTACCGGAAACAATGGGGCAAACCCACGGTAAGTTTTATTGCTTTGAGGACATCTTTGATTTAGGTCTTCATTCTCCTAAAGTGGATGGGGAGGGTTACAGCAGTCATTGTCATGTCTGGTGGCTGGTACTTATATCCTTTTATATAGGTTGAGTAGCCTTCCATCAGCTCGAATATTACAATTTGTAGTATGAAGAAATGCTCAGCATTTTTTTTCTAAGCAGGTAGCCTTGATAAGAGAGTTGCTGTTGGTAATATTTCTATGCACAGATTTTGTTCCTTGTACTTGTTGTCCCGGTTGGATGCACCTGTCAATATATTTAGACAAGATTTAAGATATAAGCTTTAGTATGTACTTGTGAGCCTTGTTGAGATAGATCACATCAAGCTAGGAATCTGAAATGATAATCAACTTTAGTTGATGCTTAATTTCAGAGGAATCAGAAAGTTGGCACTGCATAATCAATCTCTGGCTTGGGTTGGTTGGTTGGGCTGGGCATAGGATGACAAAACTATAGCTCATCACACTGTCAATTTGCTGACTTCCACCATCAAGATTGATGCAGAGCAATCAGATCTTCGTTTCTGCTTTCGCATCATATCTCCTTCCAAGACATACACTCTTCAGGTACTTACTTTGGTGGTCATGTGGATGTCTCTCTAGCATGTCTTATTCACACTATCCCAAGAACCTCCCTGTTGAGTGGGGTATTCAACTATGATAATTTATGGTGTTGCAGCTCTAATTGAAGTGCTAAAAAATGGGCAGGCAGAGAATGTGATTGACAGAATGGACTGGATGGACAAGATTACTGGAGTTATTGCATCCCTCCTTAGCAACCAAGTTCCCGACCAGGTTT
This sequence comes from Sphagnum contortum, assembly GCA_963920785.1. Lineage (NCBI taxonomy): Eukaryota > Viridiplantae > Streptophyta > Sphagnopsida > Sphagnales > Sphagnaceae > Sphagnum > Sphagnum contortum. The sequence goes on along the minus strand of OY987290.1, from coordinate 357,958 downwards.
GTTTTTCATTCATGTAAGATGCAATCTGAATAAGTTTCTGTTTCTTTGTCACCTTCCATGTTATCTGGAGGTTGCCAGGAGTTGAATGGGCCAGCTATGTCTATCTTTGCACCATGTGCAACCTAGCTAGGGTCGATACAACAGTCCCATATGAACTCTGTAGTTAAGCACCCTATGTCTAAAATGTCTTGGAAAGAGTGGCTTCCCATGATAACACCACCTAAAGACTCATATATCCTACATCTGGAAGGAGGCAGTACCTGCAGTGTAGGGTAGAGGCTCTTAGTCAAGCTGCTCTGGCTAGTGTTAAATAAAAAATGATAAAAAAGTGTTTGCACCTTGCCAAGTCTTGTGTTCTTTTCACCAATACTGCACTGCTGTGAATCCAGCAGATTAGTTACAATCTGTGCTCAGTATGTTATCATGTCCAACCATTATGTTGCAGTTCTAGAAGAGCTCTTTTTCTATATCATTTCTCACTTGGAATAGAGCTCATCTTTGATTGACGCTGTATTCATCAACATTGTCTCAATTGATTGGCAGAGATCATACCGAAGTCCCATGAGCGGAAGCCATCAGAGGACACCCAGTGAGAGCAGCACGTTAAGTGCAACTTCTACAGACATTGATGCTGTAGATGACACAGCAATGTCAAAGGGTCACTCTAGCAGCTCCCACAGGGACCATGCACCTTGGCGTAGCCTGAAAGCTCAAATGGCTCTTGAACCACAAGAGAAGCCTTTGGATATCCTGCAACGGGTGCCTGGGAATGACTTTTGTGCTGATTGTGGTGCTGCGGAACCAGATTGGGCATCCTTGAATTTGGGTATCTTGCTCTGCATTGAGTGCTCAGGAGTGCACAGAAATCTTGGTGTTCAAATCTCCAAGGTAAGGAAATTAATGAATCTTATGTTTCACCTAATAACCCTTTATTGTGTTCTACACTGGGAGTTATGCTTGGGCTAGCATGCTGTTCATAAGGACAGAGGTTAATATGTCAGGTGACATACATGTCCACAGGTGAACCTTCTTTCACTTCTTTTTCCCAGGATTTTCATACTAGATTTGTACCTGGATTGAACTCAAAGAGAGCAGGTGATTTGATCATACAGCCACTGTCCACTTTGGAGCAAGCATTACCTTTTTTTGGAGTTTGAAAAATCCTTAAGGTTAACTACCCAGGTGCCACTTACTATAGGTAAGAATCATGACTGGTCTGTTTATGATGACATTGCCTGGTGGGCAGGTGCGATCATTGACACTGGATGTAAGGGTGTGGGAGCCATCTGTAATTGGCTATTTCCAATCAGTTGGAAATGCATTTGCTAACTCAATTTGGGAGGAGGGCCTCTCAATAGAGGGCAGTACAAGACATGTATCTTCAGGACAATCAGCTGAGAGGTGCTTGTAAAACCTTATACCTTATTTGTTATGCTTCTTATTTCTCTCCGCCTATCCTTGTGTAATGATTTTTGGTTATGCTGATTTGGTTCCAGGGGTGCCAGCAATGATAGGGGTCATCCTGCTCCAGATATCCCCATAGTGAAACCAGATGCCATGGATCCACTGCCTGTGAAGGAGAAGTTCATTCAGGCAAAGGTGTGTACCAGAAAAAAAATTCATTTGCTTGTTTATCTGTTGCTTGCTTTGTTCTTGAATCCCTTGGATTTCAAATGAGAAATAGAGTGGATGAGAAGATATCCTCGGAATTTGAAGTTGAGTGAGCTCTAATGGTTAGAAGACTTGCTGATCATATTTGTTAGTGTGCAAACCAGTGAAGCTGGCTTTTGATTCCTACTAGCTGTCTTATGTTTGGAATGCATCAAGATAGTTGATGCAGATATTGATCTCTGGGTTCTTCAGAAATCTCTATAGCCACTGCCAGAGGCATTCAGGCTCCTTTTAGTACTACTAATAGTAAGATGAACTAGAGCGCATTGTGTCCTCAAAAATTTGTGCTTCCTTCTGTGCTACTAATATCACAATGAAGCAGAGCCCACTTTGTCCTCGAAAGGTGATGCTCTTAAAGTTCTGTGTCTTGTTTCTGTCTTTTCTTTGTTATTTGGTTCTTTGTCTTCTTGTTCTGTTCTTCTTTTGTCTTGGTTTCCTTAGTTATGTTCTTTTCAATTTTGTTGAGCTAGCCAGTATCTTGACCAAGTCTTTCTGATACTGCTTGGTCCTGTGATGAGAACTCAGCATGTCGGGTAATGATTGAAATCAACCATTACTAGGAGCTGATGAAGGTTGTGTGGCTGTCGCTTTTGTTCTGACCACTTGTCAGCTTTGGTTTTTGTTCTTTTTGTGCTGTTTTCTTTGGTTGGGTCTCATCTTCTTCCTGTTTGCTGATATGTCGTCAAATCTGAAATCTTAATATCCCTATTATTGTGTCATTTCTCAATTCTCTTCAGGTTGACTCAAGTTGTAAGTATGAGACCTTTTCAATAATTATGAATCTATCCTCTTGGTACTGATACCTGTGGGAGAAAATAGAAATTTCAAACTGGATTGAATCACATTGAATCAGTGATTGAATTTAAGCAGATTTACATGTATGTGCTATTTTTTGATTTGCTGCATTGAATATGAAACACTGACACTTGGATTGTGTCCTTTTCTGCAGTATGTTGAAAAAAGATTTGTGCAGAGGTTAAAGGTGGATTCACGGGGTCCAACTGTGTCCAGGCGGATCTGGGATGCTGTCCAGATGAACAAGCAGCAACTAGCACTCCGCTTGCTCATAACTGCTGATGCCAACCCCAACACAACATTGGAACAAGCAATGGGAGCTGGGGAATCCTCTAGATTGCCATTGGTGGCAACCATTGCAACAGCACTCTCACGGAGAAACAGTGGCTCTCAACATGGTCGAAGCAACTGGAGTGGACCACTAGTTGGGAATCACTCTGTGCAAAGTGTGGTGGAGTTACGATCAGCATCTTCAAGCCCAGGACCTAGGGCACCTACGAGCAGTCCAGCAGCCAATGAACAACCAGGGACCAGCCTCAAAGATACACGGGGATGCACACTCCTGCACGTGGCATGTCAGATCGGGGATCTGAGCCTGATTGAACTTCTGCTCCAGCATAGGGCACAAGTCAGTATCACTGATGCCCAGGGTCGAACACCTCTGCATTACTGCATTTTGAGTGGCAAAAACTTGTGTGCCAAGCTACTCTTGACAAGGTACTTGTGGAAAGTCATTCAACTTTGCATAGGATATTACTGGAACTCCCAACAATTGTTTTGAGTCGTCCTAAATCTGCATCTTCCATTTCCTGTGCTGGGGAATTCCAAGGGGTAGTTGGCATTTGACTTGTACTTATCTTGTGCATATGCACTGGGCTGTACTTTCTGTTAGTGGCCCTGGAAAAGTTGCTAGTGTCAAGCATATTGTGCAATTCCAGTGCAGAAGTCAATTCTTTCAGTGGTGCAGAAGCCCTCATATGAAGTCAGTTCCTTAAAGGATGAAGGTGACCTAGACCTCTATGTATCTCCTTGGGTGTAAGCTTGTGGCAACCCCTTTTCTTTCATCCCACCTTTGCTAAGACCTGGGTCAATGGAAGTGGTCAACTTCCTTTCAATGGAAGTGGTCAAGACAAATGTCCTCCTTGCTTTAGAGATGGCACTGTAAAATTGTGCCACATGGAAATCATCTTCAAATCACAACACTGGCTCACATCCAATTTTATTTATTTTTGGCAGAGGATCTAATCCAGTGGCAACAGACAGTTTCGGCAAGACTCCATTGGAGAGTGCAATGGAGCAAGGGGCCATCACAGATGATGAACTATTCGTCATGCTGTCTGAACCAGGTCGATAGCTCACTTCTTCTATGTAACTGTATACTGTAGTTAGCTAGGGTAGGCTGTTGTGCAAACAGTTGGTGTGGTATTTGCAGGTCAAATTGGTTGGTAATGTAGGTGATTGAGGTTCATAGAACAGGATGTGGTCTTCCTCCATTTTCTGTTTACTGTATGTGGATTAATTCTCCTCATGTCTGAGTCATGAGTTTCACTATATCCTGGAACTGTTTTCAAACTCCAGAATCTAGATGTCAGACTTATAATATAGAGGAAGACATTTAGCCCAAGATTCCAACCTGAGATGTTGAGTAAACACCAGAAATAAGGCTGAAGTACTATGAGGTGTGGGAGTGTCCACACAACATGAAGCACTGACTGATGTATCCTTCTCTTTTCCTTGGAATGTCTCCTAGCCTATGTGGCAAGAGTATACTGTTCACACTCAGGTTCACCAAATCTAGCACTCCAAGAAAGATAGCAGTTGCATGGACTAGGTTTGGAGATAATTTGTCTGTAAATTGGAGTGTTCTCCAGTTTAATTGGATATTGTCTTTTGCTTCTGCATTCCTTTATTTTTTGTTGTGAATTTTTTTATTTCTTGTATCATTTGCTGGCCTGCATTGCTACTACGGGCATCTTTAAATTTAGTTTGTCATGCTTTTTCAAGTGCTGAAGTTGTTGCTAATTGTCTTACTATGTCCTATCTGTCTTCTGATAGATTTTCAATAATCAAAATTGTGGTTTCACTTGTAGGTGCAGATGGACATATTTTGACGAGTGATATTTTGCACAGTTTTCAGTGTTTTTTGCCCTGTGAATGCTCCACAGATTCTTTTTATCTTGTGTGCTCACACAGTTACTTTTAGCTCATCATACATGTGAGGTTGGTGAAGTCCCACAGGAAAAGATTAGAGCTGCCCAGCAAGACTTGACCAAGCGCTTTTTGCTTGACCATGCTCTGCACCACCAAGACTAGTGCTGCTGCAGCTGGGGTTCCACTGGGGCATGGGCTCCATGGCCCTAGTGTGGTGGTCACAGAAAATTGTTTATGGCTGGAGCTTTCCTGGCCTTGGTTTCTTCCACCTGAACAGCAGCTACTTGGCTCCTTCAGAGTCACTGTCATATCTTCAAGAAGGGAATTTGTACACGTGTGGTGTTATTATGTCTGAAATAGATGGCAACAACAAGCTGAGTCTTTGGAAGCTCTGTGGTGGTCATTCCAGTATTATCACCTGCCATAAGACTGTCTCTTACCTGCTTTGTCTGTGCTGGTGCTGGTGCTGGTGCTGGTGCTGGTGCTAACAAGTTGTCTTTGTGATCTTGCCTGCCAGCGTCCTGCACCTGCAAGTTCTGATCATTTGGGAGGCTTGCTGCACACCCACACTGATCTGTAATACACTGATCACCTGCCTGCTGCACTAGAATTTGGGGCTCACTATAGCCATCAGCAAGAGTGCATGACATTGTAATTGCAGAGACCCCACCAGGAGTATGAGAAGCTGCCGAAGACTCTGTAAGAACTCTCATTATGTGATTCCACAACTGATGGCTGGCTGGTGCAGGAGTAAACAATCTGTGATGGGGAATTGGTGCAGCTAGAATACTGCTGCAGTTCAATTCTTGAGCTGCCAGCAACTGGGGCCTTTTCCCATAATCATGGGAAGCATGTCATCCTTAAAGCAATGTGGCTTCCAAGTGTTCACTCAACTGGCCACTTGGCTGCAAAGACTATACTGCCGGCTAGGTCAGCGAGAAGCTGGAAGATTGGCTTGTGGGTGAGGGGGGTCAATGCCCAGTCTGCACAGTTTCTTCTTCATCAGTATGCCCCAATGATTTTGCACATTGTTGTCAGTGCAAACCCAGTAACTGCACTGCTATCAGCTACTACCTGTGTGAGTCAGATCCTTCAGAAATTCACCTCCAAATTCTAAGCATTTGTGCTCTAAGTGTGCAACGTTACCAATTGACATTTGCATCATCCGAAAAGCAGCTCAGTAAGTACATCATTGCTTTCATATGTGCAGTACTAGAGGAATTCAAGTGCCTTCAGTGTTTTGAGTACTTGGGCTTAAGTCAAATTATTCATATGAGCATGCTGACAACAGAGAGAATCTTGTGGGTGCAGAGGATAACTCCCACCAAACATTGAACTTTCTGTGTGATATGAAGGATACAATTTGAAGTGTGATTGAGACTTCATTCTGTGTGCAAGGAAGAGAAACTCAGAGATATTAATCAAGTGGTGTCTTTAATTATACGTTCATGCAGAGGAGTTGCTGCCAGTTACAGGCAGATGAATATACTTCTCACAGTCGACAAATGGCAACCTTGTGCAATCTCATGATCTGACCTGACATTAAAAATCCAGCAGTTATCGCAGTATCTTCTTGACTACAGTGGAACTTTGCTTGAAGTGCTCACCAATGTCTTTCTCCGATGAGCAGGTTAGCAAAGATTGTGTTATGCAGATGTAATTCATTTGTGTTTTCTTTTCAGATGATCATGTCTACAAGTCAGTAAAACCAATGTGCCATCTCGCAGCTGACACTCCTGCCGCAGATTCCTCCTCTCCAGAGAATTCGAAGTCTAGTAAGTAATATTTCTCTCCTGATCATTCGATATCAATTTAGTATTTATTTTCCTGTAACCTGAAACAGATTTGAGGATGCAGAAATGCTTGATGATATCTAACAATACGTTCTAGTGCCAAGGCTTGATTTCCAAAATGAGCATATTGGATTATGTGTGAGGAGACTCCTGTGAGATAGGTATCTGATGAATCCATGTATTGGCGTAAAATTGATGACATAGATGAAACTTTTCATCTATGATGATATGAAGCAAAGTTTATCTGTGTGAAATGATATTTCACCAAAAATGGATGACATAGGACTGTATGGATGTTTTAAAGACAGATGATATGTGACCATAATGAATGAATTTAAAGTTTGCAATATAAACCCATGACTGAAATGAAATTGGTTAAATAGATGAAACAAAACCTGTTGGATGATTTTTGACAACCAACATGGATTAAATTGAAACTTGCAAATGAAAATTCATCATGGAATGATGACACTAATGACATAGAAGCAAGCACCCTCATGTGAATGATGCTAATGAAGTAAGTAATAAGATGAAGGTACAATTGGACATATGGATGAAACAAGTATAACATGACAATGCAATTGGGACTTTGGATGAAACTTAATGTTCTCCATGCAGCAGCTAACTGTTTGGTCATCCAAGCACAAACCCATTGTCCATCATCATGTCAACCCTTCAACTAATTTCATTTCACTCCAAATGGGTTTTCCTCTTAAATATGTACTAACCATCCACATGTATTATCTACATACCAAAATAGTCATCACCAATTGCCTCACCTTCTTCCAATACTTACATAGTGACCACTTAAATTCACTACCTACTTACAAATGATACGAATGGTGCATTCACACTTGATGTTAAGTCAGTGTTAAATGAAAATCTAGGTGGCATCCTAGGTGGCACCCAATGTTAAACGGGGCCATAAGCTTAATGTTAAGTGAATGTTAACTTAACATAAAAATTGGTAACTAGGTTAAAGTCCTAAATGGGTTGAGCATGGTGTTAAGGAACTCGAATTGGGAACCCCAAAAGAGATGGGGTCTGATGAATTAGGGTTAGGGTTTGTGCGCCAACTTTAGCCGTCATCACGTGTTGGGCGAACCGAGCCTCTGCCGCCGCCCCTCGTCGCCTCTCTTCAGAATAAGAATGTTTGTTTGCCTCCCAGTTTTCGTAGATGACGAAGATTGGTTGTGATCCTGAAATTGATTCGGGGACGTTTTTGAGTTTAGAGTTTCGGTTGGTAGCTGATGACGGGGGATCTTTTTGGCTTTCACTTCTATTCTATGCTTACTTCATGTTCATATCCCCGTCGAGAGATTCGAGCCTTGCTCGAATGCGTCCCTCGTATGCGTTAGTTTCAGGTGTTCATTTTCTTCCCTTTTCTCTTATCTTTGGTTCAATGTCTTGTTTAAAGTAATTAGATTTGAGGGGTCTTTATTTGTTTTGGATACTCCGTTGCTTTTCTCCAATCTGACATGGGAAGGAGATGATGAACCTTTCCCCAAATGATCGAATCTGATTCGAAGCATGCTATTCGCGCTCGCAAGAGCCAAAGCCAGAAAGACTGATCCTTCTCCTTTGCATGGACAACTTGTTCTTTCTCGCCACTTCTATTTTGGGTGTTATATAAGCCTGTGATCATCGAGTGCTTTCATGTTCAATTCGCGATGATGATATTGGTAAGATCAAGCTCAACAGACCTTATCATGGGGGCTTGATACCTTCATATGCCGAAGATCCCGCTGAACTGAGCGAAATTGAGCTTCTCTTTGCTGTTCACAGTCTTTTTGTGCTATACCCCTGGGTTCGTTCCTATTATGGAGCCCTAGTTATTTCTCTTAATAAATTACATGGTAAATTTCGCAATCTTAACTTTGTGTAACTATCCTTTTTCTTGACATAAGTGCTGTAGCTTAAAGTAGCAAAGCACATACATCTATGTGCTCTGCTACTTTAAGCTACAGCACTTATGCAATGAAGCTCAGCTATGGTCACTTTATTAGTTATTTCTTTACATCAGCGATCTCTTTCCTTAGCTAGGTGCTTTCCTACTAGAGCCCATAGCATGTCTCTGGAGAAGGATCACTGCAACCACCTGCCATGATCCGGCGGAGGCCGCATTATGGAAGGAGGCAGTAAGTGGGACTCTTGGCAGCAGTACAAGTGTTGTCCCTGTTCATATGCCAACGTTCTGAGCCTCAATAGAGCCAATTCCCAGGAGTGTACCCATCATTGAGGTTCCACTTGATGTTAAAAATGTGGCCCTTATGCAGCAAAGCCACTTGCTGGTGCGCTCTATTTCCTTACTTTAGTGGATAATTATAGTAGGAAATTATGGGTGAGCGAAGAAGCATAGCAGCTTACTTGTGAAACAAAAGCTGTGCTTCAGCAGCAAAGCATTAGCTTAAAATGGAGAATGGTCGGGTATGATGAAAATTGCACGGCATACAAGATTTACATGTTAAAGCGAAGCAATTTAATTACATCATGAAACGCAAAATTTGCTAAGCTTTCAGTAGTTCATCCTGAAGGAAAGAAACACTAAACTATACCAAATTTTATTTTCAATATGACAATTATCATGACTTTTGTCATGGATCCTACACAAGCACATCAAGACTTGGAAGAGCAGTCTAGATACCCCATATGTTCAGCAAGGGCAAGGTGTCCAAATTCAGGACAACAGTTTTGAAAACCTACCTGAAAAAGTTGGAGCAGGTGATCCAATTGGTATTTCATGAAGTTGTGAACATCCAACACAGTAGGAGCAAAGCAACAAGTTTGCAATGATGCAATGTCATCATCTCGCTGCTGTGCTTGTAGACTAGCATATCACACAAGTCCTGAGTATCAACTTGCTAGTCTACAAGCATAAAATCAAAGGACTTATGCAGGATTGTCACAAATTTGGTCTTAGGTGAGAAAATTGTTCAAAAGGAGTTTATAGGTGTGATTCATATAGTTAAAAGCTTGCAATTGCAAGTGAAGCCTTGATGTAGGAAGGGTGGAAGTGTGCAATGCAAAGGGAAATTGATTCAATCAACAAGAATAAACTAGTTGACTTACTTAAAGAAAGAAACCATTTAGCACAAAATGGGTTTACAAGTTGAAACCTCATTTTGATGGCAATCCAAATGAAATGAAAACCAAGTTAGTTGCATGGGAGTTTGAACAAGAAGTGGGGGTGGATTTTGGAGAGTCATTTGCTCCAATTATAAAATGAAAAATTATTCATTCAATGGGTACATTAACATCACATAATATGTGGGACATTGTTCATTTAAATGTCAAGATGGCGTTTAGGATTTGAAAGAAATGTATACATTTCAGCTAGAAGAAGGGTTTGTCATAGGACATTTGAAACAAAGGTATGCAAGCTTTAAAAAGCTCTATACCATATACGCTAAGCACTTCATGCATGGTAGGGTAAACTGGCCCATTATCAATCATAATGGAAAAATAACAAGAAGAAAAATAAGCTTTCCAACTAACAAGATGCATTTTTTTTCTTTTTTCTTCTCTTTGGACCCCTCCTAGTTTCAAACCTCATAACTTTCTGATTTCTTATTCATTGTAAATGATTTAAAGTGCTATAGGAGCGCCACTTGAAATTCTACAAGTCATCTTTGAACTCTAATAGCAAAAGAGCAAACATACAAGCAATTTTTTGGGTGTTCGAGAATTGGCCTTTGTGTAGCGTTCAATGGTTTTTAAAAAAAAATCTTGACCCCCTCTACTTTGAGGGGCTATAATTTTTTTAATTTTATTCCCTTTTTGATCATTTTTAGTGTCCCAAATGTGTCGATAGGAGGGGTTCAAGTTTTGTTGGAACACCACAAACAACAAAACCTTCCCCTTGGATCCAACCTACCTTGAGCATTTAAGTGTTTGATTACCGGCCGATTTACCCTAACAAAAAAAAAGTTTTTTAACCTTAAAAAGCAAGGATTCAAGAGGAATGATGCAGATTATCATTCATATTATTTCGTGGAAAATGATATGATAATGATTCCAAAACCTTAATATTGTATGTAGATGACCTTTTAATCACAAAAAGCCATTTGGAAAATATAGAACAGCTGAACTAACTTGAAACTAAATTTGGAAATGAAAAATGTAAGTCTAATGAAGCTCTATCTTGGGGTTGAATTTCTAAAAGCAAACAAGGCCATTTTCATGATGCAAAGATGATATCCTGAAAACATTATCATAGATAACTATCATGTTGCCCCCGTGCCATTAACGAAATGGTTTCTCCTTGGTACAAAAATCAACTTACAAGAATTAAATGATTGCTTAACTTTTAAACATATCCTAAAAAAATTCATATATCCTACCAATACACAACTTAATATAACATTTGGACTTACACCAATAGTCATGGGATTTATAGCAATTTGATATTTAATTAAAAATTACTCAACTTACTAGGATATTGTTGGTCATAGATCCCTCAAGATGTAGATATGTAATCCCAATTGGTCTATTTTAAATGCAATACCCACCCAATGGCAACATTTTTTTATAACAAACAAATGGCAAAGGTTTTATTTCGAAGAAGTCTTAGAAAGTTGTGATATTTTGGGGGAAAAAAACTGAAATTGCCATATTTACGTAACAACTTCCAACATGTGAACACATAGTAAGAATATTATTTTTTCTAATTTCCTTTCCAACTTGTATCCAAATTTGGTTAAGGTTTTTATTATGGAAGATTGCAAACCCACCTATTTCAACCAATTGAAAAAGAAACTATGCATGTCGATTGTTGCTACAATTCAATAAGAATACCATACATATTAAAGGTTGATGCCAACATTGGACAATTCTTAGATTAACAACAAATATTTATCAACTATCATTTCATTTATATACTTGCATATTCATTGATTCTTAAATTTTAAAAAAACTAGGTTTGGTATCTAACTCAGGTTTTCAAAACATGAGAAAACATGTCCAAATGACATTGAACAAGCCAATGTGTTTACTTTGCATTTAGGACTATTTTCTTTTTTGAGGTCCTTTTGTTCAAAAAAAAGTTTCCATAAAGACAAATTTTCAAATGAAATATTTTGAAAAAAATTATTCATTGTATTTATAGGTGCCCCATTATGTCAATTTTTTAACAATCAAATTTGAATAAATATGATTTTTTGAAAGTGTACAAAATCTTGCTAGATTTTTTGTTATCACAATTTCAAATCATACCAAAAAATGTTAACATTTTCAATTTTAGTTTCTTATATTATAAGTTACAACTTTTCTTCAAACAACATATATATTGCATGACATTTACATTTCATAAAAAGATTCATGAACTTTTTTTAAACCTTAAATTTTGATGTACATAAAATTGAAAAATATGAAAACTTGAATGTTTTGAGATATGTCTAATAGTACCCTATTATTACAAAAAAAAATGAGGATGAAAAAAATTGCATAATGAAAACTAAAGGGCCTTTGTGAAAGTAATGTTATTAAATGAAGTTGTTAAACATCTTTTGTTCCAACCAAACTTTGATATTGGAAGAGTTTTTGATTCTTTTTTTTTTTTTCAATATCCACATTATTCAATAAGCACAATATTTCATGATTAATATGTCTTTGAAGTGACATTGCATAGGAATATGTAATAAGAATTGCAAAAAAGTTGATGTGTTGATGAGGATTTTGACTCATTTGTAATCATCTACACCCAAATTGGAGAACTGCCAATTTGTTGCTTATTATTTCATGAAAACTATTGGTTCTCAAAGGTTTTTGAGATTTTTGAAATTGAGGTTTTTTTTTTAATCTTGAAATAGTTAACAAAATGAAATTGCCACTTCTTTGAATTCAAAGAACCACCCAACATTGGTGGCTATTTACTACCATTCAAAAAGTTGTCAACGTTGCTACCATTCAATAAGAACAATGGGGCAATGGTGCATTTGCCTTGCAAATGAATGCCATGTTAACAAAAAAAATCAAAAACTTCAACTATGGTTAGAAAATGTTTTTGTAACAAACTTGACATCTTTTATATGTGTTAAAGGTTAAACAAGTCGAAATGTTAAAAAAAATACCCTTATGTCTTTACATGTGAGGTGAGAACTTTTTATATTTTGTAACATAATTGTGTGATTATTTTTCTTCAACATAGACATCATGGATTTTCTACTATATATTATGTGTAAGCTACTTAAAATATATTGATGCTCAAATACTTGTTGAATGTTATACCATCTACAAATGAACATCCATGCCCTAACAAATCATGCTACTAATGTTTTGATATTTAGAGGGATTTGTTTTAGGTGCACATTGGTTGTGGCCTTGAAACTAAAATGTTGTGTTGCTCATTGTTGTGTTGCCTCGATTGGGAAGGGGGTGGGGAGCGGTAATTTTGTTTTTAAAATAAGGGCTTGATCTCTTCCCCACAAAAATTGATATCATCTCAACATGTAGCTTGTGTTGTTGGCCCAAGTATGAACATGTTCACCTTTGGAGCAACTTGATTTTATTTTAACAATTTTTTAGTCTTCATAACAATTAATTTGTGTGAAACATTTTGGATTAATTTGTGTTAAAGTTTTCATCCATCATTCATTGGTAGGTTGCACAATGAATGAAAAGTTGGTAACTTGCTTCCAAAGGTTTGCATAATGAAGAAAACTTTGTTTGATGATGAAATATTGGAAAATTTTGCATAAGGGATGAAAATTTTGAGAAGTAAGTTACTTAATGAATGAAAAACCAAGGATACATACCAAGAAATGAAGGAAAAATTTGGAGAAAAGCTTGCATAATGGATTAGAATTTACATAGTGGTTGAAAAGTTGAAGTTTTAAAAATTCTACAATGGATGAAAAGTTGAAAACTAAGGATGAAAAAGTGAGGTAGCATTGCAACTTCTTGGATGTTGTCCCTAAGGAAATGTTGCAAAATTCCGAGAGAAATCATGGACCCAATACCCTTTCACCTTGGGAACTTGGGCTGATAGTTAAAACACATTTATCATAACTTGGGTATATTCAAACTAATTTGAAAAAAACCACTCTTTGGTTGGTCACTTGTCCTACAGAAATGTTGAGATTTATTTCACTGCTCTTGTTTAGTGCTTGCCCTCACAATGTTACCACATTGCCATCATCAACTTCGTAGCACATTATAATCATGAACAACTTATAGCTCTTCCTATGCAAATTTGGTGCGACTTACACATCCAAAAAATGAAGATTCAACCGACAATGCACCTAGTGATTCATGAGCCCCTTCCCCATGAACATACATATATATATGTATAAGCATCTTGCCATCTGAAATGGACACCCTTGCACAAATCTTTTGGTCTAATGCAATTGGAAAACTATCATAGACTATCATTAAAAAAATTTATTGGATCAAATTTGGCTAACAAAACATACTCTATCATTAGCTTCTCGGAAGTCCAAGTTAGATATGAATTAACATCCAAAGAACACGATTTAATTCATCTATAGATTAGCTATAGTATCTTAGATCGTATAACTAGGTGTTGCTTGAGTCCCATTTCCACATATCAACCCTCTCCTACTTACTCATCCACTTACCCCACATTTGGAGTTTTTTCTCTTTCTTATGACCAAAGGTTTTTTTCATAAACCCCGCCCCGCTTCACACATGATGTACCACCTTTCATTCATTCTACTTAAACCCTAAACCTTAAACCTTCTCTCCAATGACTTTTTAATGGCAACCCTAATGGTGCATTGTTTTTGAACATTTATCTTATTATTGGCAATTGACATTACACAATGTGAACAAAGGACTTGTGTGAATAAAAAAACTAGGTCACAATTTGGATTGAGATGAATATGGACTTCTCAATAAATAAGTGGACACCATTTACTATCACCATAATAAGAATGAAATTGAAGGTTTGAATTATCATTTGTAATCAAGTCATTTAATGAAAGCTTACAATTAATCAATCATGGGTATTGAATGATGAAATGATGAACAACATCATCACTTCTGCATCAGCTTTAACCGTGCTTTCTCCAGAGAGAAAAAACCAATCACTTTTTCTATTTTGATATCTGCTCTCTGGTTGCACCCTAAACCCTAAACCTTAGGGAGGAGCTTAAAGAAGAAAAGCAGTTCTAACAGCAAATTCCTGTAGATTAAAAAAAAGTGACAAAAGTTTTCTTATTGCAAAAGGAGGTTCATGAACATGACATCAATTGCAGTTTATACATGGTTAGCAATTTTTCCCCATGAGCAACATAGATGTTGTCGCATTCACAAATGAAACAAAACCCACATCAGACTTTCCATCAAAAGTAGGTTTATATCTGCTGCAATATAAGACATTGGACTATTAGGATTCAGGGTTTTAAACAACATCCATCTCTGCATTTTAAGGCATGAAAATGTAATTAGGGTTTAAATGACATCTATCTCTGCAATTGAAGGAATTAGGGGGGTATAAGGGTGTGTGGCTTCAAAAGTAGGTTTATCTCTGCAATTTGAGCTATTTGGGTTTTCAGGTCTATAGTTTAAACAGCACCTCTCTCTGCAATTCAAGGTAAAATTAGGGGCATATGAGTTTTAGGGTTTAAACAACACCTACTAGACTTCGGAAAACTTCAGTAGTATCTATCTGCACATCCACCGCACAATGAATGAATTTCAACCGAAGTTTCAGTTGACCTTGCATAGCTTTTCAGCTTTACTGTTACATAAAAAGGGCAAACTGTCTTTCAGCATTAATCGAAATCTAACCCTAATAAGCTATTAACCTAATCACCTTTGATTTTTCTACTGATGAATCCTCTCTCCTCCTCCTCTGCTTTTCCGAAGCAAACTGGATTATTTTTCTCTTCACCTTTCTATGCAAAAGAATAAGGTGGGGTGGTAGGTTGGGTAACTTGTTCATGGTTTCTCCCTATTGAGCAAATCTAGGGAAAAACAAACCTGGAAAGTTTTAAGTAGCAAGGTGTACAAATTTGTGGGGGTAAATAAAAATTTACTTTCACAAACCTCTTTTTAAGAACCTGATGACTGATGGATGCTGTTGCTGTAGTAAACGGTTGTTGCGCACTGTATTACTACTACCACTGGCTCCTCTGCAATGGTGTGCAATCGCTCAATGGTGATGGTGCTGGTGATGGTGAGGAGGTAACAGGCCTAATCACATTCTGCAGCTCAGATGGCTTTCGGGCAAGACGCTTGTTGGTGCGGTACTGTGTGAGAAGTGAGCGTATCATTGGCCCCAGATTCTCTTTCAATTTAATGCACACAAAGAAAATGAGGCGATAAGCAAATATCATTCCAAACAGAATCCAAAGATCTGCCCACTTCCCCCGCTTGGTTTGAATACCATAGATTTGTTCCACAACATAACTCCCAGGAATATCAGGACCAACCGCAACTCCATCCAACACAAAGTTCTTGAAGGTCAATCCAAGAAAGTCATTCTTGTACATTCCCTGTCCAAAATTAACAAAAAACTCAGTGTGAGAGAAGTGGAATGAAGTCTGAAATTAACATTCATTTACAGAATCAGTCAATCAATTAAACATTGAATAAATAGTATTTATTTTTGTCAGATTAGGGGCAATACTAACCTGAAGAGCATACATATCAAAACCCATGTACGAAAGTGGGTAACGCCACAATGGCTTTGGTATATCTTTGGGCAATCGGAAGAAACCAGCTACCAACATGAAGATACCCTGCACAGAACACAACCAGAAGAGGCATGACAAGACACCCAACCACAAAAGCTCTAACTTACTAGGTGTAAGAAGCCTCTTGTAGGTGTAAGGTACCTACCTCTTGCTACTACCACTAGACTCAGATACTGCCCTACACACTGGGGCTGTACCCTACACATTCTCCACCTACCTATGCTCAGTCTTTTGACTGCAAGATTGCATGGTTTGAGGAGGGTTCTGGCTTTTGAAAGATTGATTTACCTGAATCCCAGCGCCGGTTATGATACCCATAAGAAAATTGGGGACAATGCTGGCTACAGCCATCATCAGACTTTCCACAATTGTGACTTGGACAAAGAGCGAAAGGACAAAATATCCAAAGTGGTCAAAACCCTGATGCAGTTGTGCCATGAAGTACACGATGGAGCTTGACACAAGTGAAATAAGGAAGAGGAATGGTAGTGACGAAAGTGTGTTCCCCACCACAAAAGCCAACACACCATAGTGTCCATTTAACCTCTCCCGATGGAACACCTGAACATCCAATACCAGTTTAAGAACACAAATGGTAACAAAAGAAATGCATGAGTAACTCAACTAAATAAAATAGATGAACTAGCAAATAAAAATACAATCATCACTATCATTAACTACTTTACCCTCGATATTTGTTTTAAAACTTTTGTATTATACAATCAACAGTTTGAGGATGGAAATTGGTGAATATAAATCAACCTTCATATCCTCAACAAAAGACGGGAAGCCTCCAATGGACATAAATGTCAGGAAGCCACCAACGTATGCAATACAGCCTGCTCTTCCCTGTGCAACCCACCGAATGCTACCTGCATGAGTTCTCACTACAACAATAACCAAGAGAACCCAATTGGACACCAAGTAAATAACAAACATGAGGCAAATCTACTGCCTAAGCAGTTTTGAGGTTTTAAATTTTACAGCCATGTTTGAACCACCTCTTTTTTGTTCACTTCCTGGAGAAGGGACCATTGGAGGCACTTCAGATTCTGTGAATGCAAAAATAAAAACAATTGGGCAGGAGCGAGGTAGATGGAGGTACATTTTCCCTGACCGTATAAACCTCAAGGGTGATCCCCCAGGTTTGGGTAACCTATTGATAATCAGCTAATTGTACTTATGAATTGTCTGCATAAATTATCACCCTACTGTTGCTTCTGAAGAGGAGCAGTAGAACTTCTTGCTCTCCACCTAGTTGATCCATGATCTGAAGAAGGGTAGGGTTTAGCGTCACCCTATGCATAAGCTTAGGATCACAGTGTTCTGGTGTGTGGGGGCAGGTGTTTGTGCTCAGTGTCTACTACCCCACCTTACTCCTGGTCAATGGTACTTAATGGGAAAAACTTGTGTAAGACATGGAACCAAGGAAATTGTCTTTACCAAGATGGAGCTGAATTCCAGGCCAACTCTCCAGTATATGGTACCCAGGCAGATAGAAAGCACAATATAGATTACAAGGCGGAGCCAGTAGTAGCCAATGTCACGGCTCATGTTCACAAACGAGCGACGGGTCAGTGTAAAGCTCTGCCTAATAAATCCTGCCTGGCTTCCACCTGATTCTAGCACCATCCCTTGCTGCAAACACCTCAATCCACCACCCTCCCATATGTGAGTGCAAGATTGCTCATTGCCACAGCCAATAACAGTTTTGAACCACCTAAGACCAGGCTTCGCACAAATTTTACCTGCTTATCTCCATTGCATCAACTCCCATTGATGGTCAAGAAGAATAATTAAAATTAGTGGCTTTCAGTAATGGCACCTCGGGGCCAAGATTTGTCAAGGTAAAACTAAAAATGATTCAAATTGAAGACTCAAATTAAATGGTGAAATTTCGTAGGTCTGGTTGTTACATATAATTAAAAACACAGATCTTTTATGACATATAATTCCTCAAGGTAGTAAACAGTTCTTACAGTTTGGAGAATCTCCTGAATCCGTAACTTTGATGCCATTGCATACTCGCTGTTCTGGTATGCCTCAACCAAAATCCTTACCACTTGTGGAGTGGGCATCCTGTTCAGCAGGTCTGCAGTCTCCAAATCCTTGGCCTTTTGGAAATCATCAACCCACCCAAACAACAAACAAATCAGTCAGTCCATCATTCCATTATCAAGCATATTCATCACTCAAAGCTAACTGGAGAATAATGAGAATCTGCACATCCGAATTGGCTATTAGGTCACAAGTTACACACAACCTCTAACATTCCTTTCATTAGTGGGTTAAGTTAACTCTGCAAAAACCTACATCAAAGGTACCAACATCAACTCTCATTAGTCCAATGATTCTGTAACCCCATTACTTCTTGGATGCCTGGTATCCAGTTCGAGGCCACCAGTTACTGGAAATAGCCTCCGTGCTCCTGCACCTTTGCTATTTTCAGTAACTGGCTACTGGCCTCAAGCTGGTTACCTAGTCCATACCATGTAAGGCATGCTCAGGACTTTGGAGCAAGATTGTAAAATAGGTTGTATCCATCCAGAGTACAATGTATGTTCATGGATAGCTAGCTGCCTTGTTGCATTTACTGGACCATTTAGGTACTCACTTTCATCTTAAAAGATCCCTGTAGGGAAGCTTTCACTTGATCAAAGTCAGCATTGATGGCACGCAGAAAGTGATCTGATGGACTGCGGAGAGCGGGACATGGGAATCCAGATGCTGCAAAGTGCTGAAAAACCCCACCACATCCCGATCCAATCAAAAATTCTTGTAAATGGAAAAAACCAATGTAAACATGGTGGGAGAACAAGGTTCAAATGTAGACATGAGGGAGAACATCTGTCCATCATCACAAAGGACAGAGATAATAAAGCCATGCAATGCCATTGCAATGCTGATGCTTACCTCACGTGCCGCTTTTGCTTCTCCGAAATAAACAAGACGCCCTCCGGAAAGAAGTGTCAAATTGTCAAAGAGCTCAAAGACTTCACTGCTGGGCTGATGTATGGAAGCAATCACTGTGCGCCCATCTCTTGCTAAGTTCCTCAAAGTTGATACCACAAAGAAAGCTGCAGCACTGCACCACCCAAAAGGAAAAATAAAAATCCCCTTTTAAGTCAGATCAGTATCTACTAGATAGTTATCCAAGGTCAGCACTCACTCACACAATCTAAGACCTTAGAACATAAGATTTAGAGCTGACTAATAAGCCACTGGTACCTACCAGGTAGCTATTGGTGGGCAGGCGCCTACTGACCTGTCTAACCCAATGGGTGGGTTCATCCAAAACCCTCCTCATGCCATGTACAAAGAAAAAAGCTTGGTTGATTTCTGCTACTGGTGGGTACCTCCTATTGGTAAGATACCTAATGAATCTGTCATACCAGGTACCTATTGGTGGGTAGGTACCTACTGACCTGTCTAAGCCACTGGTGGGTTCATCCAAGAAGAGCAGGCGAGGTCGTGTGAGGATCTCCAAGGCAATGCTGAGACGTCGTCTCTCACCGCCACTGAGGCCACGTAGATGCCAGTTCCCAACAGGTGTATTCCTGCACTCCATCAGACCCATCTCACGGATCGTGCTCTCCACAATTGCCTTCTTCTCTGCTCGTGGAATCTTACTGGAAAGCCGCAAACTCGCAGAGTAGTACACAGTTTCATTCACAGTCAAGGTTCCTATAAGATCATCTGATTGCGTCACATATGCCTGCAGAAAAATGAAAGAAGATCACAAACCACAACCTACCCTCAAACCTCAAAACCAAAAATGATATCTGAGACGACAGAAAGAAAGATCACAGACCACAACCCAAAACAGGTGACATCTGAGATGGCATTGGAGATGTGTTTTGATGATGTCTGGGATGGCATTTTCAGAAAAGATTCATGAATTGAAATGGATTTTGTGGGAATAGACATTTACAGCAATTCCATAAGACAAGTTGGTTTTCCGACGTCCATTTAGTAGAACTTCTCCAGTCTGTGAGGCAGTTTTGGCCAATCTTCCTGCAGGCAGGGAGGCACACACACACAACAAAGACAGACCAAGAAACATCATAAGCTACTCAAATGAGCTGAGGCATTTTTTCTCTTCTTCTTCTGGTCTGGATACTGGATTCAAGACTGCAACAAGCAATGCTGTTTCAATTGATGATCACCAAACTTGAAGAAGGGGGTCTAGGAAAATGCACAATGAAAGTCCAAGAAGCTTATGAGCTTTTCTCTTTTTTCTTAAATGTTTCTTAAGCACCCATTGCAGAAATCTTGCAGATCTGGATCTTCTGAAACAGAATAGACATCGATCTCAATTTACCTGCTAGTGTGTCAAGCAGAGTCGATTTCCCACTTCCTGATGGACCCATAATTGCCATGATCTCACCTGGCTCCGCATAGCCTGCCCACCACCCAAAAGTGCGAAGTACCTAACTCAGAAGCCTGTCTGAACTCAGATGCATGGACAGGCAGACAGAAAGGACCACCTGTCTGCCTGTCCATGCATCAGCTTCTTGGTTCTGCTGAAAGAAGAAATGAATTGCTGAAACCACAGGAAAAACTCAAGAAGCTGATGCATGGACAGACAGAGAGAGAGAGCAGCAGCAGCAGCAGGTTTTGAGATGAATGGTTTTGTGGTACCAGTCAAGCCTTGCAAGATCGCTTGCTTGGAGCCTTTGCCAGTGACAGTCACCCACAAGTCTATCCATGTGAGCCTGGCAGAGAAGTCATGGGGACTGGGGACTCCTATGCTGGTGCTTTCGGCTCTAGATTTCCACAAAGACTCACTCAGTGGAGACAAGCCTCCTACTGGTGGTCTTCCTGCTGCATATAATGCTGCAGCTGCTCCTCCTCTTCCTCCTGCCTGATGCACACCATTTGGAGCCGCCATAGTGCTTGCTCGGTAGCTATCTCTCTGTCTCTCTCACTCACTCAGTTCTTGGGCCCCGATCGATCCAACAACGCCGCCGCCGCTCTTTTTGCCACAGCAGTCGGGAGCAAGAAGAGACTGAAGACTTGGGTCTGGCTCAAGACAGAACAAGAACGTGGATGCAACTGCAGCAGAAGAGGATGTACAACAAAGATATTACGGTGCATCTTCTGATCACAGCAAACAGATCACCGCGAACAGCCACCCATGATCTCACAAGCTGCTCCTGACGCTCACGAATACGTCGTCGGGGGCTAGCTTCATCACTACTACTACTACTACTACTCCATGAGCTTCTTCGGTGGTGGGTGGTTTCGAACTTTCTTTCTTCCTCTCTTGTTCGTCTTTCGAGTTTGAGTAATGCTGCAGCAGCAGCAGCGGATCATCAAAAACTCCCCCAAGACGCTCCTTCCTTCCTGCACACACTTGATGAGCCTATGATCTGAGACTCCAGGACAAGCAAAGCAAAGCAAAGCAAAGCAAGATAGCAACTGCCGCACCTTTTTCAAACTACAACAACATATTGTTTTCCCTATCGCATGTCATGATCCCCCAAGTCCTGCAGTTTTTTGAACATAAAATACCCATGATCTCTGCAACCATATCTCAAGCTTTTCTGTTTCTTGCTGCATTGCCTGAAAAAAAGGGGGAAAAAATAAAACTGAGCTGCAGTCTATCTATTTATCTATCTATCTAACGCCTTCACTAAGTTTCTTACTCTTCTTCCAAAGCTGCTTACAGTACCATGGTCCCATGCATACATACGAGTGAAAACCAAAAAAAAAAAAACTGCAGCTCATTCAGCAGCATGCAGACGTTGACAAGATCTCTCATTCATTCAGCTGCATGCAGACGCATAAATGGAACTGATACGAAAACGAGTAGTAGGTTGGGTACCTGCTGTTGCTGTGGTGGGGAGGGTTGTCTCGATATCTGGCTTACTAGAGGCGGTGGCAGCAGCTTCAGGAACCAACCCAGGAGCTGTAGAGAAAGAAGATGCAGAAGCAGCACCAACTGCAACTGAACTGGTTCAAGAACTGCTACGAAAGTGGGTAACTAAGGAGAATGTGTTGGAGAGGGAAGGGGGGGGGATGGATTGCGAGAGAGAGAGAGTGAGAGGAGCGATGGCAGAGAGGAGGGAGCGAGGGAGGGAGAGGACGCTGGTGCAGTGCAGTGCAGTTGGGGGGTGCCATTACGAGCGCCACCTACCACACAGGGGAAACAGACAAGGTTGCCGTTAATGCTCTCATTAATACCACTAGTGCTTGCCTTCACGCTGCCCGGACCTACCTACCTGCTCCCTACCTACCTACCTTCCTACCTACCTACCTCCCTCTTCAATTTTATCATTCTTTCCTTCCCCGCCCAGGTAGGTACGTCGGTCGGCGCCTATTAGGTAGGTAGGTACCATGAAGGTAGGTAGGTAGGTAACAATAAGGTAGGTAGGTAGGTACCAATTAGGTAGGTAGATAGGTACCAAGTAGGTAGGTATGTAGGTATGTACCGATCAGGTAGCTAGGTAGCTAGGTACTCATTAGGCTGGTAAGTAGTTACTCATTACGTAGCTAGGTAGGTACTCATCACGTAGCTAGATACTCATTAGGCTGGTAGGTAAGTACTCATTACGTAAGTAGGTAGGTACTCATTAGGCTGGTAGGTAGGCACTGATCAGGTAGGTAGGTAGGTACCCATCAGGTAGGTAGTTAGATAGGTATGTACTCCATAAGAAGATGAGTAGGTAAGTAGGTACTTAATAGGAAGGTAGGTACGTAGGTACTCATTAGGCTGGTAGGTATGTAGGTACTCATTAGGCTGGTAGGTAAGTACTGATCAGGTAAGTAGGTAGGTACCCATCAGGTAAGTAGGTACTCTTCAGGAAGGCAGGGAGGTAGGTACTCATCAGGTAGGTAGGTAGGTAGGTAGGTAGCTCCAGTGTTTTTTTAATGGAAGATGTGGATAAAATGACAATTGCCATTAGGCAGATTTAGCCAAATATGGCTATATAAACCCAAATATGAAGTACAAAGTATTTAATTTAACTATTCGATATTTTTCTGGCTATATTCAACGGAAAACCAAATCCATGACCCTCACATTTTTTTACTAATTTTTTTTTTCTCATTTTTGGCAATTGAAGTGTTCCAAAATAATTTCTTCTTTTAAAAAAAAATATCCTTTTTTTTTTTTGGTAACAAAGGGTAGGTTTTGGAACATCTTGCCGTTGTGTTGTGTTTTTGGGTCAATTTTGTGATAGCCAAAATGGCAATCACCTAAAGGGAGTTGGTTTTAATCGACATAAGAAAAATTTAAAAAATAGAATTATATGTTTGTATCTTTTTATATTCTTCTTGGCTACTTACTTCTTATTGGCAAGGTTTTTTTTCCTTTTTTTATTCTAAAAATATTTTTTTTGTGATGTAACCACATTGGCAATTGTCCAAAAGAGGAATTAGCCAATTTGGCTACATATCAAAGAGGGAAAGTAGATAAACTTTGAAATCTTTTCTATATTTTTGCAACTTCCTCCAACCTATTGCCTAAAATATGGTGATTTTTTTTTTTTTTAAATCCTCAAAATCTAGCAATCTTGGCATTTTTTTTTTCACAAAAATTTGTTGTATGAATGATTTCTTTTATTGGTTCCCAAAAGAAAACCACTACTTACTATTGAGATCTAAAAGAAATTAAATATCTTTTTTTTTGTTCCAACCTACAAAAACTCAAATATAAAAACTTGACGACTTTTTATTTATTTATTTTCTAACTCTAGCAATTAAAATCTATAATTTTTTTAATAATTAAATTTTTATTTTTGGCAAAACTTCACAAATTAAAAACAAGCTTGTTGGAAGCACTAGGGCTTCATGATTCCATCAAAAAAAATTAAATTAAAAAAAAAATGTTCAATGTTCATTAAGGCCTCATCCTAGCTTGAGAAAAATTGCCATTCTCCTCCCTATAAAACATATTTCACATTTTGCCACAAATGTTTACATTGAAATAACATTTTACCAAAACAACTTGAAATATGCAAAGGCCAAAAGATTGATTGAACTAGGCTTTCAAGCTCAAATCCTTAATCTTCGAATCTAACTTGTAACTACTCAAACTTGAATTTTAGGTAGATCCTCTCTTTTTTATACTTCAATTTCATATTCAAATTAAATCTTTGTGCAATAAAGTTTGGCATGGTTGCATCAAATAATTACTACTAAGACAAATTCTACCTAATAAAACAAAAATGAACTCTAGTAGTAACAATGAAGATGCAAGTGTAGCCTTTATGAATCCAAATGTGTAACCTAATTTGATTCATGCATTGGATCATTTGCTAGTCCATGACCAACCATGTTGCTAGTCATATCATAGCCTTTTTCTTTCTACTAATTGAAA
The DNA here is from genome assembly GCA_963920785.1 of Sphagnum contortum. Classification (NCBI taxonomy): domain Eukaryota; kingdom Viridiplantae; phylum Streptophyta; class Sphagnopsida; order Sphagnales; family Sphagnaceae; genus Sphagnum; species Sphagnum contortum. The sequence continues at coordinate 333,569 of OY987290.1, read as the reverse complement.
AAAAACTACATTTTGTTTTGATATTTTATTTTATTTTTTCCTTTTACAACTATGTTGCCAAATCTTGATGTTTGGTGTAACAATTTTCAAGAATATTTATTTTTAAAAAGGACATCTTGACCATGCTTTTCTTTTTCAAAATTTTGACACCAATAATTTGGGAAATTTTCCTCCCAAATGAAAAATTAATATTAGCCTAATTTTCATTCATAAACATTTAAATTTCCAAAAAGTGTACAAAAAAACTTGCTCCAAAAAATGCCAATTTTTTTGCTTTAAAATTTTTTATTGATCTTGACCCATTGTCACAAGTTCACCCTTTATCTTGGAATGCTCAATTTCATTGGACCTCCTTGTTCCTTGGACCCTTTGTCTAAAGTGGCCTTCATTCTTCGAATGAAAAACAACATAATATCCTTATTGGATATGTTTCTCACGACAAGAGGAGGTTCAAGAACTACTTGATGTTCCCCTTGTGGTTCTTCGCCCTCTTTAAGTGGTTCTTTTGTCTTCTTGGACATGGGTCCTTCCATTTTTCCCCCTTTTTTTTTGTTTGGGTGCTTTGGTTTATTTACGAATTGGCAAGGTTTCATCACATAATAAGACAAACAAAGTCTATTCAGAACAGATAATTTTAAGTGCTAGACCTTCAAAGTCCTAAACCCTAAACCCTACAATCTACCATTGTTGGGCCATTTGGGTGAGAGGCATATATATGTACACCTTTTGGCTCACGGTTCTCGGAAAATTAAAGAACCGGGTTTGACCTGTAATCGTGGTTCTCCATAAACCAAAAGAACGTGTCCAAAACCCTACCATGAAAACCGTCGGTTCTTTGATCAACCCTAAACCCTAAACCCACTCTCCCTCATGTCTTACCCAACATTTTCTTTTATGTTTGCAAATGGAAAGCCTCCAAAATGTCTAACAAAATTCGGGTCCCAAGTCCTTTCTTTGATCATAAAGCTCATTCAAGCATTATTTCATGATATGTTGTAGGGTAGATAGGTTGGTCATTGAACATTTTGTAGCTCAAAGAATTAATCGGAGTTCATGCATTTGATGGCCTTGGTGTTCCAAGGCTTTTGATAAGGCACTAGTTTAGCCACTAGCCTCGTTTTGTAAAAATCAAATTGAGGAAAAAAATGAAAAAAATTGAGGCTTCTTAAAGTGAGTGGGGCCTTTAAAAGAAAGCAAAAAATTGGCCAAAAACACACCCCCAACCATGTTAGAGTGCAATAAATGCTTCATGACCCATCATTGTACACCCTATATATGTACAAACCCCTCCTCTCACCATCTAAACCATACATGAAAAAAAAAAAAGTATTTTCTATTACCGATCACCATTGTATTAAGGCCAAAACTTAAGCTAAGGAGTTGCCCAAAATTCAAAAACTTTTATGAAATAATTGTTGGGCAATAGATGAAATTGACAAGAGAAAAACAAAATTGAAGAAAAACAAAATGATTTACTTGAAATAAATAACCAAATATACCTATTACCAAACACAACTTTGTGAACACCAATCACATATCTCCTCATAAATTTTCCGCACTTACCCATTTGTGAACATGTGGGTTTAGGGTTTAGGGTTTAAAACTAAACCCTAAACCCTATTACATGTGACCCTAAAACCCCATCACAATCTCCAAACACCAAAAAAATCAACTACCCAAATGTTTGATAATAGGCTATTTGATGCACGACAATTACCAACAATGAAAAAAAATCTATCAATCAAGTTTGCCTTGTACTAGAAGGTTTAGGGTTTAGGGTTTGCCTTGTACTAGAAGGTTGTTCAATTACCTTAGTGCTTCACTCACGTACATACCGGCTTACATACTCTAGCACATTGGCAACTTTTACACATATTTGTCAAATAATAAAATTAAGTTTGAAATTTTCATTTTGAAAATAAAGTATTCTTGAAAATTAAATAATTTTCTTCTTTAAAATAATTTATTCTTTGAAAAAATAATTTAAGAAATTTCAAACATTTCTGAAAATAATATAATTAGTGCCGAAGCTACCAATCTTATTATATGGTAATGGTAGTAACCACTTACATTTGCTACCTACTTTAAGTATGATAAGCACTCGCTCACATATCTAATCACTTAGATAGTGTGAGGGGAGGGGTTTATATGACGGATTGCCAAGGTGGATGGTCTCTATCCACGGGTTTTCAGCGGGTAATTGGGTGGTGGGTTTAGGGTTTTTTTTAAGGAACCCTAAACCCATATTCCCACATAATCCCCTATTTATGGGCCTTGTGTTTCTTAAACCCTTCAACAGATATATGACAAGTTCAAGAATTAACAATCACAAGAACCTCCAATTGTGCTACAAATCGGACCAATAATGCATGGTTGCATTAACCCTCAAGTTGTGGCTGAAGTTTCACCCCTGTTTGTTTGTTGGTTGGTTGCTCGCTCGCTCTAGTTTCATACCTAGCAGCCTTGAAATTTTGCTTTGCCACCCATGCCCTAAACCCTAATTTAGATTTGTAATTCAAGACCCATCATTGCAAAGTTGTTGTAAAGAAAGAGCATTTTTTTCACAAGTCTTGTGCAATCTTTGAGCCTGACAAAAGTTCTGGTTGGCTTTACAGATGCACAAGGTGGACTGACATTTGCAGAGTTATGAGGGTAAGGAAAATTACTCATGACTAAGAAGAACATGAGTGGAACCCTAAACCTTCAAAATTTTAACACCCTTTGCAAACAGATTAGACAATTGGGTTTTACTTTCTGGATTAAATTTGGCCACTTGGCAACCCAAAAAAATATATATTCTCAAATATGCAAAGAATTTTTGTGAAAAAACTATGCCAAAGTGATCAAGGATTTTTATTTTTTTTCGCAATTCACCATATTCGACAATAAGTTCTAGCAAATTGCCAAAATATAGCTAGATTTTTTAATTATTCTACTTCACTCTCTGACCTTGTAGCCAAATTTGGCTAATTCCTCTTTTCGATGATCACAAGTGTGCCCTACATCACAAAATGTATAAAATAGAAATAATAAATAAATAAATCATTTAAATAACCTTGGAACAGACTTATATGTCAAATTGCACATTTTTTGCAAAACTAACAATCATTTAAATTAATCATCCTTGCCAAACCTAATTTATAGCTTAAATTAGTTATGGTTGGCAAAACTAGGTAGAAGCAATTTATCAAAAACTAAACCACTTCTGAAGTTTTTGATCATCTTTGAAGAGCCATGCCCCAAGGGAATTTTTTACTAGTCTGCTCTTTGCTACCCATCTTCTTGAGCCCTCCTCTAACCCCACTAAATGCAATAAGCTAGATATGGCTTTTCTTGGAATTTTGAATGGGTGTTGCCACCGGAAATTATATATATATACAATCATTTAAAATTGGGTTGTCCTCGCCAAACCTAAATAATAGGTCAAGTGGGTTTGTGGTTAGCAAAGGTAGGTACTAGGTACAAGCAACTAACCAACAACTAAGTTTTAAGTGCCAATACTAAATAATAGGTCAAATGGGTTGTGGTTAGCAAAGGTAGGTACTAGGTACATGCAACTAAACAACAACTAAGTTGTAAGTTCAACAAGCATAGTGATATTGGGTTAGGCATCTTATGACTACTCCCTAAGGCAAAATCCTTCCCCTATAACATAATGTCAATGCTCCAAAGTACCTCACAATTTTATTTGGAAATAAGGTTGCACTAAATCTTACTCAACCCCTTATTAGAAAAAAAAACATAGATTATATAATGAGAAATTTGTGTTGTAAGTAGTAAAGAAGGTGACATGTCACTTGTGGAACTATTCCTCTTTGCATCCAGTGCTTCTTTAACAAACCTTCCAACTAGTGCATTGTCCTTGAATGCTTTCAAAATACATACATACATACTTACTTACTTACTTATTGTACTCTATTTGTACAGCAATGTAATATCTCTCCCTCCAACAACAAACAACATTAGAATGGCAGTTGCCTTACTTCATAAGTGAACCAAAGGTACTAGTATCTGTTTTTGGATGTCACCTCCATATAGGATGGATGTAAACACTGATTATGGAGACTAAATTGCAATGTGATCACTAGGGTGGATGTAAACCCTCTACCTCACAAGGTGTTGTTCATCCAGTCTTGATGTCCCAATAGAAACTATGACCCATCATCTTTGGGCACACCTAGTGCCATTTTATTCGTTTAATTTGGTAAAGAAACAAAGAATATATATGCCCATCCAAAGTTGCTCAACCCACCCAAAGTTGTCCATCTCTTTTAGTTTGAACTTTTTTCAAGCAAACACATGGACCATTTTTTAATGAACATTTAGAACCTCGTGTATGAACAATGTGCATTTGACATTGGGTAAGATCTAACCCTTAATCAAAATGGGTGGATGTAATAAATTAAATTACTTTATGTCCAAAATGGTTCATCATACATCAACAAGTGGGATCAAAAAATGACAAAGGACTATAGATCTACAATTATGGGGTAGCAAGCTAAACCTAAAATCTCAAATGGTTGGAGGTGGCACCATTGCTAAACTCATGGGTTTTGCCTTGGTGCTCCCACCTTGGCCCAACAACAACATTTTCATCTTCATCATGCCTTTTTTTTGCAAGACATCTAGTTCTAAGTGTTGTGTGCTTGTGTCCAAAGTTGTTAGTTGCAAGAGAAGAAAGATTGTAGGTCATCATTGTTTTCATGGTCATCATTTTCAAGGACTTTTCATCCTTTGCCTTTGTTCTTGCAAAAGATAGCCAGACGAATTGAGATTTTTGATTATTTGTTCGCAAATATTTTCGCATTTGGCCTAAGCTTAAAGATTGTTTTTTTTATGTTACCTCTCAAAACCCAATGTTCTAATGGTTTTCATATTCTCCTCTTCTTTGTGTCTTTTTCATCCAAATTGTTTTGATGATTTTCATGTTGATCCCCTTTTTTTTTTTTTGTATTCTCAGTCTCATATTTTCTTATGGCCTTCATTATATGCACCTTATGGCCTTCAACCACATGCAATTTTTTAACTATTATGTTTAGAGCGGGTTTGCAATCACACTTCAGAATTGCAATTACAAGGATGAAGCGATCAACATTACAACAACATAAGGAGGCTACAATGTTGTGTGAAAAAGGTATGATTATTGTAGAAGCAATGAATGCACTATCAGTACCACAAAATAGCAAACATGCAATACCAACAAAAACACTAAGTAATACAAGAAGACTAATAAACATTGAATAAATTGTGGGATGAAAAATCACAATGTGAAAACATGTAGAAAGAAAAAAAAACATATCATAGTGGCAACCATAGAGGCGGCACAACCAAGTCAAAAAGCACAAAGGACATTTTCATATGCATGTCACATATGTGGTTTGAATGGACATAAAATGATAGATTGTCCAAAGTTTGCTGAAATGCAAAAAATGTTTCATGGGAAATTTGTGACAATAGTATAGGTTCAACTTGTTGCTAAGACACAAACAATCATTGTGGATGTGAATGTGGTGGATGTTAATGTTGCCACAAGAAGTAAAATAACTGAAGAATAGGTGTTAAACAATAGAGAGCTAAGAAAAGCCAATAGTGTTGATGATTGGGGAAAAAAATAGTGGTTGAAACAATTTATGGTGGAGACAATTCAACAGACTTAGAAAACACAAACCCAGATCAAAGGGCCATCCACATCCATGGAGGGATGGAACACATCATGGCCGAATATGCCAAATAATACTCTTGTGGATGCATAGAAATCTCAAAAAATGAATTCACAAGTGAAACCTATCATAATAAAAGAGATTTTTCTAAACCTTAGTAAGCAAATGTTAGAAATAAATTATATTTTTTGAACTTAAGATAGTTGCTTGAAATAGCTCATGAGCTAAAGAAATTTATTTGGTAGAAGTTTAAATTAGAGAAATTTCATAATGTAAATAAAGAAACTACATAAAAACAAGTGGGTTATTTGGTACTAGTAGGGATAACTATTGTAACAATAAATAATCATATGGCAGTTATCCAAATACAATAGGAGATGTGTTGCTTGATGGAGATTTTAGATGTAACATTATCACAAAACAATTGAGATTGAAGTTGGGGCTTCCAAAGCCTAAACTTGCACCATATAACCTAAGGATGGCAAATCAAACAACCACCAAACCAGTGCGATTGATCAGAGATCTGAGGATATATGTTCATGGCATTCCTTACATAACTACGATTATTATACTTCAAAATAATGTGGTAGATTCTAATTATTCCATGTTGTTGGGGAGACCATGTTTAAGGGATGTTAAAGTGGCACATGATTGGGGAAGTAACATTATTACCATACAAGGGAATGGCATAGTCCAAACAATTATAGTCACTAAACATTTGAAAAGGGAAGCGAAAAACCAAAAGTGTTATTGTGTTATGATCATCATAATGGCATCATAGATGAAGAAGAAATTATCATATTTGTTATAGAACCAAAATTGTTCTCCATAGGAATAATTAATTTACTTGACAATTCAATATATGAAAACATAGATGTGGGGTTCATGGATATAGATACGAAGACTAATATTTCAAAACAAAGATTTGAAGTACAGATCACATAAAGAAGATACATGGTAACAAATATGAGCCAAAAGTAGCTTTGGAGGATAACTTGTATCCAAAAACATATTATACATATCCTAAAGAGTTGTCGCAATTCCACTTTGAAAGAGTGTGAGGATGACACTCACACTCCCAAAATGTGGACTTGGGAGTCCTTTGGGACTCCCGAATATTCAAAGTTCGATTATAAGGGCCAAAACACCTTTCTTTGAGGTATTCTTTATATTGCTGGAAAGGTCTCAAAGTGTAAATGTCAAAAATGGCCTCGCATGAGCCATTCGGACATCTGCAGCACAAGTTATGGTTGAAAGAAAGGCTGAGAGTCAAACTGGCAATTTGACTCCCGACCACTAAGAGTCGGGAATCGACCCAACCTCGATGCGTGCAGGTGGAGTGCAACACACCATTGGAAAGCTCTTGAGGATAGATACAAGTTTGCTTTAGACCTCATCCCAATCGGAGGTCTAAGCTAGGAATTATGAGCTCGCAAAGTCTCGGGAATCCAAATCGGGACAATTTTGGGACTCCTCCTTGGGAGTCCTGGGACAAAAAGCTATTCGGATGTGGGTTCCACGGGCAAACACAGAGAATACTATATGGGGGAAGGTGATGGCTTCCCCCAAGTTCGGGCCGTGGTGAGTCTTGTGAATCCAGGATTGCTTGTGGCTTGTCCTAGCACCAAAGGTGCTCCAGAAAGTGAACTAACCAACTTGTTGGTTGGTTTGATGCAAGTTCGAGTAAGTAAGTAAGGCTTGTCAATCTTCCTAGTCCCATCCTGGAACTCTAACATGCCCCCTCTACCCCTTTTAGAGCTGAGAGCTGGGAACGTGCCCTGAGTCCCAAACAATTCGCTATTTGAGTAACTTGGACTCGATTTGGGTCTAACTAGAGACTTGGGAGCGCGTCAAGAGTGTTGTAATGGATGAAATCCAACAAACATCTAAGCACAAGGATTTGTAGATAATTGGATGGACGTTAATTAAATATCAACAATTGATGAAGCTCAATATGGGAACTGATGCAAAACCATGGATGGTGAAAATTAATGCATATCCTGAGATAGGCAAGGTGTTGGAAGTGGAGCAGTTGTTGAAGGAATTCAAATATGTTTTTGCATGGACATACAAATATCTAAAAGGGATTCCACCAGAGTTAACATAACACAAAATTAAGTTGGACATTATTCTACCACCAACACATCAGGCCAAGTACAGATTAAATCCAAACTATGATACATTGGTCAAACAAGATATAGATAAGTTATTAGCAGCTAGATTCATTGAATTTATAGAAGAAGTTACATGGTTGTCACCCATTATAATAGTAGTACCCAAGAAAAATGGCAAGTTGAAAATCTATATAAATTTCAGAAAATTAAATGCAGACATAAAAAAAGATCCATACCCATTACCTTTCATAGATGAAGTGCTAAATGCAATAACAAGGTATAGGCATATTCCTTTTTAGATGAATATTCAAAATATCACCAAATATCTATAGCTCCAAAAGATAGATATTATATTACATTTGTTATAGACTATGGGGTTTTCATATGGAAGGTGATGTCATTTGGAGTTAAAAATGGACCTCCAACATATCAAAGAGTTGTGACCAAAGCATTCAAAGAGTATTTGGACAGTTCTCATTTGGCATTTTTATTATATGATATACTTATTTTTATTTTTTTGCTATATTTTTTTTGGATCATGTGCTTGATATTTTTGTGGATATTTTAATGGTTTTTCAAATTTTAATAATAATGGTAGAAAGAAGCCAAATTGGGGAATAGTCTTAGGTTCCATTAGTCATCCTCTTGGGACTACAATTTTGAATTAAAATTTGTTACAAATTTTTGTAAGGGTTAAAAACACATTAAGGTCTACCCACTTTAGACAAAATTTGTTACAATGTTAAAGTAATTACAATATTTGTAGCACTTTTTGTGACATGTGGTTTTAAACAAAAAAATTAATTGTTCCACTTTAATCAAACAATCAAAATGTAAACAAATGATCAAGATATAATTTAATGATTTAGAACCATCACAATTAAAAATGGCTATATATAAAATGTATACATCATATACCTACCACATATAAAATGGAGCCATTTTGTGACATTAGAACACCCATCCTTTTGGTCCATGTCACATCCATAAAAAAAAGTTAAATGGAAACAAACACAATGCATGCCAACTTCATATATGTGTTCTTCTTTCACTTCAAAGTGATTTTTTAAAAGAAAATTACTCTATAATTTATACATTATATACCTACCACATATGATAAGTGACATACACTAAGAATTTCTTTTTAATTGTCAATATCATTCACCACTAAAAGTTTAATGTAAAAATATCACCTATAACTAAACTTTTCAAGTATATATATATATTATGACTTATACTGTACTAAATTATTCATGAATATTTAAATTTACATCATTTAACAATTTATTAATTTCAAAAAATAATTAATTCAATTTTCAAGCTAATCAAACCTCCTCAAAATTCACAAGAATAATTCCAATTGTGAAAGTGCATTCAACAAAACAATATCATATGTTGCAAGATAATATTTATGACTATATTTATTGGGACTTTAATGTGCTTTCACCTCAAAAATAGTTTAACATATTCCTAGGAAAGAAGGTGGCACCTCAAGTCAAGGAAGCAATTGGTAAAAAAAATACTTTACAAGGTGCATTTTGAATATGGCACTTAAAAATCAAGGTAATTGTAAGCTTTCACGTGTTTTTCCTCAATTTCAATTTATGTGTAATCCTTTCTTCAAATCACAATATGTGTGTTTCATTTGCCTAAAAATCTTGACCTAACTATAGTGATATCTTTCAAAGCAAACCCAAAGATTAGACACACTACAAGTTGAATATATAACAAATCTTTAGAGATCTTGGAACAAAAATCTTTGAACAAAAAGGTAGTTCAACAAATCAAAAAGTTGAAAAAGACGAAAAGATAGGAAATTAATTAAGCAAGGAGAGTAGTTATATCACTTAACTTGGTTAAGTGAGAAGTTTTAAAAAAATGGCTAAAAGGCATGTAAGAGCAAACATGGCCTTATATGTAGCAATAGTCTGAGATGTAAGGGACAAATTTTATTACAACTTCCAAGTTGGTTTCAAAATTCATCCAACTTGGCACAAAGTTGTAAACTTGGGTTTTACAACATAAGCCCAAGTATAAATTAGGGCCAAGGTTAGGGCCAAGATGCATGCACGGGGACATGTTGCAACAAGGTTACATTGACAACCCATGACAGATTAATAAACACAAGAGGAACATGAGAAGGGGTTTAAAAACAAAAAACAAGATTGCAACCTAGACCATTGAAACAAGGTGGTCATGTATAGGTAATGAAGAATAAGACAAGGACAAATACCATCCAAACAATGTGTATGTCATGTAGGCAATGAATAAAAGTATGAGGACAAAAATCATTATAGCAAGGAGGTTTTGTAAGCAATGAAGAAGAGGATAATATGAAGACCATCACAACAAGGTGGATGTTTTATAAAAAGGTTAAAGTTTAACTCTCAAACAAGGAACAAGACAAAGTTATGTGATTAAAATATAAAAACATAAAAGCACAAAATAAGAATACAAAATGTGCAAAACAAATATGAAAACTTATATTTATTATGCTAATAGATGCAAACATGAACATGAAAAGAACATGACAAGGTTATGGTGTAAGATCATGCTTAAAACTGGTGTTGAACAAATTGAAGGAAATGAAGGGTCCTGCTTTTATTTATCACCCTCTAGGGACCTAGCTCAAGGAAACTTTCAAGAAAGTTTCTATTTGTGCATCAAGTAAAAAAGTTTCTTGATAACCTTTTTAACTTAAAGTCAACTATGAATTAATTGAAAGTTAATTATGACTTAACTTGAAATTGACTAGGAATTAATTAGGAGTTAACTAGGAGTTAATTATGACTTAACTAAGAGTTAACTAGAAGTTAGTTGGGAGTTAATTGTAATTTACTAGGAATTAACTCAAACTTAATTTGGGCTTAATTAGAGCTTAACTAGGATTTAATTCGGATTTACCTAAAAGTTAACTAATAATTAATTATGAATTATGGATGAAAATTATGGATGAATTCCATCCATTAAAAAATGGTGTCTAATGTTCGCATTTGTCACATTACCTTCCCTTCCAATGATGAATTCCATGAGGAATGGCCTTTGGTTTGCTTAGATATGGTCGATGAAATTCATGCACCTTCTCCATAAATTTGATAAGTTTTTCATTCGTTCCCAAGTGCACTCACTCGCATCATACCCATGCCAATGGACAATATATTGGAATTAACAATTAAAAATCCTTGAATCTAAAATGTCTTCCACTTCATATTCATGTTCACCATTGACTTCAATACATGGAGGGGGATCATGGATTCTTCCTACATTGGTAGATGTGTGATAAGGTTCCAAGAAAGAAACATGAAACATATGATGGATTTGTAGAAAACTTGGAAGTTTGAATTACAAAGCCATGGCATTGATTTAATTCACAATGAGGAATGGACCTAGCCTTTGATGATCCAAAATTTCTGATGGCCTTGTTATCTTGATATGTTATTATCGAAACCAAACTTGGTCCCTGACCTTGAAACTAGGTTGTTCCTTCCAATGTTCATTCTCCTTGTATCGCCTTTGTGTTTTTTCAATGTTAGATAAAAGTTGAGCTCGAACATCTACTAACCACATCGCTCAATCTTTAACTATTGGATTCACAACTTTGTGTACACCTTGAATGTGAAACTTGGGGTGCAAACCGTGTTTTGTAAAAAAAGGTGTTTGTTGGGTTGATGAATGCACTATGTTGTAAGCAAATTTTGTCATGGCCAAACAAATTAACCAATTATTTTCATTATAAGTAGTTGTGCACTATAAATATTGCTATAAGACTTAATTAACCCCTTCAATTTGCCCATCTATCTAGGGGTGGAAAATCATTGACAATTTCACCTTCACATCTAAAAATTCAAAAAGTCGAATTTAAAACATGAATGCAAATAAGGCCCACAATAAAAAAAAAATGGTATTTTCAAAAGAACTATGATACTGAAAAATATGATCAAAGAATAACTTGATTGTTCCTTCACCAATTATTATTTTGGTACATGGAATGAAATGAATCATTTTCATCAAACAATCCACTACCACCAAGATGGAATCATAAGAACTAGAAGTTGGAAGGTCTATGATGAAGTCCATGGAAATTGAAAACCATGGGGATGTAGGGATCAACAATGGTTGAAGGAAACCATGAGGCCGATGACAAGGATTATTTATGTGAGCATAAATAGATCGCAAGATCTAACAAACTCCTTCACATACTTCCAAAATTGTGGCCACCAATAATCTCAAAACATTAATTTCATGGCCTTGTTGAATCCAAAATGGCTTGTAGCCAAAGCATCGTGCCTAGCCTAGAGAACTTGAAATCACACAAAACCATCAAGAACATACAAAAGACCATCACAATAAAATAGACCATCTTGAAACTCAAACTTAGCGTGATCATTAAAAAAATCTTGGACTTGATGACGATTCATTAATTGGCCTTGAATGTCAATAACAAAATGTCCTTCAATTTTTCACGAATTTGACAAAAAAAGGTTGTGTCAATAGGTATTATAGACAATGCCTGAAGTTGAAAATGTTCAAGCTTGAAAACGGCATCACATTATTGTTTATAGGTTGTATATCCCTCCTTAGGTAGTAGGTACGAACAACAAGACAACACATTAGGTTTCTCTTGTTAACGCCCAAGGTGATATGTGATGACAAATTAAAATAAATACAAGGACAATGCCCACCAAGTGTAATGTCAATTCAAAACATGAATTGTCATGATACTACAAATTCTCATGATTTGAATACATAATGATTTCATGTTGAACTCCTTCAACCAAATGACGCCATTCCTCAAAGGCATCCACAATGGCTATAAGTTTATTTATCATGAATTTCATAATTAATCTCCACATGAAAAAAATTATGAAAACGGATATCGATAAAATGAAAATCTATTATCTTTTCCACATTGTGAAAGTATGACACCTATTGCAAAGTCAAAAGCATTTGTCTCCAAAACAAAAGGTTCGGAAGGGTTTACATGAATAAGGAATGGGGCAGTTGTGAAAAAAATTTCAAAGATTAAAATGCATTTTCAGCTTCAACTCCCCTAAAAAAGGTTGACCCTTCTTAGTCAACCGAGTAAGAGGGGCCATTATTGAAAAATAGTGGGCAATGAAATGTTGATAAAAGTTGGTAAACCTAAATGAACTTTACAAGGATCCATGTGAATGCAATCTCTAGAGATGATGGAACCCAAAAAATTCACTTTAGATTGATGGAATTCACACTTCTCCAATTTGGTGTAAAATCTGACCTCTCAAAGCTTTTCCAAAACCATACGTACATGGCATTCATGGTCCTCCATGTTCTTTAAGAAAATGAGGATGTCATTGATGTAACAGACCATGAAATCATCCAAGTACTCATGAAGACATCATTCATCAAATGTTAAAAAATAATAGGCATGTTGATAAAGCCAAATGGCATCACAACATATTCAAAATGACTTTAATGAATTTTGAATGTTATCTTCCATTCATCACCTTTTCGAACGTGCACCAAGTTGTATGTTCCACATAGATCAATCTTGGTGTACACCTTGGCATGATTGAACTAATCCAACTTTAAATCATGGGTAAAGGGTACTGATTCTTGATGGTGATACCACTACAAAAATGAGGTGCAATTTACTAGCCTAAATCACTATGTGACTTTAAAAATGAAATAAGTTCATTGCATTTTACTAATTTCATTATAATATCATTATGTAAACAACATGTTTCATTACTAGTTAACATAATTCACTATTATAATTTATTGTAATAAATAAGTTTATTTCTATGTTATTTTATGATATACCCTATATTATTTTAAGCTACTTTAGTTCTTTTAACTTATATTTTATGTTATTATACACTATTATAAATTATTGTACCCTAAATTATTATACATTATTTTACCTTAAGGTATCTTAACTAATTCATTATAAGCTTTTAAGTTATTCAAAATTAAATTATTCAACTAGGCTATACCTTAAATTACTTCATTTTAAATTAATATATGTTATTTCAAGTTATACTTTAAGTTATTCAAGGACATTCTATTTTATGTTATTATAAAATATTTTATCATGAGTATAATAACTTAAAATTATATATATATATAATGACGTAAAGTAAAATAACTTAGAATAGAAAATAATAACATATGAAAAATAATTTAAAATACCCTGCAATTTAATAATTACCAATAGCCTATGATATTATAACATAGAATATCCAACAATAATTTATAATACAATAATCATTAATAACCACCAATAAAATAACCACTAATAAACATTAATAAAATAGTCACTAATAGCCACTAATATAATAACATTAATAACCACCAATATCCACCAATAAAATATTCACCAATAACCATTAATATAATAGTCATTGATAACCATTAATATCCAACAATATCCACTAATAAAATATTCACCAATAGCCATTAATAACCACCAATATCCACCAATAAAATATTCATCAATAACCATTAATAACCACCAATATCCACTAATACCCATTAATATAATAGCCATTATTAAGCATCAATATCTATCAATAGAATAACCACCAATATCCATTGATAAAATAACCACTAATAACCATCAATAAAATAACCACCAATAAAATAATTACTAATAACCATTAATAACCACTAATAACCATATATTATAATTGTTTAAGATTGCAAAAAATAATTTAAAGTGAAATAATTAATAATAGACAAAAATAACTTAAGGTTAAATAATTGATAATAGACAAAAATAACTTAAGGTTAAATAGTCAATAATAACATAAGGTGAAATAGCGTTCAATAGCCAAATGTAACCAATAATAGCCTCGCATAATCAAAAATAATTTAAGATGAAATAACTTAAAATAACAAAAAATAACTTATAATAATTGCAAGTAGCCAAAACTAAAATAATTTATAATAACTAAAAATAACATAGAATAGGCCAAATTTTTTATAATAGCCGAAAATAACCTAAGGTGAAATAAGTTAAAATAACAAAAAATAATCTAGAATAACCATAAATAGTCGTAAATAATGTAGGGTGAAATAATTTGAATTAATGAAAATATTCATATAATAATTAAAAATAATTTAACACATTTAGTACTATTATATTTATAAAAACAAATCCATTTATTGAACTTTTTTTTAAAAATGATCGTTGAAATGTTACTGAATAATGATATTCAACCTTTTTTTTATTCAAATGATTTTAAACTTTCAAAAGGAAATAAATGTAATTATGTACATTATAATTTTTTTTTAAAAAAAACTTGAATCATTTCAATTGAACAAACTAATTGATAAATATAATAAAATATGAATTTTCAAAGTTTATGTTTTTTTAATGTTTAAAATGAAATATTTGATATGTAATGTAACATATCATCGTAACAAGTGGGGTGGCTTAATGGTAAAGGTGTTTGTTTCCATTCCAAAGGTCAAGGGATCAAATTTTATGAATGATGTTGTGTGTGGTCAACAATGGTATGTTGATCGAATATTTTCCTATCTAATTCGTATAATAGATGCTTATGTTGATTACATGGCGTACCTACATAGGTTAGATTTTAAACCTAGCCTAGAGATGACACGTGTCAATAAATCATAGGCTAAAAAAATCATGAAATTATCAATATTATTATATATTAAATAATTAAAATTTAATTGATTTCCATGTTGGCTAATTACTTAACTAGTAAGTGAATGTTTTGATAAATTTGTATTTCATTTGAGAATAACCTTGTTTCACTAGGTATTAGTGAAACAATCCATTGTCCATAACAACTAGTCCTCGTTCACTAAGGGGTTCAACAATTTCATTGGGTAAAAATGTCCAAATTCACTCAAAATCTAGTGAAACCTAGAGTGAACTAAAACGCATTTTGTAGTATTGTGAATCGATTCAATCCATGATAATCTACATACATTTGTAAAAATCCATCTTTCTTTCTGATAAATAGAATCAAGGCACCAATTAGAGACTTGGAATGTCAAATGAAGGTTTTCATCATTGTATTCATGAAGACCTACAAGTTTATTTTGTGATAGGTTCTAAATTGGCCCAAATGGAAGTTATGTTCCCTTTTCAAAATTAATGGTGCAATCATATGGACAATGCTTCGGTAAGGTGTCAACATTCTTTTTTTCAAACATGGCATTGGATTCCTTATATTAAGAAAGGATCTTATGACGAGGTGATTCAACATTTGATGTGGGAAGAACATAGATCAAGAATGCATCTCCTTTATTGGTAGCTTGCATGAAAGTTCTTGTTCCAACAAACAAAACTTTTGAATATAAAAATCAGAATCTAAAATGTTTCAAATTGGATTATCTCAAAATAGAAGGGAAGGGGAAATCTTTTCACTTATTCAAGTCAATCATCACAATCAAAAGTTCAACAACTTTGTTGGATGTGTCAAAAATAAATTTATCAACACATACATGCCAATTATGCTCATGCAGGTGAACTTAATCAGTGTAAGGCAACCATGGCAAAGCCCATGATTATCATCCCAAACATGAAACATTTTATTTAATAATAAGGATAGGCTAGGATATGGTTGCAAAAACTTCAAATCTTACATTTGTCTCCCTCTAGAAAGTTGTCCATGATGCCTCATGTCAAGATATTGGTTTTTTCCCCCCTACCAATTTTCAAGCAAAAAATAAAAAGCCCTATCTCCTTCCTTGTACTCCATGTGAAAAGCTTGCTCCATCTTGAACACATTTGAAAAAATGTGGTGCACAATGGGCACTAAGATCATGTCACAAATGGGGATATTCATCCTTGTCTTGCTTTTTGGGAAGATCTTGTACATATTCAAAACCTCACTTGTATTGAACTTGTTCCTCCTCTTGCCATAACATCTTTTGATAACATACAAGATAAAATGAGAATATAAAATCTATTGAATGTTGTAGAAAGAAATTGTTGCAATTTGGCTCTTACTTCCACTTTAGTGATGTCTATATTTCCTCCCTTCACACAACAATCCTCTTGCAAAAGCACACTTTGTGCAAAGTAACAAAATACATTATTCGCATAAAAAATCAATTTTTGTTGGGAATAATAGAATGCATGTAAAAATGTTTGACTTTGGACACCCTTTATTGATGTGGAAGGACATAGATAAACAACTAATGAAAATTAGTAGATGTTAGGTTTAATTCATGGTAAACTCTATTTGATTATGAATCATCCGTAAAAACATATTATCTTATAACCTAGAGGCCACTAGTAAAGAAATAAGTTTGTTTGACTGGAATTTAAATAACCATAAAAAAACCCCTTGTCATTTTGGACAAGTTTATTTTAATATGTTTGTTGTGACTAAATGGTCATTTTTTACTAGTCATTTTGATTGGTCATTTTGACTTGCAAGGCAATGGAACATTTGAATGGTCAAATTAAAATTTTATTCATAAATTTATTTTCAAAAATAATATTACAATGGTCGATAATTAGGTATTAATGTTAAGAGTAGAAAATTGTCCTATGTTGGCGAAATGCCATGGATATTAGGACACAGTAGTACCATCATAAAACAATCTTAGGAAAATTTTAGAATGAAAGTGTTTTCTAATTATAGTACCATTAATACAATGAACTACTTTCATGGGACAGAATAATCAGAAGTTAATTATGAAAGGAATTTCTAGTAAAAGTAATATTAGTTACTATAAATAATATCTTAGTTTAATTTACTTAAAAGGATATCCTAGTAATTATTTAATTATTAATGGGAAATATCCTATTTGCCATCTTCTATTTATTAAGAGGTGAAACCATATACGTTAATTAATCCAAGTGGATAAAGGATGGATGGATTTCCATTAACTAAAATGTGTGGAAGGGATTATGATAATGAAATCTAATAGGATAAGGATTCCACCACTCCACCTTTGTGTGTGAATATCCTTTTTGGGTTCCTTATATATCTATTGAGGGGGGGAGGAGGGATTATATTAGATATTGTATTAAAGATGGTATTTGATATTAGAGTTTTTAGAAGATCCTTCTTTTGGGAAATAACATGTTTATGGCATTGGAAATAGAGGTGGAAGATATGGAAATATTTTGTACTTTGATTCTTGCAATGGAAAATGGTCGAAAATATATCAATTTGTTTTTATTTTGTTCTCCTTAAAGGATGTTAGATAATGGGGGAAGGTAGTACACATTAAGATTGCACAATGTTTTATTATGTTTTATGTAGTAGTTTTTTTTTTTTTTTCCTACAAAAGTAATAGGATTTTGTTGTATGTTTTTTGTCTTTATAATTGAAAATATTTTTTGCCACAACACAATAATTGCCATTGAGAGCATAAGCAATGACATGAGATCTAAGGTTTACAAGGAAAGTAATGTTGTTATAAAGAATAAACAACAACCACAAAGGGTTTGTAGGTAGATTAGATAGTAGGCATTAATTACAAAGGGTCTATAAGTGTTACAAATGGTAAACATCAGCTATTAGAGGTCTACAAGTTATTGAAAGTCTTCTTTAAAGTATGTAAATGACAATATGTGCATGATGATAATTATTGCATGAGCGTAGTTATTACATGACAATAACTATTACAATACGGTAAGCAAACAATGAACAAGATATATTTTCATGTGTTTTCATCTTTTTTTATTCCTTTCTTTATTTGGTAACCTTTTTCCATGATGGTAATTAGGTTGCCAAACTCCCTAGTTTAACAATTTGATTTGTGTAGGTAGGTAAAAAAAGGTGTAGGTGAAGGTAATTGTGGTAACCTAATTACCCAACCCAACATACTTAACATAGCCCCCAAAATGAAAATAAGTTGTAAATATTAAAAATCAAACCCTTCGCCTCCATTATGATAAACCAAATCCTAACTATGACGGATGCAAACATTAGACACCATCTTCAAATGGATGGAATTGATCCATAATGTTAATCCATAACCATTAATTAATTATTAATTAAATTCAAGTTAAATCCAAATTAAGTTTGACTTAATCTTAGTTAAACCACAATTAACTCTTAGTTAACTCCTAATTAAGTCATAATTAATTCCTAGTTAACTCCCAGTCAACTTCAAAATTAAGTTCGAATTAATTTTTAGTTAAATTTCAATTAACTCATAATTGACTCTAAGTTATGAAGGTTCTCAATAAATGTTTTTACTTAATGCACACATAGAAGTCTCTTTAAAAACTTCCTTGAACTAGGTCCCCAAAGGGATATAAATAAAAGTAAGACCCTTCGAGTCTTTTAATCTACTCAACACCAGTCTTAAGCACACTAGTACGAAACATTTTCAACTAGATGTGATTTGCAACTATGTGGTAACTAGAATTTTTTTATTTTAAAAATAAATAATGGCAATTACCAATGAAGTCAATTCATCAACTAAATTGGTATATAATTGAAAGCAATTTTCAATTAGGTGGTGTTTTGCCAAATATTCCATGGAATATTCTTGGCATCAACAATGTTTATAAGTTAAAATGCATATTACATTGGTAAATAGTGAAAAACATGTCTTGAATAAAAGGTCATTCTTGGAATATTCATAACATTTAAAATTTTCTAATTGACACACAATCAAGATGTTAACCAATGTTCAATTATTTTGGTGAGACTATCAACACATGCATGGATGATAAAATGTATTAAAGGATGGATGAAATGTAATTTCATTTGCAACTTTGTTACAACTATCTTTCAACTCAATTAAAAAACTAATATGTGATTATGTTTTCATACATGTCATATAAGCTAATATTTATGATAATTTTGATAACATTAATTACATGAAAATTTATATGTATAAATGAATAATGATGCATGACATTATTTTTGTAATGCATATAAATTTTGAATAAAATTTCTTGAATATATATTAGTAATTTAATCTTGTATATGTTCATACATGTAATATTTGATTTTTATGTATACCAATTTTAGTTTATGATACATAATTGATGATAATTAAATTGTGAAATTTTAATGTTCATTCATTTCTTTTCATGTGATAACTTAATATTTGCTTACAATTATGATCAAAATTCATTGAAAATTAAATTACATGTAATTTTTATTTGTCAAAATGAATGTTTATGTATGATGTAAATTTGTTTTATGCTTTCAAGCAACAATGTTCAAATTTTATATAATTAAAAAAAATTGAAATATAAGTTGATAATAATGCATATTGTATGTTCAATATATGTAATTTCTATTTTTGTGTAAATCAAATTGAATTTTCAATATTTCAAATGATGATAGATAATTAATATTTTTGTGGAACTCTAATTTTTATTCACTTTAATACATATGATAAATAATTTATATTTGTTCAAAATTTTATCAAAATTCATTAAGTTTAAATTACATGTAATTTTTATTTGTGTAAATGATTTTTTTTCATATATATAAGTTTAAAAATATTGCATATTGAAATATTATTTAGACTAATATGTTTGTTAATGGGGTTTTCTATTATATTGACATTGAAATTGATTTAAAAGCAAAAGAAAACTAAATAAGTTCTGATGTTATTCTTCAACAAATTTTGTGGGGTAGTTTGTTTATGTCCCTTATCAAAGTATTCCAATATATTACAATAATTTTATTATTTTACTTCATAAACAATGGGCTTCCTTTTTTTCCTAATTGAAGGAGACAACACAAAAACATGTCTCAAACCAAAAAAGTTGTCCAATGTAAATACCAATGTTTTCATGTACCTTGGTATTCTTTTGTTTCAACAATAATTAAATAGTATTAGATGAAATAAACAATTTTTTTCCTCCTAAATTCAAATTTTAGCTACTTGTTTATCCACCTATTCTACCTCATACTACTAGTTTTGCTCAAAACTACATGTTCACTTATTAACATATCTTTTTCCAACTAACAATGTTTAACACACATAATGATAGTTATTTTTATAAATTTAACGAAACATAATTAAGGTTATTTGGAATTAATGTAACACTTAGTATAATGTTAACTATTGGTTTGAATATATCTTCACATTATTTTATTCATTATTATTTTATTTTATAAAAATAATAATAATAATAATAATAAATATTAACATTTAATGCATGATTATATATTTTCAAAATATATATTTCTTTTAGCACAATTATATTGATTTCACTATATTTATTATATATGACCTCTATTCAATATATTATATTAATTTATAATAATTATAACAATACAAATAACAATACAAATAATAACAAATAAATAACAACCTAGCTTATGTTAGCTACAATAGTATTATTAATGTCCTTTAAAAACATTATTAAAAATATTAGCTATTAATAAATTTGAAATCAATAAATTTTTTATTATATCTAATATAATATTTAAAAAATTAAAATAATTGTATAATAATCTGTATTATAATATTTTGAATCAATTATGGAATTAAAAAAATTCATTGACATAATTGAAATTAAGTCTTAAATATATAATTATTAATTAAAAGTTTAGTCATTCAGATTAAATACTACCTAATAAATTAAAACTAGTTATGAATTGATTGATCTTACCTATAATATAAATTATAATTAATAACTGATTAATTAGTCATTAAAATTAAATGCTACTTAGTAAACTAAAACTAGTAATTAATTAATTGATATTACATATTAAATATATTATTATTAATTAAGCATTTAACCACTAAGATTAAATATTACTTAACATATTAAAATTAGTTATGAATCGATTGATGTTACCTATTAAATAAATTATTTTTACTTTTATTTATTGAGTCATTAATACTAAATACTACTTAATAAATTCAAAATAAGTATGAATTGATTGATGTTACATATTAAATAAAGTATAAATATTAATATTTATTAACTACTTATATATTAATGAAATAAATATTTTATCATACAATTAAGAATGAAATATTATTTCAACTTAATTCTTAATTTTTAAAAATATTTATCCATTTAATAGAAATTAAATAATAAATAATTGTAATTAATAAACAAAAGCAGTCATTAATCAATTGATATCAGATATTAAATTATTTTTAAAATTATTTTTATTACTAAAACATTAATTAATTAATTAACTATAAGTAGTTCATTAGTCAATTAATTACCTATCAATGAATTTTTTTCAATTTAATATTAAATAAATATTAATTAATAATCTATTTTAATTAATATTTGATACCATTACAACCTATTATTATTATTAGGTAGATAGGAAGTTAGTGAATTAGTTTGTTAATTAATGAATTAAGAAGTTAATGAGTGAGTTATTTACTTATGGTGTTGACACAATTGAAAAGGAAACCAAATTGAATGGGATAAAAAATGTATTCACAACCTATTTGCAAACTATTTGTAACTAAATTACAACTAGATTTTTTATCCCATATTGTTTGGCTTCCTTTTCAAGTTTGTCAACTATTATAAGTAGATACATTGTAAATAATAAAATACAAAAGATTTTTGCCAAACATGATGAGCCAATTGAAGAAACTTAACATTGATTTGGTTAAATCCAAAACAAAATTAAAAGTGTCCTTAGACTTACCTACCTACCTACTTCAACCTACATACCTAGCTACCCACCTAGGCCTACTTACTTACCTACCTACCTAGGCTTAGATAGTTAGCTACCTATCTTAGACTTCCTACCTACCCACCTATTTTTATTTTAAATGTTTCAAAAATCATAAATGTTGTCACATTGCACAAAATTATTTGTCAACGTGTATGAATCAAAGACCATAAAAAATAATGGTTGAAATATTTTTTAATAATAAATTACGTCTATTTAATATTCTTTGAATATGCCACATGGCAACATGGCATTGGT
The DNA here is from genome assembly GCA_963920785.1 of Sphagnum contortum. Lineage (NCBI taxonomy): Eukaryota > Viridiplantae > Streptophyta > Sphagnopsida > Sphagnales > Sphagnaceae > Sphagnum > Sphagnum contortum. The sequence continues at coordinate 310,943 of OY987290.1, read as the reverse complement.
CATTATAAATTGGTCACTAGTTGCATGATAATTGCATGTCTTATACGGTCAACAAAAGGAAAATACAAATACATACTTCATCCATTGTCTATGTGATAGCATCATCATGACATCATCATTTGCAACTAATGTTTTATGCAATTTGTTCAATGCAACTACAAATCATTTTAGTTATAAATGTCTTTTGTAACTAAAAATTAGTTGTAAATAGTAATCAAAAGTATGCAAATTTCTTCTAGTGTAATAAGATGCATAAAACAATGTATTGCATATTTATGGTTTTTAGCTCCACTCCACAAGTCAAGTATGTACTTGAGAAAAATCCTCGAAGGAATGCAAATAACAATAGATCCTTGAAGGATTATTGAGTGAGATTTGTGTATAATTTAAAAACATATATTATAAGTTCTTACTAGAATCGTTACTAAATATGATATACTCAAGTCTCATGACAAAATTATTTTTCATTAGAACCTTTTTCATTTTCTTCCTAGATATCCCTTTACTCACCTTGGAAATATGTCGATGGTATGTATAATACCCCTTACAAATGCTACTAAAATCCCCATTTAGTTCCATTTTTGTTGAGTTCTATGCAGAAAAATTAGATACAAATTTATTTGGTTGGAAGTCTTGTCTTGTACTTAAAATTGTTTCATTACTTTGGGCTTCATTTTATTTTTTTAGGACAATCCTTTTGGCACCATCAAAATTATTAGTGAAATTGATGTTTCAAGTATGTGACATTATTTGAAAAATGCAACAAAAAATATATTATTAAAATTTGTAGAAATGCACTAACATCCATAATAAGGAATATAATATAAATATTTTATAAATGAATTATTTGTAATGCTTTTAAATAGATGGTCAAATGAATCATTTCATTCTAATGCATTGTGTTACATTTTTTTAATGAATTGCTGTATTTTTCATAGGTTGTTTTCATATTTCCAAATATCCAACTTCAACCCATACAAAAGATTGGAATGTACAAGTGTGCCTTTTATTAGGATTATGGAAGATGTGGAGTTTTCAATTTCCTATCCTTTAAACATATGCCAAATGTGAATGTGATGCCTTCAACTTTAGGTCTTAGAATTGACTTGCAATTGTTTCATTCACCTTCACCAAAAATGGGTCTTCTCTATGTGTTATTTTGACTTAAATAGATTTCTCTTGGCAATATACTTTGAGAAGTACCTTACCAAAACTAAGTTTCACATGTAAATATGGTGGCCACCATGTTTTTTCAATGTAGGTTTATAGGAAAGGAAATGGAAGATTATATTCTTCCTTACTTCATTTGAACCAATTGTAATACATTCATCTTTTTTTCTTTTTTTATAAGTGATGGCCATGCAGGGGATGTAACCCTCCTTGATGCATAATTTGTTAATCATGTTCCCATAAGAACATTGTTGGACACCTCTTCCATTGTTGACATTGTGTCACACTTCCTCAATATAACGTCAACAATTTTTTCTCACCTTGCATTCAAACCCACCTTTCTTGAGTATGCCAATTTAAAGCTTAAGTTTCCAAATGCATTTCCAATTACTTTGTCTCACAATATTGGTGTTCCAAAGGTGAGCCACCGTGTCATTGCTTATCTTAATGGGTCATCATAAAAGTTGATGAAACCATTTTGGTGGAGCCATATCAAGCAATAAGCACACCCATTCGTTTTTTTTCAAGCCATGTCTCAAAGAATTATTGTCTTGGTGTAAATAACATTTCCATGTGTATATATGGTCTTCATCAACAATCCACAATTGCTTAGTAATATGCAAAATTACTTGGAGGATATCTAAAAATACACAAACATAGATTTTGACTTTGCAAATTACTGACCAAGAGTTTACAAAAGGTATTGGTTTATTGGACCTAATGGTCAGTTCACAAATTTTTTTTCAAGATGATTTAAAACTTGTTGGCATAGATGATAACACTAGGAACATGTTTCATTTCAAAAGGGAAATAATTTTAGAATTTTGATTTAATTGCTTCATCAACAAGCTGACATTCAATGGTGCCAAACCATTTGTCCTTTTTTAACACTAAATCATTTAGTAGTATTTTTCCCTTCTTCTTTATTTCACTATTTTATTTTTTCATTTTTTTTTCGTAATTTCAATCCAAATGAGTTTTCCACCTAGGTAAATGTTCAATCAAAAGTGGCTTATAGTGAATCTTTTCATTATAGGTCCACCAATTCAAACATCTCATTTTAGAATGTGACAACTTCCCTTCTAGTTTGTTCTTTCTTATCCCCAACTTTGGATCCCTTCTCCACACTAGCTGATGTGAACTCCTCATTTGTCTTCTATGAAATACAAACAAGTTCGACTTGTTTTTTTCCTTTAATCTAACAACAAAACTATAACCTTGAACAAGTCTTTGTTGTAGGCTTGTATTGTCAACACATGCATTCTCTTAATGTAATTCTGGTTTATATTTTTAATTAAATGGAACTCATAGTAAGGGTTTGTGGGAGTGAGTAGTTTCACAACCCATGAATCAATTGTTGTTTATATATCACATATTCCAAAATTTGTTTCATTATAGACATCATCAAATCTAATGACATGCCTCAAAATCTTGTTGAATAACGAGGGCGAATATTTGCATTAAAAATCCATTAATTTCAAACAAAGGGATTTTTGGACTAAATCACCTAGTAGTTGCCAAGTTATTTGCTACCAAGGTATATGTGTTAGAATTTGCATGGTGCCTACTAGATCATGTATTTAATTAATTTCATACTTTTGAAAAATCAAGAATTAAGAAATGATCATTTTGGAGATTAGAAATTTGAAGAAAAACTTAGATATGGAGCCCATCATATGATGCAAAAAAAATTTGATAATGTTTTGTCTCCAATGTTTAGCTTCAAATTCAATAGGAAATTTGATCTTAACCACAAGATTAGAAAAGTCCAAAATTAATCAAATAGATGTTATAGGTGATTTCCTACAAATGTATTTGGGTGGAAATCATCTAGCAACCATTAGGCAATTGCCTACCACAATATTTTTAGTAGATATTGTGTTAGGAAATTGTTTAACAACTGTTAAATGATTTCCACCAAACATACATTGGTAAACACTTGTCTAACACATGCTAAGATATTTTATTTTATTTTATTTATTTTGTGGACTTTTTTTTGGTGGAAATCTAACGTTTATTCGAAATTGGTGTATTTTTACCAAAATAGTTTTACCATGGATGGTGGCATTTGTTAAATATTTTGTACAATATATTTTGGGTGGAAATTGCTAGTGATTGCTAGGTGATTTAAACCAAACATACATTAGTAGGAATCATTTATTGATTGTTAGGTGATTATCTATTGGGTTTTCTATGGAATGGCAATTTCCTACTTATTTTTTTATGGAATTTTCCTATAAATGTGAAACCAAAGTAGTTATACCAAAATATTTTTACCATAACATTTCTTGGAAAAACTATGATGTACTTATGTGGAAATCATTAACCAAATGTTTTTTGGGTGGAAATCACCTAGTAGTAGCCACCAAGCAATGTCTATAAACAAGACTATTATTTTGTGTTCTATATTGTGTTGTAAGGTAACATAATAATCTTACTAAGGTTGTAATTGTGCCATTCTGTTCATGTTGTGAAATTTTTGTTTTATGATTTATTTATTTGTTTTTAATTTAATTTAATTTAATTTAATTTAATTTATTCTGTTTTGAAAGGAATTAGAATTTTGAGGTTGCAATTTTAATTCACAGCAAATTCACAGAAAATTCACAAATTTCTTTCAAATTATAACTATTGTAAGAATGAAGAAATCTACATTATCATAATTAAAAAAACGTAAATAATGGAAAAGACATTACAAAATTTGACAATAAAAGGGCAATATTTGGTATGTTATGAAATGAAAACATATTAAAAGAAAATTCTATTAAGTCAAAAATATTAAAAATATATTTTCAGAAATCAATTCTAAAAACCCTATTTACATTCAAGTAAATTATGAATTATATTCATTTTAATAAGTTACACCCTATATTTTTTTGTATGTCATTTGGAAGATGGAAAAGATTCCCCTCAAGGATATTTAATAAAATTAGACGAGAAAATGACGTTTATTGTCAAAATTGATAACAATGCAATCAAATGAAGCAAACATTTCATTTTATTAAATAACTAAAATGTCACTTTTAGTTACTGTTACTAGTCAAATGTGATAAGTCATAGGCAAAACCATCCATGGGTGGTCCCATTAAGAACCACCTCACCAATTTTTTTAAAAAAATGAACTTAGTTTAACTTAATTAAAGACATTCAATATTTAAAATTTTTCATTTTTACTATTGCACCACATGGGTTTTTTTGTTCCCCATCTATGCATACATTATGAAAAAATTGTAAACACCTACATAGCCTACACAAGTAAAAAGTTTGTGTTTTTGATATGTGTTTTATAAATTCCTAATCCTTTATCATTAAATGTCAAGTTGCACTGTTGTAAAGCCTTTTTTTTTTGTTTACCAACTATAAGCACTAAAATATGGCCCAAATTGCTGATTGAAACAAACAAAATGATAACTTTTTGTTAACATGAATGGAATGACCTTTCAATAATTCCTAGTCATGACCTTTGAAAATTGTTAATTTTTATGCAATTGTTTCAATTCACGATCTATTAAACAAATACTAAGAGGAATATCTAAGGCATTAAAAAAAAAAAATTATTAAAAAATGAAAAAAATTCCGTTTGTGTTATTGGAAAAAGGAACCCTAAGTGTTATTTTTTGAAACTTTTTCTTGGACTATTCATTTGGAATATTAATATATTTTTTGTAAATCCAGTTGAAGTTTCAAAATTAACACAACTTAAGCAATATTTTGATATAAAGTTTAAACTAAAAAACTTTTCTAAAGTGAGTCCTATGTTGTTTTAAAGTTGATTAGATTTCAAAATTTTAAGGTGTCACATTCATAGTGGTACTACCCAAGGATGGGTTTGCCTTCACATACAAATATCAATTTGATTTAACAAATTACTTTAAGCATAATCTTACAATGTAGTCATTAGGTTATTCATCTTGAATGTTGTAATGTAATTCATAAGTTACGAAAGTGATAAGCAAACAAGGTGTATTCAATAATTATTGAAGTATTAAAACATATGTTCAATTAACTCCAATTATAAGTAAAATCTAAAAATGTGTAATTGTTAGTTTTTTAGTCAAAGTTGTTTATATAATACACGAGGGATTGCATGTTAATGGAAAGATTTTGATACATACAAAGGGATGAAAAGCTTTAATTTGTGGATGCCAACATATGGTTCATAGATTTTGACACATCATGAATTCAAGTGTTTATAACCACTTGTCAATCACATAACATTAACTTGAAACTAGAATAATAAAAATCTTGTTATTTGACGTATCCTAACAAAAAATGACCTAGTTTATATATGTTTATTGGAAAATTGCCAAAATAAAATATAATTTTATACTTGAGCAATGTTTTCACCATAGAAATGCAAGATGCATTTGCAAAATTAGATGTTTTTATATAGGGTGTGTGGATGTGTGAGAAAAAGGGCATGTGTATATGCACCTCCATTCACAAGGGTGTCCACACTATAAAACTAAATACCATTATGTAATTTTTATTCACTTGTGCACCCCAACATTCCAACATTCCTTGCCCATATGACAAAAATAAAATCATAGAGTAGGACAATATGTGATTTATTATTTGGATCTTATAATAAAAAAGCATAAATGTTAGTTGTTAAATATTTTCTATATATACAAAGGAAGAATGATTTAAGTTCATTCTAATTAGAATTCACAAATGTATTAAAACGCATCACATGGACATATTTTTCTTTCAATTACAAATTTGGTATGACATAAAAAAGTTTCAATTTGTTTTGGGTTCATAAAAATCACCTTGAAAATAGTTATACAATATCAACTTTTCTTTTATTTCACTTGAACATGATTAAAAAGAATAATAATTGTCAAATTTGTGAATACAGTTCGATTTCAAAAACATTCTCTCAAAGATACACTACACTAAAACATGGCATCCAGGATTATTCCTATACAATTACACAATTACATTTGGCATAAATGATAAATTCAATTCAACTATATATATCATAAATGACTATCCTATTCCAAAAGGACTAGTTATGGATGCCACATTTTGGCATAGTGATAATTTAAAATGTTGAATTTAATGAAGAGATCATTGAATGATGTTCAAAACAACTATTCAATTGATTAATTTGAGCAAGATCTGGATTTTTTTTGTTTTTTCAAAGTTTGAATATTCAATAAGATTTGAATATAACACATTTATAATGAGGCATTGACAAGTTTGATCACATAAGGAAAAGTTGGTGTGTTGGTTAAAGATTTGTTGTGTGGACATGGAGGTGAGGTGTTAAATTCCTATTCATGACATCTTATACTTGTGATCTATTATATGCTTAAGGGGTTAACCAACCTATGAGTTTGGTTACATATAATGTTCCTACCTATGTATAGCTAGCTATTCATGATCTACATATGACCTACATGTTGATATAATTTGTGGGTCATGTTAAAAAAAAGAAAAGTACATGCCTACTTACAAACCATCATATATACCTCATAGTCACATGTGGCATAAGGGGTATTAGAAATGATGACATGTGTGTGAAATAGTGTCAAAACAATGGTCATTTTGAACAACACTCAAATTCACATTTGTCCAATTTGACTACTCAACTTTTGTATTGGGTAGTTAATAAAGTTAACTAATTTGAAACCAACTTGTCCAAAATACATAAGTGATCAATTTGACTAATGTCCAAATTTAGTGCTTTTTGATTAAATTTTCTAGTTGAAAAACCCATGATTTCTTATATGTATCCAATGGTGCAATTGGGAAAGAGAGGTGGGTAGAAAAAGAAGTAAGGGTAATAAGGTACAAGAAGACAAGTGCCCTCACCAAGGTGGAGCTCAACCCAACCCAACCTAACCTCAACTCACTTTGGGGGGGGGGGGGGAGGGGTTTCATCAAAAATTGAAATTCAATGAGGTTTCATCCATTGGTGCACTAGTGGGTGCTGGTTTTCAATTGTGCCGGTTGGTCATTCGCATCCACATGTTACACACTTTAGGGTTCTTAAGGAAGTTATTGAGATGTCAAAAGTAAATAAGGATTTGGACAACATGGCTAGAGTAGAGCCAATGTCATATAAGAAGTTCTCTAGTATAATAATGACAAAGGAGATGATCGTAGGTCTTCTTTATTATCGTCGATTGCGATTTCATAGCCATGAGTCCTCTTTGCATAAAGTCTTCACCTGATTTTTGTTTTTTATTATTGTTGATTGTCATTTCATAGCCATGAGTCCTCTTTGCATAAGGTCTTTACCTGATTTTTGTTCTTTATTATTGTTGATTGTCATTTCATAGCCATGAGTCCTCTTTGCATAAGGTCTTTACCTGATTTTTGTTCTTTATTATTGTTGATTGTCATTTCATAGCCATGAGTCCTCTTTGTGTAAGGTCTTTACCTGATTTTTGTTCTTTATTATTGTTGATTGTCATTTCATAGCCATGAGTCCTCTTTGCATAAGGTCTTTACTTGATTTTTGTTGATTGTTTGCTTTTGTTTTTTCTATGGGTCGTGCCTACTTGTGTTCTCAATTTGCTTTGAACTTTTGATGAATGGGTTCCCATCCTTGATTTTTTTATTTACAAGGTTTTTCTTCATAGACGATGAATTTGAGCCAAAAAAAAATTAAAAACTACAATAAAATGGGACTTCTGATTTGATGATGAATGTCAAATGAAAGTCTCCAACTCTTTTACATTCTTGACTCTTTCTTTTATCTTACTCCACAAGTTTGGATCAGCCGGCTATTTCATCCCACTAGCCAAAACAAATTTTTTTGTTGTTGTTTCTTTTGTTGTTGTTCTGCAAGATTGGTTTACCTGGCAACAACAACAAACCATCACATGGGTAACTTTCTGCAGGTTTGTTGCAGTTTTTGTACATTGGGTTGAAGCTTGAAACCTAATTATTGCTGGGATATATGATTTCCAGAAATTATGAGAAAGGGCTTCTATTATTATTTTCTTTATGCCAACCTGGTTTAATTTTCACTGACATTTTCACCCCAAAAAAAAAAACTGAATAATAATAATAATTATGTAAGTGGGTACTTTTTTTGACATTTTAATCTGGTTTTAACATTGCTGGATTCCGTGGAATACATGTGGTTTTTTTTTCCCGAATCAAAGCATGTTAAGCCTGGAGTCACCAGGCAGAAGTGAACAAGCCCCCACCAATACGGGTATGGATGAATGGATGGTACAGATGGATGGATGGATGGATGGATGGATGATATGTGAATAGGAAATTATTTTCTTGTTGTATTCTTGTCCCTTGGTAACCACCTTTGTGAGTGGGTAAGTACGAAAGAGAGAGGTATGTAGAGAATGCAAGTGATTACTATGGAAAGGACATCAAACCAGCAAAGGGTCTTTAGTAGTGCATGCACACAGTAGTACAAAAGTATTGCTTGCTTCTTTCTTTTCTTGACTGCCCATTTGCCCATCCAAGATGTGCGTGCACACAGTATTACAAAAGTATTGCTTGCTTCTTTCTTTTCTTGACTGCCCATTTGCCCATCCAAGATGTGCATCTTGGAGGTGCTCAGACACATACATTTTGGTGTTGCTCATTACACACACACTTTGGGGGACTGTTTTTTCATGCCCATTATAGCTTCAAGATGTGTGCATAACAGGATCCAAAGTGTGTAATGGGCAGCACTACTAAAATGTCTCTGGGGCATCATCCATCTTTTGAAAGGAAAAGATGGATGGATGGGGTTAAGGGCCTTCAACAAGGAAATAAAGAAGTCTGTAGTGCTTTTGTACTGCTTGACCCATTATTATATATAAGTAGGCACGGCACTTGGTGGTTACTAAGTGGGTAGAGATGCATGTGAATGGTTAGTACATAGGTAACCATTGCGGTTTTCATTATGCGATGAGAATACAATGAAAAATTGTTTCTTGTTCATATATCATCCATCCTACATGATGTCGTTGTTGTGATGGTGAGTGTTGTTGGTTCATTTTGGATGATAGAAAAGAGCTTTCTTTCACATCAGGTGAAGGCTATGTACAAAGCCTAGAAAGGTGTTGTTCAAGCACTCCCAGAAATTTCCAAGAGGTATTTATTTGGAGGTCACCTTATTATATCAATGAATATCCCTCTTAGAGAAAAGTGGAGGGATCTTATGCCTAATTATGTGTAGGGTAAACAACAACTAAGGAGTGGGGTGTTGTTGTTACCCTCAAACAAAGGCAAAATCAAATGTTTTTTTATTTTCAATTTTCTCATAATACCCATTGGGCATCACAAGGAAAAAAAAAAGAAAAAAAAAGAAAAAAAGAAAAAGATGCAAGGAAATTAATTCTCATGATAAAAATGTTGAAGTTCATGATAATGTCACATTCAAATTCAAAATCCAAAATTAATGCTTTTAGTTCAAGCATCGGAGGAGTTAGTTCCAATGGGGGAGCGGGTCTTAGTTACAAATAGATATATGTAAGGTTCTCTCCAAATACACTAGGATATTTTTTGGACTAATAATCTTTTTTTATATAAAAATGGCTAATTATAGCCAAAAAGCCATATTGAAAATTAAAATGGCTAAAATCACGATCTTTGGGTCCTATTATGCAGGTTTTGAGCTTCTAATGGACTTACACCTAGTGTTGATTATGAGCTCTAAGTTGAGCTCAAAATACCTTAATTACATTTTTACACCATTACAGTACCTCAAAGGATTTCAAAGCTCAAAGGAAGGACCCATTTCATTACCTAGTGTCCATTACAAAGCTCCAAAAAAACATGCATAATAACATGGGTCCAAAGTGTTGTCTGGGCATCATCTATCTATCTATCTCTCTTTTTGGAGAGAAGTAAAAATTTATTGTGTCTTCTTGCTGCATCTTTTTTTGTTCATTTAAAAGCACAACAGCAGATCCGATCCAACAAGCTCTTGGGTAGCCACAAAGTGAAGCTGATTGGCAGTGAGCCATCATCACCAGGGGGAAGGGGGGGTTCATGCTTGCATCTTTTGAAGTGTAGTGAGAAAACCCATTGAAGAGTTTTATACAGGCTAAAACCTTAAGTCAGATCCAGAAAGTCACATAAAAGAAGAAGAAGAAGAAGAAGAAGAATGCTCATCCCCTCCTCCCACTACAGACTAGAAGAAGAAGAAGAAGGAGAATGCTCCCTGCTCCCCTGCCATCTCCCTCCCAATGATCACCACCACCACCACCCAGCTGTTGCTGCCACAGAGTGGTATTTTCTCAAATCTGTATGTAGAGCTCACACTCACATGTTCCTTCTTCCTTCCACTCCCATCTGGTCTGGGTGTCCTATTCAAGCACTTTTTTCAGGTAGCCATCTGGTGGTTCCATTTTTTGGATTTATGATGATAGATGCAGTCAGTTTCACTTGAAACATGAATGAATATGATGGTGGTGAACACACACACACACACACACACACACACACACTTTTGAGAGTTGTGAATCGATGCTGGGAAAAACTTGTTCAAAACCTTTTCATGCATTTGCATTGGAGGCTAAAATCAGTTCCTTGTCGGAGAATTTCTTGAAAGAAATTCGACGCGCCATTCAACTCTCAAAAGGAATTTAAAAAAAAAATGGAACTTGATAGAACTCATCACCACCTAATGGAATGGCTGATGGTGGGCGCTCTATATCCCTAACCCATTAGGGGTGTTACGAGGTGGAATGAGCCCTACCGAGCCAGTTCCATACTGCATGGGATGTCAAGGAATTTATGTGTCCTAAGGGGGTGGTGCCTTCTCTCTATAGTACATAAAGAAGGGATCATCATCCCCTAGTGATCAGATCACTTCTCCTTGGGCCAAACACATAGTGCCAAATCCATGGAGGAGATAATTTTCTGTCTCTTTGTGGTTGTATTTTTGTGCTGCTTTCTATGCATACACACAAAATTCCTTTCTACCCACACTGGTCCAGTACAAGAAGACAAGAAGGGGAAGGATGTAAGTAAGGAAACTAGAGATTGGTAATCTGTTTGCTCAGATCACTCAATTATTCATGAATACCCAACAAGTGTTTCTCTCTGCCCATTCATTGACCCAAGTGTGTCAAACTGGTTTAACCCAATTAAATTTTCTTTCCAAAACCATTTTTTGGTGGTGAACACACACACACACACACACACACACACACACACACATACACACCATTATGAAACCAACTTGATGCACCCGTACTCAGCAAAGGGCTTTTCTGATGGTACCAAGAGAGTGTGGCAAGAGGAGGAGGTGCCGTGTTTTGGGAGATCTCAATACAACAAACAAACACAAACAAGACAAAAACAAACAACCCTTCTTCACATATAGATCTCTTTTTCTTTTTACCTCTTTTGTTCACTTTTGTTTGAAATTTGGGTGGTTTTTTTAGTTGTAAAATATTTTTTTGGCATTGATTTCAAAATAGTTAATACCAAGTATGTAGTAGCATGGACTTGGTGAAAAAAAAAACTAGTGGATAGATAGACTTGGTGAAATAAGTTAGAGATAGTGAATTTTAGTTCTCATAAAAACTAAACTATTTTTTCAAAAAAAAAGTATGGAATAGAAAACTTTTGAAATATTTGGCAACAAAATCTTTAATAGGTAGATTCATTGGAGTTAAGGTGTATGTGTGTGTGTGTGTGTTTGTTGCCATGATGGAGCACTCACCCACTATTTATTTCATTAGTAGCCACCCAAATAGTTGAGGGTTCAACACTTTGCATGTTAATAGTAGGTTCATTGACCCCACTAGACTGGCAAGTGCCAGTTGGTTTTAGGTTTTGCATAAAAAAAAAGACACTTACTCTTGCTAGCACTTGCCACATTAACTACCTCCATTAACTCCTCCATAGGACTAGATTCCTGAAAAAAAATATGTGGAAAAAGTTGAAAACACCACATTAAAATGTGCTCTCAATAAATGGTGGTGAGAATAGTGGGGTGGGTTTTTGCTTTCATGGAAATGTACCATTTGTGTCTATTCACCTTTTAGGGTTTAATTTTTGCTTTCATTTTTGGCGGTGCAAATGTGGACACTTGTGACTTCACCTTGTACATGATACTCATGATAGTCACAAAGAGCAACATAATTGCCAAATTCATCCCACCCACAACTTCACCAATGGCCTTTTGTTTCCTCCCACAATGTGATGATGCTAGAGTTTGGCTATCTTGAACACTATTATTGTACACTAATGAATCAAGAGTTGGATATATATTGTAGCTTATATATCTTATTCAAATAAAGATTAAGTTTAGTTTGGCTCTCAATGTTATTAAGTTTTAAATGTTGTTGAACTCAAGCATATCTTTTGAAATTTTTAATTACCATAATAAAATAACTTTTTAATCCCATGGTTAAAATGTATTATTATTATTACTCAAAGTTGTTTGTGTGACACTATCTATCTACCTACTAAACCCCCTATTGTTTATTTATTTATTATTGTGACTCTTTGGAGAACATTGATTTCATAATTAACACCAATTTATCATACCAAAAAGATCTTCTAGTGCATTTTGTTGGATCCTTGCACCTCATGTCCACCTTTAGTCTCTTCACCTTTGTTGGGAACAAATTTTAGTATTTTGTGAAAATTTTAAACATTTTTACAAATAATATATTTAGGCTGGTCATACATACATATTCGAGCACTTGTCATGCCCATAAGCCCCACAAAAGGGCCATCTGGTAGCCCAAATTGGCAATACCTGGTTCGTTATCTACTTAGTATGTTGATACTGTGTAATATGGAGGTTTGTTAGGCACTAATTAATTATTTTTTAGAGTTGCCAAAATTCTGAAAAATGCGTGCTTACTATGCCAAAAATCTGAATGAAGCTCCAAACCACAATAGCTTCATTATTGAAGGGTCGAACTTTTATAAGAACCTCCAATTCAATTCGAAGTTTAGGTTGGGATCATTTCTAGCCTATTCTTTTGAGGAGTTTCGAAAAGTCAAGATTAATGTGATTTTTTGGTTTTTTTTTTTGGTTTTAAATTTTTTTTTGGGTGAGTTTGGTGTTCCCACCAAGGTTTTGAAAAGGTTATCATGGTGTTCCCATCAAGTTCCCTTAGCTCAAAGGGTTTGCTAGATCTATGAGTATCAACCCTTGATCATTCTTATTATCATATGGGTTAGGGGACCTAAGGTTGTTCTAATTCTAAGTATGCCATAGTTAATGGAGTTTTTTTTTCCCCTCTCTTGAGGTTTAATGGAGTGTTGAGAATTCCCAACCCACTCAAGTCACTCTTGTGGGCTTTACCGGAGGCTTACTAACCCTAATTTAACAAACCCTAAACCTTAAAAGTTTATCGGAGGCTTACCTTAAAGTTTTAAGGTTTAGGGTATGTTACTTTAGGGCTTAGGGCTTTGTTACATTACCCAAATACATGTATGTAAAACCCTAGTTTCCTCTACAAGATAGTTGAGACATTGTTTTGCTTCGGAGCAAGAGCTTAAGCAGATAATAATGTTTGTAGGGGACAAGAGGCTTTGGTCGGGTGGGATATAATGTAATTACCATGAATGTAATTCAACATTTCAGTGCAAAATAATTATTTTGTTATTTTTTCAAGATTCCATTTCAAAAAAAGGAAATATTCCAAAAAATATTTAAAAAGATTATCTAGTTGCCTTCACACTCCCAAATTTTTTTTAAAAATTAAAATAAAAAATTGAACAAAAATGTATTGAAAATTTCAATATTTCTGAAGACAATATAATTAGTTTTGAACTTGCCATGGTACTATGGTATACAAGCTTGGATAATAAGTCCTCCTCTTTGTGTTGTCAATGAAGCTTTTTGCAAATAATGTGAAATGTATAGTTTCATCCATTTCAATGTAACATATGTATAGTTTCATCCATTTCAATGTAACATAATGTCAAACTCCAATATGTATTATCACATATATTTTACATTGGAATGGATGAGTGGGGACCTTGTTGTTTTGTCAATTGATTGTTTAGGTTTTTTGGTAGAAAGTGAGAACTCATCATCTACTATGGGGATTATGTGACTATGTGACTATGTGACTAGGCACTCACCTTGGTAACCTATCTTGTAAAGCCTCTCCTACATCCATCTCACACAACCGAGGTAACTACCTATGGGTTAAGTATAGTCGACAAGTAGGTAGATAATGTGTAAATGGTTATCATGTTTTTAGGTGAGTAGGTAAGACACTTGGTTGCCACTACTAGATAAGTAGATGCATGTGGATGGTAAGTATAGAGAGTTAACCACGGTGGTTAATTAGTGATGGGATAAGAATACAATGGAAAAGTTGTTTTTTTTTTTTTTTTTTTTGGGTCCACATGCCATCATCACATCTTGTATGGGTGTGTTTAGTGGGTGCTTGTTCACTTTGGCTTTATAAAAGCATGCCCATTGGTGTGCATTGTGTAGTATATTTTGGATGAAGAACAATAAAAAAATTATGTTTAGGGTAGTATTATGGAGGTAGTAAAATAGCTTTGGGTTAGTATTTGCGCACATACAAAGATGTGTAAGGCTTTGCATAAGGCATTGCACAATGGAACAACAACTATTCTTGATGGGCTCGATAGAATGATTGCTCCAGGTGGTTTGCTATTAGTAGTCTTTTCCCTTTTATAAACCCTAATTTCACTATTACAAACCTCTTGTAAGATGATCATGGTCAAGGGTTTGCAATATGCATTACAAAAGGGGTCTTGTTATTCAGGAAGTTTGAAACTCTTTGTGGTTGCAATCCATTGGGTTTGATTTAACATTAGCTCAATGGCACTCATCAATTTTTGGCAAAGATCTCAATGGGCACTTTGATAAAGATCTTCACTTTACAAGGATCATTCACTATGTGCACATAAAGTATTCCTCTTGAGTGAGCACTTGGGCCTCTTCAACCCTCACTTATGATTATGACAACATTACAAATTTCATGACACAAGTTATGATCATGATGACCATTTGGGGAATCCTTATAAATAATACTTGAATATAATGAATGATTAATTCCCTCTTTCATTTCAGCCTAATAACCATTTATCATTCAATAACAAAAATCATATCTTAAAAGCTTGTTGTACTAATTGTCACCTATTAATTGGTCGTCTAAAATGTGTATTTTTGATGGATGGAAAATCTATTATCATGTAGCACCTTTGCCCTAATATGTTTGACACATATGAAGTCGAGCTATTTGAATCCCATCTATCGTCTAAAGCTTCCCATCTCAAATTCTCAATGGAGGATTTTTAGTAAGGTTCAAATAAGGACCCCCTCCCAATACCCTTGAACAAGGGATTTTAATGCTTGTTTCAAGGTGCCCAAATTAGGATCCTGATACCAAGGCACATGTGCACAATTTGAGATCTTAAAAATGGCTTTTAATATAATCAAACATGGATCCTAATAGTGAGATTGTTGCCCATATTGTGTAATTTTTGAATATATTTAAAAAATTGTCCTTTATTGCAATCATGCATTTTCAAACAAATTGAATAGTTTTTTCATTTGTTGTTTGAAAATTTTGTTCAATATTCAATTACTCTTGCACTATATGTTTAAACATTATGAACCTAGCTCAATTGCACCCATACTCATCAAGAGCTTTCCCAATGATACCAAAAGCATTGTGGTTTGAGAGATCTCAACATGACAAACAAAACAAACAAACAAACAAACAACCTTCCTTAATAAATAGATTTGCATTATATCAATTCCAATACCATGCTTATACCTACCTCAAAGTAGGCAAAAATCAACCTTGGACCCAATATCATGACTAGATTCCATTTTTAAGAGCATGTGGCATGAGGACCAAGCTTGTGTGTTCAAAAGTTCATTCCAATCCGACATTCCTACTAAAACTCATTATGGAAATATTTTTGAAGTCTAAAAATATTAAACATAGAAATGATAGATCATTAAACTTTTAAAAAACCCAATTGAAATCAAGTTCATTAAGCATCAACAACCTACCTTCTTATCATATTCAACATAAATTATTTAAAAAAATGGAATGAAGAGAATAGTATTAAAAATGTGTAATCCATATAGATGAACATTAAAAAAATTTAAAATTGGAACAATGAAAATGTGAAAATTAATCCAGGTTGTCTAATAAATAAATAAAATTTCCAAAAAAAAATTTCAAGTCATCAAACAAGTTCACAATACAAGTTGCCTCATCTTTTGCAACCTTACACATACATATACAGAGCATTAAAGTGGGATTTAAAACTATTTCCAAATATAATTACAATTATCCCATGCTTAGACTAAACCGGAGTCTCTAAGTTCAAATCTAACATTCTTTAGGCTTAATATGGCCACCATGACGAAGAGGCCTCGCTCCAAAAGGTCAAGGTATGAGTGTGTGGGTGCTTGTTCACCATTGCCTCAAGTCTCAACCCCTAACAAATTAGAGCCAAATTTTAAACAAATTATATTTTAGCCAAATATATAGAATGATGATTAAAGATTTCTATTTCATATTTGGTTTATAGCCAGATTTGGCTAAATCTCTCTCTATGGGAGATGATTACTACTAATTTTTCTACATCTTTTCTAAGGATGGTTGTCACTATGGCTCCAAAAGAGATTTCCTAACACAAAACAAAACAAAAAAAAACACACTTATTTTAAGTTTCATCTATGTCTTCAGTTCTCTTCTAGAAGCTTTCACCATTGTCACTACCTACTCATGAATCATGTTTTCAAGATCATGTGCAATAAATTTGTTGTTTGGTACTCAACTTTAGTACTCCATAATGACTTTCATTAAAAACTGAATGAACCTTTAAAAGCTATTCATCAATTGAGAATGAAATCCAAGATTGAGGGTGAAATTTGAGAATCACATGGATGACCACTTCAACAAGGACGACTCTTTTTATACTTTATATTACAATTCTATTATACTCAACTCTAGTTTGAGATATGTTTGTTACATGCATTATATAGTAATGTCAAATTATAACATATTAATATCACATGTTATTGTACATTGTTTATAGATGAAATCGCTAAGTTTTATCTCACACCCGTCTTGAGCCCCTAACCTAATGCTCTAGGAAAAACCACATTATGTTGTAATGCGGTTATTAGGGTGGTTCTTTAATCTCATATGACTTCTTACAAACTTAGCGAACATGGTTTTGATATATAACCACCATTCTCCATCAAATAAAAAATTTAAATTAAAGAACCACTTAGCAACTCACAACTCTTTGCCAGTTCTTTCATGAAGAACTTTGGATCTTTGAGTTTTTGAAATAATCTAACTGGTGGTCCTATGATTTGAAAATTTTAATTTCAGGAATTTTTAAAAATAAAAATTATTTTTATGAAAAATAAAAAAATAAAATCAACCATCAAAATGGGGTTAAACTAGTGTCGTAGGGCGGGTAAATAATTTTTGGAGCAATCTCCGGGTGTTGTTTTTTATAGTGATTGGAATTATACCTTATGGGCTCCCCCTGGAACTGAAGATTTAGAACTAGACTTTACAATAGTCACCTAACTTGAGTTTTAAGTCTGATGGGTATGATTCAAATGGCATACATATCCTTGTGTATATGGGAAGGCATGCAGATAAGGTCAAAGTATTGGAAAAACAAATTTAACTCAACACATAATGAGAGCACCATAAGAATGAAATATGCATAAATTTTACATGCGATTATGGGAAGATATGCACTTACATAGTTGCATACCAACCATGACATACCCATATATGTTATGTCAAAGGTTTCAACCAGTGTTGTGCATGTAAGTGTTAATAGTCATATATATGGCGTGTAAATCCCGTATAAGTGTAAATGATTTACACTTACATGTCCCATTTTTTTACACTTACACTTATCTTGTTGCACTGTGTATATATATATTCCACTTACACAAGGCCAATGCAAATATTTGTCAAATACACTTGCACAGGGCTGTTTAAGTGTTTTGGGGCATATAAGTGTAAATACTAAAATTATTTTTAAAAGTCACCCTGTCTTTTTGGCCTCCTTTCACCTCGAACCCTTCTTTCAAGGGGTATCCATAAACTAAGAAATTTTTCTTAAATTTGGGAATGAAATGCTCTGAACATGAGCATTTAATGCACAAGGTTCAAGACTAATTATAAGACCTTTATCTATAATTTTATATTTACACATTTCATATTCTACATCTATATTTACACGAATCTAAATGAATATTATATACTTACACTTGCATGGAGTGTAAATAAATTTCATTATAGGATTTACACTTACACACGGAGTGTAAGTCCCAAACCATTTACATACACAACACTAGCTTCAATTTTACATCAACATAAGATGATTTTTTCAACTTTGTTACTTATTGTGCCTTGGGCCCTTGGCTCGGAACACATGTGTGGGGGTGGTAAAGTCCATGGTTCATCCATTGCAATGCAAAATTATACGATTTCATCCATTCCAACTGTAACTTGTGTAATTTCATCCATTTTTAATGTGTATATATATATATATATATATATGCTGAATCCAAGTGTTTGTTGGAAACATCCTGCTGACAGCACTTAAAAACTCAGACTTCTAATAAGTGAAATGTTTCAAGAAAGAATGCAAATAGAGAAACTAATAATTTCGGGGCATACTTGGTGTGTGTGTGTGTGACAACAATCCACTTAAGAGAGGTGTGGCGGGGGATGATCATTCATGAGCTGCACAAATTTTACAACATGTAAGACAAAAGCAGAGGTCGGTTGGAGCTTCACAGAATGCTAATTGCAAGTCAAAATGATTTTTGCATCTTGCAGACTTGGTGGTTATACATACTCTTTTGTCATGTGTAGGTGAAGTACATATATCTTCAGATTGAGGACAATAAATAGAACTGCATAGTAACACTTTGAAAGGGAACTGTTTTGGTATCCAGTTTCAGCAAAATGGAAAACAAAGCACCACAAGAAAGATGAAGGCAAGCATAACATACGAACCAGTGTTGTTATGAGATTAGTTCAACTTTTAAAGAATTGTCAACTCCGGGTTTTTAAATGTTCCAGAATCAGAGAATGGTTGGTACTCAGTTCACATACACGTTGAAACGAGGGTGTTGGGTTGGATATCCTCATGTTTATACATATATGCATTAAATTAAAACAATATTATGAATATCCGCCGTTGCTAATCTTTTATGACTAGCTCATATATGTATAACATTATATTATTGATATTTTTAATATAGTGTTTTTAAGGGTCAAAATGTGCATGTATATATGCATATCCTAATTTAGGGTTAAGGGTTTTGTTAGTTTTCTTCTTTCTCATGCAATTTTTTTGCAATATTGAAGCTTTGCCAAAGAGGATTTTGATGCACTCTAGCACCTAAGCATTTAAGCACACAAGGATGTGAGATTTTCTTAGGGTTTTGGTTTTTTTTTTTACAAGTTACATTTTACGTTCTATTAGGGTTTATGATTTCCAAACTTTCTATTGTATCAAAGCTTTATTGAAGAGGATTTTCAATGTGGTACCATTGTAGGTCAAAGTGTTGTTGCAACTCGTCAAAGTTTTGTTATAGCTTGTTAGAGTGGCCTCTATTACAATTCAAGTCAGAGTTTTGTTATAGTTCATTAATGTAGGCTTTGTTCCAACTTGTCAAAGTTTTGTTGTAGCTTGTTAAAGCGGGCTTTGTTGTAGCTCCTCAAAATTTGGTTGCAATTCATAGGAGTTTTGTTGAGTTTTGTTGTAGCTTGTCAAAACTTTGTTGCAACTTATCTTGGAATTTTGAGCAGTTTGTGAGAGGTGCTCAAGGTGTGTGAAAGTTGTAATTTTTGTGAGATTGTCTAAATATTCTTTTGTTGTAGGTTTAAGCGGTGTTGTTGGTTGTCAAAACTTTACTGCAATTCATTGGAGCTTTGTTGCTAGTCATCAAAGATTTGAACATTTTGTGGAAGGTGAAACTAGGTTTGTGAAAGTTGTGACTTCGGCAAAAATGTTTAAGTTGTTTTGTTGTGGGTAAGAGTGTTGTTGCAAGTAGTCAAAGCTCTATTGTTGCCCGTCGAATTGTTTTGAGAGAGGCAAGAAAAACTTGTGAAAGATGTGTGTTTGGTTAGAGTTCTAGTGCAATTCATTGGAGCTTTTTTTGAAAGGTAAGAGATTTGTGGAAGACATGTGTTTGGTGAGAATGTTTGAGAGAATCTTGAGTCTAATCAAAGGTTTGAGTTTTTTTGTTGTAGGTTGGCCGATTGTTGCAATTGGTTGGAGTTTTGTTGGAGCTTGTTCAAGCTCTATTGTTGGTTGTTGTTTGAAACTTCAGGAATTCAGCACTTGGCACCATGGCTGCTGAAGATGAAATCTTATTTATTGAGAGTGTTGATGGGGTTGATGGACCACTTGCATGTGCAGATGCGACCACAAACAGTTCTGATATGGAGAGTGTACTCTAGAACTTAGCAGCTTGTTGGAGAATGACGTATTGCAGCTTGCTTATACAAGCTCAAGTTGCACTTTGGGAACCACAAAATCAAACGTCAATTTGCTCTGAATGATGGTTTGCCTCTGGATCTTGAAAATCCACAAATGTTGTGATATATTATTCATAGATTGATGAAAACAATAGATAATGTTCTGGCCCAAGGGGGGGGGGGGGGGGAGGCAAGGTGAGTCTCTGTATGAAGCACATCCAAAGTGCTACAGAGAACACAATTGCCTTCTAGAAAGAAATCCCAGTTCACATAATTTCCTTTCAAATGATTAATGCTGGTCAGATTGCTACAAGCAATAAATTCTTTAGAATCCAAGAAAGTACAAAAGACCTATGGCTTGATGCATTCTACTACCACTCAAGCTGAACCATTTCCAGAACCCAGTATCGTCTATGTAAGAGTCAGGATCACTGTAATTAACAACCTTGTAAATCAGGCAAATGTGGTTTCCAGCAGAAAAGATCTGATTCGAATATGACAGCATGCTCATTCTCTCACATTATCCATGCTTGAGGGATGTTCCTAGGTGCTGAAGTTGATGAGACTAGATACTATTTTGGTCCTGGGCATTTTTCATTTTACCTTAATCTTTGCTGAACTCTTGAGTGGCTTTGCTACAGGTCTCACCAAGCGCTGCACCTTTGCGGCATCAAACCGGATGGACAAGACAGCTAAAACCAATACCACGAACAGCATTGGTTCTAGCCTAATGGAATCATCCCCAGCTTTCCGACCCTCAATGCTGTCAGGCTTTAGAAGAAGAGTCTCTTTCAAAAGACCCCACACTATCAGTAGCGTACCGAACATGCTCATGCGTCCTGGCTTCACCAGGCTCACCACTGCTCCAGCAACCACAAAATAACTCCCTGCCAAGACCTGAGCAATGCAGACCAGAGATAAAAAGACAAACTGAGAACAAAACTGCTACCCATAAGATATGACAAATGCAGGCAAAATCCATTGCTATGACATCCTGAGTTAGTCATGTCAGAAGCATATGGATTGACTCTTTGTCTGTCTGACTCAAAGAGTGAAAGAGATAGCAAGGACAGGAAGTACTGGGCACATATATCCCTATGTCCCATAATATTACGTACTAACCATTGAACTGTTGAAAAGCAACTGTTGAGAGCTTCAAAGAACAAGGCAGTGGTAGGTAGAATAATTACCTCAAGACGAGGCAATGCATCTGCAGAAGGTGCAGCAATGTCAGTCATATTGTAGTCTTCCAAAAGACTCTTCCAAACTTGGATGGGTGTGTGGCCATTTAGGGCCTGAAAAACACATGCTCCTGGGAAGAGAATGGCTTTCACAACCAAACTTGGAACCAGTTGACTGGCTGCAAGTTGTCCTGCTGCTATCTCCAATGGAGAGACACAAGATCCACTCCTGCATGGGAACCTGCACATGTAAAAAAAATAACAAACCCTCCAATTCTCATTCAAGCAAACAAAAAATCAACAAATTCCAATCCATTTGCTCATGTGATGTAATAATTGAAGACATCTAAGATGAAGTAGCATTGAGACCCATAAGAGAAAACTGCATGTGATTTTTTTGGCAGCCATACAAACTGGTGATACAAAATGGTGAAGCTGATTTGGAAAAATATGCATTCCAATTGCAAACCCTTGCAACCCTGAAGCAATCCATTTCCTGGGGAGAGGATCCATGTTTCTCCATAAAACTGAGGTTACACCTTGAAAATCTTCAATCTCCTAACCCTAATTTGTAAGATCAGCTTCAAGTAACCCAAGCCTGAGGATGGTATTGTACAATCCCAAATCTCTTTCAAGGTTTCATGCTCAATTGTGAAAGTTTAGTTCATGTCTTTTGGGCAAAACACAAGAAGAGTATGGAGAAATACATCCTGCAAAGGGTTAGAATGACAATAACAGCGCTGCAATTTTTTTTGTGCAAATAACACATTGAGGTCTCTTTTGGCTCTGCTTTGGACTGATGAACAGCAGCTCCACAGATTGGGGCCAAAAAGATCATCTGATTTGAGAGTAAAATCTGATGAGAGGAGAGTTTTGGAAAGGGGCGAAAAAAAAAGAAACAGAACCTGAAGAGCGGGATCTGGAGGATGATGATGAGGAAGAAGAGTAGCGATGCTCTTGCAGGCAACCAGCTGGGAAACAACATGACTTCTCTTCGCTCCACTTCTCCCCGTCTCTCGCTCGCACAGAGAGTTCCGCGAAGCTCTGAACCCTAAAATGCTCTGAACCCTAATACTGGCAACAAAAAGCTCCCGAGCTCCCAAAGAGAGAGAGAAGAGCAAGCACCACCCAGACCCAACAAGAAAGGCACCTCCACCTATGACCACCAACCACCCTGTGATCGAACAATCTCATATATAACAAGTCACACACCTCAGCTTTGTCAAGTGATATTATTGGTTTTGATTCTTCAGTAATGAAATGTAACTTCGAGAGTGTGCTTTTCATTTGAAGTAAGAAAGAGGTTATGAGAATTTTGAGACAAGGATTATTTAAAATGAGCTTTTCAGCTTACTTGAAATCTCCCACTCCAAGTTGGATTTAAAAGTTGCACTTGGGGAGATACCTTGACTTTACATCATCTCCTCTAGGTTCTTATGTGTAGGGTAAAAGCCCTAAGAAGAAGAAGAAGGGATTACTAGAAGAAAGGGCCCTCAAAGCGTGAACCAAAAGGGTTTAGGATTTTTGTAACTCCCTCATTTGAAGGCTATTTACCTGATGTAATGATTCGGATGAGAAAACACATGTGTGAGAGAGTACTATTGGAACAAAAATTTGTTGAAATGAGAAAAGATAGGACGAGAAAAGGTGAGGGATCTAGACTCTGATCAAACACTATAATTTGAAAGTCAGGAAATTATGGCCCACAACAAACACCCACCATTTTTAGACTTCAAAAAAAATTAAAATGTTGAGGCTTTATGTAACCAAAATGATGTATAGACAAACCATGAACTAACATATACAGACTAACAAAACTCTTCATTGTTTGGACTAAGCAGGAAGCACTCAAAAATGCAATAATATATTTTTAAAAAACAAAACCCTATGCAATGAGATGTGCAATGTAGTTTGCAACCATGTGCATAAATGCAAAAACTGTGAAATTCAAATCATATTGATTAGTTGTAAGCCATGGATTTTCAAAATAACATATCCTATTTGCACATTCCAAAAGCTGGATTTCGAGGCCAACATAGGATCTAGCTGCTATAGATTTTTATCCAGAAATAATTTACCTGTTAAGAACCAGAGTGAACTTTTCTAGTCTAGTGTTCTTGGAGGGTGCATTACCTTTAATAAAGTTCCTGTGCCTATCAAAGAGGATCACACCTCTCTCTCTCTCTCTCATAAGGTTTCCTCAAATGCCCCACAGATTTCATAAAACATTCAGCAAAGAACAGGAAACTTAAAGAAGGTTGTTTTGAACAGTTCTCAGAATTTTTGAGAACTACAGTTATATCAGAATCAGTTCTCAGATTTTTGAGAAATCTAAGCCCTGAACCCTGTCAACCTTACATACATCCACCAAGCTCCATGAGGTTTCCCAAAAAACCAAACTCAGAGTTTACAATAACACCTGGTGAACAAACATTCCTCAAAACGTGAGGCCAAATGAAAACTGCAGCATTCCATAGTGTCTCACTGACAGGGTGAGTCAATAAACATATATCATTGATCAAGCATCAAATAACATCACATATTCAAAGGCGCATAAAAGATTTCAAAACTTCTCAAAAGGCTGGACTACAAATCCTTTTCGTATAAGAGATCAAACCCTTTAAGAAGATCTCTTACTCTCACAATCATAGACAGATTTGTGTTCGATGCTTACTGTGAAGGATAATTATAATGACATTACAAGCTAATGTCATGCTGCAGGAGCTGAAAAAACACAATATCACAAAGATCAATCCTTGTATTGAGTTCATTTGTTGCAGAATGAATACAATCTTCAAGTTTCATGGGGGAAAGGATCTAACCTTGTGATGAAACTGAAGGACAATAGACATCTTGTACTGGTTGGTGCGCTGATGTGTACCAGTTCATGCTGGCCTTGATTTTGGGGGCTGCAATCAAGCAATACAAGAGAGCAATGGACTGACTCCACACTAACCAGGAATCCAAACAAACATTATGTGACTAACTGTTCTGTCCTACACTAGAAAACCAAAATTTGCATGTTTGCGCATGTTTTACACTAGTAATCAGAAAAGGAGGCATACTTTGAATCATCAGAACATTGAAACTTATTTTCTTGTAATACAAACATCCTCTGTGAGCACTGCACATGCTAGGTGATAAAAAATAGGTGACATTATAACATTGTTATTCCACAGCAAGCTTTCATAACAAGAAGTAGTAGGCCAAGTATAACAAGAAATATGACTTTTGGCATGACACAGTTGAATGGGGCAAAAAACTCCACCACCTGAACAAGGAATTATCTGGACGAATAGAGACTAAATTGCATTATCCCAAAATGCATTACAACATTGAGACAAGAATCAGCGCCAGATGTCATCACTCCAAATCTGGACACTGGTAACACCTGATATCATAGGCAGTATGACAGACAACAAGCACTCATATCTGCCAACCAGATCTCATCAGTCCTAATCTGGACACTGGTAACATCTGACACCATAGGCAGTACCACAGACAACAAGCTTTTATATCTGCCAACCAGATATCATCACTCCTAATCTGGACACTGGTAACATCTGACATGAGGCAGTATCACAGATACCACGCACTTACATCCACCAACCAACATTTGGTACTCTTGCAACCCATGGATCCAACCTGCATGAACACCTACTTTAGACGGGCCCCTCCCTGCCCCAATTCAACAGCAATAGCATTTGCCACACAAGCTCCATTGACACAAGATCTCAGATCCAATTTGCAAGAAGGTTTGCAAATAAATGGAAAAGGCTGGGAGTGATGTTAATCTAGAAACACTTTCTGTGCACAATGGATGGGCCTGACTCGTCATACTCTGCCTTAGCGATCCACATCTGCAGCACAGCACAATTTGTGCAGATATTAAGAGATGATTGGAAGGCATTTATCTGAAGATAAAACCAACACTGCTCATTGAGGGCTAAAATATTTCATGAGAGATGTCTAGCACAACCTAAAAGAAGATTCACTCTTGCCTTACAATTAAGGCTCTCTAACTTACACCAGTAGTTAGAACATCCTACATCAAGTAACATACACAAAGCAATCTAGCTTCACAAGGGTGGAACCAGCACCACATACAGGAGCAGTGAGAGAAGTCGAAAACATACCTGCTGGAAAGTGCTGAGAGAAGCAAGAATGGAGCCTCCAATCCAGACACTGTATTTCCTCTCAGGAGGTGCAACAACCTTGATCTTCATGCTGCTGGGTGCAAGAGCAGTAACTTCCTTGCTCATGCGGTCAGCAATACCAGGGAACATAGTTGATCCTCCACTGAGAACAATATTCCCATACAAGTCCTTACGGATATCCACATCACATTTCATGATAGAGTTGTAGGTGGTTTCATGAATGCCTGCAGCTTCCATTCCAATCAGAGACGGGTTGAAAAGAACCTCAGGACACCTGAATCGCTCAGCACCAATGGTAATCACCTGTCCATCAGGTAGCTCATAGCTCTTCTCCAATGAGGAACTGGTACGAGCTGTCTCCAACTCCTGCTCAAAATCAATAGCAACATAGGCCAGCTTCTCCTTCATGTCTCTCACAATTTCCCGCTCGGCAGTGGTGGTAAATGAGTAACCACGTTCCGTAAGAATTTTCATGAGAGCATCAGTCAGATCACGACCTGCAAGATCCAATCGGAGGATAGCATGTGGCAGTGCATATCCTTCATAGATTGGGACAGTGTGAGTAACACCATCACCACTGTCAAGCACAATCCCTGCAGTACACGCACACCAAAGGTTATCAGAAAGGCACCTGATACAAGGACCAAGTTACAACATGATCATGTATCAAGCACAGATTACAGAACACACAGAGTTGTATATGGCTCTTACCTGTTGTTCTCCCACTAGCATAGAGTGAGAGAACAGCTTGAATGGCCACATACATTGCTGGCACATTGAATGTCTCAAACATGATTTGAGTCATTTTCTCACGATTGGCCTTAGGGTTGAGTGGAGCCTCAGTCAACAGAACAGGGTGTTCCTCAGGTGCTACCCGGAGCTCATTATAGAATGTATGGTGCCAGATCTTTTCCATGTCATCCCAGTTTGTCACAATACCATGCTCAATTGGATACTTCAGAGTCAAAATTCCTCTCTTGGACTGGGCCTCATCACCAACATATGCATCCTTCTGTCCCATGCCCACCATAACACCTGTGTGTCGGGGCCGACCAACAATACTGGGGAAGACTGCTCTAGGTGCATCATCTCCAGCAAAACCAGCCTGCATCATCAAGCAACAATACCATATTACCAACACTACAAGCAGAATCCAAATGAGAAGAAATAAAATTCAACTCTTAAAAGTTCTGGTACAACAGAACAGAAAAAGAACAAGAAAAAGAAAAAAGAAAGCACAATGGACAGGCTTAACCTTACCTTCACCATTCCAGATCCATTGTCACACACAAGAGGCTGAACATCCTCACCATCAGCCATTGGTAATGGATCTGTCTGCAATAACACAACATCCATATGATGAAACAGAAGTCACGAAAGCTCCAATCAGGGAGAGACACGATGTTAGATACTCATTACATATCCATCGTCAAATTCCAAGTTAGTGAGAAAGCAATTCCCAAGTTCGTGAGGTAGCAAACTTTGAATTCCGAGAAAATGTGGACAGGAAACAACACCCCTGGGGCATTTACAGGCACTCAGAATGCCATTTCAGGCAGGAAGTCCATTCATCAACAAGCTATTCACAGATACCAAACGAGGATTCTGAAGCAGACTGCACGAAAACAGTCTAAATCACAAAAAAGGAAGAGTCTCCTAAAGTCAGTGTTTCGCTTGCGGAGCAACAAATGCAAAACTGCAGATCGTCGCATCAAAGAAAAAAAAAAAAAACAGGAAAAACCACCGCCTCTAGACGGCAGAGGCACCGTGATTACGGTCGAATGCTGAAGGAACAGCGCAGAGTAGTAGTCCTACAGATACAATGAAGATGAGTTCCATGTATTGATCACATCAGAGAGTGAATCCTTTCCTGATTAATCAGCAGGAGAAAAACGGGGGCACACGGAACAGAACCACGGAACAACAGGACGCCGCCAAAACAAACCCCTTCCAGAGCAAAGAAAACAAAAGAAGACGCATGTGCAACACCTCTGAAACAAGAGTCACAGAAACAAAAAGAGAAGCCTGCTGGAAAAAAAAAAAAAAAAGTTTGAAACTGAACGGAAAGGAGGTCGAAGGAGGGAGGCGGGGGGAAGAAGAAATCGCACCTGAAACACGACAATGATCTCAAACGCGTCCTGGGCTCCTGCCTTGCCCAAAAGATCAAACAAATAGATCAAATGAAAGCTGATCACGGGAGGGAGAGAATCAGCCAGGTAGGAGCAGGAGCCCGAGACGATGTAAGGCGGGAAGATGTGGATTCGCTGCAAAGATCGCAGGAGAATGAGAAGGCTGTGATGGTGTCAGTGGAAGAGGAAGAAGAGCGCGAAGGGCAGACGCGCAAGACGGCTAGCGTTTAGGCCTCCTAGACTGTACTTGGAAGCATACCTAGACCTACTTAACTACCTACCAGGTGCAACTTCTCCCATCTTTCAGGACCTCATTTCCAGCTCCTTAATTAGTCGGATTTCACGTCCCGTCCTGGGTAATGTTGTTACGGGACCTCGTTATGGCAAAAATCTGCGGGCACCAGAGAACAATGGGTTACGGGCCCTCGTTATGGCAAAAACCTGCGGGCAGCCAGAGAACAACGCGTTACGGGACCTCGTTATGGCAAAAACCTGCGGGCAGCCAGAGAACAACGCGTTACAAGACCTCATTTCCAGCTCCTTGATTGGTCGAGATTCAACGTCCCGTCACCGGTACCGTTGTTACGGGATCTCGTTAAGCAAAAGTCTAACGGCAGCCAAAGAACAGCTCATTTCGGGACCTCATTTTCAGCTCCTTTATTAGCCGGATTTCACGTCCCGTCACGGATACAGTTGTTACGGGACCTCGATACGCATAGTCTGCGGGCAGCTAAAGAACAACGCGTTACGGGACCTCATTTCCAGCTCCTTGATTGGTCGAGATTGAAGTCCCGTCACGGGTAGCGTTATTACGGGATATCGTTAAGCAAAAGTCTGCGGGCAGCCACAGAACAACGCGTTTCGGGATCTTATTTTCAACTCCTTGATTAGCCGGATTTCACGTCCCGTCACGGATATCGTTGTTACGGGACCTCGTTACGCAAAGTCTGCGGGCAGCTAAAGAACAACGCGTTTCAAGACCTCATTTCCAATACCTTGATTGGTCGAAGTTCGCGTCCCGTCACGGGCAACGTTCTTACGGGATCTCGATAATGCAAAAGTCTTGGGGGGCAGCCAAAGAACAAGGCGTTTTGGATGGGTCCTGTATTTGTCCAAAGGTCAGAGCAAGCCTACAGACTTTTTAGACCACTGGATACATACTCGAAGCCAGCAGATAATAGAAGTTTCGCTCAAATCTGTACCCTAGAACCGCTGGGTACAAACAACATCCACCAAATTCAAACTTTTTGTTTTTTTTAATTTGTTGCTAAAGTCAACCCGCCCACTTGACACCTCTTGACTCTGCGGCCACTGGACTGCTCATTTCCAGATGTCAAGAACTTTGAGACCTCGCTGCTCACCTCAAGTTTAGTTCTTAGAATTTTCTATTTTCACATATGCTCTATAACAAAATTTGGCTAAATATTCTTGTGGATGATTGTTTAGTTTGGCTACATCACTAAATTGAAAAACAAACCCCTGATTTTACGTTTAAATTGTTGGTTTAGAAAAAGAATTGGATTTTATCATTTGCGATATAAAACCAAAAAGCAGGCAAGTAGTCCCAGGAATGGATATTTTCATGCCAAAGATAAAAATGAGGTTTAGTTGGACAACCTTGGCCTCCATCAACCATCTCGCTTTGGCCTTTTACATTTCCTCTTCTTATTCTTTGGTTTCTTCTATCTTTTTGCGTTATTCCAAAACGACCATTCTGATTAAGAATTAATGTTTGAGCGAAGTTTGGTTTAACCCGAAATCCAAGTCCATTACAAGTGGTGGGAAACATCAGGAAGCAACGGCTTTCTTTGTGCAAAGTGAACCCTAAATAGTGAGTATGTTTGTGTCTCTCCTAATTGTGTTTTGTGTTTTTTGTGTCTTTTGTGTCTCTGCTGGTTGAAGTGCCTTTCGCATCTATAGCCGTGGAGAGGGGGTCTTTGGTCTGTCAGGAGTTGGTTTTAGGTATTGAAGGGTTGTTTTAGGGTGTGGAGTGAGGTTGCAAACATTAGTTGTTGAGGTCACACGATGGAGTAACGATTTCAGTTTTTTGAAAACAGATTGGTATTCCTTAAAGGCAGAATAAATACACTGGAAAACGAAAAAGTAAGCCTCCTTGGGAAGGTAAGTCAGCAAGCGGTTCTCCACAGTTTTGAGAGGCATTAGTTTACACGATTGATGAAACATGATGGTTTGATTTCGGCACCGTACACAATTGATGAAACATGATGCTTTGATTTGGGCACTGTTCTTTGTCAAAATTACATGTGGTGAAGTTCTGATGGAAGAGCTCCTACTTTCCAAGCCAAACAAAAACAAAAGGCATCCAGGGATGGCATGGTATTCTGACAAAAAGGATGAAAAGCATGTTATTAGCATGGCAGCACAAATGGGGTTGGAGGTGGAAGTTTTTATCACTTTAGCAAATGCATTGATCGAGGAATCTAAGTGCACATTTTAGTCTCGGAGAGTGTGGGCGCAGAGTGTCAGATTGTTGTTACCTATTCAATAGGTTTCCACAGCTGAAGAGTTAGTTTATTCACCAAGCAACTATAATTGAGGTATTTGGTGCTCCTGGTGACACTACCCCTAGGAAGACACAAGTTCCAGCTGTTACACCCGTTGGGCAATACTCAGAGGAAGGTGCTTATGCTTAGCTTTTGTCCTAACTACTATGTCAGCGTGACTCTATATTTGGTCACAACATTGTAAATGAATTCGAAAAACCATTCAATCATTCTAAATTGAAAAAACCATTCAGACATTCTATCATTCAATTTCATAGCACTCTCATAATGAAAGGTACAATTTAGTTTCTTTTCTTGTTGGGCAAAATGGGTGCCATTGTTGCTCCCCATTACTTCCAAGTTCCAATTATTGCCTTCTTGCCTTTTTTTGTATTTGGTCTAAGGTAGTAGCCTAACTATGGAAATTGGAATGATGTAGTTTTCATTTTTTGTACTTCTTGTGTTTTGAGGAATGTTCTTCATGCAATTTGGTCTTGGCACTCAAATTCAACCCTCACATACACATGCCTTTATTCCCTCATCCCACACTGCTATTTAATAAATCTTTTAGCGAATATTGATGGTTGCAACATCAAGAAAAACCCTGGGTGTTGCAGGAACACAAATAAACATGCACGAAAACAACACTCAAGACTCTGCGGTCACCATGAAGGGTTGGGGAAAATCAACTAGAACAAGGGTGGGAATATTTGGGATCATTGCCTTTGGACATGGACATGTTATCAAGCCAGACATCATATAGGTGCAAAATGAGTTTTTAATGGCTGATTTTACTACAGCCATGTAGGATCTTTTGTACACATCCTTGGCTTGCTGTTGCTTGCTTCTATTCTGTTTAACTATGAGGTGCCTGAAAGACAAAAGCTTGGGTTCTCTATCCAAGGAGATTCAATATGCTACACAAAACACATCTCGCAATTTGCACGGAATGTGTCCCAATCAAGAGCCTGACTGGCGAGTAAAGTAAACACGGTATTTATAAACTATGATGGGTTTGTCCATACCCATGGCATCCTTGATGTCCATCCCTTCACCTCGAAGTGGGAACATTGCTACAGTCTGAAATGCCTGCAATTGGAGACAGAAAATGCACAAAAGTAGAAAGCTAAACTTTGACCAATGAAAAGAATCTGACTATCAAGAAATTAATCCATTAGTGCTCATCACTAGCAAAGGATGAATATCTGTGTACCAGATGAAAAGTTTGAGAGCTCACAAATCAAAGTCTTTTTCCATGCACAAAACACACAAGACGGTTCAAACCTCAATTTTTGAGACTGGCTTCTTTGTTGCATCCCACCAATACTGAGTGAAATTTTGGCTGGCCTGGAAACTCACAAACCGAACAAACACTTTTGGTCAATTAGTTGTTATCCCTGTGTTGAAAGTGCTGCATTGGAAAATGCATTTTGCGCGTCATAGTTATCATTTTCACTCACTTCCCTAGTAGAGTAGGTTTGAGTGAAAACTACCTTCACTGTGGGGGGACCATCCTTGATGGTGCCATTGTCAAAGACCTGCAATCACTCCTCCTATCATTAGCTATGATCTTTCCCTTACTAACACAACCATTCTAACACTAAAACATGACTAAATTTTATGTGAGTGTCCTGGCAAGACCTCATCATAGCATGTTTGTCAACCATGGGCATGTGTACACTGCTGCCTGGACGAGTGGGCACAATCAATGAATGGAAACTAGCAAGAGATTGCTACCATGAGACCAAAACAAAGTGCTCACTCTGCAGTTATGGATGTGACTTCATAGGTCTATCTACATGGCCTTCCAGCAAGTATCTCAGAAAGCTGAATCTACATGTCTTGAGAATTCTAATGTGTCAAATTGACCAGGACCTGTGACTTCAGAAGAGCGCTTGGTTACAAGATTTGTCACCTGCGACAAACAACAAGCCTTCAGCCTAGACAGAATGGAGGCACCAGCTCAATGGGCCGTAACCTCAACTGTGACCTCCATCTCACCAAAATCAATCCTGCTCCTTTACTGTACTTTGGGTGCAGGAAATTTGTTTTGCACTGATACATCTGGACTGAGAACCTCATAATGTGTACAACGATATGAAGACTTTATTCCAGATGGCTGTGAAAAGAGGATCCTGATGGAAGCTAAAGAAGGTGTTCTGTAAATTACCTTCAGTCCATTTTGAAGTTCAAGAGTAATTTGATTGGGTTTATCAGGAGTCCAAACCCCACAACAGAGCACATCTTTCCCAATTGTGGACTCCACCAAAGACTGACCACAACATGAATGGTGAGTCTAAAGTCTAAACCTGCAAACTCAAGGGTATAACTTGTGTACCATCCTTTTGTGTTCATCTCTTTACATGAACACTGAGCTGGAACTTGTTTGCAATTAGGCAGAATGAACATGAGCAAATAAACTAAAAGTGCCTCAGAGTACTATTGATGAGTAGAGCTTAAACACATGCAGTTGAAAATGATGAGGGATGTACCAAAGTTGTAAAAAGCCGGTCCCCAATTATTTTAGATTGGAAAGGGAAGAAGGGAGCTTTATACTCCACCTATTTACCACCAACCCAGTTAGCCAAGCAAACACCAAAAAAAATCAGTACTCCAATATTCATGCATTCTCCCAAAACCACTGGAAACTGAGTGCATGTGATGGAACTTTCACCACCATGACTTTCTTCTCTCAGTTGAGCAGCTTGCAGAACACAAAGCAAAGAACGACAAAGCACTTATCGTGTAACCTA
Source organism: Sphagnum contortum (assembly GCA_963920785.1). NCBI lineage: Eukaryota > Viridiplantae > Streptophyta > Sphagnopsida > Sphagnales > Sphagnaceae > Sphagnum > Sphagnum contortum. The sequence goes on along the minus strand of OY987290.1, from coordinate 277,640 downwards.
GCTGCTTGCGTGAAAACTCTAAGCTCTTGCGATCTGTTCTGTCTTCACCCTACACCCATGATCCATCCAGCCTTGAAACACTGTCAGTATGCTTGTGCTTGCAGAGCAAAACCAGTAATAGAGTACTTGGAGTCCACAGGATGGATATTCATGGAAAACTCATTCACCAAGTACATAGATGTTAACAAAGAAGTTCCTTCAGCAAATAGTATATGTATCCCATCATATGCTAGTCACATTTTTCAGGCACAGACATCAGGTACCTGGGGTGTGTCCACACGCAGTTAGCGTTGAGTAGCACTTCCAAATCCCTTCAAACTCCCTGGCCCACAAACCGTAATTTGTACTGACTCATGGTGAAAGTGTGCACCAAAGGACAGAATGAAGAGTAGAGTGAGATGAACAGCCTGTCAACAGGTTGAAGTGCCAATAGACGACAAAGTAGAAGAGGACATATCCTCATAAATCTTTAACCACTGAAATCCAAATGGCTATGGTCATGGCCTCATTGAGATAAGTAGAAAGACAGAAGTGCAGACCTAGGATAGTAGATGTCAGAATCACCAATTCCAAGGGTACGAAGGAAAGAGTTGCCAAGTGATGGTGTTTGGGCTGGTGGAGCAGCAGCTAAGCTCATTTCTGCAGGCAGGAGGAAAGCAGTCATCATTGGCAAGGTAAGAAACAGTCTTCGTGTCAATGCCCATCTCCTTTGGTTTCTGAAATCTGCAACCTACCCAGCAATCATGAGGTGTATGCCTTAAAGCACAACAAACATCAAACAATTCCTTTTGTGGGTATTAAAACACACTTAGAAAGGTTCTGTTTGGTTTGATAGCACAGAAAATTTAGTCAATGCCCAAGCTGCTTCAACAAACCTCATAACTAAGGAAATGACAAAAAGATTCTCAAGAACTGTTGACTAGCGATTTCAGCTACAGTAGTACTGAACATGCTCACATCATCATTGTATCCTTCAGTAACTAGTGTTTCCAAGGGGAAAAAAAGAAGTGTTTGCTCCTAACTAGCTCCCAGACACCGGCACATGGAGTTGGCTTCTTGCGTTTTCTCCTGTTGTTCTCTATCTTTTTGCGTGCATCAGCTATCTCGCTTTGGCCTCTTGTGATTTCTCTTGTCGTTCTCTATCTTTTTGCGTGCATCAACCATCTCGCTTTCGCCTCTTGAGTTTTCTCCTCTTGGTCTCTATCTTTTTGCATTATTTCAGAGAGACCATTTTCATTTGTTGTTTCAGGCAGTCTGGTTTAGCCCGAGATCCAGGTCCATTACAAATGGTGGGATGTGTCAGGAAGCGGTGGCTTATGGACATCCTTGGCCTCTATCGGCCATCTTGGTTGGGCCTTTTGCAAGAGAGATGTCTCTGGTGCTGAGAAAGCAGATGCCATGCTCTTGCAACTGCTGTAGTGGTTCAAGAAATCATTCAAGTGGGTGGATCAGCCTGATTGTGATGTCTATGGTTCAGCATCCGTCAGGACAGGCATGGGTTCTCCCACAAGGGAGGAGCTTCCATTTGAAGCCAACCGTGTGGAGCTTTTCAGATTTCGAAACTGCAAGAGAAAAATCGGGTTGTCGCAGTACAATGATCCCATGAAGCTGCTGGAGACAAGATCTAGCCAATGTGGAGAATGGGCCAATTGCTTCACCCTTTATGTGAGTGTCCTGGCAAGACCTCATCATAGCATGTTTGTTAACCATTGGCATGTGTACACTGTTGCCTGGAGGAGGGGGCATAATCAATGAATCAAAGCTAGAAAGATTGCTACCATCAGACCAGAACAAAGTGCCCACTCTGCAGTTATGGATGCAACTTCTTAGGTCTATTTACAGGATCTTCCAACAAGTATCTCATAAAGCTGAATCTACCTATCTTGAGAATTCTGATGTGTCAATTTGACCAGGACTCATCAGTTCAGAAGCACGCTTTGTTACAAGATTTGTCACCTGTGACAAACAACAAGCTTTCACTCTAAACAGAATGGAGGGACCAGCTCAATGTGCCATAAGCACACACACATGGCTGTCAATGCCGCCCAACTTCAGTAACAGTTGGAAAAATTGTGTGTTCCTACTGGTAGTCTCGTCAAGACCCCCAAATAGTTAAATTATATTTGCGTGGTGAAGAAGCTGATTCTACAGCTGTGGAAACCTACAAAATAGGTATCGACAATCTGACACTCTACGGTCGCACTGTACAAAACAAAAATGTGCACTCGAATTTTGTTCCTTGATCAGTGCATCTGCTAAAGTGATAAACGCGTCCACGTGCAACCCCATTTGTGTTGCCATGCTCATAACATGTTTTTCATCCTTTCTGTTCGAATACCATGCCGTTCTTGGACGCTCTCTATTTTTCTTTGGCCTTGACACTCGGAGCTCCTCCATGAGAACTTCACAATACATGTATTGGAGAATGAAAATATCAGCCTCCTAGGGGAGGTAAATACACTAAAAAATGAGAATGTTAACCTCTAGGGGAAGGTACGTCAACATGCTCTTGTCCATAGCTTTGAGAGGCATCAATTTAGACAATTGATGCAACAGGATGCCTTGATATGGGCACCATTCTTTGTGAAAATTACATGTGGTGAAGTTATAATGGAAGAGCTCCTAGTTTCAAGGCCAAATAAAAATAGAGAGCGTCCAAGAACGGCGTGGTATTCGGACAGAAAGGATGAAGAGCATGTTATTAGCATGGCAGCGCAGGGTTGCATGTGCACGTGTTTGTCACTTTAGCAGATGCACTGATCGAGGAATGGAATTTGAGTGCAAATTTTAATTTTGGAGAGCGCGGCCGTAGAGTGTCAAATTGTCGTTATCTATTTTGCAGGTTTCCACAGCTAAAGAGTCAACTTCCTCACCATGCAAATATAATTAAGTTATTTGGGGGTCCTGGCAAGACTACAATTAGGAACACACAATTTTCCAGCTGTTATAGAAGTTGAGCAGCACTGACAACAAGGTGTGTGCTTAGCTTCTGCCTGCAAAGGTTGCCAATCGATTTTCAAAAAATCGAAATCGATGCTCCATTGTGGGGGCAATGGTGCCTTCAACAATTGATGTGTGCAAGCTTGCTTCACACTAAAGGAGGAAATGGGAAAGGCGCATGCGAGATGCCTGATGGAGGCCAAGGTGTCGGACTACGTGCCGATTTTATGGTTTTCTATTTCAAACGGTAAACACCAATTTTATCTTTAAACTAACAATTTAAATGTATAAGCAGGGGTTTCTTTTTCAAATTTTGTGATGTAGCTGAAACGTAAACCCAAAAACAACAAAAATCATATTGTGTGCGCGCCCCTCCTCACTCTCCAAATTAGATTACAATATTCCACGAATGTTCGTATCTGGTCACATCCCCCTCCCTTGCACTCCCTCTCGCTCTTGTCATTCCTCCTCGATCGAAACGGATGCCCGTTGTTGGTGTGGATCACGTAGCTTGCATCTGCGAGAGAATTGCAGCACAAAAGTTTGGCAGCCAGACCATGGCTACCAAATTCACCAAACAAGTAGCAAGGTACCAATAGATGTTCTACTTAATTTTGCACCATCATGGTAAGAACCTGACATGACTGAGGATCTAAACTCCTACTCTTGAAATCATAGAGGAAATTCTTCAGACCACACCACCAGACCAACATCATGTAACATACTAGAGAAGGTTTGGGTTTTGTAATTTGCAAGGTTCAAAGCTCAAGGTTGAGACAAGATTTGCTGGTGTTTCATATTCCAGTCTCCTTTCCTGTTGTCTGCATTTCCTCCCTGAATCCTCTGCAATTGGAGTGTAGAATTTCTACTACATACTAGAAAAACAAACACACCCCTGAAGGAAGGACCCTAGCCTCCTACAATTTGAAGCATGGGACTAGGCTGAGCTTGGAGAATTTGGGTTTTGGGTTTAGTGTTTTGTATTCCAGTCTCCAGATGAACTTGAACTGAAACGAGAAATTTGCAAGATGGGCCTTGAACGCTAAAAATGTCTAGGAAGCTATGGTGGTTCTTCTCCTGCCCCTCTCTCTACCTGCTCCTGTATCACCGCCTACGCGCAAACAGACCATGGTACAAACAGAGAAAGAGAAAAGAACCCAAACAAGCACCAGCAACAGGGGGATGGAAAAAATCACCGGTGATACAGTCGAGGATCCGCTACCCACTAATGCTACAGCTTCTACACAACTGTCATCGTCTCCTTCAACAAATTCATAGGCTGAAAAGCATGGACTGGTCCTCCTCCTCGTCCTCCTTGCACTAAAACGGCTCTCAGATGCTACTCTCCACGATGAATGATGCAATAAAAAACTGCTGCTATGAATGATTTCTCCAGCAGCAGCAGCAGCAGCATCCATTTGTCCCACACCTCTGTGACCTCCAAGGTTTGCTGTGTGAATCTTCTTGACACAACAAGAAAGGGGACTGATAACAAGTGAATTTTCCAGGACAACCTCGACAACCTCCTCCAAACGTGCAGAGCGGTGCTCCATGACTGTATGCTACAACTGGCAAGGCCATGATCTGGCTGCCAAACTTTAGTGCCGCAATTCTCTTGCAGATGCAAGCTATGTGATCCACACCAACAACGGGCATCCGTTTCGATCGAGGAGGAACGACAAGAGCGAGGGGGAGTGCAAGGGAGGGGGATGTGACCAGGTAGGAACATTCGTGGAATATGCTGACCTAATTTGGAGGGTGAGGAGGGGGGTGCACACAATATGATTTTTGTTGTTTTTGGAGTATTTTTGGTCATTACTATGGGAGGTTATATAATTACAACAGTGTGTCTGTCTGTCCGTCCGTCCGTCCGACGACGGTTCCGCGTTTGAATGGACCGGCGGAACCGGCCCGGACGGTCGGATTCCGAAATCGGGAATCGGCCCGGACAGCCGGATTCCGAAACCTGTGGCAGCAGGGGGGGGGGGGGGGGGGTGGGGACGGGCGGGGAAGGGGTGGGGGGGGGGGCCAGGGAGGAGGTTTTTTTTTTTTTTTTTTTTTTTGCGGCCGCCCTAAACTGCCGTCGTCGACGGACAGTGTCCGACCTCTTTTTTTTTTTTTTTTTTGCCGTGTCCGAAGGTCACGGGCACCCACTAGTGGGAGGTTATTACGACAGGATAAAATGATTTTTGGTGTTTTTGGGTTTTGGGTTCAGCTACATCACAGAGTTGAAAAAAAAAAGCCCTTATTTTGCATATAAATTGTTAGTTTAAAGAAAAAGTTGGATTTTACGGTTTGAAATAGAAAACCAAAAATAGGCAAGTAGTCCAAGCAATGGATATTTTAACGCTAGCGATAGAAACGAGGTTCAGGCCGACACCCTTGTCGGACACCTCGAGCTTCATCAGCCATCTCGGTTTGGCCTCTTGCATTTTCTTCTCTTGTTCTTTTGTTTCTTCTATCTTTTTGCGCTATTCCATAGAGACCATTTTCATTTAGAATTGTTGTTTTAGGCAGTCTGGTTTAGCCCCAGATCCAGGTTCAGTACAAGCGGTGGGAAGCGTCCGGAAACGGCGGATTTCGGACACCCTTGGCCTCCATCAGGCATCTCGCGTGGGCCTTTGGCATTTTCCTCCTCTTGTTCTTTGGTTTCTTCCATCTTTTTGCGCTACTCCAGAGAGACCGTATTCATTCAGAATTGTTATTTCAGGCAGCCTGATTTAGCCCGAGATCCAGGTCCATTACAAGTGGTGGGAAGCGTAAGGAAGCGGCGCGTTGCGGACAGCCTTGGCCTCCATCAGCCATCTCGCTTGGGCCATTTGCATTTCCTCCGCTTGTTCTTTGGTTTCTTTAGGGTGTGGAGCGAGGTTGCAAGCGTCAGTTGTTGAGGGCACACGATGGAGCAACGATTTCGGATTCTTGAAAACAGATTGGCACTCCTTGAAGGGAGAATAAATACACTGGAAAACAAAAATGTAAGCCTCTTCCGGAAGGTAAATACACTGAAAAACGAAAATGTAAACCTCCTGGGGGAGGTAAGTCAACAAGCGCTTGTCCACAGTTTTGAGAGGCATCAATTTACACAATTGATGCAACAGGATGCCTCGATCTGGGCACCATTCTTTGTGAAAATTACATGTGGTGAAGTTCTGATGGAGGAGCTCTTAGTTTCCAAGCCAAATAAAAACAGAGAGCCTCCAAAAACGGTGTGGTATTCGGACAAAAAGGATGAAGAGCATATTATTAGCATGGCAGCGCAAATGGGGTTGCACGTGGATGCGTTTGTCACTTTAGCAGATGCACTGATCGAGGAACGAAATCTGAGTGCACATTTTAGTTTTGGAGAGCGCGGCCGCAGAGTGTCAGATTGTCGGTACCTATTTCGCAGGTTTCCACAATTGAAGAGTCAGCTTCCTCACAACGAAAAATATTATTGAACTATTTGGGGGTCCTGGCGAGACTATACGTTAGACTCATCATTCATGTTGTGGTCAGTCTTTGGTGGTGTCCACAACTGGGAAAGGGAAAGATGTGCTCCGACGTGGGGTTTGGACTCCTGATAAGCCCAATCAAATAATTCTTGAACTTCAAAATGGACTGAAGGTAATTTACAGAACACCTTCTTTCGCTTCCATCAGGATCCTCTTTTCATAGCCATCTGCAATAAAGTCTTCATATTGCTGTACACATTATGAGCTTCTCAGTCCAGATGTATCAGTGCAAAACAAATTTCCTGCTCTTAACTGGCTACACCCAAAGTACAATAAAGGAGCAGGATTGATTTTGGTGAGATGGAGGTCATAGTTGAGGTTATGGCGCATTGAGCTCGTGCCTCCATTCTGTCTAGGCTGAAGGCTTCTTGTTTGTGACAGGTGACAAATCTTGTAACCAAGCGCTCTTCTGAAGTCACAGGTCCTGGTCAGTTTGACACATCAGAATTTTCAAGACAGGTAGATTCAGCTTTCAGAGATACTTGTTGGAAGGCCCTGTAGATAGACCTCAGAAGTTGTATCCATAACTGTAGAGTGAGGACGTTGTTCTGGTCTGATAGTAGCAATCTCTTTTTAGCTTTGATTCATTGCATGTTCACACTCCTCCAGGCAGCAGTGTACACATGTCCATGGTTGACAAACATGCTATGATGAGGTTTTGCCAGGACACTCCCATAAAATTTAGTCGTGTTTTAGTGCTCAAGTGATTGAATTGGTAAGGGAAAGATCATAGCTAATGAGAGGACGAGTGATTGCAGGTCTTTGACAATGGCACCATTGAGGATGGTGCGCCCACAGTGAAGGTAGTTTTCACTCAAACCTACTCTACTAGGGAAGTGAGTGAAAATGATAACTATGACCTGTAAAATGCATTTTCCAATGCAGCACTTTCAAAACAGGGATCACATCTGATTGACCAAAAGTGTTTGTTCGGTTTGTGAGTTTCCAGGCCAACCAAAATTTCACTAGGTATCGGTGTGATGCAACAAAGAGGCCAGTCTCAAAAATTGAGGTTTGAACCTTCTTGTGTGTTTTGTGCATGGAAAAAGACTTTGATTTGTGAGCTCTCAAACTTTTCATCTGGTACACAGATATTCATCCTTTGTCAGCGATGAACACCAACTGGATTAATTTCTTGATAGTCAGATTCTTTTCATTGCTCAAAGTTTAGCTTTATGTTGTGCATTTTGTGTCTCCAATTGCAGGCATTTCAGACTGTAGCAATGTTCCCACTTCCAGGTGAAGGGATGGACGTCATGGATGCCATGGGTATGGACAAACCCATCACAATGTATAAATACCATGTTTACTTTACTCCCCAGTCAGGCTCTTGATTGGGACACATTCCCTGCAAATTGCGAGTTGTGTTTTGTGTAGCATATTGAATCTCCTTGGAGAGAGAACCCAGGCTTTTGTCTTTCAGGCACCTCATAGTTTAACAGAATAGAAACAAGCAACAACAAGCCAGGGATGTGCACAAAAGATCCTAAATGGCTATAGTAAAATCAGCCATCAAAAACTCATTTTTGCCCTTTTATACTGTCTGGCTTGATAACATGTCCATGTCCAAAGGCAATGTTCCCAAGGATTCCCACCCTTGTTCCAGTTGATTTTCCCCAACCATTTGTGGTGACCCCAAAGTCTTGAGTGTTGTTTTTATGCATGTTTATTTGTTTCCTGCAGTACCCATGGTTTGTCTTGATGTTGCTCCCATCAATATTCCTTGAAAGATTCATTAAATAGCAATGTGGGAGGAGAGAAAATAGGCATGTGTATGTGAGGGTTGAACTATAGTCCCAAGACCAAATTGCATGGTCTCGTGGAGACCCAAAAGAGTGTGCAAGGATAGATAGGTAACCCATGTTATATGCTTCACTTGAGACTATTTTGGCCTTACAACCAAAAAACTTTACAAGATGATGAAATCCCATGAAAGATGGAGAACTTGAGATAGCAAAATCCCAAGGAAGGCCCTTCATGTTTTTGTCATAAACCATCAACTATAATACCTGTATAGAGCATCAGAGTTGCAAGATGTGGTTTTAAGTTTCAGCCCTACATTTGGCAGTGGTGTTTCAACTATATTGGATCTAACCAATAAAAATATCTTTTCAATTTGTATTTGGGATTTCACAATGTCGAAAATTTGACATACAAGAAATGCAACAATCAAAATCAAATATTCATGTTTATGTCCTTTGCATTCACCTAATATTTCTTAAGCATTAGTAACTTCCTTTTCTTCAACTCCTTGGTTGGTTCACTGATTGCAACAAACATCTTTAAAATGTTGAGATTGGAATCTTCATCAATATGCATACCTACCACAAGTCCAAATTCTACCTTGGGTTTGGAATTTGGTGGCATTTCAAAAACATTAAAAACGAGGATTGTGTGTCATATTCTTCCACAATGGAAACCCCATGTTCTCAATCAATAAAACATGAAACCATCCAAAGATTTTTAAATGTTAGGTCTAACATAAAAAACAACATATGATTTTATTTTCACATTTCCTTAGAAATAAACTAAATCCATCTAAAACCTCACATATTTCTTTTATAATGTTAGATGCAAATAATGACAACTCCATAACAACAACAAAATCATCATCCATCAAATTATCCATACTAGATGAAATTCCAATTTGTTTTCTAAAGTATAAGCTCATGATAATTAATATATACAGTGCATCAAAAAACAACCAATGATTATGAAATTGGTTCAGCATACAAGCATTAATAATCAAGGAGAAAACATCAACAAGGATTTGAGATATATGCCAAGTTAAAGGTGGAAGAACACAAATAATCTTCACTTCTATTTGTTGACTATAACAAAGGACAATTGACACTTTAAACTGTAATGCCTCGATATAATTTTGCTTACAAACTTGCATAAACACATCAAGAATCAACAAAATAGTTTGAAATTTCAAAATATTAAAATTGTAGAAAGAAACAAAATGTTTCAAAACAACATTAATCTAATTTTTATTAGAATGTTCAATTTTCTTTGCCTCAAACAATTTTCTTGACATGGGTCTCCATCAATATGTTTTCTTAAACATGTTATTCCATTGGTCTTATAATATGATATAAAACCTTTCCTTAATTATTTTCTTGGATTTAAAAAAAGAATAAGTTTGGAATAACACAACATACAACACATGATCTAAGAGGTTTCAAATGAGACCTTTGCATTGTCATTAACACAATAGAAATACCAACATATAACATTTTCATTGTGCTCTGCCATTTTTCGTTTTCAAGATGCAATTGTTACAACATTTGCATAGTTTTTTCTTCTTCAATTTACAAATTTTCTTTAAGTCCTTCCATTTCTTTCTAAATTTTAGATTCACGTATGAATTTTATTGCTTCTTCATTTTGCACTTTTTGATTTTGATTTTCACTTGACCTTTTCCATTTTTCACACAAATGTTTTGAAAGTCGAATGGCGGTGGAGAAAATTCAAGCTAACAAATGTCCCAACAAAACTACCAAAAATATTGTTGATGTTATGCGCACCTTAAAAATCATGATGCAAACATTTACAAGCAAAAATAATATCTTCAAAACAAATAAGGGACATGCAATGTATAATGTTATGTTTTAAAAGGAAAATGTTGTATAATAAACCTTACACATAGAAAAAATAAACATCACATAAAAAGCATAAGTAATGACCCAAAGAAAAGGGGGGGGGGGGAATTGAAACTTTTTAAAATAGATTAAAAACAAATTAAAATTGAAATTAAAACAAAACACCCAAAAATTGAAAAAAAAACACACAAACTTAAAAACAAAACACCTGGTAGGAATATATATATATAACATAAAATAATAAAAAGAACAAAAGAACATCAAACCTATGAATTTTTTTTAAAAAACTGAAAATGTACCAAGTTTTTTTCGACATTGTGAAATCCCAAATACAAATTGAAAAGATATTTTTATTGGTTAGATTCCTTACAAAATTTGAATAGATATTGCCTTAAATAAAATAATTTAGATAAAATAATATTTGTTAGTAAAAATTGGCCCAATGATCCTAGAGAGAGGGTTATAATTCATTAATTAGTTTGTAAAGTTTATTGAGTCCAATGTTGCCATAGAGGAAGAGTTAGAAAAATATGAATGGGAATTGGAAAAAAAGAAATTTTCAACTTGTAATTTTATTAGGATGGATTATTGAATAGAAATTGTTGTATTATGCTATCCACAAAGCTTGGATATTTGATGAACATTATGTTTGGAGAATTTTTTTAATATTTAAAATCTGACAATAGTTATTTATTTATTTATTATATTATTTACAAGATATGTTAAATGAAAAAAAATTCAAAATAAATAACCGAAACCCATAAATATTGATAAACTGAATAATTGGAATTGGTGGATATTGAAAAAATTCTAATATGGCACTCGCCAGTGACCTAGTCCAAGGGTAGTTACCAACGAGATCCTTTTGAACTCAGGTTAATGTTCATCCATCACGCTCCATCCACAACAGATTGGCAACGATAGGATTCTATCCATCCATTCATCCATCCATCGTGCGCCTGTTGGTGCGGGTTGACTTGCGACCGCAGTCGGAGCCTTCTTCTTCTTCGTTTGCAATCTTGCTGATGCCCCCATTGCATTTGCAGCGAGATTTGTGCTAGCGATCATTGTCTTTGATTTTAGCTTCTTTCTGTTTATTGGTATTGTGGGTGTGTGTTTTCTTGTGTGGAGCATCGTTCTGGGTGAAGCGGACCATAGCAATTTGAGCTTGTTTTTGTTCTTGGGATTGTGGGTGTGTGTGTGTTGTGTTGGAGCTCCACTTTGGGTCAGACGTACCGACGACCATGGTGCTGCACGCGTTGGTGGTGCAGCATGAAGGAGGTGGAACATCCTACACAGTTGACTACGATAGCGATGACGGGGAAGAGACTTTGAAAGTCCAGCTCTTCTCCCTCACAGGCGTGTTGCCTGAGAATCAGAAGCTTGTAGGGCTTTCCGACATCCGAAATGGCCAGCGCTTTCTTACTCTCGTCGAAAAAGAAGAAGGTAAAGAAGAAGAACAACAGGAACGTACCATATCCCAGGATATATCTACCGGGATCCCACCAGCACTGGATTTGAAGCGTATTGCAATTTTGGATGAAGAGCTGGCTCGGGCTTTGGAACTGGAGGATGCTGTTCACGCGAACCCTAATCCGCCGCAGAGGGCGTTTGCTCACACAAGATCCATCAGGGAAGCCTTTGAATCCGAATTGTTGCCCTACTTTCACAGATGGGCGATGTATGAAGATGTAAAAAGACAGAACGCGGCGCGTGCTACTCTTTCCCTTGATGAGTTGGAGGAGGATGCCCTAGTAGCTTTGGCTAGAGAAGGCAAGAGAGATGTCTCTGGTGCTGAGAAAGCAGATGCCATGCTCTTGCAACTGCTGTACTGGTTCAAGAAATCATTCAAGTGGGTGGATCAGCCTGATTGTGATGTCTGTGGTTCAGCATCAGTCAGGACAGGGATGGGTTCTCCCACAAGGGAGGAGCTTGCATTTGAAGCCAACCGTGTGGAGCTTTTCAGATGTCGAAACTGCAAGAGAGAAATCCGGTTTCCACGGTACAATGATCCCATGAAGCTGCTGGAGACAAGATCTGGCAGATGTGGAGAATGGGCTAATTGCTTCACCCTCTATTGCAGAGTATTAGGGTTTCAAACTCGGCTTGTTTTGGATTTCACAGATCATTTGTGGACTGAATGTTTCTCGAGTTCTCTCAACAGGTGGGTGCATTTGGATCCTTGTGAAGCTGTGTTTGACAAGCGTTTACTGTATGAACAAGGATGGGAAAAGAAGCTCACTTATGTGATTGCTTTTGGTGACGATGGCGTTTATGATGTGACAAAGCGATACACGAGAGACTGGAATGCAGTGTTGTTGCGGCGCTCCAAAGCACCTGAATCCGTGGTCCATGAAGTGGTTACAACCCTCACTGCAAAAGCTAGGGTTTCAAAATCCAGCAAAGAATTGGAGCTTCTTCGTCTCCGGGATGCTAAAGAGTTGGTGGAACTAGCTACAACACTCCAACCTCAATCCAATCAAATCCATCTGCCAGGCCGACAAAGTGGTTCAGAGGCATGGCGATTGTTGCGAGGAGAAATTGGGAGCAGTCAGGATGATGCAGCAGCAGCAGCAGCACAGGGCTCATTATCATCATCAGCAGGAGGGTACAACAAAACTCTTCGCCTTTGTGTCGATGAGCATGTCAGCAAGGTTTATGCAGCTCTAGGAAGCTTACTCAAATCCAGTGAACCTGCTCGTGTCACTAGGCTGTGGAAGAGGGTATTAGAGAAGCTGAAGTCACAACCATTCAAGTCCCGCAAAGAATTGTTTGGCAAGGGCTTGTGGCTTAAGGAGGAGTGTGCATTACCATTGTTACAGGCCTTAGGGTTGCGGCGTGATGTGCAGGAGACTGGACAAGTTTTGATCTCATTAGATGGAGATCCTGTTGTCACTGCACTAGTTATGCCTGTTGCTCTTCAACAATTGGCATACCTGAGCAATGAGCTTGAGAAGGTCATCAGTCCTAATCTGAATCTGAAATTGCTCTCTCAAGGAAGAAGACACCTGAGTGGTGGTCAAACCTGTGCAAGTAATGAGCAGCTACCTTTGGAGATTGCGTCGGCGGCTTTTGATGGAGTTCACACTACAAAATGGGGAGAGCCTAAAGGGGCTATGGGTGGATGGATAGAATATAGATTGGTGTGTGACTGCTCTACTTCTGCTGAGATGCTTGTTGGGTATCAAATTACTTCAGCCGAGGATGCTCCTGAACGGGATCCATGGAATTGGGTTGTTGAGGGTAGCAATGATGGTGGACAGACTTGGATGTGTCTGGATACACGTAAGGGTGAAATGTTTGAGGAGCGACTTCTGAACAAGACATATGAAATTTCTCAGGAGAAGCAAAACTCATACTCTGTTTTCAGATTTCGGTGTTTGTCTGTGCGAGATCCAGTCTCACAATCTCGTTTGCAGATCTCTTGCATTGATTTGTTTGTAAAATGATTTGGGTGTGTTTGTGACAGTGTCTTCAGGAGGGTGAACCCTATTCCTGTTGCACCAAGAATAACAGCACATGGATTTATATAGCCATTGCCTGATTTTTTACATTTTGAAGCAACAAAAGTTGGTTGTTTCAGTACATTGTATATTGTGCTATTATTATGTTAGAGGAAGACTCTTTATGCTGCCACTTAGGTTGTGAGGCTGTGCTCTTGTGATGGTCCTTGGTGTTCATTTTGATGGGCTTCCTTACCAGGGTTTTTCTTTTCCCATCTTCTGCTCTTCTTCTTTCCTTTTTCTCCTCCTGTGATCTCTTCAGCTATGTCATTAGCCCTAGCTGAAAATCCGTTGTCTTTTATCATTCATGTGAGACTCCATCACATAGTAAGTAGTAAAGTGACTTAGGCATAGCTATTTGGCTTTTGCATTTGGCACTCCTCAATGCAGTCTTGGAGATGTTTCTAGTGTATTGTACCAACATTGATTGTGTCTTCCCGAGCTCTAGACACCACTCATCCTCAATCTTCAATGTGTGCCACACCATTTTCCCCACAGCACTACTTCCAAATAGGTTGGTTATGATGGCATTGACTCACATTGGGGTCACCAACGTCAAAGAAATGTGAGGATTTCTTTGACCGTGTACTCACATTTAGCCTCTCTCATAACATCCTGAATCTTCCAAGCATATTCACAATTGCAGAACATATGTTAAGTAGGCTAAATATAGTTGAAACACCACCATCAAATGTAGGGCTGAAACTTAAAACCACATCTTGCTGGTCTCATGCTCTATAGAGATATTATAGTTGATGGTTTATGACAAAAACATGTAGGGCCTTGAGATTTTGCTATCTCAAGTTCTCCACCTTTCATGGGATTTCATTACCTTGTAAATTTTTGGTTGTAAGGCCAAAATTGTCTCAAGTGAAGCATATAACATGGGTTACCTATCTGTCCACACACTCTTTTGGGTCTCCACAAGACCATGCAATTTGGTCTTGGCACTCAAGTTCAACCCTCACATACACATGCCTTTTTTACCTCCTCCCACACTGCTATTTAATGAATCTTTCAGGGAATATTGATGGGAGTAACATCAAGAAAAACCCTGGGTGCTGCAGGAACACAAATAAACATGCACAAAAACAACACTCAAGACTCTGGGGTCTCCACAAAGGGTTCGGGAAAATCAACTGGAACAAGGGTAGGAATCCTTGGGAACATTGCCTTTGGACATGGACATGTTATCAAGCCAGACAGTATAAAGGTGCAAAATGAGTTTTTGATGGCTGATTTTACTACAGCCATTCAGGATCTTTTGTGCACATCCCTGTCTTGCTGTTGCTTGATTCTTTTCTGTTAAACTATGAGGTGCTTGAAACACAGAGGCCTGGGTTTCTCTATCCAAGGAGATTCAATATGCTACACAAAACTCAGCTCACAATTTGCAAGGAATGGGTTCCAATCAAGAGCCTGACTGGCGAGTAAAGTAAACACGGTATTTATAAACTGTGATGGGTTTGTCCATACCCATGGCATCCATGATGTCCATCCCTTCACCTGGAAGTGGGAACATTGCTACAGTCTGAAATGCCTGCAATTGGAGACACAAAATGCACAACCTAAAAAGCTAAACTTTGAGCAATGAAAAGAATTTGACTACCAAGAAATTAATACATTTGGTGTTCATCACTAGCAAAGGATGAATATCTCTGTACCAGATGAAAAGTTTGAGAGCTCACAAATCAAAGTTTTTTTCCATGCACAAAACAGACAAAGAAGGTTCAAACCTCAATTTTTGAGACTGGGTTCATTGTTGCATCCCACCGATACCGAGTGAAATTTTGGCTGGCCTGGAAACTCACAGACCGAGGAAACATTTTTGGTCAATCAGAACATTGCTGCATTGGAAAATACATTTTACAGGTCATAGTTATCATTTTCACTCACTTCCCTAGTAGAGTAGGTTTGAGTGAAAACTACCTTCACTGTGGGGGGACCATCCTTGATGGTGCCATTGTCAAAGACCTGCAATCACTCCTCCTATCATTAGCTATGATATTTCCCTTAGAAACACAATCATTCTAGCACTAAAGCATGACTAAATTTTATGTGAGTGTCATGGCAAGACCTCATCATAGCATGTTTACCAACCATGGGCATGTGTACACTGCTGCCTGGAGGAGTGGGCACCATGAATGAATCAAAGCTAAAAAGAGATTGCTACCATCAGACCAGAACAAAGTGCCCACTCTGCAGTTATGGATGCAACTTCTGAGGTCTATCTACAGGGCCTTCCAACAAGTATCTCAGAAAGCTGAATCTACCTGTCTTGAGAATTCTGATGTGTCAAACTGACCACGACCTGTCACTTCAGAAGAGCGCTTTGTTACAAGATTTGTCACCTGTGACAAACAAGAAGCCTTCAGCCTAGACAGAATGGAGGCACCAGCTCAATGGGCCGTAACCTCAACTGTGATCTCCATCTCACCAAAATCAATCCTGCTTCTTTACTATACTGTGGGTGCAGCCAGTTAAGAGCAGGAAATTTGTTTTGCACTGATACATCTGGACTGAGAAGCTCATGATGTGTACAACAATATGAAGACTTTATTCCAGATGGCTGTGAAAAGAGGATCCTGATGGAAGCTAAAGAAGGTGTTCTGTAAATTACCTTCAGTCCATTTTGAAGTTCAAGAGTAATTTGATTGGGTTTATCAGGAGTCCAAACCCCACGACGGAGCACATCTTTCCCAATTGTGGACTCCACCAAAGACTGACCACAACATGAATGGTGAGTCTAAAGTCTAAACCTGCAAACTCAAGGGTATTCAACTTGTGTACCATCCTTTTGTGTTCATCTCTCTACATGAACACTGAGCTGGAATTTGTTTGCAATTAGGCAGAATAAACATGAGCAAATAAACTAAAAGTGCCTCAGAGCACTATTGATGAGTAGAGCTTAAACACATGCAGTTGAAAATGATGCGGGTTGTACCAAAGTTGTAAAAAGCCGGTCCCCAATTATCTTAGATTGGAAAGGGAAGAAACGAGCTTTATACTCCACCTATTTATCACCAGCCCGGTTAGCCAAGCAAACACAAAAAAAAATCAGTACTCGAATATTCATGCATTCTCCCAAAACATGCTGGAAACTGAGTGCATGTGATGGAACTTTCACCACCATGACTTTCTTCTCTCAGTTGAGCAGCTTGCAGAACACAAAAGCAAAGAACGACAAAGCACTTACTGTGTAACCTAGCTGCTTGCGTGAAAACTCTAAGCTCTTGCGATCTGCTCTGTCTTCACCCTACACCCATGATCCATCCAGCCTTGAAACACTGTCAGTATGCTTGTGCTTGCAGAGCAAAACCAGTAATAGAGTACTTGGAGTCCACAGGATGGATATTCATGGAAAACTCATTCAACAAGTACACAGATGTTAACAAAGAAGATCCTTCAGCAAATTATAGATGTATCCCATCATATGCTAGTCACATTTTTCAGACACAGAGATCAGATACCTGGGGTGTGTCCACAGCAGTTAGTGTTGAGTAGCAATTCCAAATCCCTTCAAACTCCCTGGCCCACAAACCACAATTTGTATTGACTCATGGTGAGAGTGAGCACCAAAGGACACAAGGAAGAGTAGAGTGAGATGAACAGCCTGTCAACAGGTTGAAGTGCCAATAGACGACAAAGTAGACCTGATAAATCTTTAACCACTGAAATCCAAAGGGCAATGGTCATGGCCTCATTGAGATAAGTAGAAAGACAGAAGTGCAGACCTAGGATAGTAGATGTCAGAGTCACCGATTCCAAGGGTACGAAGGAAAGAGTTGCTAAGTGATGGTGTTTGGGCTGGTGGAGCAGCAGCTAAGGTCATTTCTGCAGGCAGGATGAATGCAGTCATCATTGGCAGGGTAAGAAACAGTCTTCGTGTCAATGCCCATCTCCTTTGGTTTCTGAAATCTGCAACCTACCCAGCAATCATGAGGTGTATGCCTTAAACCACAACAAACATCAAACAATTCCTTTTGTGGGTATTAAAACACACTTACAAAGGCTCTGTTTGGTTTGATAGCACAGAAAATTTAGTCAATGCCCAAGCGGCTTCAACAAGCCTCATAACTAAGGAAATGACAAAAAGGTTCTCAAGAACTGCTGACTAGCGATTTCAGCCAGTAGTACTGAACATGCTCACATGATTGTATACTTCAGCTACTGTTTCCAAACAAAAAGAAAAGTGTTTGCTCCTAACTAGCTCCCAGGCACCCACACATGGAGTTGCAATAGGAAAGTTTAATTGCTCCATACCCAATGCTGAAGTTTGTTGCTTGCATTCCATGCCTGACATTGTTCCCCTGTCTGAACCATCCAATAGGTTGGTACTACTCCTACCCCCAGCTGATCACCTACCTGCACATCATAGCCATAGCTACCAAATTCACCAAACAAGTAGCAAGGTACCAATAGAGGTGCTACTTAATTTTCCACATCATGGTAAGATCGTGACATGACTGAGGAGCTAAACTCCTACTCTTGAAATCATAGAGGAAATTCTTCTGAGCACACCACCAGACCAACATCATGTCACATACTAGAGAAGGTTTGGGTTTTGTAATGTGCAAGGTTCAAAGCTCAAGGTTCAGACAAGATTTGCTGGTATTTCATATTCCAATCTCCTTTCCTGTTGTCTCCATTTCCTCCCTGAAACCTCTGCAACTGGATTGTAGAATTTCTACCACATACTAGAAAAACAAACACACTCCTGAAGGAAGGACCCTAGCCTCCTACAATTAGTAGGATGGGACTAGGCTGAGCTTGGAGAAATTGGGTTTTGGGTTTAGTGTTTTGTATTCCAGTTTCCGAATGAACTTGAACTCAAAAGAAAAAATTGCAAGATGGGCCTTGAACCCTAAAAATGTCTAGGAAGCTATGGTGGTTCTTCTGCTGCCCCTCTCTCTACCTGCTCCTGTATCGCCCCCTACAGGCAACCAGACCATGGTAAAACTGAGAAAGAGAAAAAAACCCAAACAAGCACCACCAACAGGGGGATGGAAAAAATCACCGTTGATACAGTGGAAGATCCGCTACCCACTAATGCTACAGCTTCTACACAACTGTTGTCGTCTCCTTCAACAAATTCATAGGCTGAAAAGCATGGACTGGTCCTCCTCCTCGTCCTCCTTGCACTAAAATGGCTCTCGGATGCTACTCTCCACGATGAATAATGCAGTAAAAAACAGCTGCTATGAATGATTTCTCCAGCAGCAGTAGCAGCAGGAGCAGCACCCATTTGTCCCACACGTCTGTGACTTCCAAGGGTTGCTGCATGAAACTTCTTGACACAACAAGAAAGGGGACTGATAACAAGTGAATTTTCCAGGAGAACCTCGACAACCTCCTCCAACCTGCAGAGCGGTGCTCCACGACTGTATGCTACAACTGGCAATGCCATGATCTGGCTGCCAAACGTTTGTGCTGCAATTCTCTTGCAGCTGCAAGCTATGTGATCCACACCAACAACGGGCATCCGTTTCGATCGAGGAGCAACGAGAAGAGCGAGAGGACGGGAGGGGTGACCAGATAGGAATATTCGTGGAATATTCTGACCTAATTTGGAGAGGGAAGAGGGGGGTGCACACAACATGTTTTTTTTGTTGTTTTGGGGTATTTTTGGTCGTTACTATGGGAGGTTATTAACAAAAGGATAAAATGATTTTTATTACTTTGACGTTTGGCATTGCAAAATCTACAGCTACCAATGTACATTCAAAAACATCGCATTGAAAAATGCAATTGGGTAGGTACAAATCAATTGAAATGCAGGAGACACTCCGCTTCTCTTTCATGGTGTTTTACACAGAAAAAGTATTTTATTCAAGGACTTTTGAGAATATTTTGAAGTGAATCAGATCAGGAGCATAATCATGAACATTTTCCTCACAACTAATAATAAGTAGAGATATTGAACCCAATTCACTAAAAACCAATTCACCTCATCATATTGATAAAACAATAGTTAAGAGACTAGCCACACAATACACCCTGTAATGAAAACGTGAGACCTTTGAATCAACACCCAGAACTAACATACAAACTCCAATAGGTAACATGATCTGAGAAGATGAGAAGATATATGCTTCAATAGCTCAAATGGGTTCTACCTCATTTTAGGAGCCAGCAAACACTGGTCTAAGCTTTTCAACTGCATGTCAACAACAATGTCATGTTTCTTACACAACTACCTCTTATGAAATATACAATACTATATACCTTGCTTCATTCCTCATTAGGGGTTTTTAAGGCTTAGTTTGGACATGCTGATAATTTTTTTGAAGGTATAAATTTCTCATACACTTGCAGCTACTCGTGCACTCTCTGCAAGAAGAGGTTGATGAGTCTCCTTTGCTCTGTGACCTGTACCAATAATACCCACCCACCAGCATCAATAGAGGCATCAGAAGAAGACACATGCATCTATAAACCCTATACCTCAAACTCCAAGCAATGTTCATGTTGTCACACAAGAGTGAAGAGTTTTTTGAGGGGGTATATGAAGAGTTTTAAGGACTCATACCCAAGCGAGCCATGAAGGCAATGAGTACCATGGCCACTCCTGTCAAGCAGAGGTCAGCTCCAAAGAAGAAGCCAATCACCTTGAGTCGGGACTCCGTGAACAACCAAGAGCTAAGTGTAAGGATCACAAAAGCTAAGATGATTGATGTCAAGCCACTGATCATCACTGCTGGCCATGTTGTCACATGGCGCAATTGGCATGTCATCACAAACTTCAATATCCCCTGCTCTCACATCAATTTTGCCAACATTCCAATATGAGTGGAAGAACCCAACACAAAAAATCTTGTCTAATTTTTCCTAAAGACTGAACCAACAACCATATTATGTACACTAATGACAACTCACAAAGTAACTCAGAATGTAAAATCTTGAATTACCAGAGAACGAGGAGTCCACCTAAGGCAAGACCTGAGGGGGGAGGGTGAATCAGAGTCCACCTAAGGCGAGAAGGTGGACTCCTCATTCTGCTAGTGTCCCTGTGCTTGGGCCTTACGTACAACAAGCAGATTTGGAAAATGGGGTTGTAGGAGCCAAGAAAGGGTATGCTGCAGTGCATGAGAGCTGGGAAGAAAGTTTCACTTACATGAGCAAGGAACCAGCCAGCAATGACGAAGAGGAGCATGGTGAGATCAGGGACAGGCTGCAGCAACAGCCACAATCCAACTCCCAAGTGCAAAGCTCCCAACAGAAGAAAGGAAAGGGTTCCAGGAGCTCCACAGATGAGAAAGAAGTTCAATAGCGTCACAGCTCCACCCAACACCAACAACCATGCGAGCAATTGGTCGATCGGAAACCCAAAGAACAATGGCAACAAAATCGCCACCACACCCACAAGTACAAACAAAACTCCATAGCTGGAGTAGTATAAAGACAACCTCTCCAAGTGCTCATCAGCTACCTAAAAACACACACACACCCACAAGCTTTTTTGGGTTTTTCCCTTCGAAACCCATCCTCCACGAGCTCCAGAGCTCAAAATTTCAAGTATTATTACTAATAATCAGCTATGTTTCTGAACGCTGATTTTCAAGCAAAAGATTTAATTTCATTTAATTTATTCCCGAACCTGAGCGGTCAGAGGACGGATGGGTATGTTGATATAGTACGTGCGCTGCCGTATTTCTTGATCGGGATCCAAATGCCCATGTTGCTGATTACTGTTTGTTTTGGTAGTCCAAGGCGGCTGCTGCTGCTGTTGAATACTATTGTTGTTGTTATCGTTGCCACTGGAAGATTTCTCCTTCTCATCCTCTGCGTAGTACGTGGAGTCCTGATGGTCATCCGCCATACTAGTAGCACTTCTGATTACTTACAACCTCTCTCTCAGCAGCTGTGAGCTACTATAATTTATTTCCAATGCCAAAAATCTCTGTTCAACACTGAAAAATTCTTCTGCTGCTTCTTCTTCTTCTCCACAGACGTGAACGGTACCTACTTCATGACGAGTCTGGTACACAACAATTAGAGCTAGCTAGTCCAATATCCTCAATGGCGGTGGGGGTTTTGTGCTTTTGGGGGCGAATTTTTTAATTTTCTTTTTTGGTGGGTTTTGTTGAAGAGATTCGCGCTCTCCACACACGGGCCTTGCATTACAGAATTGGCGGATCGCGAGGACACAAAATGCATGCGGCACGACACGAGACCAAACCAGCAGTCACCAGCGCACCAGCGCACCAGCCAGGCAGGCAGGGAGGCAGGCAGGCAGGCAGGCAGGCAGGATCGATGGATGGATGAAAGGATGGATGATGTTTGGACAGAAGACCCTAAACCCTAAACCTTCCAGTCCCATAGCTAGCTAACCACTGTTCCCATAGCTTACCACACTGGTTAGCTATTTATCAACCAGTGTCGTGTGAGTATATTGTTTTTGATATACCCTTTGATAAGGGCATGAATTTTTAAAAAAATTGGTTCAATCCATTGAGTAAGTGTATATATTAATACTAATTTTTTCCCATCGGGATAGGCTCTAAGGGTGATAAAATTGTGATTTCTGGTAAATGGGTAGGGTTTGGGGTAAAAGTTGGGTATGTATGTTTTGATCATTCAAGTAAAAATGAAAAAAAAAAGTTCACATTCTGGAAGTATTGAGAGAGTTTTCAAAGACCAAATTTCAATGGTGGGGGGCCATGCACAAAATCCCATGTTAGAGTATTGCAAAAATCAAAGTGTTTGATTCCTCATAAATAACAAGTATGCACACACACACACACACACACACACACACACACACACATTGAAAACAAAACTTTGATTTGGTCGTTGAAACATGGAGTTGAACTTTACTAATGTTAAACAAACACAAACAAATAAGGTTGCAACTAAGAAAATTGGTGAAGCTTTTGTGAATCAAACATCCACTTTGTGTTTGGGTTTCATCATAATGTTCAATGATTTGTTCACCCCCACATTCTAATAGATTGGCAAAACTGGAAACACTTAATTAGCAAAATTGACACTAACATGGCCTAACAAATTGACATTAACACATCCCAACAAATTGGCAGAATTGAAAACACCCACATGTTGCACAAGTATACATTATTCCTACGCCAGGTTTGGATCTAACTGAACTCTGCAGACAACCAGATCCTACAAAACTGGCCTTGGACCCAGTCTAAGGGGTCTTTATGAAACTTAACTTGGTGTTGATAAAGGTTTGAAAAAAAACTGTAACTCACAGTATGGCAATGAAACTTAAAATGTGGGGGGTGGTTTGAAAAAACAAAACACCCACCAGAAAATGCTGGGTACTATGCCCTCTAATTACACTAAAACAAGTGGAGCAGGTCTCTACAAGACAATACTCCTTTGACTCAGGTTGGCAAAGCCTTCTGGTAGAAAACCCTGTATGAAAACAACATGAGGAATTTGAGAACCAGCAGAGGCCAACTGGACAATGGCTACTCTGTTGATGGCTGACAAACAGTAGAAGTTTGCTATTTTGATCACCCTTCTAGACTACCTCTGTAACATGGTTCATGACAAAACAATCTGGAGCATGTGATCTACCAAAAAGTTTTACACCCAATTAAAGCTCGTGCTTTTTGGTTTTGGAAGAAGGGCATCACCTATTGAGGGCAGAGAGAAGCCAACTTGAAACACATAATCTGCTCTCCAAAAATGGCAAATTGTGAACCTAGATTCCAAACCATGAATGCACAAGTACCCTGAATACAATTGTTCTACAAATACAATGACTAAAATGAGTTTCCTGGTTGAAAGCTAGAGGGTATCACCAAACTCTAATTAATGAATTACCAATTAATGTATGCTGCTGACACAATTGTCTTCTGATAAATATTCTCTACGTACTCTCTGCAAATGGAGTTTTAAAGTGATAAACAAAGCTATGGAGTACCACTTACCAATCCAAATAGATGCCTTCTTTGGCAGGTACGCATCCACATTGTCGCCCCACTCATCAATGGTCTGAAGCTCTGGTGGTGTCTTCACTGTACCAGAGATGTAAAACAAAAGATGTGGAGTACCACTTACCAATCCAAATAGAAACCTAAACAGGTACACATCCGCATGGTTGCCCCAGTCAATAGTCTGAAGCTCCACAGGTGTCTTGGCTGTTTTGGAGATGTAAACCAAAAGCTATGGAGTACTGTATACCAATCCAAATAGATGCCTTCTTCAAACAGGTACACATTCCTGTGGTTGCCGCAGACAATGGTCTGAAGCTCCAGTGGCATCTTTGCTTGCTGCTATATTGGAGACATAATACAGCTGCACACTATCAAGAATCTCCAACCCCCCAGCAAGTCTTTGCACAATTCCATGGGCACGGACAGTAATGCAGTTTTCCTCTGCGTAGATCAAGAGTTAAACCCCCTGTGCTCAGGACACATCTCAGGTCATGGCCACCATGTTTGTGCCTGTAGATTGGCCCTGCTGGTCCTAGCAGGAGTTGGTCTCCTTGGTCACATCGGACTAGTGTCGGGAGCAGAGTGTGGCATGCAAGAATGTGCAAACCCTAGAACTGTAGATTCTGAAAACAAAACAGAGAGTAGGCAGGTTCCTATCGATCTATCAACAACTGCAAGAGCCTCGATTGGTAGCAGGAGAGTCTTGAGGATGGCCTGGTCTCAACAGATTTTGTCTCAAGGCAGATGTATCAGCTGACAGGCTTGGAGTTTCCAAGATCTTCTGCACAAGCTCATCAAAACAAAGCTTGACATTGGTGGAGGATTTAGCGCTTGCCTCGAGAAACAAACAGCCATGGCGCCTGGCGAAATCCACACCCTCCTTCTTTGTCACCACACGCTCCGACTCCAGATCCAGCTTGTTCCCGACTAGCATTTTGATGCAATCCTCTTTGGTCGAGTATCGCTCGATCTCCTTCAACCAGACATCCGACAAGCTGGTAAACGTCTGTCGCCTTGTAACATCATACACCAGGACTATACCCTGTGCTCCTCTGTAGTAGGAGCTTGTCAGCGTTCGGAAGCGTTCTTGCCCCGCCGTGTCCCACAGCGTCAGCTTCACCCTCTTCTCTCCCTTGTTCACCATCTTCAGCTTGAAATCCACGCCGATCGTCGGTGACGACATGTCAGCAAAAGTGTCAGATGTAAACCGTATCAACAGACTGCTCTTCCCTACTCCTGAATCTCCTACCATCAAGATCTTCATCAAGTGATCGAACTCCATACTTCCGTTACAGGATCCCGTCTCCGTCTCCGTCCACCGCGTCTGCAATACACCAGCAAACAAAAAACCTGTTCTTCTTGGGATCGAAAACTCGCAGTACAAAATTTCTGACACAAAACTTGTCAACTTCCGCACGAAGAACGCGAAGGAAATAACGTCTGTTGATGTCTTCTCCCTCGCGGATTCGATTCCGCCATCGTCGATGATGTCGCTCGCGCACTTGATCCGCGTCCCCTCCTCTCGGCCTCCTCCTCGGTCTGTCCCGTCGCGCATCTCTTTGACGCAGTGCCTTCCTGTCGTTGGGGTAAGGACCTCGTCACCATACCCGCCGGTTGTGAGGTTGCGCAGGCACCAAACCCTAAAGCGACAAGGGTCCCGACTCCCCAGGAGCCGGAAGAAGCCGTGTTCCGTCGAGCCACTAACGCAAAGGACCTTGTTATCATACCCTCCGGTTTTCACCTCCCCATCGGCCCTCCTTTCGAATGGAAAACGAAGGATCCTGCTTTCATACCCCCCGGTTGTGATCTCCCTGCTTCGACTGTCCTCTCGAGAGAAAGGCAGGACCTTGTGCTCAAATCCGCCGGTTGTGTCCTGTTGGGAAAAGGACCCTGTTTTAATACACGCCGGTTCTTAACTCCATGTCTGTTGTCTTCAATCGTCCCTTCCGGGAACGAATGGTCCTGTTGTGAGAATACCCGCCGGTTGTGAAGTCCTGTCGGCCTGCTTCGACCATCTTTCCTCTTCACCGCAGTGTTCGTCGTCGAGCCAATAAACCGCTGAAAGGACGACGGACCTTGTTCTCATACCCGCCGGTTGTGTCCTCGCGGACACACGAAACCCTAAGAGGACGAGGTTCTAGAGCGGAGAGAAGAAGCTGGTGGTGCGCAGATGGTCGATTTTTGTCGCGCTCGGATCGGAGCAGTACTGCTTCTAATTCTGGCAACCTGAGAAGTACTACTTAGCGGCGGAGATATTATTGCCTTCTTTCTCTCGAGAAGCTGATAGAACAAAAAACTGACAATCAATTGAGTGTCTTGGTGCGTATATCTTTGAGCAAATCCACGAAGAAGATCTGCGAATCGGTGCTACGGCTGCTGCTCTTCCCCGGCTTTCACGCACTTTTACTATTGTTGCAGAAAATCTGCGAAGACCTGAGAATCGGTGCTGCGGTTGCTGTACTTCCCTGGATAATTCACGCACTTGTCGAAGAGGACTCAGGTACTGCCTGTATAGGGCTTGTCAAGCTTCTTCACATGTTTTTTAGTGGTCCGAGAGAAGAGGAAGGGGTCTTAGATTGCTCATGAGAGTGTATATTCGGAGATTCTCAATCTTGGCCAGGACATGTTGAAACTTCTTCACATGTTTGCAGCATGGTGTGGACTTAGGGTTTGATGAAGAAAATGGTTTCAGAGTACCAGAGGGAAACCATAGGTACGGCAGTGTGCAATCTTTATCTAAGGCTGGAGAAGGTCATTATGACCAGGTGTTTCAGGCGTTTTAGAGCTGCGAAAAGAGAGCTGCCCATTCGAAGTTGTTTGCAGATTTGGTGTAGACTTAGGGTTTTTTCTTGGGGTTCATCTCTGGACTTGGAGTTTCCAAGAATTGTTTTGTCAAAAATTCTTTGCAAGGAGACTGCTCTAAAGATTGCTTAGAAATTGTCAAGCGATTGTTGACAGGTGGTGGGGGAGCAGAAAGGGTGCACAGAATGGGAAGTGATGCAAGAGACTTTGAGCATCATCATGGTGGTGTAAAACCAGACCAATCTTCTGAACCATCGCTTTCAAGCTCCTCCTCAGGTAGACCTTGTGACCAACCTTTTTTTTCTCAGGAGCAGGCTGGGTACCTGCTTCTGTCATCTTCTTTTCAGACAAGACGCAGAAGCACTTGTAAATCATCCCCTCTGCTAATGCATGGTGATCACAGATGATGGTTTATTGTAAGACTGGCTTGTGTTTGGACCATTTTTGCATCTGTACTGCAAAGCAACATGGATCTCCTGCATTGAGATAGCAGAAAGAGCTCCATGTCAGTATGGAAATATGTTGAACAGGCAGGCCATTTTTGGGTTTTGGTGGGAGTTCAATTGTTATGGAGAACGGGGAAAAGTGTGTGGAAGAAGAGAATGTGTGGCATAAAGGATCTCTGATAGCATCTGGGTGCCCCTTTGTTTTCTTGTTCTGGTTCAAGATGGAGCAAGTAGTGATGAAGAAAGCAGGCGGCGGGACAGGAAGCGACGAAAGATGAAAGAAAAAGAAAAGAAAGGTCATCATCGCAGACATAAGAGTGAGAAAGAGAAATCATCAAAAGATGATCGAAAGAAATCAAGAGATGAGAAAAAGAGGAAGCGAAGGAAAAGGCATGCAGATTCTGATTCTGATTCTGATTCAGAAGATGCAGAGGACAGAAAAAATCGCAGATTACTGAAGGAGGCCAAAAGGTTGCTGAGAAGTATGTTTTCTTGTTATCTTTGTCTGACTTGCCCTGACATTGGTCATTTGGTTTGATGCTGATCCAACTGTATTCAGTCATTCTGATTCTTTTGCATCATTGTGCTGTCACTTCTAAGTGCCTCTGCAGTGATGTCTTTGATAGAGAAATGCTTGCAAGACATATCTATGTACAAAATCACAGTTAACTTTTTGGCTGGAGACTGATGTAATTTAGTAGAGAATCTGTGGATTTTGGCTATGTGCGATGGAATTGTGTGAGAAGCATATTGGTAAAGGTGTTAGGGATATTCTACTGGATTCAATTGGGTACTGGACATGCCATGCATGTTTGTAGCATGGGGTTAATGGAGGCAATAGCTCTGAGTGGTGAAGAAAAACCATGATCTAAGGTGTTCGTCATCTTTGCAATATGCAAGTGGTGGAGTTCAGTATCTTGGCCTAACATATTCTTGTGGAAACAGTCCTTGCTATCAGTGATATTGAGCCTTGGATGGGTGTTTGAACTTTGGCAGAGCATAAATCTGAAGGGAACAATGGTGCTCTGGTGCCTGCAACTTCTGGACTGAAGGTAACATTATTATGCCTGGTTCAAACAGTATATGCCTGATTTTTCAAGTCAGAGACTCATGTAATGCTATTCATGTTTCCTCAGTCTGTTTCTGATTCTTAGTGTGGAGCTTTACTCAGTCTATTTTCTCTTTTCTTTAGGGCTGGGTTTCCTCATTTTTCTGATTTCTGATTGTTTGCTGTTATGTTGCCAGATCAGTCATCAAGTCATCTCTCAGTTTTTGCAGTTGACTTAGATTTTTAGTATTTAGAAATTCTCATAACTTATGGATTTGTATTGTTTGTCTATTCAAGGTAGACAAGATCTCGGAGGAGGATTATTTTGAGAAAAGCAATGAGCTTGCTATGTGGCTCAAGGAGGCAAAAGGCGTGTTTTTCTCCAGCTTATCATCAGAAGAGACACACAAAGAGTTTGCGAAATTTGTTGAGGTTTGGAATGCTGGGCAATTGACTCCAAAATATTATCAAGGAATCAAGTCCGCCCCTCGCACTGCCCATAAGTGGGGTATCAAATTGAATCATGATGAAGCCCTTGCTCTTGGTATTTGTCTAAACTATTATCATGTCCCATATTTGTGGCCTTGTAAAAGTGTGTGGCTTAACAGTAGATATGTTTATTCATTTAGTGACAAGTTGCGCTTGAGTTTTTCTGCATTTTGAAAGGCAGAGATCTCCTCTTTGTCCTCTTGGCTGGTGTCATGTTTGATCTGAGATCTCTGTAACATTATTGTTGGTTTTGCACTTGATTCTATTCAACTTGACTTTGATCATATGTGTGGCGGGGAAGTTCTTAATACTTAAATGAGACAATTCAGTAAACTCAGGTCTATAGTATATAGCAGATAAGAGGAGGTGCCAGCTCTTGAAGTCTGGCAGTCTTGTGATTGGAGCATCAGTTTGTGAAATACCACTCTCCAAATGAAGGGCTTTTGGTGTGCCAATTGTATAAGGACAGAATGCAGTGGTTGGAAACAGTTGCTATTCTCAGTACTGAAAGCATTTTGGATATAGGGAGGGATGAGGAGGATCGAATTTTGGAGAAGAAAATGGAGAAGCTGGAGAGGAAGAAGTTTCACAAAGCACAGGATGCAGTGATAGATGAGCTGCTTCCTAAGGCCACTGGCCGTGAGGCTCTACTCGAGAAGAAAGCTCTCCGACGTGAACAGGCTCGTAACCGTGAGGACAGCCCAGAAATCATGAAGGAGCGAGATGTCATGGGTGGGGGTGATGATTTCCAACAAAGGTATGCTCTGCTCATTCATGTAAAGCTGCAAATGTGTTTAGAGCAGCATTTAAGCTGCTCTTGGAGGTCATCTTGTTGTGTTTAGTGATTACAGAATGTATTTTTGTCTTCTGCTGTGAATGATTCTTTCTGGGAACTCTAGATTCAGGCACAGACATAAGTTGTCTATGGAGTGTGCACTTCATGCTGGAGAAATGACCATCCATGCGGGAGTTTTTGATGCACTCTTCCTTAGATGACAGTTGGCAAGGGGTAGATAACCTGCCAAGGGGGGAAAGGCATTAGATGGTCAACAAGCACTGGGTAACATATGTTGCATATGGCTGCTGGCAGGCTGGCCAGGGAGAGGGCGTGGAAGGAGAAAAAGGCAGCAGAGAAGGCTAGTGTGTATGATGCAAAGAGATCGGCATTTGAAGAAAAGGAGGCAGCAGCTATGAACCAATTTAGGGCTATGCTCAATGTTGCAGGGGGGAAGATAAGCATTCCCAAACGGAATGATGCCCCTCCATGACGTTATATCATGCCATGTCTGCTCTACAAAAAAATTATGGAAATCTAGACCTGGTGAACAGTTGGACAGATCACTGAAAGCAACTATTCTGTGCTGGTGTTTCCTCTGTATACTAAAACACAACTGAGACATAAAGAAAACAAACCCATTTTGTCAGGGTAGTAAAACCATGGGATCAAGAATAGATGGTTGGTTGTGGGGCCCTGTAGCCTGGAGCAAGCATTGACTCTGAAGGTTGGAATGTTGATCTTTGTGGGCACCTATATGCCATGTGAAGTTTCTGGTATACGATTCTCTATGGAGGTCTCAGAATTCTTCTCATCTCCAGGGAAAAACTGGTCACAACATTTTGGAAGATTCTGCAGAGCTATTGTGATAAAGCCAAGATTTGAAGTTCCCAAAAGAGAAAGATTCTGAGCGTTCTGGACAGGCTTGTGGACATAGTTCAATTCATTTCATGCTGGTAATTAGTCAATCGCTATTGTAAAGGACTGGGTATTAGTTACCTTCAGCTTGAATACAGGCTATAGCAGGCCACCTACCTAGTCAAGGTAAAGGACTGGGTATTAGTAAGGCAATACGAACATTGGGTACAGACTGGGTATTAGTCACCTTGAGCTTGGTTACAGTAGCACACCATTTACTTATAGTCTCTCTAGGTGTGAGTGCAGGACCTTAAACACCCTTACAAACTTTGTAGCTGTCAGTGCAGCACCCGGCTTGCCACCCATGGAGTTGGACTCATGCCGGCAGAAAATACAGGTAAATCTAAACTAGAACATTCTTGACCAAAAGCAGCTGGAACTAGGGTGCTGGTTTTGATGCCTGGTCCTTTTGATAGTTACTTGTGGGTTCAAAACTGCTTGCAAGGAGCAGGACATGCAGAATCAATTTGGGTTTCTTTAAGCAGTACATGCTTCTTCGTCATGCAGAACAGGCATGTGCAGAACCACAAACGGTGTTGCACTGACACCTGCAAAGTTAGAAGGGGGATGTTCAACGTCCCTCCAGTATAAGTTACCTTGAGCTTTGGTTGCAGGCTGTAGCAGCCCATGTCCCTGTAGTTGAGGGTTTGTTTTGACTGTAGGTATGCTCTGTTTGATTCTTAATGGTTGAGACTAGTACAGATCCCTGGTGGTGGCAGGTTCTAGCCAGTGTTGGGCAATTATCTGATTTTTGAAATATCTTCTGGTTCGGGTTATAAAAAAAAATTGAAATCAAAGAACCCTCTCAATCCAACAGCTTTTTAGAAGGTTATTTGACTGGTTCTCATAGTTTTTGAGAACTGTGTTTATATATCAGAATTGGTTCTCATATTTTTGAGAACCATGGTTAGATCTGTCAGGACTGGTTATTTGATTTTTTGAGAGCTTGCTTTCGTCATAGATATTTGAGAACTGCCCTGAGGACTTCTGGTTATCAGGTTCCATTACTGATAACCACCCAACACTGGTTGTTACTAGTGTTGTCCGGTTCCTAGTCTCGAGGGGTTTGATCATGGCCAATTCCTCTCTGAGAGAGATTGTTGTGAGGAGAGTCTTGGGTGGTTCTTTAATTTTGTAAGAACCAAAAGAACCTCCAGATCCAGATTTTTGAAAATGAAAGATAAATTGAAAGCTTTGCAAAAGTTTGAACCATGATTTTTTAGAATCTCTGGTTGGTTAAGTTTCAAAACCAGTTCTTTAATTTCAGACCCATTGTTGAAGGGTGATACAAATACCCAACCCTTAAGTTACCCATTGGTTCCAGCTTCCGAAAAGTTCAAACCATGATTTTTTTAGAACCTCCAGTTGGTTAAGTTTCAAAACCAGTTCTTTGATTTTCTGACCCATTGTTGAAGGGTATACATATACCCTATCCTTACCCCTGGGTTCCAGCTTCAGAAAAGTTTGAACCGAAGTGTTCAACACAACACTGGTTTTGTTAGTTGCTACCATTGTTGTCTGGTTCTTCTGGGTTTTTGATGAGTTTGATGATGACCAATTCATTCACAGGCATCAAACAAAGATCCCTCCCCCCCCTCCCCTGCCCCCTCTCCCCACTTGTGTCTGTCCTACACACCTTTATAATACTGTATTCATTTGTAGGAGGAAAGAGGGAACTAGCATAGGAAACAAACCTGTGCTTCTCTCTCTGTATGTAAAAAGGTCTCCAAACATTAAAAGAGTTGAAACTTGAAACAAGTGTTGAACTGGTAATACAGGTTACAACTTGGGTACAAAATACTGATACAAAAGTACTCATGGTAAAAGAACATACCAGTTGGGTATGACCTGAGGAAATAAATACCAGCCTTTGTACCAGCCTTTATACCAACCAGCCTTCTGGTACATTCACACTTGATGCTTAGTCAGTGTTAAATGAGAATCTAGGTGGCATCCAAGGTGGCACACAATGTTAAATAGGTGATAGCTTAATGTTAAGTGAATGTTAGCTGAACTCACACTTGATGTTAAGTCAGTGTTAAATGAAAATCTAGGTGGCATCCAAAGTGGCACACAATGTTAATTAGGTGATAGCTTAATGTTAAGTGAATGTTAGCTTAACATAAAATTTTCATGATAAGTAGGTTTAAGTCCTAAATGACTAGTGTCTGATGTTAGGGAAACTTCAAGACTAGAGTCCCTAACACCAAGTGTGAACACACCTTTATACACAGTATCAGTCTGGTAGGAACCTGAGATAATAATACCAGGTATATATATGTACAACATGAGTACATCATACCAGATTTCATTCCAGCTTTTAAAACCAGGCAAAAAATCAGCATTGGACCCAAAACCAGTACCAGACTGGTATTAAAGTCTGAGGGAAAAACACACACAAAAAAAAAGAAGGTACCCAATACTAGTAGCTGTGTCAGGTATGAAAATAATAACAAAACCCCATATACCAAAGACCCAGTTCTGGTATGGACATTGAAAAGTCCATACCATTACTACCAGTCCAACACTGGTGACTAACTATTTACAACCAATGGCTCTCCTCCAGAACTGCCCCCCACCCCACCCCCAAACCAGTTGTATCAAACTGGCTATCCCCATTAAGAAGTAGTAGTAGTAGTAGTAGTGGGAGTGAGTAGCCTAGTAGTAGTAAGCTCTCCCCAATTCTTTGTCATTTACTGCCAGATTTGAAATTATTCAATGTGTTCACCACCTGCAACAAACACCAAAAAAAGTCCAGCCTCCAGACTCCAGACATAATATATCATATTATTATGACCACAAAAATTTTAGGTGAAGTCTTTGGAGGCCTACCTATTATTATATAGCATAGAACTCAGAGGGGAAAATACCTCCAGATACCTTGGGACCACTCTGCTAGCAGAATCAACAACAAGGTGCTGCTCTCTCTAGGTTTGTAGCAGGTTAAAGTTATGTCCCTTCTTCCCCTACTGAGAAGGAAAGGAAAGGAAAGGAAAGGGAAGGGAAGGAAAGGGAAGGAAACTAAGGAAGGAAGCATGGCAGCCAGTCTGATGTTTGTGGGCCAGAGTGAACCAGCAGCCACCAGCACAGTATCCATTGGGAAGCCTGTTTTTGTGTCTCTCACTTGTGGATGAACCCCAACTCAGTTGCCTGCCATCCTGTTTCACCTTGGTAACCTATCCTACTTAAAAAGAAGTGTCCTCTAAGTAGGTTAGGATAAATAGGTGACTACTACCTTGAACCCAACACCACTCCCCAACTGGAATTGATGTCAGCTTTCACCTTGGTAATCTATCCTTCAATAAAGGACACATCCTTTATGTATATATATATAAGTAGGATCAGAGGTGGTGTCACAAGGTGCAACCCCATTGAGTGTTGAAGCTGGGTTTCACCTATCTAGGTAACCTATCCTATAAAGGATACATCCTCCAAGGTAGGTAGGATACTATGTGGTTACTAAGCTGAATGTCATCAGAATTGATCTTAGGTTTCATCTTGGTAACCTAGGGCGGTCACTCTTTGTATATTTAGTGCAACTCTTGAGATATAAAGGTATTTTTTGGTATTTTATATATTTAAAAATGTATTAATTATACTTAAAATGTATTCTCATAATGAATTATAAGAAATTTTTTATGTATTTAAATAAATTATATATGGTATATTTTTTCTATAAGTTACACCTTATATATATATATGTATATATATATTTCCCAATGGAAGTGACCACTCCAAGTTGGTAACCTATGCAATAAAGGATACACTCTATAAGTAGGTAGGATAATATGTGGTTACCAGATGAATGTTGAGTTTCACCTTGGTAACCTAGTTCATATTGGATACATGAAATATAGTTAATAAGTAGATGGTTAGTGCACGGGTAAAGGGCTAGTGAGTTGTTAAGAGGTAGGTAGTAAAAACTTGAAATTGAACTAACCACCATGGTTAGGTAAGGTAACTAGAATCCAATAGAAAAGTGATTTTCCTTTCCACCCACCATCATCCATGTGGACACTAATCCATTATCCTTGAGGGAGTGATGGATGGTGCCTTGGGTTAGTTGTTGGTTCACTCTGGGCTATGTCTGTGGAGGCTGGTTCTGGGACTCAATCTTTTGGCCAACAAAATTTGTTGGAATCAGATCATTTTGTGTGTGTGTGTGTATGTGTATGGGCTTCTTCACTCTTTTTGCAGCTGGGTTTGTACATGGGAATTTGTGCAGCCGGCCTGACCCCTGTGATGAGCGACCTTGTTCATACAAAGAAAGGAACACACTTCCTGCAACAATAACAACAACAACACACTCTCTGCAACAAAGCTCAAATTTTCAGAGCCTTTGTTCACAGGGGTTTTGTGCATGTGCACTCTGCCTGCACACTCTAACTGCAGTCACACTTTTGTTGGGTTATTAATTTTTTTTTCGCAAAAAACACTTAGTGCATGCAAAGATATACACACTGAAAAAGTCATGAACATGGTCTCATGAGAAGAGGAGGAGGAGGAGGAGGAGGAGGAGGCAATTGAGTAGTGCAGATGCTCTCTTCTCTCAGCTTTCACAGTGTATCAAGTATCATCAACCCCATCCCATGTTGTGAGTGTATAGTCTTTTTTGGCTATACCGTCCACATAGGGTATACTTTTTTTTTTTTCATCAATTTAATTACCCATTGGGTAAAGGTATATTGTCATGCAAAAGTTTTTGGTCCGGGTAAGTTCTGGAATTTTACAGAAAATTAGGATTTTGTTAGCGATATTGTGGTGTTTAGATTCATTATAGAGTTATAGTAGCTTAAGGGATTTGGGCCCCTAGCTAATAGATCTATCTTAATATGAAGATTTACTAAAGATGATATTTTGGCTTGTGTTGAAACTTGAGATTAATTACAGATCAATTATAATGTCTTGAAAGATTTTGGTTTCTTTTAGAGGATTTTTTGAAGATTATATTTTTGCATCGTGAGATATTTGAGTTTTCATAATTCTTCTTTTTGCCTTCAGATACGTTTTAATGTAAATGGCAAGGCCACAGTGCAACACACCCCTTGTTAGAGATGGATAGGGTTCACGGTTGTTCATTGGGTAAAGCTTATTTCAATTACAATTTTGCTGGTTATGCTCTTCTTCAGATTCTTACGATTATACAAAGATTGGATCGGATAAGTTAATTGATACACCTATTGTATATCTGGGTAAGACAATATACATACCCACACAACACTGGGATCAACAAACACACCCTATAACCTAACCTAACCCAACCTAACCAAACCAACTAACTAACCCACCCACCAGGAAAATCCATGAAAAAAATCTATGACACAAGACTCACTAGAAGAGTAGTCATGAAACTACCCTTTAAACTTTTAGTCTTTTAAACTATTTTTTAATCTTTAAAAAAAGTTGTCTCCCTTTCTTTAAATTAAATTGAGAGAAGAATGCAGACCTTCTACCACTAAAAATCTAAACCCACTAAAACGTCACTAACTACACTAAGTGGTGACCCAAGGTTGTCATCACTAGAGCATGAAAAAATAGTTAACTTAGAGGTTGTCACAACCCGAGGATGAAAAAAATAGGTTAACTTAAAGGTTGTCACAACCCGAGGATGAAAAAAAATAGTTAACTTAGAGGTTGTCACAACCCGAGGATGAAAAAAAAAAAAAGTTAACTTAGAGGTTGTCACAACCCGAATATGAAAAAAAATAGTTATAGTAGTTAACTTTGTAGTGGTAGAAGGTCTGGAAGAATGTAATTGGGGGGTGTTTTGTGGGGGAGGGGGGGAAGGGGGACAAGCAGTAGTAGGACACATTCAATAAATGAGACAAATATATACAGACACAAAGGCAACACCCAAGACTACCCTGAAATCATGATGTCTTGTAAGAAGCCTGGCACTCCCCCTGTTAAAAAGACACACAGGGTCACACCCAGTGTTTTACAGTAAATACTAGTGTGATTACAAATTTGATACCGTTCAAGGCAAGACTAAAGTCTTATCATTGCATGGGATGTGTAATGAGAACGTCACTCACTTCACTTGCAGCAAATGACAAGAACTCGCAGTCAAAGGAACACACACACACACACACACACACACAAAAAGAGTCGGTTAAAAAATTATAATATCCCACAAAAGCACACACATACACTACACACAAAAAAAAATCGAGTCGGTTAAAAAATTATAATATCTCACAAAAATGCACACACACACACTAACACCCCATAGTCACACCCATTTCCTTAATTTCCGATGGGTTTCATCCACAATTGAGTTATAATGAGGTTTCATTCATCCATTGATTGGTGTGTTGTTGGTTTCATCTACAACTGAGTTGTATTGAAATTTCATTCATTCATCCATCCATCCATCCATCCATCCATTGATTGTTGTGTTGTTGGTTTCATCCACAATTGAGTTGTATTGAGATTTCATCCACCTATCCATCCATCCATCCATCCATTGGTGTGTTGTTTGACCGTTGGTCTAGTTGGGCCAAACCCTTGGTGGTACTTACTTACTGCACAGAAAGTATGCAGATCTGGGATGATACCAGCAGGTCTGGAAGGGAAAGGAGCATAAGGTACACACCATCACATAATCAATCAACCGCACAATAACACAAGGGATGATGATGGACGAACTTGCAGCCCCCCCCCCCCCCCCCAGCCTTCCTTCCTTTGCCTCCCCCAACCTCCAATGGTACTCCATGGTGCACCTGAGAGTATTTGCCAGATGTGGTTCTATATGTTTTGCATGTACACAAGAACAAATCTATCACTGATCTTCTCCCAATGGCCGCTGGCCTGCTGCCTAGGACCCTAACTTCTTTTCGAAGGGCCCCAAAAAGAAACGTCCTTAACTCACTAAGCCAGCAAGAGTGAACCAACCACCATCACCAAGTCCACAAGGAGGGATGGATGAAAGTTGGATGAAGGATGGTAGTCGTAGGGGTTCCGGGTTTAGGGTTTAGGCCAGAAGAGGGGAACAAAAGTTGGCAACATACCCTTTTTTTTGTCACCAAATGGGAATGAAAAAGGTGTCGTTTCATTGGGTATATTGCAAGGAACAAGAAAATTGATAAAACTTTATTATTGACGGTTATTAACAAAATTCAAATACCCACCCGACATTGTTTTAGGAACAAGGTCAGCTCCATGAAGAAAACCTAGAGTGATGGAAAGAACACACTACTACTACTACTGCTACTACACCTTGCAATTGTTCTTCCTAAATTCATGCATGAGTTTTGACCTTGTTGGTTGCTTTTGGAACAACTTCAAAGTTGAGTTGGTGTGTGCATCAACACAAACAGCTGGAGAGAGTGCGGTTTCAATGTAATGTCCATTGCCATGAAACCATAGCATGGTCTAAAGTGGTGATGAAACAACCCTAAAATGTTTTTATAAAAAAGAAACAACAACAACAACACTGGCAGCTGACAACTTACATGGATGATCAGATTCGTACAAGATTTGATGAGTGGTGTTCCCTAACTTCCTTTCATCAACAAAGCGGGACCACCCATAAATTTTTTTGACTGGTAAGTCAGTGGCATTGGGAACATTATCTGTCTCGGACAAGGCAAACTAAGTATAGCTGGTACTCAATAGTATACAAAGGTGGGTCATCCACATAAGTTCTGTTCGGAAACCTTCTTTGTACACGCGGTTTCTCTTTTCCAAATTTTTGAAGAAAGGGTTTTCTAGATTAAAAACCTTGAAACCCTAGTTTTTAGTTCTTATAAAAAAAGAAAATGAGTTTTTGGTTTAAGTTTTGATGACATTAGTTACTTGTTAAAAGAAAATGAGTTTAGGGTTTAAGATTTGTTGACATTAGGGTACTTTTTGAAGGCAATGAGTGTTAGGGTTTAAGATTCAATGGCATTAGGTTAATGGGTTTTAGGGTTTAAGATTTGATGGCATTAGTTACTTCTTAAAGAAAACAAGGTTTAGGGTTTAAGATTTAAGATTTCATTGCACTCACTAAGTTAACCCAAAACTTGAAACTCCTTTTCTTTTTGGTTCTGGGAGGGAACTTGTGATGGTGGTGGTGCCCCCCCCTCCCCTGCCCCCCTTCAAGCTTTTGGTGGCAGCAGAGATGCAATAAATATTGAAGCTATGAAAAGGCCTGGGATGCTCCTATGAAGCAGCCTGGACAAACAGTCCTGACATGAGAAATTTTGTTTTGTTTTGGGACCCAAGTCATAAAACCTGCCATTAAATTCACATGACCTAAACTTCTGTCATCCAATCCCAACTTGTTTTCACACACATTGTGCCCAACTCCTTTCATCTTCTAATCTCTTTTCCCTCTCCCCTTTTGTTTGTCTGCTTGTTTTGTTCTCTGTTCTCTTAATCAATGACAAAGTTGAAGTTGGTGTTATGACAAACTTGAGGCTGATCCTGCAATTTTGTTGTTATTGTTGTCTTTGGGGTTTCTTTCTTTTTTTTTCCCCTCTCCAAGTGTTGGGTACAATTATTATTCATATTATTATTTTAATAGTAACTTCCACATCCAACTTTCAGAAAATAATTTGAAAATCAGAGAACCGCCAGTTCTGGTTTTCCAAAAGAGAAATACAGAATGAAATAACCTCGGGTCCCACAAAGTAACCAACCAACAACCAGCATAGAACTAGTGGTTTTATGCAAGGTTCTTTGACCTGTCAGTTCCCATTTTCTGATACCCACCCAACCCCGGGGTTTAAGGGTTAGGGTTTTGTGATACCCGCCCAACACCGGCTTTTTCATTCAATAAAGTGGTGCAATGTGCTGCCAACCCAAATAATCCCTTCCCCCCCC
Source organism: Sphagnum contortum (assembly GCA_963920785.1). NCBI lineage: Eukaryota > Viridiplantae > Streptophyta > Sphagnopsida > Sphagnales > Sphagnaceae > Sphagnum > Sphagnum contortum. The sequence continues at coordinate 238,910 of OY987290.1, read as the reverse complement.
ATATCCCACATTCCCAAGCAAGCTAGCTTGGGAGCTTGGGGATGTCCAAGAATGGGAATGGATGTCCCACATCCCCAAGCTTGGGCTTAGCTTGGGTATGTCCAAGCATGGGGATGATGGATGGCCCACATCCCCAAGCTTGGGCTTAGCTTGGGGATGTCCAAGCATGGGGATGATGGATGGCCCACATCCCCAAGCTTGGACATCAGAACATCTCCAAGCAAGCTTGGGGATGTGGGAATAGGGGACTTGGAATTGCCGGCCAATGGAGGCCATGACATGTTTGGGCACATCAGTTTGTGGAATTGATGTGTCCCCCCCCATGTCAGTTTCACACGTGCTTATAGACATCATTTGACGACTAGTTGACCGTTTTTATTCAATGCTGCCCCTGCACCTTCTTAGGTGTAGGTTAAGGCCCTACGATGAGGGCATTCCCGGAGAATGAGGGGCCTAGGCATGGGGTGTAGCCCTGTGCCTAACCTAGGCCCCAAATCTAGGAAATGCCCTCATCGTAGGGCCTTAACCAAAAATATAACAAGATTTGTAGGGGGAAAAAACACATGTAATTGAACATTGTCATGTGCACACCTATTCCACAGAAGTGGATGAAAGTGGGATCATATTGATGAAAAATATCTTTCATTAGTGACATGATGAATTTGATCAAATTTGACACACACGTGAAACTTTCAGCATACATGAGAAATTTGGTGATGTGGACCAATGGATAACCTTATGGATGAAACTACACAAAATAGATGAAATTGCTCACGAGGATTTCAGCTTAACCCATTCATGAGTTTCATGAGTTACATACAAGAAATTGGATGAAATAAAAATGAAAATTCACAAATGGGTGAAAGTGGGACAAATTGATGATATCTGAGCATTTACGTATTAATGAAGGTAGTTTGTTCACTTTGTTTTGTTTGTCATGTTGATATCCCTTCAAGCACAATGCCCAAATGCATTCTTAGTACCATTGCAAAAGCTTGTGATTAATAGGAGTGCAATGAAGTTGTTTTGTAATGTTTGGACCTATAGTACAGGAGTTATTGAATGTTGAACAATTCTTTCTTCTGAAATTTAGTAATAATGAAAAATAAAAATGTAAAGGTACATTGAGGCATGCTTTTGGTAGTCTCAATAATATTTGTTAATTGAAAACTCCATAAAATTTCAAAATATTTGAGTTCTTTTTTACTTCCATTACTTTAATTGCATGCATAATTGTGATGGACTACAATTTTGGTCGATTTCAACTATGTCACTAGCCTTCATCCATGAGCACACTTTCATTTGAGGTTGTTCATTTGATTTTTGTTCCATCCATTGTGGCCACATTTTTCAACCATTATGGTTTAATAATTATACCAATGGGTTCGGTAACGAGTTTGAGACAATTCGTTTGTCGGTTATGTCAAACATTGTGACAATTTTACATTTTTTTGTAACAGTTTCAATCAAGGTTGTACATCTAGATAATTTTCCACTAGCCAAACGACGAAGAGGAACCGGCCTCTACCGACTGAAAATCAATAATGAACACCAATCAATCTCACGGGTACTACAACTAAAATATGTACAAAATGAGAGAGTACCTTAGGCTTTTATGGTTTTTTTAAAGACCGATTTTCTGTAGGTTCAATTAGTCAATGACGAGACCAAAGTACCTAGTCCTTTCTAAATAGTTGTAAGATACTTAACAAAATTAATTTCATCAAAATATAATTTAATTGGCGGATAAGTTGGGAAAATCTCAGTTAAGGTAATTTGCTCAAAATCCAAAAATAATCTAGATGGTGTGATCAGATTGGATGTGCAACAAAAAGAAAACAATTTCAGCTTCGGTTGCAAGGTTTTTTTCTTTGAATTTTGTGATATAGCCAAACTTGAGATCATCTCCAAGTAGATTTAGCAAAAATTTGGCTATAGACCCAGATATGAATGCAAAACAAATTCAAGACTCCTTTTTACATTTGGACTACCTGCTGGAAACTGTTCCAGAAATCTGGCCACTAATTTATTTATTTATTTATTTATGCAAAATCTGGCAATTAGGGCCAATTTTTTCACCAAAATCCTTGGTGTTTATCATGATTCGAAATCACATTTTTTTACGGTTTAGAAAATTTTGAAACTTCACCCCCAAAATATTCAGGAACCCTGGATTTATGCAATGGTAAAGGGTTGAACTGGGTTGGTGTTCTACTATGTATGTAAGTAGGTATGTAGTATGGAGTGGTTAAGCCATGTCCATTATGTTGGGTAATGTGCTAGCCGAGCCTCTTAGGGCAAACTAGGTGATGCATACAGGCAAAGGGAAGCCATTCCATGAAATTGAGGTTTGGGGCAATGTATGCAGTAATTTCAAGGGGAAAAAAAAAAACCGTTAATTTGACACATTTTGGTCACTATCACGTGAATATATGATCATCAACAAAAGATTATGTCATATAATTTGGTCCAGAAATGACATATTCCGCCACCCTAGACCTTAATGGAGAGGTAGGTCTGTAGTAGTAGGCTCGAAGGCTTCACCCAGATGCAATAGACAGGCCAACATTTTCATTTACTTGGCAAAAAAATTCCACTTGCTTACAAATTGTTTTTTTAAAAAAAGTGTGTGTACTCATACAAAAACTTTTGTGAAAAAAACATGTCAAAGTTGCCAGATTTCAAGGATGTTAATTTTTTTTTCTGAAATTGCCACATTTGGATAATTCATAGGTTCTAGCAAGTCGCCAAAATATAGCAGGATGGTTAAAAATTTTCTACTTTCCTCTGTGACCTGTAGCCAAATTTGGCTAAATTCCTCTTGTGGATGATCACCACTGTGGGTAATTCATAAAATTGCAGGTACTTTATCGGCAGTCTAGATTAAAACACTAGGAAAGTGATGAGCAGAACATGCACATGTTATTGTCGTTACGGAAAATCTGTGCGTTATGGCTTTTGTTGTACAAACCCATAATCTCTAAAGAAAGAAGCACCCCCCCCCCCCCCCCCACTGTTGTATTTTCAATCTTATGATAAAAATAAATTTGGGAGAAAATTTCCAAAAAAAAAAAGAGGCAAATTCTAGTTAAATTTAACACTAGAAAAAATAATTATTAAAAAATTTCCATTGTCCAAAAAAATAATTGTTGGAAAATGTCCGTGGGTTCTTAAAAACTTTGTTTTTTGGGGGCCGTGCAACATCTGCGGAAACAAGTTACATACATTCTACACATACACACAAGCAAGCATGCGCGGGCACCTACTAGCATCCTCCGCCAGAAGCTCTGAGCCGAAGTTGGGTTTTCATTGTTCATAATACTTAGGTACCTCGGATACCCAATTTTGCTTTTGACGACGAGTCCTTTTGTTCAAAAGGGGGCTGCCGATGATGATGCATGACGAGTCATGCATGACCACCCTTACTCGAGACCAAGGAAGTAAGAAACAAACTGTACGAAAGCAAAATAACTTTCTCTGTAACCTGTAAAGTCTGTGTAGTCAAAAGTAAAAAAGAGTAAATGGGAGAATGTCAAAAGTAATTTAACACGCCATCAATTCGTTTACCCATTGATGACTCACTCAATGGTAAGACAACAACAATAATAATAATAATAATAATAATAATAATAATTTTCATTTTTTAATTTTAAATTACAAAAGTTTTCCTATTCATCATGTTTTTGGTTTTTCCTTTGTGGGTTTCATTTATTTTTCTTTCTTTTAGTTTCTTTTTCTTAAAGAGAAAATTTCTAAAAGTCCTAAACTAGTATTCATCTGGTGTATAATAATAATAATAATAAAACCTGCGAACAATATATATACTTTAATAGCCATATATACTGTAATAGCCATATATATACCTTAATAGCCTAGCAGTTTAAACACTTTGATGCCGAATATACTTAATATATTTTCTTCAAGATTGTGGCATTAAGAAATTATTAAGGTGCATTTTTTTTTTAACTTGTTAATAATTTCTCAAAAGTCCTGAATTTTTTTTGTTCTCATAATTATTTAAGGCTGAACATGCTAGGTCACTAGTTAACTCTGTAGTCTGGTCATTTTTAAACCGGACAACGGGTTGTCACTGGTCATTGTATTTGTGTCCCCTAGCTAACCACAATGGTTAACTAGTGGTTAGATACGTACAGACCATCTACATGAATCCACCTTACCTAGTAGGTAGTTAAAAAGTGCCTTACTTACTTACCTGACCTACATAGGTGTAGTTACCACTTACCTATGATTTTTACCCACTTACATTGGTATTTTTGTGTAGGTAGTGTGTGAGGTGGAAATAGGAGGCCTTTACAAATACATAAATTACCAAGGTCGTTTCACCTTGGTAGCTCCTTTTGGTTCATCTACTACAACTACTAAGTCATAATGGGTTTCCCAAATGGATGGTGCACTCTCGTGGGTACCCAGTAAAGCCCTTGTTGTGTGGTGACCTTTGTGCAATGAAATCTGAACAGGTATAACCTAGTTTTTGATGTTGGGCAAAGCAAATTTTTGTGAATTTTTTTTCAACAAAATTTGTTGGATTCTTTTATCCAAAAAATTGAGAAAAAATTTGGAAATAATTTTTTAGTCTATTATAAATTCGAGTTATTTTTGCTTCTTTTATGGGGATTTTTTTTCCCAACTCTTTTATATCACAAAATTAAGGGAAAATCCCTACTTAAGGGGGGGTTGCTCAGTGGTGAAGGGGGTAGAGGAATGGATGGATGGATGGATGGATGACAGATAGACAGATCAGTCATAACAACAGGTTTTGAACAAGACTGTCAGTCAGTCCAACCTTCCGTTCAAATCGTAAACTCTGCACTCGGACTTGACTGGCATCATCATTATTTTATATTTTTTCATATTCGGTGGGTTTTATTTCCCGCGAAAGTGTCGTCTAGATCCCAATCAATTTGACAGGCAAAGGGCCAAAAACAAGAGAGAGAAATTGAAAACTCGTCATCATGCCAAAAGTCGTTTGTGCACTGGCGGAACTCAAAAAATCCCAGGCCGCATGGGGTGTCCAGACCTGATGTATGTACGGGATGGGGCTCGCTCGCTCACTCACCCGCTGGAAGTAGTGGGGTGGGTTGAAAGCGGGAAGGGGGGGGGGACGGGGGGTGGTGTTTTGGCCCAAAGCTGTCATGGGGCTGATCGGCCAAAATATTTACTACTTTACCAGAGTGCGGGTATGATGAGATAGCGGAAACTGACTTTGCATGCCAGAGTTTTCAATCATTGTTTTTCTCCTGAGGACTCTGGCCCCACTTTGATGACAATTTTTTTTTTCCTCCAGACACGCACAAACACACACACTCGAGTCTCAGACCCCCCCCCCTCTGTGTGTGTGTCGAGTGTGTAGGCAGAAAAATATTAAACAAAAATAATGAAAACTTTTGCTGAAAATACTGTACCGAAAATAATCTAGTTACCTATATAAAACTGTTTGAAATAAAACTTTTGGATATAAATATTTGAACCGTAATAAAATTGTGTTTCGAAGCAGAGAAAACGAGGTGATTGGACGATCACTTGATGCGGTCAGAAATCATAAATAAAAAGCCTTTTCACCTCGTAAGATCTACTATTTGGCTATAGACCATATATATATATGTAAAAAAACATTGTAAGAATCCTTTTATATTTTGGCTACTTGATGCAACATTTAATAATTTTTTTGAATTATTTTTTCACAAAAATCTTTTGAATGTGTTAAAATCATATTTTTCATGTTAAAAAATTGTCAAAATACGTCTCAAAAAAATGAGTGATACATAAGTGGTCGCAAAATTACACTTACACCCAAAACACTCTTACACTACAACAAAAGGTGTCCTTGTACAGCCAAATGATTTCATTGAATTGTGAAAATATTCACTAATATAATTAATGAGGACACCCACATTCTGTACTAGTGCTATGTCATAACTATATAAGTTAGGAAATACTAAGGCAATCACACACATTGTTGAACATAAGCTTACAACCGAACATTGACCCATATCTTACGTATTTCTTGTTTTTTAATTTTAAGAATGCTTTCTTTTCATGGCTATGGATGCACCAAGTGGAGGGCTATAATACGTTTTTCAACTCCAGAGGCAAAGGAGAAATCAAGCATGAAGAACACAAGCTATCCACACCACAAAATAGGTTTTTTAGAGCACTCAAAATGGACAAGATATGAGAAAAATAGGAAGATATGAGGTTTGAAAATAAGAGGTTTGTTTAGATCTGTGCTTATGTTTTTGGCAAAATTTCGTCAATTTTCGAACGGAAAAAATGAATTTGACTTATGCAAAGGATTTTTCCATGGAAAACAAAAAGGCCCAAATTTGCCAGATTTCCTAAAGAAAAAGTTTCTAGATAATTGCCACTTCAGCTACATCACAAAATTGGAAGGAAAAAAAAAAAAAAAAAAAAAACCTGGTTTAGATGTGGCTAATTTAATGATTTCAAAAAATTGGAAAAAGCCCTTGTAGCTATCACCCTATCTTTGTTTTTGTCACAAAGATGCAAAAATTGATGGAAAAGCAGATCCCAACCAGGGGTTGTGTCTTTTTCTTTTTTTCTCCACCCCCCCCCCCCCCCCCCCCCCCCCGCCCGCACACAATTTTGTGAGGTAGTTGGCCCAGCAATCATCCACAAGAGGACTTAGCCAAATTTGGCTACAGGTCAAAGACAAAAATAGAAATGTTTTCAAACCCCACTATAGAATGGCGACATACAAGAAGAACCTAAGCTCTAAATATGGCAATTTCCACATGTAGAACATATGTTACCAACTTTGGGCCTTTCTTTTCTCAAAAAGTCCTTTGGACAGTTCTCAGCCCCCCCCCCCTTTTCCCTGCCACCAAATGGCAAAAATTTGCACCCCCCCAAAACAAAGTATTATCCCAACCATTGGTTTTTGGAAAAATTTAGGGTTTCGTGTCCCAACCCTAAAAGCTTAAACATTTGGAGAATTTCTGGAATTTTTTTTTCTAGTGTAAATTCAAGTACGTTTTGCCAAAAAAAATTTAATATATTAAAATTTAATAAATTAATATTTTTAAAATTCAAGAAGAAAAAAACCTTGAGCTCCAAAGTTCCCAAAACCACACTAATTAGATTTCATAATGAGAACCAGAACTGGTTGGACTGCTAAATCCAAAAATGTGATGATGGTGGTACTACTACAAAACAGGAGGATTCTGTACCAGAACGAAAAACCTCGTATCTGGACTCTGGGTACGAACTGGAACAAAATATATACGAGGTATGTGTAAACAGAAACATGTACGTACACAAGTACGTACGTATCAGAATCCGTATTTTAGTAGTCGTAGTACAGAGTTGGACGTACAAGACAGGGAACTGCGGTTCAGTGGTTTTAGACCAGGGTTACGTTAGGGGTGGCGAAGGGTGGGTGGTGAGCGAGGCGTAGCAGTTCGCAGGCTGCTGCTGCCGCTGCTGCTGTTGTCGTCTTTGCGCGAAAGACGAAGAAGTCGGCAGCGGCGGCGGTAGCAGCAGCAGAAGTAGCAGCAGGCAGGACTCAGCAGCAGCAGCAACAGGAGTGCCATATCTCTCGCGCCCGGACCAGAGTTGCAACAGAAGTGTCTACACACACTTCCACAAAATTTGGGGGCTTCCTCCGGCACCTTCTTCCACTCCGACTCTTCTGACTCCGTTGCATCTTCCCAGGTACTTCGTTAGTACTTACCCCGACTTCCGTTCTTTCTTTCTTTCTTTCTTGTTTTGCTTTTCTTTGCTTTCTTTCTTGATCGACAAAAAATTTCTGTATCATCCGAGTGAATCATGATCAAGAGAGTCGCCGGACGGACGAGAAAGAAGCAGCTCTCCAGCCGTCACCAACGCTTATGATTAGCTTCTTCTCAATTTTCTTTCTCTTTCTTGCCAGTAGATTCATCACGATGTACTCAAACTGCATATCTGCATCATCTCTCTGCTACACTCGTAGCCGGAGTCGGCAGCAGCAGCAGCAGCAGCAGCGCCAGCTCGTGCTTGCTGTTGCATTAGCCGATAATCGGCTCGATTCAAGGTTTGCAAAACCGTCGTCGTCGCCGGCAGCAGCTGCGCCAGGTCTTGCTTGGTGTTGCAGTAGCCGATAATCGTGTCGATTCTGCAAGTTTTGCAAAACGTCGTCGTCGTCGTCTGCAGCAAAATCAGCAGGACGTCGTGCTTGCTGTTGCACTAGCAGCACATGCTCAGATTGTCGATTCAAGTTTTGCGGAAACGTCGTCGCCGGTCGACGATATTCACGATCATTTTTGTTGTTGCTGTTGTTGTTTTTGAGGGACTTCTGTTTTCTCCTCGATTCGATATGTATTCATATTTCAACTCTGCTGTCTACCGCCAAAGATTTTCTGAATGGTTAGAGGATTAGAGTTGATACCGATGCACAACGTTGTTGATGCAGCTTTTGCTGATATCCATGGATTTGGAAATTGTACAAAGTTCATTGTGATACAAACTTGTTGCCGTTCTTTTTGTTGTGAGAAAAGGCGATTGGAAGTCGAAACTCGAAACATTAATGCGAAGTTGTTTCCGGTTGTGTGTTAATGCAGTTGGTGCTGTGAAGCGCCGAATTAGTCATGATTCTTGCTCGTGACGTTTTCACTGATGAGAATTCCGCAGCAAGTTTTCCTTAGTCTTGAATGTTGCGTTGCATCACGATTGGTTCGTCGCCGTAATGTCGCCGATGTTCCTGAGCGTTGTCTGTACGCGCACAGCGCTTTGACCGAAACCTTGAAAGAGTAATCTCGAGTCTCATAGTTCAGTTTGCCATAATACACTCGGACATGAGCAGCAAAATCGCCGACGAGGTTTGGCAATGTCCGTCTCGCTAAGCGGGATAGCTGCGAGAGCTTTCTCTCGCTGTTCAGACAGGTAATCGCGATTCGCAAGTCCTGTAAGTTGCTTCTCTAGAATTATGAGCTAATTAGTCCTGTCCGGCAGCAGCTCCTCTGTTGCCGCCGGCATGAAAGAGATCGTGTACAATGCGATGTCTGTTACTCGGCATCTGCCGGCAAAGACGTTCTAGAGCTCTTTTGGTACATCAATGATGTCCTTTCTTCTCTATAGGTCCTCGTTGACGGACTTCGCAATAGTGTCCGTGCGTCCCTGCAGCCGCTCCTGTCGCACTCGCAATATGCGTAGTGCACTTAGACTTTGTCTTCAAGCTCCTTTTAGACGTCGTGTCCGGCTTGCAGGTTCGACTGCATCAACATTCAGCATGTCGCACGAAGCTCATGAGGCTCAAGTGCTGCATGGCTTTCTGCAGCCCGTGAGTTCGGACAGCTTGCAGTATCCTTGATGCCTTCCTGCGCCCGCTCGTTACGAGTCACAACGATGTCGTCCCTTAGCTTGCGTCTGGACTCCTTAGATTGCTACAATGCTCCAATGTGTTTCGGACGTATCTGGCCGGATGCATCCGGTCCCGCGTCGTCCTCTTCTCTTACAGCGTGCACGAAGTCGTCAAAATTTAGTGCGCATTGTTTGTGTGAAGGCATTGCAGTCGAGCTGGGAAGTGACAGAGGGTGCACAGCTGCTTACACTGCAGATTTCGCGTGCGTGAGCTGCGCCGCTTGAGGAGCTAGTTTCTAACGAGGCACACATGATGCAGCAAATGGCGTCTTATGCAAGTTCCAACATCACCACGGAAGTCATCCAGAAGGTACTCTTTCTCTCCTGCCGTACAAGATCATACAGCTCAAACAACGTGAGTAGACTCTAAAGTTCGACCTGCATGCAGCTGGTCGGTTGCAAATTGTAATGTTCTTTGCAGGATGTCAGAAATTGACTTAGAACATGGTCTTCAAAGGCGACAGAACGTTCCTCCTTGACCGGTCGCAAAAATTCCGCGCTAAAATTGAACGGGCATGCAAAATCTATGCTTCGTGACTTTGGTCCTGATCAATCACTGGAAGATTACAGAAAACATACTGAAGTGCTGTGATGAGCTCCGGCGTTAGATTCCGTCTTCTCCTTACATGCTTAAACCAAACTCTACAGCTTTGTAAGTTCTGAGGCAATGTGATCGTTTATGGAGATTGTTGAGCAGTAGCAGCAGGGCTGCAGGTAGCCTGCTAGTACTGTAGAGCTCTATTTCATAAAATCGTCATCAGTCGGGAGGAGTTAGCCAGGCACGAGCAATTCTTGTTCCTCGGAACTGGGTTTCACTGACCACATTGTCTAGAACTTCGTGAGTAGTTTGATCTCCCACTGCTCAGCTGTGTTGGAGCATCCCTTCCTTTGGGTCTCGTGGACTGGGGGTGGTCTGAAACTAGTCTCGAGGATTTTGAAGAGTGGATTGACCATGCATGAGCCGTGACGACATTCCGACTAGTCAGTGTTTGTAATATAAGTAAGCGGAGATGATCAGCTGCAACATCGGTTGTATGGTCATCTGCAGCTGTTTCCATACAGTGCATTATCAGCTCTTGTTGTTTTGGTTGGCTAATGCGTGGGGCAGTTGTGTGTGCGGGGGTGGGGGAATCATGATTCATGGGTCTGAACAGTATTTGGACGAGAACAAGCAGCTCATTCTTGCCATTCTCGACAACCAGAATCAGGGCCGGCTCAATGAGTGCGCCATGTAAGCCTCGCTTGTGAACCCACAACCCTCTCTCTCATTGCATTGTGAGTACCAACTCCGTATGCAGTACGAGTGCACAGCACGTTCACGACAGCTAGACTCTCGTGCGCGCAAGCTTCCAAGTCTACGTATACAACTGTCAATCTGACATCAACATTATATGTCAAGATTCTCCGATTTCGTCCAGAAACCGAGGAGCCCACTAAATCTCCACGGAAGATACACTAGTTAGGTCTTCGTCCTTGTAAAAGCAGCTGGGGTAGGGGGGCGGGGGCATGAGAAGTTAGAACACTAGTACTTGTTTAGAAGGTCTTGTTTACTTGATAAGAAGTTTAGAAGCTGATTAAGATGTGGATGGAGATCTGCAACATGATGGTGCAGGTACCAAGCCAAGCTGCAGCAGAATTTGATGTACCTGGCCGCCATAGCGGATGCGCAACCACAGGGAATCAACCCACAGGTGCAATCTTCATGACCAGTGTCTAATTGAGTGCTGCACATAGGTTATCATTCCTTCATTTGCATGCAGATTATGTAATCTCTCCAAGATTGAGGACAAAAGTGCTGATTGGGATCCATGGCACTGTTTGTACATATTATTTCATACAGCAGCAGGCAGCTGCTGTTCCAGCACCCGCCATTCAACCAGCCCAGCAGTACCTGCAGCAACAACAACAGCTATTCATGACCCAACGAAACTCGATTCCTCAGTATCTGCAACAAAGCCAACAAGCCTCGCAGCAGTCCTTCTACACGCAACAAGCTCTGATGTCCGGCGGCGGCAGCGCCGGACTCCACATGTTGCAGTCGAGCGCCGATAGAGGTGGCATGCAGCTGGGAGCTGACAATGGCCCGCAGTTGTCCACAGGATTCTCAGACGGCGGCTCCAGAGACGGCAATCAATCCACCCAGCAACTAGGCCTGCGCGGGGAAATTCATCATGCAGGAGGGGGTGCAACTGGTGGACCTGATCTTGGGGTGTCCTCACCCCTGGGACACAGAGATGGAGGATCGGGTCAGGGAGGAGATGACTCAGAGGCTTCTTACCTGAAGGGTTCAGATGCCAGTAGTTTGTGAACTTGCAGCAGGCGATATAAGAATCAGCTGGAGTTCTGCACTTCAATCACCACCACATCTAGCCTAACTTTACTGCCACTCTAAGCTGACTGCTTCGGAATCTCAGGGTTACTCCCGGAAACAAGATCATTCTTAGTACACTTGCTCAACGTCCTTTTACGGCTCGGCACTGGGCAGCACACTTGCCCAATACGGTTCAAACGCAAAACTGATCATCATTCCCACTCTACTCATCTACTGGAAGACATGACTGGTCATTCTTCTTCTTCTTCTTCTTGTCATTAAATCTTCGTCTTTGTCTTTTTTCCTAAGTACTTGAGAGAAATGTAATGACGTCTAACTGCATCTGCAAGCTACACAGGGCAGCCTGAGCAGTGAGCACAAGAGCGTATTGAGGAGATCACAAGACTTGCTGCTCGCAGGATGGAGTTTCGAGTGATCATGTGTTGCTGCATCTGATGCAGCACATGACTCTTTTGACGGTTAGGACCCATGATCATCTATCTACCCGCGTGGTCCAGTTTTGTTCCTCGAATCTTCTCTACTAGATCCAGCTACTCAGCTTCTTTACACAATCATATATCTATAAAGACTTGAAAACTCTGCAATGATCTATTTGCATGGACCAAACAAAAAAAAAAGAGAGATTTGCGTATTGTTTTTACCGTTTCCTGTGCAGACTTGTTGCGTCATGGACTCCTGATGCTAATGTTTTTGGATGGAACTTGTCAAGCTTCTGAGCTCGACGGGAGCTCGACCTTGATTCTATTCATGATCTCAATGGTAATTTTAACAACTCCATGAGAACTTTGTAGTAGATCAACCCCCAAAAAAATTGTTTTATATTCAAGTCGTTGTGCTCCCCATCGCTGGCAAACTTGTAAATGATGGAACTTGAGCTATTGCGGCAGACGCTGCTACCTCCTGACCAAACCTTGGGGGGGGGTATTAGGAACGGCACATAACCCTCCGGGTATCATGGCGGTCCTCAGGGTTGATGATCGAGGTTCTCAATTATGAAATACCCCTTTCTCATATATATATAACTTCACGGTTATCAAAAAAATCAACTACCCAGTTTACTGATACATAACCCTGGTACTCAAGTTTCTTGGGAAAAATCAAAATAACCATGCCGGTTCTATCATGAAACCTAGTGGTTCTTTGATTCTGATTTTTTCACATACCCAGAACAGGTGGTTATTGAAAAAAATCAAAGAACTGCCCTAGACTTCTCCTGACCTTCCAATCTGAAAACACTGTGTAGGTGACTAGTCTGTGGTAGTATAGTTAAGTTGGAAATTTCAGAATCAGCGCTGGTGGTCAATTCTGCAATTTAATGCATAGGTAGGTAGGAAATATCAGATAGCAGAGGTGGCCAAATCTTGTTGCAACTTAAAACAATAGATAGTTATTATGCAACATCAGAATCAGCAATGGTAGAATTTGAGGCCTAGGCAGGGTGGGAAATATTGGAATCAGGAGTGGTGGCTGATTCTGCCACTTAAGGCAGAGATAGATAGGAAATATCAGAATCAACAATGCTGGTCAATTTCTGCCATTTAATGCAATAGGTAGGTAGGTAGGAAATATCAGAATCAGCAGTGGTGGCTAATTCTGTCATTTATGGCAGAGGTTGGTAGGAAATATCACAATCACCAATGCTAAAAAGGCAATAGGTAGGTAGGAATTGACCTAAAAGTGCTGATAGTACGTAGGAGGAATTCACATACTCAGCCACCAGTGCCAATTCTGCCATGAACAAGAAACCTAAAATCCTGCAGAATAACTAGAGCACAGATTTGTGTAGAACATAACCATCCCTAAGGAGAATCTCAATGCACTGATTGGCTATCGGGTCATGAGTTACAGACCATAACCGTCAACCTGGATTTCACCAGTGACCTACTAGTTTGCAAAAGGTCCAAAACCCTCGGCTCTCATTCTAATAACCGCTCTTTTCATGGATATTCTAATAACCGGTTATTAGAATATCATCCTTTTAAACCATGGCCCAAAGGTTTTAAATGCAAGGGAGATAACCATCAAACAATGTCTGACCCTCGGGTCTTAAGCCTGATCTTTAGGTGCAGATGCAGCTTGTGTCTTCCGACTAGCCCTTGAACCTTGAAATTCGAAAGTGAACCTCGAAATTTGGTGAGGGGTTAAGAGGCAATGAAAATGAAAAGGACCTAAACTTTATAAACTAATGCTTTTAATGTTTGAAGATTGATAGTGCATTGTTAACAATCAACAAGTACTACCTTAAAGCTTAAATCATAGGCCAAATTCAACAACTACAAAAAAAAAAGAGATCCTAACTCTTTTATTCTCAAGTGTCAATTCAAAAAACACTTTCTACTGTTTTTGCATGAAAGACAAAACAAAACAAAAAATTAATGATGTAGTTCAACATCTAAATAGAGGAGAACAAGAAGCTTACCTTCTTTGAGATGTTCATTGTCACCATTTAGTCGATGCAAATAACCTTCATCTCCATCTCCAAAGGTTGTATTGCATTGATGAACCCACCACAACAAACTTCCAAGTTTCCCATTTTGAAGTTGCAATTAAAACCTCTTCCATTGTCAATTTTGCATTAAGAGGAAAGTAAGGCAACAAGCAAATATGCAAAAACTTTTCATTTTGTTGCCTCCAAACTTTAGCCACAAAAGTGTTTAAAGTGTTTTTGTTGTAAAACCTAACCCTAAATGAGAAGATTGGAAGGCATAATCTGAAGGTTAGAATCAAGGTTTGGTTAAATCCTTAAATCACTTTTAGTTCCAGACTCAACATCAGTATGCATTCATTTCCGATTTGCACAATTTCTCAATCCATTCACATCAACCCATTAACCAAAAATCTTTCATCACATATACATAATGTACTATGCCATATTAAGAACCACCAAACAAAGCTTAAAGATTTAGATGCATAACCACTTGTTTTGCAACACCCATGCAAAGAAAAAAAGTGGGATTTACAGAACTCTCTCACAACCAAAAATCCCCAAGCATTCCCATATGCTTATTTGGCAAACTAATCATGCAAATCCTTTGCACACATATTCAACAAATGGGTTACCACAAATGTACTACACAACAACCATGGTCAAAAACTCTTCTACAACTCATACATATAGATAGATAGCTTTTCACGAGCTTGAAATGACTCAATGCAATTCAACCTCATAAGCCAAAGATTACCTTGTGGTGTATCCTACAATTCTGCTTTTCAACCACACTAACCAATTTCACCCAATCATTGATCTAACATCATGGCCAACATCATGGCCAAAATGTCCGTGACATTAATATCTTTCAATTGCTCTCTCACAAAATGTGTTGTCAATATTTTGCAGATGGTATGCACCAAAATATCAATTGAAACTTTTACTTCATGACTATTCAACATTCCCTCAAAAACATGGTTCAATAGTAGTGAAAAAGTTCAAAAATTCACACAGTAGTTCTTTCTTTTCTACTGATGAGATATACCTTTATGTCCCAACTACTTGGTCACCCCAAAAATGAGAGATACCTTTTTCAAGCTAAAACTTAATTGCACATGAAAAATAATTGCACAAACAATGTATGTGCCAAAACATTGCATGTCTTAATGTGTTCATTACCACATTGGGCATAACATAAAAGGGAGATAGCAATTGTTGGACATCAACTTTCCCCGTTGTAGTTGCAACCCCATCTTTTGGTCATCAACTTTACCCCATTGTATTTGTAAGGTTTTAAATTTCTTAAAAAATGTTCCGAAACCTTTCAGGTATTGTTCAATTTATTCTTCTCAACTCACGGTGGTCATTGTGTATAAGGTTTAAGGTTTTGCAAATGGATGCAATTCTGGTTATAGGATTTAGGATTATGGTTTCGAGAGAAACACATACATTAGAAAAATTGAGACTTAGACATACAAAACTTGAAACACATACACTAGAGAAATTGAATAAACAAAAATTGAAGTTGAAAGCTTATACATAAAAAGGAAACTTAGACACACAAATTCAAAGTGATGGGAAAAACCCTAAATCTTAAGAATACCTATTTAAAACATTGAAACACCCTCTACTAGGAATCACTAAACTCGAAAAAAAAATAGAAAAAATCGAAATGCGTCATCTCTTTTTTAGAATATAACCTACAACCAAAAATAGGGCAAGACGACATGGTATATACAACCTCAGCTAAGGTTCAATTCTTAGGCATCTACATCAAAACTGTAGCTGTCTTGAAATGGCGGCGTCCTTCCTCTCAGGTCTTTGAGAAGAGAGGCCATGTCAGAGGCTAATTATCCCGTGCAAGCAGCGACAGGAGAGGTCTTTAGGGGTTTCCTCCACTGAAAACAAGTGGGTAAAAAGACTCCAAGTTTTACCCCGATTTTACCATGATTGACGGTTCATAGGTGAAGGTCTAGATTGAAATTTTAGAATTTACATCTTGTCAAGTTATGTTTTGGATGTTCAAATTTAGAATTATTTGTTTTAACACTTGCATTTGAGTACCCACACAACACTGGTAAAAAACACATTGATAAGAGCTAGTGGGATCATTTTATAAATGGATTATGAATCATTTTTCAATCCTTTTCACTTTTTCCTATGAAAGAATTGTCGAATGAAATCTTTTGTAACTTATTATTAAAAATACACATAATCGTCTCAATATATTACATGTTTTGCATTTGGTCATTTATCTTTGTAGCTGTGTTGAAAAACTGAATTATGTTCATGAAACATTTGTTCATTTTTATTTTGAAAGCCTACAACGCTTGATGAAAGCGGAAGAGTATTGACACACTAGAATATTGTAGTACAGTGATGGCTTTAGCACATATCTGTTGATAAATGAATTTATATCCTTGATTCCATTCGAAAATAAAATTTTCCACAACATTTTAAACACTCCTTCAGTTTCCTTCACAAAGCTTTAATCTTTGAGAAACATAAAACTTGAAAAATTTCAGCTTCTCTAAATCACAAAAATAATTGTGTAGTGGTAGGTCCCCAAGAACACAATGCATGGGTTCTTCTTAAGTAGAGGCAGTGCACTGGGTATGTAAAGGGTGAGATCTTAGAGATTGAATAAGTATGGAGTTTGGGGACATTGTTGATTTAAACATGCCACAGTTTCTTTTTCAATCTTGTGAGTAGTAACATTGGAATAAAAAACCAAGAGAGATAAGCATGGCACATTTGTAATGAGCTTACAGAGGCAAACACAAATTGAAGAATTGGTTCCCTGAGAGAACACTTCTGCTTCATTGACAATCTCCATGTCAGGAGATTTGGGCATTGTGGCACTATCCAAAGAAAAATCAGATATCTTGGTTGGGGCCATCCAATGTTTTGAGAGGATAATTGGTATTAGTATCATGAAGGTTTAGGGTTTAAGGTCTAGGATTTAGGGTTTAGACTTACAGATATTGGTTCTTCAATGACAGAAGCCACATTGCATGAAGTCTCACTGTTGATCATAGAATGGAAGGGATAAAATGAAGTAAAACAAATGACCAAAGATGACCAAATTTGTCTGTAATTTCAATGGTGTGTTACACTTATTTAACTGCCATAAAAATAACAACCCTTACCCCATCGATCCTTTACCATGAACTTGGACACCATAGGTTCTCAAACACTTTGGAATCACTAATAACAACTACTATATCTAGCACTGCTAATGAGTGAATTGCAACCCACAACTACAAGCAATGAAGTGCCCTATGTTGGGGAGAGTAAACCATTGTGGCACAAAGGCTGAAATAGGTTAGTCAGTTGATCTCCTCAGAACATAAAGACCTAGATTTGTCAGTGCATCTTCTTGGCAAAGATTCTTGTCACTTAAATCTAGAAAATCTGCATGAACTGGAAACATTTGAGGAGAAGAAAACATAATGTGGTTTTCTTTGAATGCATTCAACCACCGAAGGCTGGATAGGTCAAAACCTGGAATATGGTGGTCTGGAACTGACGATGGATGAGTGGTGAATCTTTCTCCATGCTAAGTTTGAAATGTAGTAGTACCATTGTACACCAGATGGGCCCCTGTTGAAGTGAGAGTCTGAAGGCCTCCATTTTTGTACTCAACATCCTGTGCTGGCATTCTCGTGGCTTCTGATCCCCACAACAAATGCCTATGAAACTGTGTAAAAATATATGAATTTTTTAGGTTTGTCACTCTAGTAGAGATTCTCAAGTACAGGACATACTGCATGATCAATGAAACAAAAGCGCTACAAACTTTGTTTACTATGTTAGGAACCACTGATGTGTTGCACAGAGACTTGGGACCAGATAAAAAGAATGCAGGTTTCAAAGAGCTCCCTCTGTGTCTTCCCCACCCCATTCTTCATTCTCTGCAGCAGTTCCATTTTCTTCCACCTCCTCCACATACTCCACTTCTGTGCCTTCAACCTCCTCAGGTGCTTCACCCTCAGGAACATCTCCTTCCAAGTATTCCCCATCCTGAATGCACAGATGTAAGGTGTGAGAATCACAAGCAAGCTGGCGATAGACACCTTTACCAAAGTTACCAACCATGAGTTGAAACATGCAAGGAAGCAGGAACATGCACAACATAAGGAAGTTGCCTGATGTGATGAAACAGATAGAAAGGCCAACCTCAGGCACAGCATGGCCATTTTCCATAGGACCATCTCCTTTGATGTGCAGTCTCTCAATTTCTTCAACCAAATCCCCAGTGTCACCACTTATGTAGTTTAAGTAGAACTTTGAAGGAGGGAAGATGCCCCTGTCATACCATGCAAACTCCATGTATCACTTGATAGTTCCCATAGAAAGAAATACAACAGAAAAGGTAGGAGAGTTTAGATCAGATGTCGGAGAACATAAAAAATACTGAGGCCCAGTACTCAAACAGATGGACTGGAGTGAACTATGGAAAACCTCTGGAGCTTGTCTGCAGACATGCTGTATCAAATTATTCTCACCTTGACTCTTTCAGTTTAGCTTCTGTTTCCAATGCTGATTGCCAATCTGGGAACAAGTTTGGGTACTCCTGTGGATCTGCCAAGGACTCTGCAGCTGTTTGATTGATCTGCAAATAGTACAACACACTCAATAAGAACTCATCTCCCCTATATTCCAAATGTTGGAGAGGACTCAGGGTCAGGTGAATCACCTTTTTCAAGTCATCACGCCATAGAGCAACAATATTTGAAACCTCACTTGGCAAGTAGGTCCTTGCCATAAAGGCAGCCTCTGGTATTCGGTTGCTGCAACAGATGACAATTCAAGTTAATATAAAATTGACATATGCAATGTCTCCTGTCTATGAACTTGCAGGACATTGAATGTACAAAGCACAGCCAGGTCAGAACATAGAATGCTGTTTACAATACCTGTCAACCAAGAGTTGTATACATTCTTCTAATTTCCCTAGCAGGAAAAGAGAAAGGAATGCCACATTGTTCTTCCCATGCTCTCTGGCCAAAGTGGCAAGTTTCTGCATTCCTTCAACATCTCCAAGTGCTGAATGTAGTAGTAGTAAACCACTCAGATCCACTGCATGTCTTAGGCACTCTTCTGCAACATCCAACTGTGCCTCATGGCCACAACATCATGTGAGAAGGTTTTGCAAGTTTCAAGTTTAGGGTATAGACAAGGCATCAATTGGAAATCTGTAAGAAACTACTAACAGATCAAGCTCTAGAGGCTTATGGTAATAATGACAATAAATCTGGGTTTCGCAATAAAAGAAAACCTACGGTGGGTACATGTTAGAAAAGCAGAACAGGCAACAGTACAGTTTGCATTAGGAACTAACAGAAACAAAACTATTCTTCTGTTCTAATACACAACCATTAAGAAGTGCCTTTCTTCATTGGGAGAACAATGCGTTGGAATAAAATTTGACAGGAGCCTAACTAAGTTCACACTGACTTGTTTAACAACTGGACAAATTCTGAAAAATACCTTGCCAGCAGACATAGCAAGTTCTCCTAGTTGCTTCCATTTGGATTGACTCTGGGCTTCTTCAGCAATAGCCTGCACATAGCCCCACCTATGTCAGTAGAGTCCCAAGACAACTAATGCAAGATAACAGACAACTTGGTGTAGCAGTTGACTGTCTTTGCAATCTGCGAGCACTGTCTATAAGTCCATGTAAACTGAGAGCAATGATTTGTGATAGCATCCACTGCATTGCTTTTTCAGCTCCAGTTGCAACAAGCATTCATGCCAAACCAAAATGCTTGAAAAGATAGTAATGATACCTTTGCAATTTCAAGCCTGCCAAGCTGTACAGCAAGGTCAAACTTGTAGTCTGCATCTGTGGCAATCTCAAGAGCATCCTCCAGCATTCCTCTTGACTCTAAGAACCGTGCAACACTGCAATCAGCACAGAAGTCAGAAACTTCATATGAGGGAAAGAATCTCATTCCCAGTCCCATAAAGATTGGCCAAAATGTCATACCTGTTCAGATGTTCTGTTGGAATTGTAGGCAAAACTTCCTGTGCCCTCTGGAAATCCCCTCGCAACACAAGAGTCTTGTACTCAATCAAGCTCAGCAGCAGTGTATAGCTCATTACACTGCAGACACCAGCCATAATCAAGCAGCTCCAAATCACTTTCTGAGTTGACATTAGAGTAGTGATACAGATAGACAACAATACATGCTTATGACATTGTATCACCACAAATTTTCATATAGTCTAGAGGCACACACAGCTCTCACTGATAATACACGTGCAAAGTACATCCCCAGAACCAAGTTAATCCAAGAACTCCTACAAGATGACAGTTCTTCAGGCAGAGCACTATGATGTTCCCTCTGATGTGAGCAACCATGCCAAACTCCATAAAATTTAGCTTACTTGAACTCCTTGTCAATCAGGTATACACGACTTTGATTTGCCAGGTACCCAAGCAGATACATCGGACGATCCAAGTGGAACATAGTGGTCACCTACACAGGAAAAATACATTACATCCACTTTTTATGTTAGAGCAACTTTCATAAAGAGATTAGACTGTTTAGCTCCACCCATGTGTCCTAATCATCAAGCTTGAGAAGAACATCCAACCTTTCTCTAAGCCCATTTTCTACAAAATTTCTCTAAATGTCTGCATACATACCTCCCCACCAACACAGTAATTGAGGCGCCAAGATGAGTTGTTGTAAATGAAGCAGTCACCAACCCAAACACCAGTACGGACATGCTCTGAGATTTCATGCAGAAGTTCAAAGGCATCCTCCACACCTTGCTCATCTTCTGGCTTGCCACTCTCCAAATATGCTGCAACCATCTCCCTCTGTAAACCATAATGCACATGTCAATTGAACCCATGCCAGAAGATAACACACAGAAGCATGAGCTCATCTACTTCCCTCAGAGGAAACCAACAAACAAACAAACTTGTGCTTGCTAAGATTGTGAAGGACATCAGCAGTCAGCTTTACGCATGCACTAAGTCAAAAGATTATGTCGAGTAACCTATCTTGATTAACCATTACTACAATTCTAGTAAAACAAAGAGTAACTACGTTGAGGAAATGGTCTCCTCACTTTGTACTTCAGGATGTAGAATGAATTGTCACTGGAAATGGCAACCAAATCTCCATTATCTGACCAGTAAATGTTCTGCAACCATAGATGCACACACCCCAAAGTTTAGATGAGCAACTGCACAGATCACATCAAAATGAACCATGTGGGACTGAATACAGACCATAAGCTGACACATATAAGCCCTTAGTACTTAATACTGCTATACTATATACTGAGGTTATAGAGTGCAGGGAGAGTCACAATGAAGTGCATCTGAATCCTCTACCTTGGCAACAACATCAATTCTCCGGATAAGACGGCACTCCACCCAATCATAAAAGCAGACACATTCACTGGATCGAACTGCTAACAAAGCTCCACCATAAATACCATCAGCTGAAATATTTGGTCGGATGCTTTTCCTTTCCTGCACAGAAGATGATAAAACCGTCAGGACATACAATAAATCAACCTGGAAAAGATAGTAGCTCTCTCCACCTGCAGTAATCAACAACAATCCATTCTGAGAAACCAAAATGCCCAACGAACTAGAAGAACTGATCATGAGTATTCAAAAGCTCACTGATGCTAATACATGATTACAGGTGTCCAGTCCTACCTGAAAGGTCTTGTTGAAGATTTTAATTTTTGATGTACTCTCTCGAACTGCATATTCTCCATCAGTTGACCAAGCAAATTCAAGAGCAGAGCCAAATGAACGATTTCTCCATGCAAGTGCAGTATAGATGATGTACTCTCCATCTCCGCACACAACAACAAATCTGCCATTTGGATTATGCTTCAAGCTCTGCATCCCAAACCATCTTGCATCTCAGGATATGCTCATATTTTCTAGATATGGTCTGCTTTTGAAAGTATCAACAAAGATAAGGAAGTGTACAGGAGCATGACCTGAGGATAAAGATCACAACTTCCAAGATCTTTCACAGCCAGTTGCAACCGCTCCCCATCAGTCACCTGTGGGTCACAATGTAGATCATTAGAATAAAGACAGGGAATCAAAAATTTAAGCCCATATTTATCCAATACCTGCACTGACATTTGTTGAATACAGACCAGGTATCAATATCCTAATATAGTACCGCAGAATCAGCAGCCACTGCCTTAACATTCACAGTCTGAATTTCATTGTGCTTTGCCCAGATAATCTTGCCACTGCCATCCATACTTGCAACAGGCTCTTCCCTTCCAATCTTGATCATGATGGTCCCTTCATCATATCCAATTGCAACTCTGCCCACATACATGTAGTTGGTAATGTCAGAACATTGCACCAATCCCCCTGTACAACCCCAAGTGTAACTTAAGAAAGAGCTTTGTGAAGACATGCACAAACTGGATGCACAAGCAAGTTACAGTTAAACTGAGGCGAACTTGCCTGTTTGAGCCCTTAATGTAACCAATGGTCCAAACTCGTTCAAGACCATAGTTCAATGTATTCTCCAGCCTACACCAGTACTCAAAAATTTAGTACACATCAACAATCTCCTGAACAATTTAAACCGGCAGGGGCAGGGTTCATGCCTACATGTACAACATGTGCATTGTGTTGATTCAACTAAAAAGCTCACCTCAGGACAGATGGAGAAAGCAATCCTGAAAATAAGAAATTGACTAAACCATCAAAGAAACCAGAAACTGGATTGTGAAGACCAGGTCCAGGTTTCACCTGTATGTTGTAGCATGCCAAATGCGAACTGACCCATCTTCTGATCCTGTTAGAATAATAGGGAGTTCTGGGTGGAAACAAACAGCTGAAACATTGTGTGTATGACCTTCAAGTGTCTGCACACAGCTCTTAGTCTGGTAGTCCCATACCTGTCCACCACCAACCCATACACAAGGAGATAGGTCTCAGAACTCCAAGATAAATGGCACAATAGATTCAACCCACAAGATCCCTTTATCACATTTGTCTGCTCCAAGTAGGCTTTGCATTACAAACCTTGGCTGTTTGGTCATCTGATCCAGTGATTAGGTGTGGTCTGTCACCACCATTGAAGTACTCCACACAGTTCACTCCTTTCTGATGAGCTTCTAGAGTGAAGTTGGGTTCTGGTGAGCCCAAGTTCCAGATCTGTACCACATATTCCAACTCATATGTTAGTCAAAAATTGACATGGAGGATTCTTGCACTAATATCAAATACTAAAAGAACAGCAGTCTATAGTTACTCTCTATGCTGCCTTGTGATCACCCTAAGAACACACGCACTGGACCAGGCACAGCCATGAAGCAGAAGCAGTACCTTGATAGTTCGGTCCAGTGAAGCACTGGCAAATGTGTTATTATCCTTTGGGTTGAAAGTCACTTGCATGACATAGTGAGAGTGGCCCTCAAAGATTTGAGTACAAGTCCAGCCTTTATCCCAATCCCAGAGCTTTATGAGCATGTCATCAGATGACGAAAGCACATATGGAAGTGTGGGATGAACCGCTACACAGCGGATGTAGTCAGTGTGAGCCTCAAACTGCTTTACTTTATCCATGGTGTTGTAATTGTATACCCGGATAAACATATCATCAGAACCAGCCACGATCCACTGCTTGCGAGATATGAATTTTGCTGATCTCACTGAAAATTGATACAGGCAGCAAAGTTAGTCCAAGAAACTCTTTCACCATATGTCATCTGAATTACAGGCTTCCACTCCGGACTCTGAATGTTCATCCAGAACTATCAGCTTGCTGCTTCCAAACCCAGGTCAAAACATCTGACTGAAAGTATACCAAAACTATTATGCACAAACAAAATTCTTAATAAGCATGGAGAAGTTCTCTACACTTATAAATTTAAGTCAACCTAAACAAAGTTGAGAGATGACATGATAACAGGGTTATAAAGATTTCAGATCCAAGAATATCACTGAATAGAATAGGAGACCCAACCATAAGTAGCAGAGAAAAGATAGAACACAATTTGAACAACAGCAATAATAACACGTGTTCAGACAGCTTTAACAGCAAGATCTTTCAAGAACAAACAAAACCACAAAGAGTGTAGCTGACTTTAATACCACATAGCTACTTGGACAAGGACAAAGATTGTATGGAAAACTTACCTGGCAATTCTGTGACCTCGAAAGACTTCACAAGGGTCTGGACGCAAAGAAAAAGAAATTTTCTTAGAACAAAAGTCACAGTGCAAAAAGATTTAGTGCATGCAGACAACATGACAATACTGATAAAATTCACTTATAGACCGAAATCAACTCTCCAAAGCATTATGAATTAAAGGCTGATGTGAATCTCAATGTACATAAGGGCAATACCTGACCAGCATGGGCATAACCAGCCTCCTTATCACAATAAAGGCAGAATGGAAGGCCTGATAATCAACACTCTATTTCACGGTGGAAACCATATCCTGAGATCCTATACATATAGAACACTAAAGTTCCACCATTTCTGCTGCTGACTATTCTGTACCTGATGTGCTATATGACTTAGTAGTTGAGGATAAATGGCAGATTTCAGAATTTGAAGGAAGAAAACACATAACAATCTAGTTGACACATCTCAAAAACAAAGACCTATGCATGATTTCTTTCTTGCATCAGTAGCTACAACTATGCTCCTTCATTCCTAAATTCCCTCAAGACCATGATGGTCACCGCAATGCAGTTCATTTCCTTGTTACCAGAGATGCATGTGCTGGTGTCTCCAAGGGATATATACCTGGTTTTGATGGTTCCAGATGCAGACAGAGCCTGTGTACAGTGTAGACAGTATCCTGTGCAAAAGATTGAGGAAGCATTAGTGCAGAGTTCATTCTTATCATTTTAGTGGTGTTGAATGTGCATGATGAACAATCTTGAGGCACTTTCAAACTGTAAGCATCACTACCAAACAATTAGACCTAAAAACTATTCTCTTTGCTGATATCTGGAGTCATTGTTAACACAAATGAGTTTTTGCTATGCTAAGCAAGAAAGCCCTAAAGTGCTATTTCTGGCCTCACTTTACTCCATAGCAAGAGATCTCACTCTTACCATGGCTCGGTTGGATGCAGATCCACACATTTCACCCTATCAGATCTTTGGGCAAGCTTGCGCTGTTCAATGTAGTAAAACGGGTTAAAAGCGAAGACACCACGAAAACAAACGGGACACATGGTATGCACAAGCGACAATAATCGAGAGCTTCAGATACGGAAAGAAGCATCGCAAGTGAGAGAGCACTATAGGATAGTTTAGTAAGAACAGGGACCCAGCTGATGCAGCATACCTTGATCTCGAGGCGGAGAGGCTGCAGCACAAAACCAGCCCAAAAAGGTCAACACCACATCGAAAACAGAACGAAGAACATATATTCCAGCGCTACTATATGTGCTAAAAACAACACCCTAAAAGGAACACCTCACGATGAATAAATCACAGGCATTCTCAGTCTCTAGTTCCTTCATGCTCTCGAACTTCATCCTCAACCCTACTCCAAAACCAGGCATAATAACATGACGATTAAGAGGAAACGAAAAAAACACTACATTGCACTAAAACAGCCACTGAAAACAGAAGCCAGGAAAAAAATAAGTAGCTAAAAAGGATCACTTGTTCGCTGCCATTAACTTAGCAACCTGCAAACTCTACTTCACACATTGCCCCCCTGCCTAATCTGAATCCCAAAATTTGCGATCCAAAATGTTTGTAAGACTATCAGCGAGATCCAGAACACGTCGGCTGTGTGAGGATACAAGGATCCGCATAGTCTTACCATTTTTGCTCGATCTCCGCAGACGGAAGTGTAGACGGATCTCCCGCACAGCGCGCCCCGCAAGAAAGCTCCACGCACACACGAGACAGAAGAGAAACGGAGAGAGAAAGAGACAGTCGTGGCTCGCAAAGTCCGTCGTCGTCCTCGTTTACTCCGCTCGATTACAAATTGTTTTCTCTTCTGCAGCAGGAAAGCATGATGAATGAAAAAAGACATGAAACCAAGAGGAATGCAGAAGGGATGAAAAATGGATGCCAACGGTAGATGCAGAATGCAGGCGTTCGAAGACATGCAATGAATGAATGTATCGAGAACTGATGGACGAAAGAGATTTCTCTTCATTCGTTTGTGACTTGACGTCCTCGTTTTCTCGGCTCCGTTTACAGTGGTATGTTCCAGTATTGGACTGGTACACAGGTTGAACCCTAGTATCAATCCGGATATCAATAAGAGTACGTTAATACCATATCAGTCATATATATATTTTTGATGATACTATGGGTGATACCCAATTGATCCGCTATGTAGCAGCCACAATATCTTGACATATACCTCGTCCAACTGGTCAGGATGCTGCTGCACCAACTACTATCAATACTCATACACTTGGTATCTCAAGTTTAGATCCTAGATATCAATAGTGGTTACAAGTTGCATATTTAGGGATTCCAAATGCAAGTTTAGAGCCTACTTGAGGCAAGTAATAAGTGAATGCACTACATTTAAAGAAGGTGACACTTCAATACTGGTGGCATGGTGGATATCTTTGAACTTGGAAATAGAATGTCAATTAGGTACACACTTTTTTCTTGAAGCAGAAGCCACCTTGACATTGCTTAGTATGTGATGAGTTACGGCTTACAACTACTAAACTTGAATGCAGAATCCAAATGTTCAATTTCAAATTTTGAACAAAGAACAAACCAAGCTTTTGATCAATTCAACTGGCAGATTGGATCGCATTCATGTTACTGGTTCATTTGAGCCAAATGCCAATATCTTTGTGTTTCTCATTTTGCTAGCACCTCTAGAGGTATGATATTTGTTTCTTTCTGTTTTGGGTTTTTTATGTATGTGGAAAGGGAGAGCTTAAGTGTGAAGCCAGTCTATCCTCATCTTCCAGGGCCTTGTATGGTTTTTTCCTTCAAGGTTGGTGTTTCTGAAAATGCAAAACTATATTCAAGTGTGCTTATTGTTTTTTTGATTGCATTCATGTATTGTGCGCAATACCAGTACCTGCCTGGTATATAAATTTCAAAATTTGGATGATACCAGCAGCTGCCTGATATGTCTAAAATCCAATACCAGTCCAACACTGGTATGTTCAGAGCAGGGAAGCATGATGAATGAAAAAAGACATGACAGAGGGATGATGCAAAAGGGATGAAAAATGGATGGGCGCAAGGGGGGATGCAGAATGCTGGCATTTGAAGAAGAATAATGAAGGGATACATCGAGAATCCATGGACGAAAGTATCTTTTATTCATCTGTTAATGTCCCTTGGACATCTTTTACTCTGCTCGTTTGCAGCAGGAAAGCATGATGAATGAAAAATGACATGAAATAGGGATGATGCAATAGGGATGAAAAATGGATGCCAACGGGGATCCTGAATGAACGGTGAGTCAGGATGAACGAAAAAATACATCGAGAATCGATGGACGAAAGCGTTATTTATTCACCCGTTGTCGACCTGTGCGGACAAAGGCATGTGCGTGAGAGACGGGAACATCATGTGTGTTTCTTCCCTTCGCGCGAGTCGTGAACTCGGCCGCGAGTTGCGATAATCGCGCGTCTTTTCATTGCGGTTTAGTTGCAGTGCAATGGAATTCTTCGCGTCTTTTCGGTAATGATTTTTTTCTGGCGTCATGGAAGTCTTGGTTTCTTTTTAAACCCGCGAAATTGCGCGTTCTATCGATATGATTTTCGTTCCTTCGCTGCCAAAGTCTTGGTTGCTTCAAGCCGCGAAATGTCGTTCTCTCAGAATATGGAGAATTTTTGCATCTTCTTTGAGAGGTACTAATGTTTCGGTTTTTCTCTTGCTTTTGCATCTTCTGTTTGCTTCTCGTCTCATTTTGTTTCGTCGTCTGTGTTGCTGCAATCGGTCTCATAGCGGTAAGAATGGATAGAAGAGCTGTTCTTAAACTGGCTGGTCTTTTGTTTCCGTCGCTTCTCCATCTGCTTCTTGAATTTGTTTCTACATGTAGTGTTCCTTAAGCCTTGCTTCAAGAGTTGAGTTTCGGTGGGAAGATTTACTAGTTATCCATCTGAATTGGATTTTTGGTAAATCTTCTGCCATGATGCCTTTGTGCAGCACTTTCTGAGACTGAACAGATACTTTGTCTTGCAGGTCTTGGGGAGTGAATCTGATCTACTTGGACATTTTATAAATCGGGCTGGAAGATGTCAATTGTTGTCAGTGGAGATGAGATTGCTGCTTTCTTCGGTTTCATTGGAGCTGCAGCTGCTCTTATCTTCTCATGTATGTCTTGTTCCAGACCCTGTGCTGCTGCACAGTTATGTTCTTTATTTCTTCAGCATTGAATGATTTGTTGGTATGCACAAATAATGCAGCTGTAGCTTAAAAATGGCAAGGACCATGTTGTCCATTCAGGTCGTCAATTGTTGCCATGATCAAACAACTATTGGTTTGGCTGGTTTTGCCTGCTGCAATTTTTTTGTTCTGTCATAGTACATCACTGACATGATTTGAATTTGGGAGAGAAGAAT
Source organism: Sphagnum contortum (assembly GCA_963920785.1). Taxonomy (NCBI): domain Eukaryota; kingdom Viridiplantae; phylum Streptophyta; class Sphagnopsida; order Sphagnales; family Sphagnaceae; genus Sphagnum; species Sphagnum contortum. Next base: position 210,243 of record OY987290.1, on the reverse strand, counting down.
CAGGTATTTCTTGCTGTCTCCAATTGTGGGTCAGATGTTGGGACACGGTACATGATGTGTGGCAATTGAAAGAAATCACCTAGCCTCTTGATATTTCTTGAGTAGCACAATTGTTATGAATTTCAAGCTCGGTGTTGCATATCATTTATATCCTGATGATCATCAAGCTAATTGGAGGTTTAGCAGATCAGAAAGGAAGACAATCCATAGACATGCGGGTTCATACAGTACTGCTGTCCTATGCACTTATGGTATTAGATGAGAATGAGAATTCTTTTGCATGTTCAGGCATGTGGGACAGCTAAGAGTGGAGTAGGAGTGGCCTCCATGGGTGTAATGCAGTGGAGCTTGTGATGAAGTCAATTGTGCCTGTAGTCATGGCAGGAGTCTTGGGTATTTATGGCCTCATTATTGCTATAATTATCAGTACTGGAATCAACTGAAGGTCAAAGCCCTACTATGTGTTTGATGGTTATGCACATCTGTCATCAGGCTTGTCTTGTGGCTTGGTTGGTCTCTCAGCTGGCATGGCTGTTGGCGTTTGTTGGTGATGCTGGTTTCAGGTGTGTCTCACTACATTCTGTTTCTTTGATATGTTGATTGTGTTTCTGGCCACTTTGATTTCTATTATTAGAATTTGTCAACTCCATGGATGGCTGTTTGCTGTGTGGGAATGCTATCTTGCATACAAAAGACAGGTTATGACATTTTGGATAAGAGAGAGTAGACCGCTGTCTAATCTTGCACCAAGGTGCTGATGTGTTTTGAGTGAGTCCTTGCGCAGAGCAAATGCACAGCAATCAAAGCTATTTGTTGGTATTAGTGGTTCCCTCAGTCTGATTTTTCCCAGAAACCAGAACAGGCGGTTCTTTGATTATCAAAAATTTTAAGAACCGGACCCCTTGGTAATTTTTAAAAATCAAATTAGTGCGCAACACTGAGAAAAACCACCCTCCAAAAGCCTTCCTCAATTCCATTTTGCAGATTTCCAAAGAAGGATATCTTCAGTACATAGAGTACGACTAATACACAAAATGCATAAAAAATAATGGTGGATACATACATAAGTACATACATGTGTACATAGAGAATACATGTGTATACATAAATACTACGTACATTCCTTTGTATAGCGTCCTGGCGCGGCGCTCAAGGGGCAAAGGGAGCTGATGAGTTTGTTGGTTGCGGATTTAGAGATTCTTTGATGGAGAAGGACATCGTTGTTTTCCTCCTTGTTGCCGTGGCTTGAAGATTTTGTGCGGAGGCGCCTTGTTTGTGCGCAGAGGATTTTTATTTTTTCGTGTTTTTTTCTTGTGGTGTGAGAGTGGCTGAGGATTTTGTTTTGTTTTGTGAGCTTGGAAAGCTTGTCCAGGGCAAGATGAATGACTCCGATGTCTCCAAGCAGGTGCAGCAGATGGTGCATTTTATCAAGCAAGAAGCTGAAGAGAAGGCCAATGAGATCTCTGTCGCTGCTGAAGAGGTGAACCCTGAATTTTGCTTCTTGATCAGATCCGGAAAAATGGAGAAAAAACAAAAAACAAAAAAACAAAACGAGCAGATGCTTTTAGGTGTTGTTGTAGAGTGATGGAGAAACGGACTGAGGAAGATTGATGTTGCGCTGTGTGAACTGGTCCGGGATTGAACCGATTTGGCTTATGACTGAGGATTGCAGGAATTCAATATAGAGAAGCTCCAGCTAGTGGAGGCGGAGAAAAAGAAGATCAAGCAGGAATACGAGCGCAAGGAGAAACAAGTCGATGTGCGCAAGAAAATGTAAGCTTACAAAAGCCGTAGTCCCATTTTAGCTGAATGATTAGGTGAAACTTGAACGATTCCGAAATCTCCATGTGCACTGATGTTTTGGGATGGATATCTCTGGTTTCAGAGAGTATTCTACGCAGCTGAATGCGTCCCGTTTGAAGGTCTTACAAGCTCAGGATGATCTGATTCGCAAGATGAAGGAAGCAGCTGAAAAGCAACTCCGATCTGTGAGCTCACAAGCTGATGACTATGCACGGCTTCTTGAAGCTCTCATCATCCAGGTTTGCTTCTCCTTATGGTCCCGACACCACCTCCTCATCAAATCTACCATGACTCCAATGCTTGAGAATCCAACTCTGAGAACTTACTACGACAACATCTTGGCTCTTACTATTATCATGGGTTTTCAATTTTGTGGCAGGGTTTGCCAAGATTGAATGAATCTGATGTACACCTTGGATAATGATGCCATGAGCAAGACCTTGCTTCCCTTCTATATATTGTCAGTTCTTGACGCTCATTATGGGTTTTCAATTTTTGTGGCAGGGTTTGTCGAGATTGAATGAATCTGCTGTACAGCTTCGATGCCGTGAAGAAGACCTTGATTCTGTTCTATCTATTGTCAGTTCAGCTGCAGATGTGTATGCCGAAAAAGCTGGTGTGGATCCACCTACAATTTTTGTTGATGAGAACCACTTCCTTCCTGGTCCTCCTAAAGAAGGTCACCATGGCTCAACATGGTACATTCTACCTTCCCTTGCCCTTTGGACTGTTCCAAGTATTTTCCTCTTTGCCAGTGTAGCTCCTTGTGCTGTGCATGATGATGACAAGCTTGCATGTTTTGAGAAAATCATCCACATAAGAAACATTCCCCACTCTGTATTGCTTGAGGGCATGTTGTAATCTACATCCTACTGTTGGGTGCTGATGAAGTTGGTAATTAGTCATCGCAGCTTGACACTATTATTTGTTATGATGGTGATGGTCTGACACTTTTGTGGGTGGGTTCTTATAAGGTTTTGACTGCATTCATTGTTGTGTTACCTTCAAAGAGTTGGTGTGGAGATTTGTCTGCAATCTCATACACATGCTTGAGTGATTGTTTCTGATGGATACACATGTTTTGGGGGCCGTGACAGTACTGGAGGTGTGGTATTGGCAACAAAAGATGGGCGCATAGTGTTGGAGAACACCCTGGACGCACGATTGGAGGTTGTCTTCAAACAACAGCTTCCTGAGGTGCAGTTTCATATGAGATCTTTCAATTGTGATGATGTTGCTTTGGATTACATGAAGATCTCTGTTTCTAGAGTCCTTAAGGCTTTGAGGGTTTCTTCTTCTCATTGTCAGTTCTCGAATCAATGTGTGGTTGTGTTCAGATTCGGAAGAGGCTATTTCCTGCTGGAGGCCAGGCGGTTGCTTAAACACTGCTAGTAGTATGTGCCTCTGTCATTCCCCCATTTTGTGGCTGTCTGTATTTCTAGTGAAGGTAAGGTTGAACAGTGTATCAGCCCGGGCAAAAAAATCCATCTGTTATTTATGTGCTCCTTAATATGAGCACTGCAAGAGCTCTCCAAAGTTCCCTCTTCTGATGGTGCACTAATAATGTACAAGCGTTTCCTTACATGTGTGGACAAGTGGAAGGCTACCTTGCAAACTCCTGTTCTGTCAAAATGACCATTCCCCAGGGCTCTCATCAAGCTAGCACATGTCACTGTTTGTCTGCAGCCTTCACTCCAACTGTGGTGATGTCCTGCCAATGCAAATTCATTTTCATTCCATACAACAATGTTGTTATCTTTTTAAATTTTGCTTCAAGGCTCTTAAGTTTTGCATAGCTGCGTCTCAAGATATTGGTTTTAAGTTTTTCGACTACATCCACAGACTGGTTGCAAGCAGTTACTGTACTAAACAGGAAACAGCAGACAATTCAGAGATGGGTGCTCTGAACACTCAGTAAGTTTTAGACTAGACAACAGTCTTCAAAACTTAATGGTCTGTGGATAATTGCAAGATTGAAAACCAAGCAGGGCGACGGTGGTGCAAGTGATCTGAAGGCCCAAATCTTGTGCACCGACTTAGCTAAGTGGATTTGGGAGGCATTAGCCAGAAGTGACATTTCCTTCCAGAAACAGTAATGTGCCAATTTGCTACAGGAAAGAACTGCTGCAGTAAGGCTTGTAAAAGACCTGAGTGTGAAGGAGAACAGCAAATGAAGAATGATGGTGATCAAATTCAATGTACAGTAGTGGAGTGGATCATTTTGCAATCTCCAGTGTGCAATCAAGAAAAGCAATGAAGCACACCAGAGCTTGCTGGGGTATCTAGTGGCACCATCTGTGCGATATAGCAGCATGTCACATTCTTTTCTTCTTCATGGCTCTTCTTCATTCTAGAATGGGGCATCCTGGCCTGTAGCATCAACAATTTCATTAATATACCACCTCTACAATACTATCACCTCATTAAACTTGCAAAATGTGCCCCACAAGATCCTGGTGCAATTTGGGGCCAAAAAGTGCGATAGAAGCCCTAGCCCTAACTGGTGCACTCTGCATGTATTGGTGTGCATTGAGTAACAGGGGTAATTACAAAAGTGTTTTCAGAGGGTGTGGAAAGCCACTACTCTCTGAAAGGAACTTTGCCACAAATTGAGCTTCAATATTTACACACTAGTGGGTGCCCGTGGCCGAAGGCCACTGTGAAGCCCCTGTGTGAAATCCAGGTCCCAAAATTGAGATCCCACATCCTGAAAATCACGTCCTAAAAGTTTTCAGGTTTCGGTCTTGGAAACCGCGAGTGTGAAAATCCAGGCCCCAAAGTTGAGATCCCAAGTCCCGAAAACCATGTCCTGAAAACCATATCCTAAAATTTCCCAGGCCCCAAAGTTGAGATCCCAAGTCCCGAAAACCATGTCCTGAAAACCATATCCTAAAATTTCCCAGGCCCCAAAGTTGAGATCCCAAGTCCTGAAAACCATATCCTAAAATTTCCGGAAGAGCATCGACGGCAGTTTAGGGCGGAAAAAAAAAAAACCCTGTCCGTCTGTCCGTCGAGGTCCCGAAATTGGGTTTCGGGACCTCGTCGGACGGACGGACGCACACACAGTTTGTAATTATATCGTCTCTGTGGCCGGTTCCGCCATAGAAATTCTCTGTGGCCGGTTCCGCCACAGAAAACGCTCCCAGAACGTCGTCAAAACGCTTGGAAAGAAGCTTGGGTGCAAACTGAGGCTCAAAATGGTGCAAACGTGGCAGACAAAAGGTTAGAAGGCTCAAGACATTCAATCCTAGTTATCACTTTCACTCAGGAATGTGACAAAAGTTTGTCAAAACATGCAGCCTCGGTGAAAACAATGCAAGATGGAGAAGAATACCTGTGAGCTGCTTGCTGCTGGCCAATAAATTGGTTGGAAGATGCAGGCCGAGGAGTCAAAATGCAATTGCAATTGCGTAGAACAACCCCACCAAACTTCAGTGCCAATCAGAATCACCCCACATTCTCTGACTCTTGGTTGATGATGGGATCACAATTCTTGTAGAAGCAAATCGGTCGTCAAAGATGATCATCAATGCGACAGAAGAAGAAGAAGAAGAAGAAGAAGAAAGAGGGGTGGAGTTTCTGCAGCAATTTGTTGATCATGAGAGTAATTTTCTCTTCAGTTTCTGCAGCTCTCAGTGATCCTGAGAGTGACAACCACCGAAAAAATCAACCAAAAAATCATGGTTGGATTTGTTCAGTAGCAGCGGAAACTCGCCTTGAGATTTTCGTCTCTTGGTCGGATTTGTTCAGTAGCAGCGGAAACTCGCCTTGAGATTTTCGTCTCTTGGTCGGATTTGTTCAGTAGCAGCGGAAACTCCCCTGGAGATTTTCGTCTCTTGGTCGGATTTGTTCAGTAGCAGCGGAAACTCGCCTCGAGATTTCCGTCTCTTGGTCTTCACGAACGACGCGGCGCATCAGTCATAGGACCTGGGTTCCCGTTTTCGGAATCCGACTGTCCGGGCCGGTTTTCATTTTCGGAATCCGACCGTCCGGGCCGATTCCGCCGGTCCATTAAAACGCGGAACTGTCCCGTCGGACGGACGGACGCACGCACGGACGCACACACATGTTGTAATTATATATAAGATAGCTCTTTTAAGACTTCAAATGAAAAACTGGCAGAGTTGAACTTATTTTGGAGCAAGCATCTGTGAAAACAGGGTTACAACTGGTTATGTCCAATAACTGGCTTCAGCACACTTGTGAATGTGAATAGTTTTTGATACTTACACATCTCAAGTCTCAACGCAAAGAACCTGCATGCTCTCACCAATTACCTAGTTCAAAACCAACTTAGCCATCATGTGATAACCACAACAATATCCATAAAGCACGAAAATATTTCCTAAGTACGTTTGCAAGCTACCTAAGGTGCCTCGTGCTCCTACTAACTCACAATTTCCATAAGAAATGTCTACAGGGACTTTTTCTGAAATCCAAAGACCGGACCACCAGACTACCTGCTCTTCCTAGCCCCCTTATTTCAGGAAGACCCTCACCCTGGGTCCTTACCCTAAATGTCAGATCATCCCAAAATGCAAAACTGGACTTGGCTACCTCGTCATCCTAGGCCCCTAATTTCACAAAGGCCCTCACCCAGGGTCCTTGCCCTACATGTCAGATTGTTCTAAAATGCAAGACCGGGCTTTGCTACCTCCTCACCCTAGGCCCCTTATTTCACAAAGGCCCTCGCCCTGCGTCCTTAGTCCTCACCCTACAGGATGCTCGTCAGATCGTCGCTGCTCGCGACGCCGTTCGCGCATTACCTTCCGCGATGCTCGTCAGCTCGTCGCGGCTGCTGCTCGTCGCGTCGGCCTGGACTCCAGCAACTGGAAGTCGTAAGTACTCGACTGGAATTTCCACAACAATTGTTTCTGCATTGAATCAGCTTCTTCGTCGTCGACTGTAAACTTCAACTCGTTTAAAGCTCTCGCTTCTTACAATCTGTTTGTCAAATTTCTTCAAATATGTACCTGGTTTATGTCGCAGGACGGTTCCGCTGTAGTAGCTGGACCTCACGTTTTTTGGTTACTTTGTTTGCATGCGGAGACTTGTCAAGCTTCACGTGTCATGAGAAGAGCGTTCGCAAGTTTAGTTGGACACAGATGATGTCAGAAGTTCATAGGAGAAGGAATTTTTCGATTCAGTTTGTTTCCAAATCGAGAGATTTTTATGTTTATTTTCCAACGCCTAACACACATGCATCTTCTTGCTTGCATGCAGCCTGCTCCTTCCTGTGCACATTTCCATTTTTGGTTTCCTCTTCTTCACTGATTCCAACTCGCAGCTTGCATGTGTCGAAGCTTAGTTTACATTCACCTCCGGCATCTTATGTCTCCATCGCTAAATTTCTCTACTTTTTTCTTGTTCTCCAGATCTATGCCGTCGCGATCTGTGCTTTCTTCTTCTCCTATCACTTCTATGACTCTATGGCAGTAAGTGCTTTGACAGTTTGGTGGACGTGCAGGCTAAAGGCTGAGTTTCGACGTGCATCCCAGCTTTAGAATGCGGAGTTAGAATCCATTTGTCAAGATTTGTGGAGGACTTTTCAGTAGTGGAATTTCTAGAAACGCGCGACAAGAACAAGAAGAAGTTCGCTGCTGGAATGGCGAGCAGAGGCTTAAACAAGCTTGAGGCTGCTGGTGACGCGTTTAGACGCGAGGGGCGTCGACGCAATCCTCTTGTTCTTCTAGGTATGGTTTTCTCCCTGCTTCTCATGTTCATCACCCGTGGAATCACAACAAAGAATTGTTTTTTCTGTGCAACATAGTAATCTGTTCTCTCTGCCTGCTTCATCAGCCATTCAATCACCACAAAGAATTGTTCATGTTTTGCAGCATGGAAATGATCTCTTCTGAGGCCAAAATTTTGTGTTTATCCCATACTCCACCATAGGAAAATGGTATTGCATTCAGAGAAAGTTCATTGAGAAAACATGAATTAGATTCAAATAAGATTTGTACAGAATCTGATCTGCAAAAAATGATGCTGGTTTTGGGAGCAGCACTTTGTGCTTTTAGCTTTGCTGCTGAGTTACTGCTGCAATCTGTGGCACAAAAGCTACTGCATTTATTTAATCTCATGAGGAAGAATCTTGCAATGTAGGCACTCCAGTACTCTCAAGCTGACCACAAATGGAAATCAATCAAGTAATTAGTACTTCTTGATTGAATAAAAGCTCCTCTTCCTGATCCCATTACAAGCTCAGAAATGCAGTTCTCAAGAGCAATCTGTCACAACTGACAGGATTTCTCTTGAAAACTGAAGATCCCTTGAAGTCATAGGCATTAATATCAAGCACAATGCAACTCTGAGAGACAACACATCTTTCAAGTAGAGATGTTAAATCCTGAAGTTGAATTGGATGATTCTGGGTTTGCTTACTTGCATTTGGTGCCTAGTTTTGGTGCAACGTTTATGTGTGTTCCTTGCCAATTCCATTTCAATACAGGCAATGATGATTTTTATAGAGCAATTGCTTGCTGTGTCAAGCTTGTACATGCTGTTGTTCAAAGAGGGATCTATGTGGTGCCAGTATCAATTCTTTGACCTAAATTCACTATCTTTGTATGTCTTATTAGGGGCAATTGCAACGGCAGGAGCACTAGTTGTGGGTCTCTCAGCTTTCCATGTGGGAGATTGCCGCCTTAGTCAAAAGATGATGCGCAACCGTGTTGGATTCCAAGCAGCAACCGTGGCATTAATGGCTGGGTCAGCATACCTTCAAGGGAAAACATGAAACTTCTGAAGAGAAATTTACTTGCACAAGTTGTCTGATGACGCCTGTTTGCACAAGAAAAGAAAGAAGCGGCTTCTCTTCTTCTTTTCTGTATGCTTTTAAAAACTTTTCTTGACTCATTGTTTGTGCTCTTCATGATCTCCAACAAGTAGGCAGTATATATACAAATGACATTTGCTGTTAGATGCTTTTTAGTCTTGTCTCATAGTCCAAAAGCACTTCTTCAGAGCTGTAACAGCAGGCTGGATCTTTTGTATTGTGTACTGACCTCTTGGATGGGCATTCCATTTTGCAAAACACCCATGCACAGGATGGGTCAGTATCGCAGGGCATCATGAGCTGGTACAGCATGATGCCAATTTTTACAGCATCCCCTAAGTCCAATTCTTACACCATCCCTTTACCATTGTCATTGCGTCAAGGTGGTTTACATTTGGGTTTGGAGTCTAAACTTTGAACACTAAGGGTGTTGCAAGATTTTAAATCAAGAAAATGCGTCCTTTTCGCCCACCACCAAACTTCAAGTTCAAGTATTTTTATTTTTCCCACAATCTTAATAATTCTACCCCAAGTCTTGTCACGATTCATGATGTGAATTTGGATAGTGAAAATGCAACTGCATCCACCTTGCATAACCTTCTAGGGCCAATGTGCGCACTGTCTATTCAAAGTGTTGTGTCGATTATATATCTTAGTGACTTGAAAGGTATAGACAAAGAAGCTTCCTCATTGGGTTCACTTGTAGACTCTGTTAGTGATTGTCCAAATCTAGAATTTGTCATTCCTCTTTAAATACCTATTCATGTGTACCCACCAAAAGCAAAGAAAAAATAACCATCGTATGAATCTACTTATAAAGTCCAAGTTTCATGGGTGACAAAGTTGCTTTGAATTTTGTTGCAAATAGTGTTTGACGATTGTGTGCATACTATCAAATGCAAAGTCTATTTAAAGTTTAGCAAAAAGACAAATTGTTAGCACCTAAATGAGATTCATTACATAAGCACACTAGTCATAGAAAAGTAGAAAGAACTTTGAGTGGGGTGAAAAAAGGAAAGTAGTACACTAGCAAGGATTGTAAGCATTTTAAGAATGAGGTTACATATGCTTCCAAGGGTAGGGAGTAAGTGTTGCAATTGGTTGTTAATGGCGTGGTGGGGGAAAAACCTAGAAAGCTTGTGCAATTTGTCACATTATTTTGCATTGTGCAACATGGCATGCCAATGTTGGAGAATGAGGCTCACAAAGAGCTCTTTGATTTTTTGAACTAAAAAATAATCGCAAGTTGCATTGGATAGATTTTATGAGTTCGGCCATGGTTCAACACATGCACCAAATTATGTTTAATGCCATCACAATTGTTGTTATAACAACCTAGTATATTTCTTTGACTTGTGATGAGGTGAGTACTATTGACTATGAAAGGTGGGTGTTTTTTTATGCTTGTGTTGTGCAAAATTGGTTCTTTATACCAATTTTAGTTTCCCTTGAACATGTGGGGGCTGGATTTAGTGTTGACAACCTCACTCAAGTTCTTATGCAAGTTTTGATGAACCAACATGGTTTATTTAAAGACTTGATTGGAAAAAGCTTATGGCATTTGGTGTTGATGGGGTTTATTCATTCCAAGGTATCAGGTTAGGGATTACAAAGTAAAATTTTGAAAGATGTGTTCCTCATTCCATGGGAATTGATTCTATGGCTCACCAAACCAATCTTGTTGTGCAAAATTATTGCATTTGTAGATGATGAGTAAAATTGAAGGTTTGTTCTCAACTTCATATAATTATTTTTTTAAATACCTTAAATGACATTTGGAGTTCTCCAAGCTTTTTGAAATAATGGAAACAAAATGGGCAAAATTTTTGAAAAATGTGAAAACTTGTTGGACTTCTATGTTGTCCCTAGTGAGGTGTGTTATGTCTAAATACATGACATTGCTAATGACAATGGCCATTGATGGGCTTGACAATGACAAGGCAAAGGCTAATTTTGACCTCTTTTGTGATGTCCAAATTTTATTGGGTTTTGCCATATTACCCTTGTTATAGTCAATTGACAACTTGATTCAATTCAACCAATTGAAAGCATTGTTTTCATATGTGATTTTGTGACAACAACCAAAATTTGCCAAGGAAATGTTTATGCTTTGTACATGGATGTGAACACTAAGTTCAAATCTAACACCTTTGATGGTTATAAATGAAGTTTATTAGATGTAAACATGAATCAATTTTATCATGCATTGGGTGATAGATGTAAACATTGGTGTTCAACATCTAATATTTAATGTGAACTAGCAATATATATGGGGAACTCATTTGAATGCGCAAACTGGTGAAACATTATTCATTACATGAGAGGTTTATGTTGCAACCATTACACTTGTAGAGGCATATTGTGTAGGTATTTTTAATTTTCACCCTTGTTTGCATTTCAATTTTTTTATGTGCATTGTAGTTGTGGGAAAGTTTTGTTGATTGGGGGTGGGTGTATGTGTTTGGTAAAGGTTACTGACTACCCTATTGCAAACCTACAAGGTAGGTTTTCTGGTCATGGAATTATGGACAATTTAGGTGTGGTGTATCCACAATATTGGCTTTAACTAGATGCAAATGAATGTTTCAATTACCATTTGGAGGTGATCAAAGTAGCTTTTTGCCAGCCCAAGAAGGTGGGCACTAATGTTTGGGTGCTTGAGGTACTTTGTGCATCTTTTTTGGACATTAAACAATCCATGTTCAAGTTTATAGGCAAGAAATCCAATGTTTTGGATGTCATGCTTAAACCCATAAATTTGAATCTTCTCACACAATTTTGGCCCACTTTTTCAACCAACAGAATGATTTTTGTTCTTTTCTTAAATGTTTCAAATTAGTAAAAATTAGCATACAAGTAAAAGTTTTTGGGAGTGTGGAAGATGAGCATTGCTTCAATTCTTTGGCATTTTGCAAATTGAACCTACTGAATTGACTCACTAATAATTTGGGTTTAGTGGTTAAAATGTTACCTAAAACTTTTACACCTTCCACAAATTTTCATATGTAGATACATATGAGTAATGGTGTGAAAAGTGTCTTCGATATGGTGTTGAAGCATGATTTATCTAAGACTCTCAATTTTCCCATTTTGATTTGTTACAAAAGTTGGACTATCTTTTACTTGGGTTTTGATATCCATTGTCCAATGCTTATTGATTTTTTGTAAGTGAATCTTACTACTGTCACATCCAACTTTTGTAGCTAGCAAATTCTTATGTGTTTTGTGGAATGACATTTGTGAATGCAATGTAACTTGGCTTCTAAGTCGTAGGACTATATTTTCCTTGGGTTTTGGTATCCATTGCCCAATGATTATCAAAAAAAATTTGTAAGTGAATCCTACTACTATCACATCCAACTTTTATAGTTTGTAAACTTTGATGTCTTTTGTGGAATGACATTTGTGATTGCAATGTAACTTAGCTTCTAAGTTGCATCACGAATGCATTATTTTCACTAAACCTTTTTTTGTAGGACACTTGTGCTACAATGGGTAGTTTGAAAGGTTTGATCCCTTCACAAGTGATTGTTGCATTATGTAATTGTATATTTTTTAAGTTGCAACTTGCATCATGCATGGTCCTTGTTCAAGTTTGAATCATGAATTTTGATACATATGTTCATTTTTGACTTTGATTCATGAGTGCATTTCTAGAGCTACATACTACAATTTCTAAGGTCCAAAGGTAGATAGCCAAAAAAATTCCTATGATGATTTCGTAGTAGCCAAAATTCTACCAAGATTTAAATCTTGGTAGTAGCCGGAATCAGCCAGTTAGGGGGAAAAAAAAAGCGCCCAATTTAACTCCATTCCCCCTTAAAGAATCGCCAAAATTTTACTCACAAAATTCTCTTTTAGCCAGTTAAATCTCTAAGTCATTCGATCTGATCACTTTCCTTAGGGACCTGTAGCCAAATCTGGATCGCCAGAAAATTGAAAAAAACCCAACCCTGCGAAGAGGCAGTCCTTAACACTTATAGAACAGATTTCTGCTGCCGACAAGCATTTCTTAACATTTATAGAACATGCTTCTTAAAGGAGTCAAAGAAACATTAGACGCTCCAGCGACAGCAGCGCTCAGTAGCGTCGTCTTCGTATTCTTGTGGGTTTTTTTTCTTGTGTCTGCCGCAGTTTTCAATCGATTTTTCGTAGTTTTTTTACCATCTGCTTTTGGTTCTCGACATCGGTGGTAGTGCCAGGGGAAGCCAGTGTTCGAGCCGTGCATTTTTACGTGTGCTGCGAAGAATCAGGGAATTTTTTTCAAAGAGTTGGAACTTGTGAAGGAGGCGGAAAGCTGCGGCCATGGCGACCACCAAAGTGCAGCGGATTATGACCCAGCCTATCGTACTTGACTTGGCCTTCCCCTCTCCATTCCACTATATTTCAGTTGCTTTCTGGTTCCTGTGCTTTTGTGGGTTCTTTGACGACATTTTAAGTGTTATGAAACACTCTTTCTTTCTTTGCGTCTTTGGATTTTTCTCCCTGGATTATTTCTTCCCTTCAGGACATGTGAAGCATGATAAAGGCTTCGGTCCGTTTGCTTGATCCGCCTAGAGCTTGGACTTCTTTTTGGATTTGACCTTTGCAGTTGCCACGAGCAAGGGTTGAAGGTCTGCAAGGCCAAAACCCTTTCTAGGTTGGGGTTTGGGGGTTTAAGACCTGAACCCTAATTCCTAAAACCCTGAGCTTCTTTCTACGAAGAGTATCCGTGAATCAATCTTCGTTTCTGTGCATTCTTTCTTCTTCAGACCTTTACAGCAGTTTCTTACAAACGTGTGAATGTGTTCTTTGTGGCAAAAATGGGTTCACTGCAATGGCTCTTCAGAATCTGATTTTCCGATTTCTTCAAAGTGTAAGCCCTCTTTCTTTCTCTGAGCATTTCCAGACAATCCTGGCTCCTTTGAGCTGATTTATGGCTTTGAGGATACAATTAGAAAGCATGCATCTGCATTTACTGACTTGCACCTAAACCCTAAACACCCTCTCCTTACTCTGGTGCAGAAATCAAGAATTCAGTTCTGGCTGTTTGAGCAAAAAGATATGAGGATTGAAGGGCGCATCATTGTAAGTCCTCTTTTCAGTTTGGAATTTTGCAGAATCTGCCAAGCTTATTCAGAGGACCTTTTGGCCCAGGTTTTTTCACATACAGGGTTTTAGGATTAGGTTTGGTTTAACTCAGTGCTGGGTTTTGACAGGGATTTGATGAGTACATGAACCTTGTTCTGGATGAGGCTGAGGAAATCTCCTTGAAGAAGAAGACACGCAAACCTTTAGGTGATTCCAGCTTCAGACTACAATGCAAATTTTTGTTATATAACTCTGATTTCAGCCTGACACACATGATCACTTCATTGTGGTTTCAATATTTCTTGCAGGGCGGATCTTGCTGAAAGGTGATAATATCACGCTAATGATGAACACGTATGTAATGCCATACCTTCAACCCTTGCTCCTTCAATGCCAACTTCTTGCAAACTCATTTTCACTGTTGGGTATTGGTGTGCATGTGAATAGTGCTTGCTGTCAGAAAACCCATTAATGAAGGATTGCGTACTAATACAAGTGCTGAAATTTCAAAAGATAAGATTTATGCAGAAATGCTGAACTCAATCATATGTACTGTTCCTGTCACCTTGTGGGAGAATTTCCTTCCGTTCCAGCTTCACAGCTGCTCCCTGGGTTTAGGATGAAGAGCTTATTACGTAACAGTTTATCTCGTGACTTTGTGTTGTGCCTACAGAGGAAAGTGAAGCAGGCAAGAAAGCAGTCACTTGATCACTTGAATTTTACAGACTACAGTTGCTGGTAACTCTCATGAAGGAAGAGTATGGTGTGCTAGAACTTCTACAACTGATCACAGTTTATCCTGTGAATAGTTACCTCTATCAGCAGATTGTTTAGTAACACTATACTCTAGTACCAAAGACTCTTGTCAGTCTGCTTGGAAGGCAATTCTATATGTTTGCAACAGTACAGTACCCAGTTGATCATTAATGCTGGTCTAGATTTGGTACTTCATGCTCAGTTCCAGAAGAGATTTTGAAGGGATATTGTGTATCCACCTTGGTTTTTAAGCACAACTGGTGAACAACCTGTTTGCCCTAACTGAAGTTATGAAACATGGTAAGTAGCACCACTTATGCATGAAGAAAACTGTCAAGAGATGATGGTGAGCATTTGTGATTTTTCAGAGCACTCATAGCTTCTGAAGGTCACCTGGATAGCATCATGTTTTGTCATGTAAAATTGCAAACAGCAACAGTGGCCATCTTGCTTTAGTTTGGTGCACTATTGATTGAGATGATAATTTCAATTTCTCCTGATGCGTTTAATCAAGGAGACAAGATTTGGTAAGAGGCAAGCTGTTAGGAGCTTAGAGATTTTGGTGTTAGCAGAGGCTAAACCCAAGCGCAGACATCTTGTCCCACTCTAGTTTGCACAGCAGAAATGGACAAAAGATTGTTTCCACCTTTCGTCCCTTGCCTTGCATTTGAAGCTTTCCTTCAACCTGGCTTCACGAGAAATCCTGCACCCAAATCAGATTATTATTTTTGGCTACATACATCACACCAGTCTTGAGTAAGTCACTATTAGGAGATAAAGTAGTGATCATGCCACCACAACCTTCATGATCCAACAAAGCTTTCACATCGCAGTGAGTGTTTGGGCCTCCAAGGTTTAAAGAGGTTCAGAGGCTCTCTGAGATCACCACCATTCTCAAGAGTCGCACACCATTAGGTCATGACAGATGGTATCAGCTGGAACCGCATGTTGAATGGAAGCAGCATTAATTACCAAAGTGAAGCTTCACAATTTGTACAATGATAAGGAAGGGTAACTTTCAAGTCAATGTTACTGGTAAATCCTTGTGGACAACCAGCAAACTGCACCATTGACAGCAATGTGTTTTTTTGGTAGTGAATTTTTGCCAGTTGCCGACAAAAAAAAGGGGTGGCCAATCTAACAGAAGAATTTTGGAAATTTTATAAAAAAAATTGCCATATCTCTAGGAGAAAAAGCTAGAAGTTGCCAGATTTAGACAATGTGTTGCCTGGGTATAAACAGTGTGATGCTGTTATGGAAGAGTTTTGCTTAACACAAACACATCAGATCCTCTATGTCAGAAAACCCTAGAAACAGAAGCCCTTCAGAGAACTTTTACAGTGGTGTGATTGTAGTCAGGGCTATAAATCAAGAACAGTCTTGCAAAATTCAGGAGCTTGACCTTGTGGCATAGAAGCTGTCTGCTTCACTTGTCTACAACAGCATCATCAGCTTGTACATTCCAATGCTCTCGAGGAAACTAGAGTGAACAATTGATACCATCAGAGTTGGAGACCCTTGAGATCCATGTGAAGGGGATTTCCTCCAGGAAACCAAGTGAGCAAGTGGTGCCATCAGAGTTGGGGACCCTTGATCCATGCAAGGGGATGCTGAAGTGAAAGAAGCTGTAAAGCAAGTTTGAGCCACATCTGCTCAAGGAAGGAATGCATTGATACACTCTTGAGACTACATCAGAAGGGTAGCCATTTCCCATCGGCAAGTGCCCCACATAAGATCATTTGGTTGGCAATAGAAGCTAAACAAATGAAATAACTTGCAGATGCAAAAAGCAATAAGACAAACGTATACATATATATCTCTGTACTCCAGATTCAAATCCTAAGCTATAAGACAGTTTCCCAAGCCTGAAAAGTTTGAATTTCATCTTGATCCTCACAAGCTGCAAAATCTGCAGTTACATGCTTCAAGATAATCTAAAACTTCCATGGTGTTCATTTTGAGCAACCATGGCTGTTGCTGCCCTCTGAGAGCTGCAACATTCCTCAAATAGCGTGCTCATAGAAATTTCATTGCTATCCAGAGCTCTATCAGAGCAGCATAGCAACTTCTGCCAACAAAAGAAGGCAATAATATTTTAATTGGTTGGTTGAATGAAACTTTGTTGTTACCTGTTGTATGAGAGAGAGAGAGAGAGAGAGATCCTAAGACTCTGTATCAGTCTTCCGAGGTGGCAAGGGAGTCTCCTCCGGTTTCTCAAACTTTTGCTCTAAAAGGCCCACCTCCTCATCAACTGCTGTTGATTGCTGCTGCTTCTGCAATTCCTTGGCCTTGAGAGCCTGCAGCTTTGCATGGTTGTAGAAGCAAACACCAATAAAGGCAACAGCATAGCCCATAAGGTTAATGGGGGTAACCCTATCCATGATCACTGACCATGAAAATGCAATGAGCAGCCAGTCCTTGACCACACCAGCAACATTCATTGTCAGAGCCGAAGTTTTCCCCACCAGCAGAAACACAGCCAGATTGAGTGCAAAGGCAGCCAAGGAATTCATTCCAAACACAAAGAAGTCAACCTTGAACGAGGATGTTGCCATGAGAACTGGATACTCCACCACCATCCAAGGAATAGAGAGAAAGACGAAACAGCAAGGTGCAACATAGTAGAGAGTAGAAATAGGGTTTAGAGTGATGCCCTTGGAGGTCAAGAGAATCTGGATCATCACAAGCCGAGTGGCTTCGACTACCACTGCACCCAGTTGCAACATCACACCAAAAAGGTTGAATCTGGCCTCTCCATAAGCTGCTATGGCAACTCCAACAGAGATGGCAACCATGTTGGTCATGGTCTTGGAGTTGAAGGTATCTTTCTTGGCTATCACTCCAGTGGAGTACACAGCCACGGGCATGAGGGCCTTGAGCATCTGGATGAAGGAGACGGAGAGGTAGATGTAAGCGGAATTGGAGAGCCAGAGGGAAAGGGAGTACAAAGCCCCGATAGGTACCACGGAGGAGATGAAGAGCTCTCGCGTCATGTTCAAGGGCTCCACCAGCTTGAAGACACGCACCAAGAAGAAGGCGATGAAGGAACAGAAGCCCATGTGGATCATCGTCAAGCTGATCGGAAAAGGCCAGTTGTACATCTTACCATCCAGAATGTACTTATTGTACACAATCACAGTGAAGCTTAGAAAAATCCATACCGCTACGTACGAGTAGCTCACCAATATCTTCTTGTACACCGCTGCGTTGCTCGCAGTCTGACCCCTTCCCATTGCTGCTGCACTTACCTTGTTTTTCTCCACGACTTGCAACGTGAGTGCAAAAACTGTCTTGCTCTCCTCTTCTGTTCTGCCTCCTTTCCTTCAAGCCTTCTTTTTTGCCTCTTCTTCACAGAACTCTCTTCCTAGTAGTACTTGTAGAAACAGCGACCTTGGAAAGGCGTCAGACTTCTCTAGAATCAAACTCCCACTAGGTTTGTTTCTTTCCTGAATCTCGAGTCTGTTTTCCGTACTCTAGCGCCCTCTGTTTTTCTACTCCTTTCTTCTCAAATCAGAATTCCTTCAGCGTTAACTTGATTAAACCGCTCTCTACGGGACGCTTTGCTTGTTCCTGCTGCTACTGCTGCCGCCCCGCACAGTCCGAATAAAACTTTCGACTTCGATCTATCTCTAACATTTCAGGTCATAGAAAACTCCAAGAACAAAAAAGCTCGCATTCGCAACAAAGTAAACCGATTTGCTGCTGAAGCTTCGAGGACAGTAAGCTCTGGTTTGGTTTATTAAACTTCGTAAACTCCTGTCTGTTCTCCTTCCTCCGCAATTCGCTCCTCTCCAAAAGACGGAAAAAAAAAGCTCAAGCCAAGCAATGCCACAGACAGATACGCAGATCTCTCTCCTCTCTTCTCAGCACGTCCTGCTCAAACAACAGCAAGTAACGTAACGGGGTGAGATCACAGAGCCCAGAGTTTCGCGCCTCCAGAAATGCAGTGCGAGCTTCGGCGACTCCGTTCTTCCTCGTCTCTGGTCCGTTTCAGATCATTCAAGAGCTAGGCAAGAGAGGAAAAAAAACTGCAACAAGCGCACTCTGAAGCTTCTGAACGATCGGACGATATCTAATACACCAGCGAGCGAAAGGAAGAGCACAACAACAGCAGGAACGCACAGCACGAGCGAGACTTGTCTCCCGCACGCACAAGCGACTCCACTGCACCACCAACGCAACGCACGCCCAGTCTCGCAATGCCAGCCAAATATCCTTTACCGCATCTTTCCCCTTCAACGGTCCAGATTATGGAAAGTCTAGATCGGACTGTCGTGCATCATCGAAATTGAAAAGAAGGATATTCCTTCCCCCTGAATCGCCACAGGGCCGGGGGAGCCAGCCCACCCGCGGCACTGGATGGGCGGCCCGCGCGGGTGGCCGGAGAAATTGCTGGTGGTAATTACCTGGGGCAGGAAGACCCGCGCACATTCTCCGGGTCATTTCCCCAAGTGGTTTTCTCACCGGTTGCCGCCGGTAACCCACTACCAGCAATCAGTACGAAATGACGATACAAGAGACACCAGTCATCACGCCGGATTCCCGGGCTGGTGACCGCCCGTCACCAGTCATACCTTTTCCTTCCATTCATTACGTGATGAAATTAGGCGGATGACTAATGGGAGGAAGGTTATTTATTTTCATCCTCCCGGGCCCCAGACACAGAAATCTTTTTTTTTCTTTTTCTTTTTTCCTTTATCTCTAAAGGACTTGTTATTAAGATACATAGACCAAAATACTTTCTAAGGAATTTATTAAACTTGAGAATATTGTACAGACCATTAACAAACAATCAGAAGATTTTTTTTTAATTATTGTTTGAAAAATGGTTTTTGTAGGAGGGTGAAAAAAAAATTGTTGTGAAATTTCACCAGTTGGCACCCAAAAAAAAAAGGGGTGAGGGCTTCTAAAAAGGATTTTTTGGGGGGATAAAAATCACCCAAAAGTCACCATGTTTCAAGGAAAATGAAATTGCCATATGTTGACAGATGCCAGCTATATTTTGGCAACTGACTGCAATATATTGTCTAAATAAGGCAATTTCCAAAAATTCCCTTCAAATCTGGCAATTTTGGTTTATTCTTTCACAAAAAATCCTTTCCATGAGTCACATTGGAATATTTTTTCATGGCCAAAAAGTGGCAAGACTTTGCCCAAAAGAAAAACAAATGGCTATTCTCTACATTCAAGGTTTTAACACTTTATTTCCTATGTAGCCCTATTAAGGATCTCATCCCACCTGATAAAAATTGGACTTTTTCTTTCTCTCTTTCTTTCTTTCTTTTGGAGAAAGGAAATGCATTAAAGCCTTTATTCCCTAGAATGTGAAAAATTTCAGAGTCCCAATATGTGGCTAATATGTATGAAGAAGCTGGAGCCTTTTCAAGCCCATAAAAAGTTCATGTTTGATGCTTTATTTGGGTAGTATTTCTTGTGAAAAGCTGCTTTGAGTTGGCGTATGTATGTTAACCCTTTGTCTAGGAAGAATGCATGTCGTGCTCAAACTTTTTATAAGAAACTAAGAATTTTTGTGTCCTTTTCTTGTTGTGAGAATTCTCATTTCTGGTTCTAAAACAATTTTCATACAAATATTCTAAACTTATTACTATTAAAAAATTAAAAAATCTTCTTTTACGACACATAATGGATAATTCAACTCTCTCTACTAATAGAAAATGAAACAAGCAGCTCAAGGTGTAATGACTCTCCTAGTTATGGTTCCAGCCAAATTTTGTATGCCCAAATCTTACACCAATGCATAGTGTCTTCTTCTCTTCTGTCTTCTTTATATCCATCACTCGCACGAAGCATAGCAACTAAAGAAAGGGGAAGTAAGCCCAATAAAACTCGAAGCCAAACATGTGCTACCATGTACCAAAGTTGGGCAATAATTTTGCAAATGGGGCACTATATTTGGGGGATGGGGGCTTACATTACTTGTATTTTCTTCAAAGCCCTAAGAGGTAGAAAAGGCATACCTGCTTACTAATAATAATAATCCAAGGTACTAGCAGCATATCTCGTGTGAAGTGATTCAACAAGGCGAAAGAGTAAAGAGTGCAACAATCAAGTAAGTAACATTTTTGTTGCAAGTTTTTTATAATATTATATTTACTTCATCATGCACAACATCTGGACTTTGAGGACAGACTGATTGATTATGGGTGAGTACACCCATGTCTGGAAATCATGAGTGTACTCACGCATAATTATTTGTCCTTGTCTCCCATTTATTATTTACCTATGCATTTTATATTCTGGTATGTTGTGCTTGAAATGCCAGTACTTTGAAGACCTTCTTTTTTCACTTGGGGACCCAAAAACAATAGGACCAACAAAGGTTTTTTGTGAAAAAAATGATTGAAAGTTGCTATGGAAACATTTTCTCTGAAGTCACCATACTTAGACAATATGGTTTCAATGCCAAAATATCATAGGATTCGTAAACATTTCTACTTTCCTCTTGTAGATTGATTATGGCCAATGTGGGCTACATCACCAAACTGGAACAACAGAACTCTCTCTCATAGGTACTGTGTCTTTGGTTGAAGAACAAACAATTGGAGGATTTTGAAGTACTTCCGCACAATGATTGATAGAGTGCAAAGCATGGAATCATCTGCTGCTAAAACTCCAGGTTCAGGAGATATTCCACTCCAGAATCCTTATAGTAAAGCACTACATTTCTTCCATCTTGCCCGCTGAAATAGCAATCGAGGAGATACTCCACTCCGGAGTCCACTATGTACAATTGTGGATCTGCTCCGGACAATGTGAGTCAATAGACTAGATATATTTCATTCCAGATAATGAGGGTTTCAGTCTGTGCTGCCCCTTGGTTCTTTGATTTTGCTATAACCTTATTTGTTGCACAATCATCCTTTACTTCAATGAAGAGCCTCGGGTTGCTGTTTTGTGTTTGTTTTGTTAAAACCATAAATTCTGGTTCTGGTTCCAGTTGTAAAAATCAGATCTTGTCCAGAACTGGACACGTTTGTTTTCCGAAAATATGTATCTTGATGATTTCAGTTCTGGGTCCACATGTAAACAACAGAAGCAAGAACCCCATTCTGGGTCTGGTTAAATTAAATAAAATTTGGTTCCAGTTTTTAAATTAGACCCCAGTTCTGGTTTCAAAATTGGAATCAGAATCAGAACTGATGGTTCTTACCTACCTTCCAAAATGGGTACGCATCTAACACTGGTTATAAGCTGCAGTTCTAAGGTTTTGAAGATTTTCAAAATGAAAGAACCCCCAGTTCCATGGTTTCAAAGAAAATTCAGATTAAAACAACTGTGGGTTCTTGAGATTTTTCAAACAACTAGTAGGTTTCCTAACATAGTTTGCAAAGAACCTGAACCTTGCTTGTCTGTTCATTCTTTGCAAACCAGAGAACTGGACTGGACATTGGTTTCAGTCACACTCTTTGTGACCTTGATTGCCCACTTTTGAGTCATTTCATTGATACAGCTCACATGCTCTGTTGCATTTAATGCTTGGGCTAGGGGACTTCTGTTGGTACCTCACAAACACTTTTCTCAGGTTCTTGATTTTGGAAAGAACCTTGGGTCCAGACTCTAGACACCCAGAAATCTAACTTGGAACCTGAACATGCCCAATACCCTGAACCTGCAGACAGCGGTTACAAGAGGTACAGAGGCCACAACGTTGAAGATGGGTTTCATTTCAAGCTTCAACCACATCAAGAGTGGTACTTTATTTTCTCACTCCCAAAGACAAATGGAGTTGTCGTCACATGAGTTCTATCGAAATTCATACTCGTGACAAGCTCATATAACATGAAGAGTGTAATTTTGCGGGCTATCATCAATGCAACCGCAAATACCCTAACCTTGACTCTGCAAACGTACACCCCTTTGAAGCTAAGGGGCATAACTCAAGTTGTCTCAAAGCATCCACAGAGGTGTAGTTTTATTTTTTTAATTGTTCAGAAATGGCAATTCTTTTGCTGGAAAAGCCACAATTTAATATGGCGAATTAATATGACACTCCTCCATGTAATCACACAACACATGTCAAGATTTTACTCAAAGAGGGCACTTCCAAGTTAGCATTTTGTGGGGGCAAATTTTCACACTTTGAGACCAATTTTTTTGGAATTTCTTGAATTTTCTTTTACTTGTAGATCCAAAAAACTGGCTATAAAAAAGAAAGAATAGCAAAATTTGGGAGATCTCAAAATCCAAAAAAGAAAGAACACGGCATCCAGCAGGCTTTAATTATAATATATGGAAAATTTGGCTAGCATGGTCACTGAAATTGGACAAGCCCAAAGACAGTTGATTTAGCCAAATTTGGCTATTAACAAAATATGAGAGAAAAAACTTAAGACCCTAGTAGAAAAGTTTAAAACTCCTACTATAGTTTGGGCAACTGACTACAACATCTTGCCTAAGTATGGCAATTTTTGAAATTGTAATCTAGCAAATTTGGTCCATTTGTGGCAAGAATTTGTCCCCAAAAAAAAAACTAATGGCTATAGGAGGGATCACATTACTGAGAAGTTTGCATTCAAGGGTTAACCTGTTTGCTAGTAAGTTAGGACTAGGTAAAATTTCTAACTGAAAGGGTACTTTAGGTAGTAGCCCTATTAAGAATTTCATCCCACCTGATTCAATTGGACATTTTCTTTCTTTCTTTCTTTCTTTTAGAGAAAGGAAATGCATCAAAACCTTTATTATTGCATAGAATTTGAAAAGTTCCAAGTTCCAATATGTGGCTAAAATGTTGAGAGAATTTTTCCTTTTTTGTTCCAAAACAGCATTTCTATGGAACATGCCAATCCATAGTACTCAAAATGTCACTAACTTCTTGGGTCAAGTTCGACTCAAAATTGTATGCCCAAATTTTACACCAATGCATAGTCTCTTATGTGTAGGCAGAGCCACAAAACAAAAGAAGTCCGAATTCCCACAAAACCTTGTATGGTTGTGAAGAAAAGCCTAAACCATAGTAATAAATCTTGTCATGCACAACTACAGTACCAAAATGGGAAACCTTGAATCTGCACATTTATATGCACCCAATTTGGTTAAAAGGGATGTTGGAGTTACATGGCAAAACCATTTTCATACTTAGATCTGCCTCCATGGAATCTGCCTTCTATTTGTCCAAGAAATTGGTTATGCATGACAACCCAATTTTTTCACATATCCAGGGTTTCTGAATGATGGGTTTGGTGGCAAAGGTGCTATAATTCGAATGGAATTTTGAATTTTTTTAGAGGGAAGTAATGGCTCTCCCCCATTTGAAAAACCCCAAAGTGAAAGCCGCTTCCAAACCCTAAACCCTAAACCTATTTGAACATGATGTAGAATCTGATTTCTTTTTTGTATTAAATCTTTTAAATTTGGCAATTATTTGATGCCTTTCTTTTTTTATTACTTTTTATCACTTGGAAACAAAAAATAAATCCAATGGGACCCAAACAAAGAATTTTTGCAAAAACTATGATCCCAACTCACAGGATTTCAAGGAAAGATTTTCTAGAATTGCCATACCTAGACAATGCTAAAAAATAGCAGGATTCTTAAACTCTTCTACTTTCTTCTTGTGGATTATGGCCAATGTGGCTACATCACAAAAATGAAGAAATAGAACCTTGGTAGGTGATACAATTTTGAAATAGTTCTGAACAGTGATTGACAGAATGCAAAGCAAATGCCAGAGAAATATATATTTGTAGAATCATCTACTGTTGAAAACTCCAGTTCAGGAGATGCTCTAGTCCAGACTCTGGAATCCACATCATAGTAAGCATAACAATTGTCAAACAATAGTGCAAAATGCACCCTATACTAGTTTCATCTTTGCTAACTTTGATTATCATCCTCATTGGAATTAAGTTGGGCATTCTAAAATTGTGCCATTGTCTCTCCCTTTCTCATAAAGTTCTTTGCATACCCATCCAATAGGAAAGCCCTCATTGTCACTTCTCACATTACTATGGTATCAAACAGGCTTCTTAAACCAAATAATTGAAGTATATTTTTATCTTTCAAGAAGTTCATTAACCATTGTTCAGCAACCTCCTTTTCATCTGCTATTGCCAATGCATCTTCAACATTACGTGTTTTAGATTTTTGGCTTTCAAGTGGGTTTTTTGTGTTCCCATCTAAAAGTGACTTGTGTAAGTCATCAAGGATTGGTGTGTCGAGCGAATGCAACACATTGTCCAAGATTGGGCACCATGTTACCAATCCTTGCTACCATGCACACACACCCACCTTCAAAAGAAGTGAAAAGATTGTCAAACTTGCTTTCATGATAGGGAGAAGCTTTTGCAGATTTTTTGGTATGATTGGAATTGCAACACCTTGTTGATCCTCCACAACATGGATTTTGTGAAGGTCTTCACACAACAAATGGAGATGGAGTGTTTTAATCCCAGTAATCCATTTGATGAAGAGTTTAGGTCATTTGTTGCAATGATCCATAGTGGTGAAGAAAACATTGCATGGAACTTGTCGTTGTTGTAATTGAATGGACATGTTCATATCACATCCAACTGCATTGATAATTTGTCCTACAACCGCTTCTCCAAAGAAGGGATTTCTTGTTTCATTTCTTCAATTGAGCTTTGTAACCTCATCTCCATGGTACTAATTTGACAATATGTTTGTTGAATATTGAATCATTTTTGAAAATTTGAAGTTGACAAATAGAATATTCTTGAAGATCCAATTTTTTTTTTCCCAATTTTTTTTCTTTGAGAATTTTTTTTTTGAAAATTTCAACATTTCTAAAAATAATATAATTAGTGTTGAAGCTGCCAAGTACCATGGTACATACATCACTAAAAACAAATACGTAAAAAAATACGTATTAAGGAGTCGACTACCGAAGCCTTCTCTGAAAGCAGAGCTCGACAGAATGCGCGAGAAGCTTGGTCGAGGAATGGCAGCAAATGGGAAATCGGCGAGGCAGAAGGAGAAGAAATTGAAGAAGGACTCGAAGGGTCTGATTACGGCAGACGCGGGAATATTGTCTTCACAAGGGAGCTTGGTGAAACGGGTGAAGAAGTGGTGGCCATTTCGACCTTCAAGTAGCTGGGAATCTGCTGCCATAGCTACTTGCACCATTTTCGTCTTCTGTGCACCTGTGCTGCTTTCTGGCCTTTCTGTTCCAGGATTCTTGAGTCTATTCCTCATTAGTCTTTTCACATGGCGTGCATTCGAATATCAAGGGATTCTCATTGTCGTTCTCTACTTCCTTCTTGTGAGTTTCTCCAAAATCTCGTCATTTCCCATGTCTGTTCTTTTACAAGACAGACCTTTTCTGCAAGAATGTTCAGCATCCCAGTTCAGAATTGCCCACTACTTAGACCCATAGTCTATTGAAATCTTCCAACCAAGAAAGATCGAGAAAACCCTAAACCCTGAAAGTTGCTCAAGAGCTCTGGCTCCACCTTGAAAGGATTCAGAATTGTGATCATGAATTCAAGTTTCCTTGATGGTCTATGCATGCAGTCCCAAGACTACTCTTGTAACAATTTTCTCGCTGCAGGCAATGACAGAGAAGAGTGGAAGGAGAGGGCTTGGGAGTGTGTTGGGATCAGGTGCAGTAGGTGTGCTATGTGCTTTTGCAGCCATAACTGGGCTGGGAGGCTGGGAATGGGAAGGGCTATGGAAGCTAGGTTTCCTGACAAGTTTCTGCACAAAGCTTAGTGACACGATATCAAGTGAAATCGGCAAGGCTTATGGCAAAACCACGTCAGTTCACCTTCTCTAATTGTCCTCAAAAAGTTTGAATCTTTCCACACCCAAAGGTCAAGGTGAATTGATTGAAAGGTTTCTTCTCATCCAATGGGTATATCAAGATTGAGCTCTCTGCCAGATGGATTCAATTGCAGACTGTGGCCCTGGGTTCTGTGACCAGGTATCTGGTGACAACAATGTCTACAGTACCACGTGGGACTGAAGGGGCAGTGAGCTTGGAGGGCACACTTGCAGGCTTACTTGCATCAGTGATTCTTAGTGCTGTTGCATGTGCCCTCAACCTGGTACAGGATTTTGGCACCCTCCCTCTGCATATTGTAACCCTAATAGTGTCTTCAAACATTGTACTCTAAGGTTTCCTAGGAAGTGTTACTGAAATTGGATCTCCTGTTCTTTTTTGCAGACAGATCAAACAGGAACTGTTATCTGTGTGGTTGCTGCACAGATAGCAAATCTATGTGAGAGCTTTATTGGAGCTGCATTACAAGGTCATGAAGGCTATGAATGGGTACTCCCTCTCCTCCTCCCCTTGATCCACAAACTACTTCTTACCTGCACATTCTGATGCAGGATTTGTTGGATTCAGTAGTTGACTGGATTAATCTCAAACTTTGATGGAGTCTCTGGTTGGCTGCCAGATCACTGATGGTGTTGTGAATATTGTTAACATTATGATTGGAGCAACAATGGCCATTTTGATGAGAAGACTGAATGACAAAATACGGAACTCCCAGGAAAGGTGAGTACCATTGCCTTGATTTGCAGTATTTATTGGAATCCTTGGGTCAAAATCAAAGGGTAGGATAATTCTTGAGTTGCATAGATATGCAATGTTGATAGATTTTCTAAATTTGTGTATGGAACAACCAAGTCCACGACATCTTTTTGCTGATATTGGCACTACACTGGTTCTTCTTTTTTCTTCACCAGTGAGGCAGGTTTTGTGAAATTCTTTTACTGTCCCAAACAGGGTATTAATTAACCTACCCACCACTAACAATTAGTAGTTTCTGCTGAACTATTTGATTTATTCAACAAAAGGGGTCTGGCAGCCCCATTTTTTCCAATGTACAGTGGTAATCTAGTGGCAGGGAAAGTCATTAGTTGGGTTGGGAGTTGGATCCTCCAATTCTTCGGCATTAGTCCTTCTGAATTTTCTGCTTTTTGGATGTCAATGTCTCTTGAGTGCTAGCCAACATCACGTCTGAGTCTTCCCATTGCTTCTGGAAAGGCAACAGAAACTCAGGACACAGATTGTGTATAATGGTTTGCCCAAGTTTTTGGGAAGATTATTACATGCTTATGTACACCCACTGTTGGGAGCTGATGAACTCAGTGGGTAGTCATGGCAGCTCGTCACTGCCGTTCGTGATGAAGGTGATGGTCACTTTGTGAGTGACTCTCATGAGGTTATAACTGCACTCATTGTCGTGTTACCTTTAATTGTTGTTGTGGAGATTTCTCTACAACTTCATTGATCTTTCTGTTTTTTGGATTTCCCTTTTGAGAATTATTTAACACCATACCTTAGTGGCAAGTATGACAATTGATTTTTGGAATTTTTTACCACCAGCCTATTATCAATTTGCCTGTTTAAGCAATAGCCTTGGTTACCAATTTCCACAATCATAATTTTGATAGATATGTTACATAGGTAGAGTTTCTTTCTACTGCCCACCCAACTTCAGACCTTGCAGGTAAGTTGTAAATAAACTACCCTTGGACTCTTGTTGAGAATTGGCCATTTTTCAGTAACATGCATTGGTGAAAAGCAGTATCGGTTGGTTTTGGGTTTTGTGCTGGTTCCAGTCTCAGTTCTTTGTCCAGTTCTTGTGTACCTTCCTCAAAGGTTCTCAAATTGTTGGAACCATCGAGGGGCTCAGATTGTCAATTTCTTCCACTTCAAAAATTCAATCTAGAACTGTACTGGGGGTTTCGCTCTTTGAGAAGTGCCCCAGAACCACTCTGCCAGCTCCATAGTTGAGATATCCAAGCTTTAGGTTCTCCTTCTATGCTAGAGATGCTAGGATTCAAGGGCTCACATGTTCTCCCAAGCACTGTTTTTTTCCTCCAAATTTCTCATTTTACTAGTGTAACAACATAATTGTTCTTTGGATTGCTAGTTGGCACTGATCTCACAACCAATTGCAAGATTTAGCTGAAACCAATGCATAGCCAACATTGAAATCAAAGGTCTCTATGAAGATTAGAATGATCAAATTAGAAATCAAACAAATTGGCATAAAAAGAATTGTGACTAAAGATAAAATCAATTCCCAATGCTTAGATTTTCTGAAGAAAAAAAACTCCATTTACAATATTAAAAAATGACTTAAACTGGAACCAACCAAACCAGGAAAAAAAAAAACAGACTACAGTAATAAAAGCCCAAAGAAATGATTGCTTCAAATTGCTACCTATAGAGTGTAGTAAAAACAGAAGCTGATCTCAAACTACCATGTTTTGGTAAGGATGTGGAACTCAATAAAAAAATAATTTTCTGTCCACTCACCATCCATCCCTTTAGGGTGCGCCCCTGGCTGTGGTTCCAGTGTTGAAACATAAAGATCTTGCAACACATAAGATCCTGTGGGGGCATTTTGGAAAATAAAGCGCAGTTTTGTTTTCCAAAGTGAGCAATCATTTCATTTTCTGAAATGCTGCTGCCTGATCTTACATGTTGTAAGCTCTCCTCCAATTACACTAAAAATTTCTTTAGCGCCTGTTATGAATAATTGATTAATTATTGAAATTTTCATTTCAATAATAATAAAAAATTTCTTGAAGATTCAATATTTCCCTTCACAATTTTTTTTTAATCTGAAAAGAAAAATCCAAAATTTTTCAACATTTCTGAAAATAATACAATCAGTGTTGAAGTTGCCATGGATAATAGAGTAACAAACAGCTCTGCCCCAACAAGCTCTGTCCTGAAACTAAGGTATTACATTTAATGTTCTACTATGAACTCAAGTTATATTGGATGAAAATTTGTTGGCTTTATGAAAGATCTTAAATTGTTTTATTCACATTTGTAAAAATGCAAATTCAAACCACAAGGTGCCAACATTTTGGGAGTAATTAATTAGGTGGAAAATGTATCATTTACATGCATATTTTCACAAATGTTACATTTTAAATAAATGGAGATAGTAATGGTTTTTTTTGTTATACATTGGAAGTGTGTTTGGTAATTTGAATGGAACATGAATCAGTTTCTGAAAATTCAACCAATATGCTTTTGTTACACCAGATTTGCATTCATTTCCAAAGGCATTTGCCCATATATGGTTTAATTTAGATCCAGTTTTTGTGGTGTTTTCACTAAATTGTGATTTTGATTGGAATTTATCCACCAAATATAATAATTCTTATTTACTTTTTGGTTTGTTATTTTTTTTTTAAATGTTAACATTAAAATCTCTCATAATGATGATTGGACAATGTTCAAGAGATTCTTGAATTATAGTTTGAAGATTGTTTAGGAATGTAGAAATTGAACATGAATGAGCTCTATACACACATAAAATATATATATCGATTTTTGTGTATTAGTATTAAAAGTTGTTACTATATATTTTGAACCATCATTAGTTATCATATTGAAGGAATCTAAGTGCATGTGTATGTCATACATCATCATTAACCCATGACCATCATGGATTGAAATATATGAATATTTTGATGAATTTATATATTTGTGCATGTATGTTGATGCATCATGTATTCTTGTTTTTATAAGACATAAGATATGAAACATTTTGAAGGTTCTGATCATGATTGATGTCTTTGTAATGTTGGGGTAAAAAAGTTGTATTCAAAGCTTGGATAGTTACATGAAAATTATGTAAGTTTTTTAATTGAAATTTTAATAGTATCCAAGTTGCAATTGTTTTCAATCTATTCATTTCTATATGTACTTTTGGATCCACATAAAAACTTTCATGTTGAAGAGGAGTTAACAAAAATAGTTTTTCTTTTGTTCAAATGTGGGATAATGTTATATATATTAACCCATATTTTTTAATGTTACTAGGGTCAAAAACCAATTCATCTAGTGATGATCCTTAAAAATGATGAATGGTTTATACTATTGCAAATTGAATTGGAAATTAAACCATTGTTATAATAAATGATTGGGATTTATCAACTCTTATATCTTTGATGATAGGTTCAATTGGTGTCCATTTTGAATCAATGTTGTTGTTGTAATAATGATTATATTTTTCCCTTGTTAGTGTTCCAATTTTAAAATTTTGAAACATTATCCATATAATGATTTTTTCACAATATGTTGTTGATGTTTTAAAAATGCCATTAGGTCCATTCATAACACCATCATGTGTTACATAGTTACCAACGCACAATTTAACTAACATATATTTTTATATATTAATTATAGAATGTAAACCCATGGTGTTATTTAGATCATTTGAGAGTTTGTAAGATGGTGGGCATGATTAATGGTTTATGTTCATTCCTTTGAAAATAAATGTGGGACCTAATGTGTCAATGAAACATTTTCATTGTGTTTTTGCACAAGTTTATTTGTATAAAATAAATACATAATAATAAAATCATTGGTGGTTATCAATTAAAAATTGAATTTGTAAATTCAATATCTTTTGTATTTTTTGTTGCAATATGAAATTTGTTCAAAGTTTGTATAAAAACCATATTAGACTATTTCATAACTTTATTCAGTTCATAACATTAGACATATGTGTGCCAAAATTTTGGTGTTAATGCATTAACATTATTTTTGATATTTTGAAAGATTCAACTCTCTTTCATAGGGGGTGTTTGATAGAAATCACTTGTCACGATAACATCAACACCACCCAAAAAATTGTTTTCAATGTGTTTTATGGATCTTAGCCTATTATCTATAACATTAAACATTCTAGCACTAACAAGTGATATTTCATCTATCACAACAATTAGTATTTGTTCATATCAACATGTAAACTTATTCAATAAATCACATGATAAGTTTGGTAAACTAAATAAGGGTTATTGAATAGGTATATTCAATGTTGAATGTATTGTTAAACCATCAATATTGAAGGCATATTTACCTATTGATGCCATAAGTAAAAACTTAGTTTTTATTAAGTCGAAAGATATGTCTATATTGTATAATTGTAATAATCTTTGAATTATGAATTTCAATGTAAATTTTTTTATAATTCCAACACCTCCTATCAAAAATAAACATATTGGTGTTTTAGAGAACAATTGTTTTCTATGTATAACATCATCAAATATTAATCTTTATACTTCATTTAATTTTCTAAGTAAACTATGATATTTAAATTTTTTCATCATCATGGAATATGATGATTTTGTGAAATTTTCATATTCTAGAAATTATATTTTTGGTTTGATCCATTACATGATTAAATAACAAAGTTAGATCACAAATCATAGTGTTCAATATTGATTGTGTTTGTTACAAGAATTGTAAGACATAGATCATTTACTTCATTATCCATATTGTTAGTCTAAATATTAATTAAACATAATGGTTTTGATTATGAATGTATTGAATCATCCATTTTTTATATATATGGATATGATGTTTGGTAATTGAAAATTGCCTCATTTTTGAGCTTCCAGGAGCAAATTACATGGTTTTTTTGTTGCAACTACCCTCCTCTCCCCACTCTTAATGTTGAAATGTTCTCTACCATCAAGAAACCCCAATAATAAAAAAATCATAAAACTTGGTACATACAAAGAAAATAAAAATTATCAACTATAAATTGCCATTGCTCTTTCTCTCACTCACACACACTCTCATGCTCTCATTCTCATACTCTTTTTTTCATGCATACACACACTTTCTTTCTTGCACATGCACATACCAAATCAACTTGCATTAGATTTCTCATTTGTTTTTGTAGCACCTTCACACACACACACATGCATTCTTTTAAAGAATTTGCTAAGATTTTTTGTGAATTTTTTTGCTGAATTTTGTTTTTGGTACACTTTTAGATCAACCTATTGATTGTCGGTGAAGTGGTTGTTACATTCTTCATGTGTTTTCCAAGGGGCAAATCCTCTTTTATGAATAACTAATTAATTGATTAAATTTAATCAATTAAAAATTTGTAAAAAATAAAGATGTAGTAAATGCAAGTAAAAAAATTAAAATATAAATATTTTACAATTGCAACAAATTAGCCATTTCTTGAAAGCCCAAGTTTTAGCATAATGCATGTTCATGTTCAAATATAATTAACATTGTTTTTCCAATATAGATTTTCTTTTCTCATTATATTGAACCATGGAAACTACCTTTTTTTCCAACCTTTTAATGATATGAAAACTTTAAATGAAAACTTTAATTTTGTAACTTTTAAATTGGACAACTTTTTTTCCATCCCATGCCCACACTTACCACAAGCACCTAAAGTTTATTACAATTATAACATAATCACATAATTTCATCAAATCAAAACATTAACCAAATTCAAATTATTAATTCATAAAATGAATAAACAATAATATTTTTTTGATCAAGATGTTCTTTAATCAAAATAACATTAATTTCAAGGGTCAAATACATTATAAGGCAAACAATGTACACAAATAAAATTGAATATTTAACACCCTTCTTCAAAATATAAAAAATATTATACCTTAAACTGGCAATTGTCAATGGAAACATCAATTACATCAAAAACATATTTTTTAAAGATATTGAATAGATATAGAAAGACATTGCAATGCATCCCTATCAATGTTTTAGTCAATTTTAATGAATTTATATTTAAAAAGTGTCATTTTACAAGACATAACTCTAAAGAGGCTCCTTAAAAAGGTCGTACTAATAATACTTATATCAAATAATTAAATTTGATATCATCATCACATATCAAAATCAAATATTTCCAAAACATTCACAATCAATGGGTATCATCTATTACTTGCTCTAACTTTTTGTTTCATAACTTTAAAGCACAAAGATAAACATTTAACCACTTAATTATTAACCTTTGTTAATCACAAAACAATGTGCAATTTATTATGCAAAACATATGTATAGCATTATCATGGACACATTTTATAGACAAATTCATAATCTTATAAAATGTTATTATATAAAACATGCACAAATTTGATTTCAAGAAGGGATCATTAGAAATTGTGACATTTATTGTAAAACATAATACAAACAACTTAAGTGAGGAAAAAAAAATCGCCTATTGAAATCTTAGAATTAAAAAATGATCATTTAATTATAATAAATGATAATTTAGACGATAACATCATTGATAACAATGTCATAGATTAGTAGCACAAAGATTTTTAATGAATTAAAATGATGAAAATATCCTTTTTAATCCAAATGAATGGTTAAACTGAGCTAAATATCATGCTTTGCTAATGAAATGAAACCCAATGAAAAAGTATTTTCTATCCATCCATCATCCATCCCTTCGTGGTGCGCTCGCGGGTCTTCGTTCACTCTAGCCACTGCAACCCTTTCGTGTTTCTGACGTTTCCGAGTTCATGTAGGGTTTGCTGTTTTTGGTTTGTGCAAAGATTGCTGGCACGAGATTCTTTACTCGCGGCATTTTGTTTGTAGATTTGTCTGCGATCGCTGCTGTTGCTGTTTTTCCTTTTCGCAGATTTGTTTCATGTTCCCCATTGATTCTTTTTTTTTGTTATTTGTTTTCGGGGTTGTAGGAGGGACAGGTGCAACGGAAGCTCGGGAAGTTTGGGGGAGTGAAAAAGACCGAAGAGAGGCTTTGTTGTGTGGTTCTGAGTTTTGTGGACCGTTGTCGTCGTCTCTCAGTGGTTGTCGTCGTTTTTTACCTTCCGGTTCTATTCGATGCATGCATACAGAGCTAAACAATCGACAGATTGTGTGGTATAACCTGTGATCCACACCAGGAAGAAGCTTTCAGGTCAAGAGCTTTCGTGCGCTTTCGAGGAAGATGAAGTATGGGAAGTTGTTGCAGACTTTGCTTGAGGATTTGCCACCGGAGTTCAGGGACAAGTTTCTGTCTTATAAGCAGTTAAAGAAGCGGATTAAGCAGTTTTTGGACTCCAATTCCTTTCCGGAAGATGCATTTGAGCCTGCGCCTGCTCAGGATCATCAGGAGCTGGTTCGCGAACCTACTGTTCTTGGTTCAGGGCTTCTTGATAGGGAGAATCCTAGTGCCGTTCATGGTGACAATCTTGCTGAGGAGAACGCGAATTTGCCTCCTGGTTTGGAGAAGGTGGAGACCTCAGAGCTTGTTCATGAGCATCGTGTTAGGGAGAAACCCGACGGAGTTTCTGAGAGAGAAGCAGTTCCAGACCCTATTAAACAGTCTCTGGTTGTGGATGCAAGGGAAGGGACGGATACGGGACAGGCCATGGGGGAAGAGGACGTCACCGTTGAAGAGAAGGAGTTCATCAGGCTGCTGAATGTTGAGCTGGAGAAATTCAATTCCTTCTTCACCGAAAAGGAAGAGGACTATGTCATTCAACTGCAGGTCAAATCCTCTTTCTGCAGGCCTCTTTCTTCTCTTGTCTGTAGTCGCATCTGCCAAAGCAGCCAGACCTTGCAATCATCGTTATTGCATTTTCTCCTATTGACTTACACCATTTATATTATGGTCCAGTCAATCCTTCTGAGCTTTAAAACCATTGTGTCTTTTCCAGGCCTTGTTTTCTCTGAATCTGCAGATTGAACTTCCGTTTTCATGGTTATAGCTACAACTATATTGTTTTATTTGAAACCATCAGATGGCTTCTTTCCTAATCCTTGTTTCTGAATCTGCCACATCCTGGATCACCTTTGTTTCACATTCACAGAGGAGTGCATTGTTCAACATGATTTGATCCTTTTCTGAGCAAATCTGTGCACCACACCTTTTGGCACAATGCATTTAGATTAGGGTTGCAGTTTGGACTGGGTTGCATGTGGTGGAATGAGCTGTCTGGAAAGGTTGCAGGTTAGTGGATTTGGTTTCTGGCCCATCTTTCAGAATGACCACCAGAAGCAGCTACCTGTACCTGCTCTCATGCTTTGAAGGCAATGTACAGGGTCACAATACAGAGCCAAAGCCTGTGGGTTTTGGGGGTTTCCAGATTCAACATGAACTGACTCCAGAGGGTTTTGAATTATATGCCATGCCAATGATCACCAGTGTTTGGATCATTTGCTCTGTCTGTTTCATGAATTATTCAAGCATAAATGCATCCTGGAAAGTGTGCCATGTGCTTTTTCCTGGGAAATCACCATCAATTTTCATTTGGGGAAAGTTTTGTCTGCCATTGACCCATGTTGCCTGTAAACAACTATGTCAGATCCTGACCAAGGCAGGTTTGAGAGTGCAGGAATTGAAACATAGGCTGGAGAGTGCAAGAGTGCAGTACAGTGGTCACATGCAGGACAGTGAGGCAAGTGAGGAGCTTCTCAAGATACATACTGACCTTGTTACTTTTCATGGTGAGGTTGTGCTCATGGAGAACTACAGCGCACTCAACTACACAGGTAAGTAGTGAAACCATAGTCTGTTTGGATCATGTGTACATAAGCAAAATCCCAGATCCTACCCATTTGAGTAAACTCAGCTGTGATGTAATTGATGAACCAGTCATCCAAAGGATGGGAGTGAGGGGCCCTTGATGTTGTTCAGGAAGAACAACCATTCTGCCCTCTTTATTACAGTGGGAAACTGTCCACCTTTGAAAAATCTATAGGTGAAGAGGACACCATTCTTGCTTGTACACAAACTGGTGCTCTTCCTTATAATATAAGCTACATCTCTGAATTCATTCCACATTGGTGAATAGCCTAATGAACATCATGTGCACTGTGGTGCAGGGTTAGTAAAGATACTGAAGAAGCATGACAAGCGTACAGGAGCAGTCCTACGGTTGCCATTCATTCGCAGGGTGTTGTTACAACCATTTTTCTCAACAGAGCTCCTCTCGAAGCTTGTGCAAGATTGTGAGAGTTTGCTCTCGTTCTTCCCTCCCTTGCCCACTGTAGAAACATGTGCTGTTCAGAGGGCGGATGGTGAAGGGTGGGACTCCAATGCAGAAGTACCCAGAGATGTCCAAGAGCTTCTGCTTCTAAGGGGTGAAGATGCCCAAAACATTTACAAGAGCTCATTGGCAGCACTCCGGACCTTAAAGGAGATGCGCAAGAGGAGCTCCACGGTCAGCTCCCAGTCACTACCACCATGCAAATTTTCACGTAACGAGACAATTGATACAGTTATGAATGTGACTTTGAAGCCAGCACCTGCAGTTTTTGTTTCTCAAGCATTATGAGTTACTCTACAGGACTATGTAACAACATTTAGAGTAGATTTGTCAGAGGTTGCGAAAATGAGTTAAGTCCCAAAATTGTCAAGAAACCTGAGTT
Organism: Sphagnum contortum; assembly: GCA_963920785.1. NCBI lineage: Eukaryota > Viridiplantae > Streptophyta > Sphagnopsida > Sphagnales > Sphagnaceae > Sphagnum > Sphagnum contortum. Next base: position 173,722 of record OY987290.1, on the reverse strand, counting down.
TTGGATATGCAAAGATTTTTTGGAAGCTTTTACAATGTTCAAAAGAAGGTTCTAAATATGGGTCAGAGATTACATTATGAGACATGTACATTCAAAAGAATTGAAAAGTTTCATTGGACCTTTAGGTTGGTCAGTTGGGTGTCTATCTGCACCTAAGTAGTTTGACAACTAATTTCACAGTTGGTTTCATCAGTGATGGCTGATGAGTTTGTTGCAGATGTCACTTCCAAACTCTGCAAAGTTCAGCCATGGTTTCCTTAGATTGTCAGAGAGCAGTTTCCTCAACATGTATTATGGGGATTGAACCCCAAATGAATCAAAAGTTATGCAGTGTGATTTTGGTTAACTTTTGGCATAGCTGCTTGCATGTACGGAGACTTCCTTTTTCACTTCATTTTAGCTTCTTGTTGAATGCACTCATTCAAGATGCAACAAACAGTGGGGTTTTAGCACTCCTTGACAATCCCCAGTTGTTTGGGCATAATCTCCATAGAATCATCAACCCTAGGGATTTTGAGCTCAAGGCCTGTGCATGCAACATCTAGAGCAGTACATTTCGACTGCTGGTTTGATAATGAATTAGGCAGCAGAGGTTCCAATAATGGAGAGCAGGAGCAGGGTCTGCTTTCAACAAATAAGAATCTCTAATTGCAATGACAGACAAGTGACATTTCATCTCATGGGAAAAACCACAAGCCTAACAATATGAATTTGAACCAGAGTCAAAGGGGGAAAACATGGCTGGCCTCTTGAATTCTCCAAAGCTGCTGCCTAATCCTTCAACATCAGGTTCTTGACCTCCAAGGCTTCCAGATCCTGATCTTTCAGGTGCAGGAAAAAACTCTGATCCTTCGGCATCTCCAAATTCTCCAGTCTCTAATTCTGTGACATGTCTGTATTCTCCAGTCTCAAATCTTATGCATCCTCTTCTGGGTGTTGCAAACTGCAGCTTTCTCCTGGTATCATCCCACTGAGGATCTAGCAATGCAATGCATAGATCTCTGGTACTTTTCTTCCCACGCATCCAGTCTGCACCCACCTGTGAGATCCAGTCATCATCATCCTTCCTTGTCTTCCCACTGATGTGTAGCAGTGAACTTGGATCAGACAAGAGTGTCCCCCCATTCAGAGCTTCTTCTCCTCCCTCTTTTCTCCTGCTCATCCACTGAAACCCTAATTCACATACCCATGCGGATTTCTGCAGCTCCGATCTGCGGCACATTTGGCTCTGGCTCCACTTGTGGTTCTTAGAGTTCCTCTGCCTGTTCACCCATCTGTACCCCACATCAGCCACCCAAGAAGCATCATCCAATTCTTCCTCAACGCATTTCCGCTTCCTTTGCGGCAATTCAGAACCCAGTTCCGCAACCGATTCAGCAAATGATCCATTCCCGTGAGAGTGGTACGTCCCCCTCTTCGTCCACGCGGAACCCAACTCAGACCTCCCGTTACCATGCTCCACCTCTCCGTCCTTCCAAGCCCTATACTTCAGATTCGGCTGCGGCTGGTCCGTTCTCGATGCCCATCGTTGTCCTTGATCCAAGTTTCCCCCTTGAAACCGTTTTCGAGTTTCTGAAGCAGATCTGCATCCATTTGTTTTCCTCAAACTCGGCCTGGTGCTCATCCACTGCAACCCAAGCTCTGAAATTCCTCTCTCATCATCATCATCGTCAGCAGCAGCAGCAGCAACTCCCGGGGTCCTCCTGGTCATCCACTCAGAACCCACTTCACAAATCCAGCTAGGATCATCATCTTCCCTACTCCTCCTTGTCATGCCTAACTTCGCAATCTTCAAACACTCGCTCTCACCAACACCAAGTCTCCCCAAATCTCTTCCTTCCTTCCGTCCTTCCTTCCTTCCGTCCTTCCTTCCTTCCGTCCTTCCTTCCTTCCTTCCTACTTGCTCTTATCAAGCATCGCTTTGGGTCTTCTTGCCAACACGAGAGTAACCCTATTGCAGTTGTGTCAAAAAGCTATACAAAACAAGCTTTGCTTTCTCCAACAAGCGGCTCATCTTATTATGGGAAGTTCAAACCAGCCACAGCTAAAATTGGAACTGTTCCATGAAGTTCCAAAATATATGAACTCGCATTTAACAGTCAAACCCGGTGAAAATTCCATGTGAGATCTATCTCCCAAACCACTGCCCCTTACTCGGTTCTGGGTACTGATTGAAAGCCCTGTATGAGTAGGGGCACATCAAGGTGATTCCATAAATGTTTAGACTTTAGTCTAGATCAGTGTTGGGCAGTTCTTACTTATTCTTGTGTGCTCAACAACACAGGCCACACTAGCTAGTTGTATTCAGTAGCCTAGGGTCAGTTTCCACATTGAAAAAACAAACAATTTTTTTTTCAAAAAATGAATTCGTTTTTCAATTTTGGAATTATCATTTTTCCATCATCTACTATAATATTGTGACATTCAGAATGTACCTACGATAATTATGATGATTTTCAATGGGCAATTTTTAAATTCACACCTTTTTTGGTTAAATTCACACCCTTTCTTTCACCCTAAACGTGGAAGAACGCAAGTGTGGGGGTCTGTGGTCAATCAGGGCACAACTCGAGAACTTGCCCGCAGAAGTAATTGAACTGATAAAGGAACATGCTCTTAAAGTTTAATCTGCATAAAATTGGACGCACGAAGGGTGTGAATTTAACCAAAAAAGGTGTGAATTAATTTTTTTCCTTTTCAATGTGTCAACTTCATATTTTCACAAAATTTCATTTCATTATTTTGAGGATTATTTAATGATAAAACTGACCTTAGGGTGAGGTATTTGTTTCAAGGATTTACATATTAATGGACTATGTTCCACCCAGGAATGCAAGGCACACCACCAGTGTTTCTTTTACTGGCGAACTTTAGCCAAATCCCTACCTGTGTGACCCCCTGGCTACCCCTAAGCTTGTTGCAGCCATGGTTTGTAGATCCAAGGACCAAGATTGTGAACATTGAAGATTGGACTTTGGAAATTGATGCATTTGAGTGATTAGATGTATATAAACCAACTCCAATTTTGACTCTCCACATGCAGTAAGGACACTGCACTTCTAACTCAATTCTCATTGAGTCCAATGGTTGCTACCAATGTTTAGTGGTTGTTGCTACCAATGTTTAGTGGTTGTTGCTAATTCTTAGTGGTTTAGTGGTTGATGCCAATCTTAATGGTTACTACTACAAGCTTAGCGGTTGCCAATGCTTAATGTCAGTGCTTAGGGGTCACTACCATTGTTTAATGCTTATCATTAAACTCTAACGCTTACTAGCTTAGTGTTCATTACTAGATTCTAGTGTTTAGTGCTCACCACCAAACTCGAGTGTTTAATGTGCATTGTTGAGTTAGTAACACTTGGAAGTTCAAGGTTTTTGATTTGAGGTGTGAAATTTAAACTTCTATTTTTGCATTTGCCTAGCACCACCCTTAACTATGCCCAAAAACTTCAAACACAATTTTTTTTTCTTTAATCATGTTCTTGTGGATCCTTCTGTTGTTGCAAGTTTTAGCCAAAATGCCAAGTCTATTGTTCTAGTCGTGATTGAACCCAAATAGAAGCATCATTGGTGAGCAATAAAAAGAAAAAAAATGTATGAGATGAATTGTCATTTCCAAGACTCATGGGTTGCAAAGCTGCTATGAGCAAAGTTTGTTGTGGGTGTTGATGGGAAGGTCACACAAGTTAAATGCAAAATGTGCATTGTCATTGAAAGGAAAAAAAAAAAAATTATGCCTAAATTGGATTTGTTGTGGAAACATGTTGGCCAAAAGAAGGCCACAATTGCATCAGTGGGTGTGGTAGTTGGGGAATTTTAATTTTGAAGACAAATCAACATGTGCTTAATGAAAATATGTATGTGCAAAGAGGCAAGGATTTTGTTTGGTAGTGGGTTATTGAGGGGGTTTAATGGAAAGGAAAAAAAAACTAGTGTAATTTGCATTGATTTTCCATTTGCTTTCCCAAGGTAGACCCATGACTAAATATGAGCAAATGAAGTCCTTGTTTACATTCCTCAAAGTGCCTAACAACCCTTTTAAACACCGAAATGATTGTGCAAGATGGGAAATTATAGAAGCTTTGCACCATGTGGTATTGACTGCAATTAAAAAGGTTATTCTAGTTTCAAATTTCCTTTCTATTTCTGCAAATGAAGTGATTACATTTAATAACCAAAGTTGGATTTTTGTCCATTGTTGTGTGGTTGTAGTTTGGAAATGAATGTTCATTTTGCTCACACTTGAACATTTTGTTGAAGGTGGAGCTACTGCGAATATAAAAAACATGATATTGGTTGTTCTCATTACATATGGTGGTCTGACTAATGAGCAAATTTTTGAATGTTTTATGTGTTTAAGAGCAAATGGTGTCTTTACATTTCAAGGGGTTAGATTAGGAGTTATTACTTTGATGAAAACTTGACAAACACCTTTCCTCATCAAAATCCATTGGATGGCATGTAGAATGAACTTTGTGATGCAAAGTTTATCTTCCATGCCAATGGTTTCCAAATTGAAGGATTTCCTTCAATAGCTTTATGGGTACTTTTTTAGCAACCCAAAACGCCATCTTGAATTCACAAAACTTGTTGAAATTATGGAAATAGAAAGTTTGAATATTTTTGAAATGTGAAAGCAAGGTGGATTAGTATGCCTTTAAAATAGGTTAAGAAAGAATACAAGACCTTGATTGTTAAAATGGTAATTGATAGGGGGTTTGTGGAAGTAGCCAAGACCAATTTGGTGAATCTATGTGATGTTGGTACAATCTTGGGTTTATTTTGTATTTTACCTATGTTGGAATTCGTCAATGCTTTGATGAAATTTGTTTAGGCTAGGGATGTTTTTGCGTGTGATTATTTTGCCATTACTAAAATTTGCCAAGTTGATATGTACAAAATGTACATTGATCCAACCACTTCATTCCGACTTGAATTTTTTTCTTGAATACATAGATGTTGTTGCAAACACATCTTGTACAAGGATTACTTGGGATTAGGTGACTACCCTAAATGATGGAATATAACACTTGGCTTTCCACATCATTGGACAATCTCATGTGGTCCATTGTGTTGATTATTTAACTGACATCCACTTTGCAATTATTGAAGAAGGTTCTGATCAAGCTAGCTATCTGTCGCAACCCCACTTTGAGGCAAGTGTGAGGATGAAACTCACATTCTTAAAAGTGGGAACTTAGAGTCCTCTGGGACTCTTGAAAATGCAGAGCTTGATTGCAGGGGTCAAAACACCTTGGATTGAGGTGTTCTTTATACCCTTGGAAAGGTCTTGAAGTGTAGATGTCCAAAATGGCCTTGCATGAGCCATTTGGACATCTGTAGCCTGTTATGGGCCAAAGAAAGGTCGGGAGTCAAAGTGGCAATTTGACTCCCGACCACTAAAAGTCGGGAATCGATCTGACCCCGGTGTGTGCAGGTGGAATGAAACACACAGTTGGAAAGCTCACAAGGGGAGCTACAAGTTTGCTTTAAACCTCATCCCAATCAAAGGTTTAAGCAAGAAGTTATGAACGTCCAAAGTTCCGAGAGTCCAAACCGAAACAATTTCGGGACTCCACTTTGGGAATCTTGGGAAAAAGTGCCATTCGAATGCAAGTGTGGCGGAGTAACGTAGAAAATACTATATGGGGGAAGGTGGTGGTTTCCCCCGAGTCCAGGCCGTGGTGAATCAAGTGAGTCGTGTTGCCCTTGGCTTGTCCCAACACTAGGAGTGATTTCGAATGTGAACTAACCAACTTGTTGATTGGGTTTTGATGCAAAACCGAGTAACTAAATAAATTGTCCCTCTTCCTAGTCTAATCCTAGAACTTTCAGCACGCCCTTCTCACCTCCTTTAGTGCTGGAAGCTAGGAGGGACACCAATTTCCAACTACTTCCCCTCTTTAACATAGTTGGACCCTTTTGGGTCTAACAAGGAACTTGGGGGTGCATCACTATCACATTTGTGAAAATTCTATGCATTATTGCCTATGATTTGTTGGTCACTAAACTAGAGAAAAGGTTTCTAAATCATAAGTTGATGAATGTTCTTAGTATTATTTACCCACAATGTTGGTTCCAACCAAATTGCGAATCCATTTTGTAAACCATTTATCTCAAATCAAACAACACTATTGCATATCCCAAAAACTTGGTGTTGATAGCATATGGGTTTTTGAGGCAATTTCAGGGGAGATTTTGGATTTACAAACCTTTCTCTTCAAGCTGATTATGAAGAGTCATGCTTCTAAGGTTATGGAAAAACCTAGAGATGAAAATCTAGTGATTAGATTGTGGCATTAGCTCACCACAAACAATCTATTGGTTCAACATCTTTTTGAGTTCATACGACTTGTTGAACTAGCAATTTGTTCAAATCATTGGTAGTGTGGAAGATGAAAGAACCTTTTCCACTTCAACTTTTATGAAGTCCAAATTGCAAAATTGTCACGGACGTGACAGTGTGAAACCAACTTTCTAACATTGGAGTTTCCAATAATATCTTAGCATTGGAGTTTACAACAATATCTTAGCATTGGAGTTTCCAATAGTATCTAACATTGGAATTTCCAATAATATCTTAGCATTGGAGTTTCCAATAGTATCTAGCATTGGAGTTTCCAATAATATCTTAGCATTGGAGTTTCCAATAGTATCTAGCATTGGAGTTTCCAATAATATCTTAGCATTGGAGTTTCCAATAATATCTTAGCATTGGAGTTTCCAATAATATCTTAGCATTGGAGTTTCCAATAGTATTTTAGCAGTATAAATAGAGGACCTTGAGACTTTGTCCCTCACTCTCGTCAACACTAGTTGTATTTGCTCTTCCAATATCAATACTACTTCCAGCTTTCTTTCTTTCTTTGAGTGTTATTGATTCTAGTTTTGAAGCTTCAAATGCTATTCCCAGTTTTGGTGTGAGTTGTTGTGTTATTAGTTCTAGTTCCTAAGCTTCTAGTGTCATTTCCAGTTTTTGTGTGAGTTGCTGTCCGCAACAGTTTGACGAGAGTACACTACCAAGATGGGTGATGCTTCCAACATCCAGATGCACGATGTGGTTGCCATGCTGCAACAACTACGACAAGAAAATGCCAACCTACGAAATGCCATGGAACAGCTTCAAGTTGCTCACGCTCCAGTCCATGTTCTAGTTCCACAAGTGCCAAAAGAACCTCGAGTAAGCTTGCCAGAGAAGTTTGACGGAGATCGTACAAAACTTCGAGATTTTGTCAATCAAGTTCGACTTGTCTTTCGTCTCCAACCACACAGATACGCAACAGAAGAAACACAAGTTGGGCTCATTGGATCACTGCTCACCGGAACTGCATTATCTTGGTTTTCGTCACTATTAGAGAAGGATTCTCCACTTCTGGCAGACCTTGATCAATTCTTGGAAGAATTCAGCAGAACATTTGGAGAGAGAGATCGAGCCCTTATAGCAACAACAAAACTTCGAACACTACAACAACGATCACGCCCAGCTTCAGCATACGTTGCAGAATTTCAACAACTTGCATGTGACCTCGATTGGAACGACACAGCTTTCATCACCATGTTCCGATGGGGACTCCGCGATGATATCAAAACCTTGTTGCTAAACTTGCCCAAACCAACTACTTTGTCGGAAGCCATTACTCAAGCAATCGACTGCGACAACCGGTTGTTCGAGCAACGACAGGAACGACGACTGCTCTTTGGATCATATCGAGCGAATTACACAACTCCAACCCGCCAAACATCTTCAAGCACTTCGACCCCAGAGCCCATGCAAATTGACACTTCGAGGGTTAGGAAGCTAACCGAAGAAGAGAAAGAACGACGTCGCAGGGAGCACTTGTGTTTTTATTGTGGAGGCAAGGACCACAGCTTAAACAACTGCCCTTTGAAACCTCAGGGGCCAAAGGTGCACAAATTTCGATACACCTTGAGCACTTCTGAGCCAAAACATGAGGAAATCGAATCGGAAAACGACAACAGCTAGCCACATTAAGGACCGTGCGGCTGACCAGTATTACCACGTCATTAGGTCCTATCTTATCCTCTGAACCTTCTCGTTGTTTTAATATCCCGCTTAAAATAGATTTTCATCCACATAGCATAAAAGTTAAAGCCTTGTTAGATTCTGGAGCCTCTGCTTGTTTTATTGATAAAAATTTTGTGAAACGTCATAATCTTCTTATAGTCCTCAAGAAATCCCTTGTGGCAGTAGAGGTTATCGACGGTAGACCTTTGATTTCAGGAGATGTCACTCACGAAACTAAACCCTTAGACATTATCCTAGAAGGACACCGAAGTACTATTGTATTCAATATCATTAGTTCTCCCTCTAATCCTCTCGTCTTAGGTCTCTCTTGGTTAGAGATGATTAACCCGGATATAGATTGGAAAAAGCGAAAACTAACATATCGAACCATAGTTTCTCATATTTCGTCTAGACACCCTAGGAATGTTCCAAATCCGTGTCCTTACCAAGTCCAAAGGTCCGCGGTAGAAGTTCCATTGATGGTCGGTGCCCGAGCCTTCATGAGGGCTGCTAAGAATGGGAATATGTTTGCAATTTATGCAATTCCGACATCTCAACCTGTTCAAGAACCAATCAAGTTACCAGCAAAATATGAGGAGTATCGGGACGTGTTTGAGAAGAAGAACGCTGATACACTTCCTCAACATCGATCTTATGATTGTGGCATCGAGCTCCAAAAAGATGCAGAACCTCCCTTTGGTCCAATCTATAGTCTCTCCCAAAATGAGCTTGTTGCATTACGAGATTACCTTGATGAAAATCTCGCGAAGAACTTCATTCAACATTCTAAATCACCTGTTGGAGCTCCTATCCTGTTTGTCAAGAAAAAAGACGGCTCCCTTCGGATGTGCGTGGATTATCGTGGACTAAACAAGGTCACAATCAAGAACCGGTATCCATTGCCGCTTATTTCAGGACTTCTTGACCAACTCGGTCAAGCAAAGATCTACACCAAGCTTGATCTTCGTGGAGCATACAACCTAGTACGTATAAAGGAAGGTGACGAATGGAAGACGACGTTCCGAACTAGGTACGGACACTTTGAATACAATGTCATGCCTTTTGGTCTTACCAACGCACCTGCCGTCTTTCAACACTTGATGAATGACGTATTCCGAGAATTTTTAGATGATTTTGTTGTATGTTATCTCGACGACATATTGGTTTTCTCCAAGAATGAAGAAGAACACATCAACCATGTCCGGCTAGTTTTGGAGAAACTACGCACTGCTGGACTGTACGCCAAGCTGGAGAAATGCGTTTTCCACCAACCCCAAGTCGAATTCTTGGGCTACATCATTTCTGGAGAGGGTTTATCCATGGACCCGCAGAAAATTCGGACAGTTATCGAGTGGAAGAAACCGGCTACCATTCGAGAAGTACAATGCTTCCTCGGTTTTGTGAACTTTTATCGAATCTTCATCCGAAACTATTCCAAGATTGCCGCTCCGTTGACCCGATTAACTTGCAAAGACAAGCTGGAGTGGAATGCGGAAGCAGACCAAGCATTTGAAACTCTGAAGAAGGCATTTACAACGGCGCCTATTCTGACGCATCCTGACTTCCAGAAGCCGTTTTTTCTAGAAACGGATGCTTCTGACTTTGCTCTTGGAGCGGTCCTTTCACAACCCGACAAAGACGGACGCCTTCACCCTATCGCATTTCACTCACGAAAATTTACTACTGCCGAGATCAATTATGAGATTCACGACAAGGAGCTTTTAGCCATTGTCGACTCGTTCCAAAAGTGGCGTCATTTTCTTGAAGGAGCTCAACATCTAGTCACGGTCCACACCGATCATAAGAACCTTGAATATTTCATGTCTGCCAAGGTACTGAATCGACGACAAGCTCGTTGGAGTATATCACTTTCGTGCTTCAACTTTGTCATCACATACCGTCCCAGTTCCAAGCAAATTCAGTCCGATGCTCTTTCCCGACGAGCGTATCTTGCACCAAGGGAAGGAGATGCAGCTTACGACCAACAAAAGACTACCCTTATCAAACCCGAACAACTTCAGTTGAAGATCATACGCACCACAACTTCAGTGGATGCATCTTTTCTCCAAGATATCCGAATAAGTTTAAACTTTGATCCTTTGGCTTTGAAATTGAAGAACAATGCTGGCATCTTCAATCCTAGAGAATTTCCAAGTCCAGGCTCAGATCCAGAATCCCTGGATCACCCTACTTCCAGTTCACAGGGTTCCAGATCGCATAATGTTGATCCAAGATTCCAGTTCCACGACGGGCTGTTATATTAGCAGGGACTACTTTATGTCCCTGAAGGTCCATGCCAACTCCAAGTGCTCCAGTCTCGACATGACTCTCCATCGGCTGGACACTTTGGTTACAACAAGACTATGGAGCTGATATCCAGAGACTTTTGGTGGCCCCAAATGTGGAAAACTGTGAAGGACTATGTCACGACGTGTGACACCTGCTCTAGATCTAAGATCCCTCGTCATCAGCCATACGGGTTACTCCAACCGCTGTCGATTCCAGAAACCCCATGGACATCCATATCCATGGATTTCATTGTGGACCTTCCAAAGTCCAAATCTTTTGATTCAGTTTTTGTTGTGGTGGACCGGTTGACAAAGATGGCACACTTTGTGCCTTGTAACAAAACTATCACAGGTAAAGAAACGGCACGACTTTTTTTGGAGAATGTGTACAAATATCATGGACTTCCCAACAATATCATATCCGATCGTGGTACACAGTTCACGTCCAAGTTCTGGCAATCCCTGTTCAAGATCTTACAAGTGAAGACCAATCTATCATCAGCATATCATCCTCAAACGGATGGACAAACCGAACGAGTGAATCAAGTATTGGAGCAGTATTTAAGGTGCTTCATCAACTACCATCAAGACAATTGGGTGGATCTACTTCCAGTCGCAGAGTTTGCCTACAACAATACATTTCAAGAGTCCATCCATCAAACTCCATTCTTCGCAAACTATGGATATCATCCACGATTTGACTCTTTGAACTTGAGTTTGGCAGAAAATCCGGCTGCACAAGATCTAGTCACCAGACTTCTGGAAATCCACAAAGACATGAAGGCAAGGCTTGTAGAAGCTCAAGAGCGGCAGAAGAGAAATGCAGACAAATCCCGAAAGCAAAATCCAAACATCTCGGTTGGAGATAAAGTTTGGCTTTTACGTCGCAATTTGAAGACTCGCCGACCGAACAACAAACTTGACTATCGTCGTCTTGGACCTTTTCGCGTGATTAAGCAGGTCAACGAGGTAGCATACAAGTTGGACTTGCCATCATCTATGAAAATTCATCCAGTGTTTCATGTTTCCTTGTTTGAACCATATAAAGAATCGTCTATTCCAGGACGGTTGCCAGCACCTCCGCCACCAATCGAGATTAACGGAGAAGAAGAATTTGAAGTTTCTAGGATCATCGACTCCCGTATCAATCGAAGGAAATTAGAATATCTTGTACATTGGCAGGGCTATGACATAAGCGAGCAAACTTGGGAACCTGCTGCTAATCTTGCTAATGCTCCCAAAATGATCAACAAATTTCATCGTCAATACCCAACAAAACCAAGTGCCAAAGATATTTGAATCCAACATGTCTAGATCAACACCACACCATGTAAATATCACATGGACTTCTTGTAATAGATTTTTAGTTTTAGTTTTTGATAAGATACATAGAACAACTCGTAGGAACTCGTTGCTTGAAGGGGGGGGGGTGATGTCACGGACGTGACAGTGTGAAACCAACTTTCTAACATTGGAGTTTCCAATAATATCTTAGCATTGGAGTTTACAACAATATCTTAGCATTGGAGTTTCCAATAGTATCTAACATTGGAGTTTCCAATAATATCTTAGCATTGGAGTTTCCAATAGTATCTAGCATTGGAGTTTCCAATAATATCTTAGCATTGGAGTTTCCAATAGTATCTAGCATTGGAGTTTCCAATAATATCTTAGCATTGGAGTTTCCAATAGTATTTTAGCAGTATAAATAGAGGACCTTGAGACTTTGTCCTTCACTCTCGTCAACACTAGTTGTATTTGCTCTTCCAATATCAATACTACTTCCAGCTTTCTTTCTTTCTTTGAATGTTATTGATTCTAGTTTTGAAGCTTCAAATGCTATTCCCAGTTTTGGTGTGAGTTGTTGTGTTATTAGTTCTAGTTCTTAAGCTTCTAGTGTTATTTCCAGTTTTTGTGTGAGTTGCTGTCCGCAACAAAAATCAATTGAATGAGCATTTGGATATTGCCATCCACATGTTTGCTAAAGATTTTTTCCTAGAGAAACTTTTCCTTTCCAAGTTGCTATTATGCTTTGGAATTATGGAGACGAGATTAAGATAGGAGTGAATGCATGATTGTTGGATTTTGTAGTTCTAACTTGCTTGTTGTGAATTGTAGGTCATTATTTTGTGTTGTTTTGTTGTTGAACCAACCTTTGAACTTTTTGGTGATGTATGTAGTTTTTTTATATGGGCTTGAGCCTTGGAATATATGAAGCCTAAAGGTTGTAACTTGTAAGTGTGTCTTCTACCTTACACAATCATGTTTTCTTTGTATATCAAAATACTAACATTGCTAGTTGCTACAAGTACTTCATGATGCAATGGGCATGATCCTTGTGATTGGCATTTAAATCCCATGCAAGATGCATAGAAAAAATACTCTAATTGAAATTGTTACATGTCAAATTTCATAACATAACTTTTTTTGCTAGAAGCCTAAAATCTGAACACCACTACATGTGTGGAGCCTACTCTTGTACATAGAGATGTCCAAGTAGGAGCCACTTCAAAGCTTTACAACTTTAAAATGCTTTTGCCTACTTTACATTTTAATTGTTACAATATAGCCACATTGATTCTTTTTTGCAAATAGCCATAAAAGCTTTGCCTTCTCACATCCCCTTGCCACTCGTGCTACAAATTTAAAACATAAAAAGAAACACTGCTCACCACCATTTTGTGATGTGGGTTGGCCTTCAAATATTTGATAACTTGCATAAAACTAACACTAACAGCACAAAAAGTAACCCCAATAAAGGGTTACCTATGCTGCCTAAGAAAACACTTAACACAAGTGCCTGAATAAGACATAGAAACTGATTACTTATGTGGGTGGGTTTAAGACAGATAATTGCTGGGATTTCAAAAGATGATCTTCATGTCATACGAGTTCCCCTTTACTAGAATCTAAATTTCATATTAAGCGTTTGCACTAAGAACTTTGGCTTTCTGATTTGTCATCTTTTGTATCGTGTTTCTATTTTAATGTTTACTATTTTAGTGACTAGCTTGTTGAGGTGACATTGTAGATTTTTATTATTACTATTTTAACGGCTAGCTTGCTGGGGTAAACATTGCAAAGCTTGTATTCCAAAGCATATGATTTCATTCCACACACCTGAAATTTCTAAAAGATTTTTGGTGACTGAAAATGAATATTGTGATCCATAACACTTCTCAATTAAAGAACCAGTACAATAAAACAAGGATCCAATATACTTGATGTTTCATTTCAAGCTTCAATGATGTATGCAGGTTGTAATACAATGACTAGGCACCTAATCAAACACTCAATGTACTCAAATCATGAACTAAGTTAACCTGAAACAGCATTGAGAGACAATCAAACCACAAGGTTATAAAAGATATGAGTTTGAGTATGATGTGACTCAGGTGAGATTCTGCCTTCACCTGAAGCTTAGGGTCAGCTGCTCTCTCATGGAATAGAGATGGAGTAGAGATCAGGCCAGCCAGAGCCGATTCTGGCTCCTAGCAAGTCCATGGGCAACCAGGTAAAGCCCAAATGGGTAAACCTCTGGATGCACTAGGAGCAGGAATGGGCTCTAGCCAGCCCACTCCCTACCATTGGAGGCAGAGGATAGAAAAGTAAATGTGCAAAATCTGCTTGCCATGCTGACAGAATCAGCCACTCAGGCAGAATCAGCCTAATTAATGAGTTTGAAAAGCAGCCGCATTGGCCTCCCCTGATTTTAACATGCATATAACTGTTCATGGAGACATCTAGCAAATTGTCTACAAAGTTCCTACTGATGTTGCAGACTCCCACCACAGTGACAATTATGTCAGATAATGGCCATTGGTAAGAGCTGGCTCATGGCCGCCACCCATTGATCATTTGGGTCCACCCCATGGCCATTATCTAGTACATACCAATGAACAGGAAAAAATAGGAGACTGAAATTCTGAAATACAGAGGGGAAACTGAGGAGCTGTGTGAACAATAGCAGCAATGATCCAGAGTAGACCTGAAGTGGAAAAATTACATATAAAAACAGAGGGATGGTGTGAACAATACCAACTCTCACACACACTTTCAGTGGCCTTTGAAAGCAACAAGTACGGTACTGACCAGTTAACAGAACTAAATCCAGAATCCCTCTGACTCCAGTGTAAACAACAGCGACACTCACAAGCATGTTCTGAGTCAGTCAACAACAGCAATAAGTATGGTAGTGACTAGTGACCAGGTACCAGAACAATTCCACTGACTACATCAAGACTTCATCTGCTCCATGCAGCGGGTCAAAGTCCATGTCAGATGCTAAGCAATGTCCTGAGATTCCTGTCACAAAAGACTCACAGCAACAGAAAAACTCAGCAAATTAAAAGGTTAGGTTCCTTGACTGGCTAGCTTAACAAAACATAAAAAGAGATGAAGATTACATAGGAAATCAGGTAAAAAAATAGCAATACAAAGAGAAGGGAAACTGCAGAATAATAAAACAAGGAAAGAGGAAGAGAGATAGAGAAAGAACTTGTAAGAGTAATATTTCGAGCCATCAAATCCAAAACATGCAACTACGAGTAGCACAGGAATAACTAATCTTTGCAAAGCTGTTGAATCACAGGAAATGTAGAAAACATTTGACAGCATGGTGCTGTAGAGCTTAAACAACTGTGATTAAGAGTAACATTTAAACCAGCTGGACATCAAACTAGGGTCTGTCTACAATGGATAGAAGAGATGGCCCATGGTACTAAAGTCTTAATAGGACCACTATTAATCCACCATTGCTGCTAATGATCGATGGGAAGGAAACAAATCAAACTACTCACAAGCACCTAACCTGCACTTTCAAGACATTTACTATGACATATGCTCAAACGCAAATGAGATATTCAACCTAATTCATGAGTCCTGTACTAATGAGCTACTGAAAGAAGGATGTGCATAACATAAGCAATGAAAAACACTTGCTTCAATATGTGCTCTAACCCAGAGGGAACACACTTCATCTGTGCTTCACACATCACCTACCTGGAGCCCAGTCGTCACATAAGGTGAACAGCTTTGTCTTTTTCAAGTTTACCCCTAGTTTGAACATGATGAAGATACAGATAGCAAAGCTCTATATGAGAGCCTCCCTCTCCCGTCTCCTATGAACCACTCAGAAATGACGCTTAAGCAGAAGAAAGACTGGTTTCCAGCTTGCTCTTAGCATCCAGTGGTGAACATGTGACCAATCAAAGAAGCTTTCACTCGAAGGCCCACTGATTCTCCCGCCGCACTTCCTCTTCCTCCTCTGGTGTGAAGTCATTCTTGATGTTGAAGGTTTTGCGGATCTCCTCAGGGGTCTTGCCCTTAATCATATCAGCCACTGTCTGGCACGTCAGATCCAGCAAGTTCTTTATGTTGAGGTAATTAGCTGCCTGTTTCCGTACCAGCCAAAATTCAAGTAAACATCATGTGCACTATGTGCCAATCTTCTGAACCACAAACAGGACCAACAACTGTGTATACCCATCTGCATTCTACCAGGATACATATGATTGGCCTCAATGACCTTCATGAGAGTGGAGACTTGCTGGCCTCAATGGTTTCAAAAGAATGAAGAAGCAACTTGGAGCATTATTTCTATGCATAAAAGTATAACCATTCAACCTTGATCACTTGATCAAGTTGCAGCTAAAGTTTACAATTGCCACCATAGAGTTCCATTCTGTTCAGCAACAGACACATTAGAAGAATAACAGGCAATGCTGTTGCATATGTGGAAGGTTTGACTCATGAACCTTGGGTTAAATCTGTGATATCTCTCATGAAAAAGAAGGCAGGTTGAACTCTCTCCCTGGACAATCTGGAGTCACCAGATTATCCAGAAGATGTTTCAAAACCATCCAGCCAAATTGGAGCAAAGAAAGTCACAAACTTTGAACACAGTATGCTGACTCTGCACAACCACACAGATGGTCTTTGCCATAGTAGTGCATGTGAGATTGTTGCACATCACAGCTTCTAAGTTATATGGTTATCAGAAAGTTATAAAACAGGCAGAGCCAGAGGGGGGGCTTCTCCTCATATGGGAATGCACATAAAACATGAAGCAAAAATTGATAAGAAGCACAGAGGCATAGTTTTCTCATGTCCGCCTTTCAGCATACTAGACACTTCACATAACAGCACAACTGAGCACATAGTTTCTATAGACAATTTCACCATCGACAGGGACCAGTGCTTGGAGAGAAGAATTAGGGTTGCAGGAAGCTGAACCAAGTAGGTACATCCCGCAGCAAACTGGTGTCATGTCACAAATGAAGGAAGACATGAAAGGTGCACAAGCAACCCTGGGAAAGAGAAGGTGTTGCAAAACACGCAGGTTACCAAGATGAGGTCAAACAATGTGGCTTGATCGACCTTCACGAAGTCCAGATCCCACGCCTTAATTTCGTCCTCCGAGGTTGAAGGCTTGTCGTCGCCGGCCTTCTGGTTATCGACATGGTATTTACAGTACTCAATCACTTTGGCGAGTATCTTGCTAGAGACGTTGGGGAGCGGAATCGGATGATCCATGCCCGTGTCCTCGATCATATTTTTCACGGCTTGCGACTCGAAAGCCACCCCCTCCTCCACCTCAAACATCTCATCATCCGAACTCTTCAACTTCACTCGCTTCTCAGCCATGGCCACCAACACCAAAATGATGACGCCGAGGAGGACTTACGCTAGGATACACTAAGCCCTACAGAAAGAGAAACTCGCACACGATAGCAAATCTGAAGGGGGGGAAAAAAAACACAGAAAGAAGAAGAAAAAGCAACAAAAGTGTTTCTGAAAGACAAACACTTGCAGGGAGACAATTTAGACCACCTCAAGACAACAAGGGAGATATGTCCGGATGCAACAAACCGGCGCGAGAGAGAGAGAGGGGGCACACTTGACCGAGCGCGTGAGAGACACGACGATCGAAAAGCACAGGAGAGGAGAGAAACAGTATAATACAATAGAGCGAAGGGCAGCCCGCGAGACGTACATACGTAGAGGGTATTAGAGTTACATCTACGTATACGTGATACGTATATACGTTTCGCTTCTATCGAAAAAATACGTAGTTTCCATTTGGAGATTGGAACAATTCGACGAGAGGCACGTCTGCTTTTGACACCTAACGTCGGGTGTTGGCCGGTTATTGAGTTCTGGCCCGATTATCAACCCGGTTATTCAGGTTATTAATAACCTGCCAGCTGGTTATAGGTTTGTTGGGTGACCGGTTAAATTGATACCCGTCTGGTGTTGAAATTCCAAAGCCTCATAACTTACCTGGATGACTTAATTATCATCCAGGTAGGTTATCAATCTTTAAACACTAAATAATAATAATAATAATAAAAGTAAAAGTTAATAATTTTGATTTTTGAAACAAACATTATATAATTGACTAATAATCGGCAAGAGAACCGGAAGTTACCAACCGGTAATTTAATAACCTACCCGTATTTATAATCAAGGGTTCTTAACCAATTTTTTTGATAACTTATTTGGGGAATCAATTTGGGAATTCAATGATTTTTTATATTAAAAATCGCCAAAAATAAAAAAAGAAAGTTTCAAAAAAGTCATTAAATTTGCCAGTTTTTTTACACATGGTTCAATTACATAGCAAAAAAATATACAAGGATTTTTTCATGTTTTTCAATAGCCGAATTTAGCTAAATCAACTTATGGATGAAAATCACCTCAGCTAGCTACATCACAAAATTGGAAAAAATAAAAATACACTGACTTTGATGCAACAAAAGTATGAAAAATTTGATCAAAAAATTTGAAACTTGGGAATATTTCATTTTGAAATATTTTTCATTTTCCTTCTCAAAAAAATTCTCTTTGAATTTATTTAATTTTGAAAATTTTGGCATTTCAAGTTTGGCAATTGTTTTTAAATTTCAGATTATCTGAAAAATTATTTTATTCAAACCATCGAAAGTTAAGGAAAGTAACTAGTTTGCCCATTGATGTCAGAAATTTTCATATATTTAAATGATTTTGAAATTTTCATGTGGACAAATAAATAAAATATTGTTGAAAACTCAATAATTTGCTTCACACATTTTTGTTATTTAGGGAAAAAAATTCTGAAAATTTCAACATCATTCACAAGGAGATTTATTTAGCCACATTTGGCTATAGTAGACCAGCTATGAAAGTGGAAATATATTGAAATCCTTTTATATCTTAGCTACTTGCTTGAACAATGTGTAGAAACATGGCAGTTTTTTAGAATTTTTTATAATTGAAAAACTTCTGGAAAAAAAGGGAATATTTTATTAAAATATTATTATCTTTTAAGAAAAAAATTTCACCAAATTGTGAAATTTTGCCCAAAAAAATAATTAATTGCACACTATCACATGGGAAATTTTTTTGTTGCCACAATGCAAAATTTGGTCCAAAAACAAAGCATTGATAATAGGCCAAATTTTTCAAAAGTTACCATTTTTGCTTTTGATTTTGATTTTGCTAGGTGAATGTGTTCCTTGTTATCCACTTCCCCAATCATCCAATTAATTGGTTTTTTATTTGGTTTTTATTATTTATTTTGGGTCATACTTATGGAGTTGGGGAATGAGTGTTTGCATGAAATTCAATAAGCATTTTTAAGAGTGATTTTTTTTTTTTGGGGTAGCAATTTTCAATCTCAAGCAAATGATGTAGAGCCTTGGTACCAATTTGCACCTCCAATTGATGGAAAATAATTCAAAAAGAGGGGAATCCATAGTGTTGAAATTTTCAAATTTGAATATCTTCCAATATACTAAGGTTTGAACCTACAAAAGTCCAAAAAACCTTTTCTCAAATTTAAATTCAAACATGTTATCAACATGCAACTATTGCACCCATAATAAAAAAACAATATATGGTTGTTTTCTAACAATGTCGTGCAAGACATCCATGACTTTTGAATAAGTCTTATCAATAGAAAATATCCACCTACATGTTCAATAAATTAAAATTTTGAGTGTGAGTTTGATAATATCATGCTTGATGAGTTGTTTTTTTTTCAAATGGCAAAAAAATGCTTTGGGAATATGCCAAATAGTTATTTGGTAACTTCACCATATGGAGCTACTTCTATTATGAATGTAATAAAATGGGCATTAAAATTGAGAAAATATTTCATTTTTCCTATGATACAACCCACCAAACTTGTGTTGCCTAAAAAATAAGTACATGGAACCAAATAGCCAATAAGTATATAAGCCAAAGAAAATCCGTGTGACAAGTTTCAATTCTTGCTTATGTGTTTGTCAAATATCCCTTATTAACATTGCACTATCCAAAACACAAAATTATTGTTTAAAAAACTTGAAAATTCATGTCTAAACTGTAATGATATTTTCATTTTACATTGTATATTAATGTGAACACATATCTTTTTTTCTAAAATATTGGTTTAGGTATGTTCATTAAAAAAATTAAAGTCACTTAGTTTTCACAATTATTTTAGTTTTTTCAAAAAATTGTCAATTCATATTTTTCAAGTATATGAAGTTGAACTAGTTTTGTTTAATTTACTTTTTCATACTTGTTGTTTTCCTTGTTGATTTTTTTGTTTTCATTTGATGTTTGTTGATTAAGTTGTTTGTTGCTTGATAATCTTTGCTATTTGCTATATGCTATCCATTTTAGTTGTAAGGATAACATTTTAGATTTGTTGTTTATTGCTAAAATTTGAAAATTTGAAATGTTGAAATGTTGAAATATCTTCATTTGCTTTTGAAACATGGTAAACAACTTGTTCCCAATTTTTGCTTCAAACAAATCTTTGTCAATTTTTGTTTTTTTTAGTATGGACTTCAATGCATTGCATTTGTGCATTTTGACCTAGAGACTTTTGGCCCATTGAAGATGGGGTGTAAGAAGCAAGATGGAACATTACATTGATTTTTTTGCAACAACAGTAGTTTGATGTCAACCCCAATTTTGGTTCAACTCTTTTTGTTTATGTGCACTTTGATTTAAATCTAATATACTAGAGCTTAATATATCACATTTTGTCACTGTTGCTCTAAATAAATCCAAGTTGTGGGGTAATTGTTTTTTGTAGTTGTAGTTCAAATAGTTAGAATGGACTTGTGTTATTTTGAACAAACATTTATTTCATGTTGGATACAGATTTTATATTTTGGATTTTAGATTCAAATCTTGTAATCTTTGTTTCATTCTTCATGTTTAGATTTCATTCTTCAACAAGCGAAACCAGGAAACTTGTAATCTTTGCTTCATTCTTCATGTTTAGATTTCATATTTCATTAAGCAAAATCAAGAAAAAAAATTAACAAGCAAATCAAAATGGGTGAGAAATTGAAACTAAAATTTGAATTTGAGAAACTTGGGCAAAAGCGGGTGCCATGTTTTAGCACTTCAAAACATGACACCTCAAAACTTGAAATAAAAGAAGGCACTCAAAACATGCCAATGTTGGAAACATTGCTTCATCCTCTCCCCTTCAAGTCCTCCTTTAAAAGGATATCAAATTGCTTCCTTCCATTTGGATTTCCCTCTAGTTCTTTTGTGGGTTATAAGGTTTTGTTGTTATAGATAGGATTTCACATACTTAGGTCACCATAATTGCACCATCCTTGATTGTAAGTTGTTAAGATTGTTCCTTTTGTGATCAATATCTTTTCCATTTTGTGACCCTAAAGATGCATTCACACTTGATGTTAAATCAATGTAATTAGTTTCAAAGCTGCCAAAGTACTATGGGTTTTTTAAAATTATGCTTTAAATCTAATGCACTTCAATCAAATGTAAAAACACATGATGCATTAATACTTTATGACCCATCTTATGAGTGACAAAGTTGCGGTTCTTGAGTCTTATGAGGAACACATATATTGCCATTCACTAGATTTTTGCAATCATCAATTTTCTTGAATTGAATATTTTTGGTCACAAATTCAATGATTTCTTGAAAAATAAAATAAATAAAAAAATGCACCGAACTTCTATTCATGGTTCAAGTAGGTAGCTAAAAGCACATAAGGATATATTAAAAAAAATTCCTTTCCATTTTGTTAATACTTTAGTACCTCATTTGAAGCTTTGACAAATGTCACCCAAAATAATTTATGAATTAAAAAAAGGTTACATTGTCAACAAATAGAAGATTCTTGAATAGTTAATGTTTTCCTTCACAAACTTTTTGTTTATTTGAATTTTAAAAATTAACATTTAAAAAAAAAAAGTGTCCAACTTGCCAATGGATGATTTGTCACCTTGGCTACATCACAAAATTAAATTAAAAAAAAAAAAAAAAAAACACTGATACTCAGGCCAAGAAAAACAAAGAGGCTCCAAAGGCTCCAACTACAATTTAAATAAAATAATAACTAAAAAAAAAACTTATATCCATTGGTTATTTCCATTTATAAAAAAATCCCAAACCACAAATATTCAATTATAAAAAAAAAACATGGTTTCCAAATCAAATTTTATTTTGAAAACATGTAAAAGATCACCACATTTCTATAGATGGTTCAAGTAGGTAGCCAAAAAAGAAGAAGCATATTGTTAATTTTTATTTTCATGTTTTCAATAGCCAAAATTTGGCTAAATGAGGTTATGGATGATCGCAATCTCGGCTACATCACAAAATTGAAGAAAAAAATGAAATAAGGAAAAAGATCTTGGAATTTGGTAAGTGTCATGGTTGTTGGAATCTGCAGGTCCGTTCCACGGCGGAATATCCGTTCCGTGCTCGACGTCCTGCTGTCTGGACGTACTGGGACGTGCGCATGGCTTTCGTGGGAGGCGCGGGGGCGGGGGCGTTCGAAAGCTGCGTTCCTTGAGCTTCTCAAACTCTTCGGGGGAGAAATTGGCGTACACGCGTCGTCGTAGTTCAGAGGTTTTCTCAGTCTTGAATACTGCTCTTTGCGTATTTTGGTTCTTTGTTTTGTTTTGTTTTGTTTTTTATTTTGGTAGAGAGAGGAGGCAGATTGAGAGGTTTTTCTGTTGTTGTTATTGCTGCTGCTGTTGTCACGACGTCTCTCGTTGCTCCCTTTTGGCGATCCCTTGAGAGTTTGGAGGAGCAACCAAGAAATTGATCACTTCTTGTTGTTGAGAGCGACGGAAATATTTTGACAGTACCTATTATGGCAATGGAAGCCATTTCGGAAGCGCAGTCTATTGTGATGCTCAGGAGCTCAGACAACAAGATGTTTCAGGTCGAGAAAGGAGTGGCTTGCGAGTTGATTGCCGTGAAGAACATGATCGAGGACACTGGCATGGATCAACCGATTCCGCTTCCGAATGTGTCCAGCAACGTTCTCGCCAAGGTGATAGAATACTGCAAGTACCATGTCGACAACCGGCGGAAGGCCCTGAGCGAACAGCGGCAAGTCGCTGCAGCCGACAATGTCGTAAAGGCATGGGACCAGGATTTTATCAAAGTTGATCAAGGCACTCTGTTTGATCTCATTTTGGTAAGATAAAAAACTGCGATTTTGTTTTCGTTTTTCACTACCAGAAATTGTTGCTTTCGCTGCAAGCAAAGCCGAGATGCGAGTCGCGATATTTACATCAGCTTGCCTGACATATCCATCGATTGAATCCAAGACCTCTCTTGCCTCTTCTATCTCTTCATGATAACAATTGTACAAAGAAGTGATGTTCTTTCTGCTCGCTCTCAAGGATCTTCTTTCTTGCAAACTCATTTCAGCCGGCTAAGAAAGTTCTGTGAACACACACACCATCTGTTGTTTGACATCTTATCATGGTCTACTCGAGTGTTTGCACCTGGTTGTGCGGTTCATCATGCCAAACTGTTGGTTACCACTGACCTAGAGGCAACAGTTCAATGAGACTGGTGAAACAAGCATCATAAAGAGAGCAGTACACAGTCCTCTATCATATCTTCATTATGTGCCCTTCATGCCTGATGTGTTCCAAGCTTTCTGGAGGGATTAACATAGTTCCTAAAAGAGTATTTTTGTACACACGTTTTTCTCAAGTCTTGTGATGTTGTAAGCAGCATGGGCCACATGTGTGACAAGAACCAGATGAAAGATGTTCACCTTTGTGCTGACATTTTTTCTTGAAATTGGGATTGTGTTTTCTGGAACCTTGTGTTCAAATGGCAAGAGAATGATACATATATGTAGACTATATTATGCTCAATGGCAGCCTGGCAATGAACCTTATGGCAAGTACTATGTGTCTATAATAGGGTTGGAATGGAGATTCTAAGTGTGATTGTCATGGTTAGGAATAGAGCAAGGGATCCAGGATTTCACCATGTAAATTTCTAGTCCAGGAAACATCTGGTTTCTCTGAAGCTTTTTCTGAAATCAATTCAGCTCTCAAGGAATGAAGTGGGTCATTCATCATTTTTCCTTTAATATTGTTCACAATTGCCTTTTTGTTTCTATTCTACTCTTTTGGTTGGTGTTAACACTCTTTCTCTTCCTCTGGCAGTCTGCTGTTATTTGTTTAGTCTGAAATCTCATTAACACAGTACAAGGTCATCTCATGATTCCTGTTGATGTTGACTTGAATTTTTTTGTATGGAGTGTTCTCCATACATACGAGGAATTACATGTCTCTTGTTGCTTCTACATTCTTGGACCTGGTGGAGACATATTATGTTGAACCCATTCATTGCAGATTTGGATATGTACAGGTTTTGATTATTACCATTAGGATCATCCAGGTGGAGCACTGGATATAGGAACCTGTTTTGCAAATGTGCTTATTCCATGTTTGATTTATCCTGCCACCCTTTGCTTTAATTGAATCCTTAAGACATTGTCTACTCAAGTGTTCTTGGCGCTTAACAGTTTTGTTATGGGATGGGTCATAATCTCCAAGACTTGGCTGTGTCAGTCTCTGAAATGGCACACTGAAGACTTGTGTGGTTGTTTGCTTACTGTTATCAGCATCATTCTGTAGCTGTTCATGCTAAATTCTGTGTTTCTGATGTGACTGTTTCCTTTTTAAGAGGAGAATTTTCTTGAATATGACAGTGCAGCCTTCCATTTCCTGTACAGGCTGCAAACTATCTCAACATCAAGGATCTGCTGGAACTGACCTGCCAAACAGTTGCAGACATGATCAAGGGCAAGACTCCAGAGGAAATTCGGATGCAGTTCAACATCAAGAATGACTTCACGCCTGAGGAGGAAGAGCAAGTAAGATGTGAAAACCAGTGGGCATTGGAGTGAAGTGACAAGCTTTGGGGGGTCTGTGATTGTTTTAATGATGAATAGACTTGCTCTTTGGCTTAGTGATCCTATTAAATTTTTGTTCTTTTTTCATGTGGTTGTCTGGATGAATGCCATCTAAATCTGGGAGTGAAATGTCCATAACATGTTTTAGCTGCAAAAACTTGCAGACTACATCTGGAATGGAAGCATTAGCTTAGTGGTTGTATCCTTGAGAGTTACTCTGAACTAATGGTTCCAAGATATTCCCCAGTCTAATTGCTAGTGTTTTCTGAACCAGTGGTTGTTTCCTTGAGAACTGAATTCTGTGAACTAATTGGTCCAGATATTCTCCAGTGTGATTACATTGTAAATAATGAACAATGATGCAAACAACGGAGCAGTGCCCAATACCAAGGCAGCTTTTCCCTTCTTTCATCATGAGTGCATTATCTATACTCTATTACTCATCAGTGTTTGTCTCTGCTCTGCCAGAACTTCACTTGAAGACTATGAATGGGAACTTTGCTGATCCTCCATGGGCTTAGGTCATTGCAACCTAGAGCTGTAGCAGTCGCGTTTACCATTTTTCTCTCGAATGCTGCACATGCCCAATCTGCACTGAGTTAAATGGCAATCAGAATGATGGCTAATTTCCTCTGGATTTAACAATGGCATTACAGATTCAACCATTTTGTATAGGGTAAAGCCCTGGTAGCAGGGCATTACACTTGTGAACCGAGGATGGAGACCAGGATGGGTTACCTGCCATAAAACATATGTGGCTAGTCTCCCACCAGCAATATGTCAGAACCCAGCGAGTGGGTGTTCCATGAAATGGTGAAATGGAACACCCGCCAATGAGTGTTTTATGCCTGTAGTAGGCATGGAAACCTTCCCCTCATTTGCCTTGTGATTATGTGTGTTTGGGTGCATCATATCCAATGCCTTCTGCTTTGTGATGGGTAAAAAGCCCATGCATGCGGGTCCATTCTAAAAACATTGGAGGAAGAGGGAAGGCATTCAGGTACCACTTGCAAATGCCTTGTGCATTCTACTCCCAAGTTGATTTCTATAATAGTTTCACAACTATTGCATCACTATGTCCTTCACATTTACTTGTCAAAAAGTAAATCAACAATGCTTTAACTTGAATAATTTGCCTAAGGCCCACTGAGGAGGCATAAAATGATTGCCCTGAACATGACAATAAGCTGAATTCCCAGGCCCAAATGAAAAGAGCGCCCCCATTCATTATGCACTCTTGTCAATGTCTTGGGTAAGGTCTTGTGTAACATGCTTGTTGAATAATTAATCAATTAATTTTGAGGATTCCATTTCAACAAATGATACGATACATTTCCAAATATTCCATCAGATTCTTCATTTTCCTTCAGAATTTTTTTTTTCTGAAAACAATTTTTTTTTTTAATTTTGAAAATTTGAACATTTCTGAAAATAATATAATTAATGTTGAATTGGCCCACTGCAGGTACTATGATAGTTTTCTTTACCAAGAAACTGAGAAATAATGAGAGGCACCTTGTAAACCATCAAACCTCCTTTGAGATGTGGAACCCTGTAGTACAATCGTCAAGGTAATGGCCCTAGTCTACAAGGAAAGGTACCGTTCTCTCATAAGTTGTAACTAAGAAAATTTTGCCAAGTCTTTACAAAATGACAATAGCAAAAAAACTTGTTTCAAATAGGAACACAAAACACCAAATCCAACAGAAGCACACAAACAAGCAAGTTATTGAATGAAGGCTCTACCCTTCACTACAAGCTAAAATTTCATCATTGTGCAACAATGGTTCTGCCATTCAAGTCAACTTGTTTCACAATGCCTGTACCTTTAGTGTCAAGCAGCTCATCCCATGATGGCTCTGCCTTTATTGCAAGTTCAAATCAGCCCAAAAAAACATTTAAACTAAAAAATGTTTCATGAAGTTCCCTAACAATGAACTCACAATAGAATTATCCTTAAAGTCAGGCGATGAAGGGGTGAGAACGGCCAGTTTCGGCATAATAAGGCAGCAAACATGTAACTGGGAATGAAAATTTTACAAAAGGAAATAACTGGGACCCAAACTAGTTTTTTCACCAATTTCGGTGGCAAATTGAGTTTCATCCTGTGTTTCCTTTTTCCTGAGCGCCTGCACTGCCGCTACATATATTTTCACTGCTCCTACCTGTACAACTACTAGAATTACTCTCGAACCATGTGCATTAAATGCCGTGTCTCAGCATTTGATACCCAATTTTAATACCCAAATTTAATAATAAAATTTCCTTACTTTGTGGATACCACTGAAGGAGGGGATAGGGGCGAAAGCAGAGGAGATAGAGGATGAAACAGAGGGTGACTTTATGATAACCCTGATGCACAATAACATTTGATGACCATTCCTCAAATGTGGGACCAAATGAAGAGTACATCATTTTGAAATCTCTCTCCCAAGTCCCTGACAAGGAGAGCCAACAAAAGTGTGGGGGAATCTGACAAAGAAGAATGCGCACAAGTACCTTAATGTACCATAACCTTGTCTGTTGGTCCGAAGAAGAGGTTGCAACGTTGAAAATATACACAAAAAGTGTTAAGGTTTGTGCGCACCTCACTAAAGTGAGAGAAGGATTCAAAAGCTCCATATTCTTGTCAAAAGCTCCTTGCACTTTGCATATGTTCTGCATGGGCCAAAGACAAGCCACATTTAAGTACTAGGTAGTTGACTTAGCCAACTCCTCAAAATAATTCAAGGGACTGATTCCAAGGACCCCGATTGGTCACAAATTCATGCCCAGGCAAAAATGCATGAAACTATCAACATTTAAGTGTCAAAATGAACCAGTCAAAACAAAATTTAAAGCTCCCGTTTTAACAATCTCATTGGCCTTCTAGCCTTTTTTTTTTCAAGTGAAGTCACAAGCCTATTCCACAGACCCTCTGTAATTTGGTATGCTTTCTACACTAAACATAATGTTACCCTTATTTGTATTTGCATAGGCTTAAAAGCAAATTCTAGATGTTATTCAGAGATAGGAGGCATGGAGATAGACATTGCCTAAGTACTAAGCATTGTCTAATTTCTTTGTGAATTATCACCAATGGCCAATGTTTTTCCCCAACTTGTGAAAATAAGTGTTTTGTGGGGTTTTCAATAGCCAAATTCCAAAAGAAATTGATCAAAAAGAAATTGACAGATTCTACATTAAAATGATTAAAGAAAAAAATTGAGTCTTGTTAGTGACCAAATTAAATCCAAGAAATGTTAGATTTGAACTTGGAGACCATGATTTAGGCCCACTTTAGAGAAAGGGTCCAGGGATCAAAAGCCCAGGGACCAGTTTGAACCAATTTGAACCTTAAATTGGACCTTTTTTTATATTAAAAGAAAACACTTTTTCCCATGATACTATGAGTGTATGTAAGGGCTTGGGGTGCAATTTGAGGGTTCAATATCAAAAATGTGTGATTGATATATGAGAAGACTTAGTTAAGCTTTGATCTTTTCTCTTTTTTTCATGGTTTTTATTTTTATTTTTTGTTTTATTTTTTGTTTTTTTACTCTTATTGCAAACAATGGATGTTTTTTTAATTATTTTCTTTCATTGCAATTGCCTTCTTATTTAGTGCTCGCTTGTTTGGGCTTGTTTGGAATTGATGTTCTCAATCCATAGCATGTCGTCCATTTTCATAGAACAGAAAAACAAAGAAATGAACAACCTTGGACACCTAATCTTGTGCCCTCTCTCATCCTCATTTTGGGCATTTCACCATAGCTTTGCAAGGTTTCCTCAAAGTCCCAAGATGAATTTAATATTTAAAAGAAATTTAGATGAATTTAATGCTTACAATGTAGAACCAATTTAGATGAATTTAGTGGTTTTTAGTTTTTACATTGGAACAAGTGTGGGTTCTGGTTCATTTTTACCCCATTGGTAGGTTCTCCTAAACCCAACAAACGGATTTCATCACCTCATTTGGGATGTGAGTGAAGCTGGGGTTAGGGTTTTGTGGTCCCCAAAATGGATGTTGTCACCTCGTCCAGGACGTGCGTGAAGGTTGCTGGCTGCTTTCTTGTTGCAGGCGATTCTGCTGCTCCTGCTGCGCACGAGCCGAGAAAGAAAGAAAGGAAGGAAGGAAGCAAGGAAGGAACCCGACCGCCGACGCCACAATCCAAGCTCCGCATTTCCTCTCTCCACGATGCAGGTAAAGCTACTCAAACCCTTGCACTTCCTTCCTCAAGAAATCAAATTTTCCCGCAATTTTCCGTGTCTCGTGGCTCTACCCGTCGAGAGAACTCTTTCTCTTAGAACGGCTTGGTTCTTTCCTGTGTGTGACCTAAAGTCGATTGCAAAATGTTTCGTTGTTTTACGCATCCATTTCGACAGTTTCTCAACCTTTAAGTTAGAAGTTTCTTCCAGCATCGAAAAGTTTCGGCCAATATCTGAGCTTTTATTTGTGGAATATTGAAAGGAGAGAGACAAGAAAATGATGTTTTGTTGGAATTGGTGACGTTGCTGTTGGTGCAGCTTTCGGTCAACTGTTTAACGGAAACCCTAGCTGCCAGAGATGACATTGTTTGTTTTGTTTTGTTTTTTTTTCCCCCTGGGGTTTCAGTTTCGTGGATACAGGGGACGCCGTTTTTGAAGCTTCATTGTGGTAATGGCGATGGATGTAGCAACGACCAGTGGTGGTGGTGCTTTCACTGGTTCCACTTTGGCGGATAAGCTTAGCAAGCTCAATGCCTCGCAACAAAGCATCGAGAGTATCCTCTATTTTCTTCTTTTTTTTCCCCCTGAGATTTTATATTCTGCTTTTGCTTTGTTTTTGGTTTTAATTAAAAAAAAAAAAATGGATAGTTTTTTTTAGTTGCATGAGTGGAATCAGTTTTTCACAATGTAAGGTGGACTGGTGTCCTTGATATGATCAGTGAAGTGTGTGGATTTTCTTCAACACCTTTTGATTGTTGCTGACTAGTTGGAGGATTCGTTGGAATGATGGCCTCTTGTTTTGCTGATTGTTGCCTTAAGGAATTTTGTATTAGCTCTATCCCACTGGTGCATATTTCATCGCAAGAAAGCCAAAGAAGTTGTGGAGACATGGGGGAGGAAGTTTCGTGAGGCTCCAAGAGAGCAACGAGTTCCTTTCTTGTACCTGGCTAATGACATCCTGCAGAACAGCCGACGCAAGGGCCTTGAGTTTGTGAATGAGTTCTGGACTGTGCTTCCTCCATTGCTCCGTGCAGTTGTTGAAACTGGCGATGAAGCTGTTCGCAATGCTGCCTTCCGTCTGGTATGGGACAGTTTGTTTGGTAGATATAGAACTAAACATAAGAAGTCAGAAAAACTGGTGTAAAACAAAATCCTGATCAGGTCCTGTGCATCTTGAGGATTTGTGAAGTATTTACCAAAATGTACTTTCCAGTAGCATTCGATGGGTGGAAGTAGTAGTTGGAACTTTTTTGTGACAAAAATAGTTTGGTCCAACAGTTGAACTTGTAGAGTATTTGGCTACATGGTTCCCATGACTCTGCAGGACAAGATCTTTTCATTAACCACTGCAGATGCTGGCTTCTGTAGGTGGACATTTGGGAGGAAAGGAAAGTCTTTGGATCTAATGTGCGAAATCTTCGGGAAGAACTGCTTGGAAAAGGGTCCCATCCGTCTGCGCAGGATGTGAAACCTTCTGCCCTGCCTCCTTATTATGTAAGTAGTAACCAGCTTATAGGTTGATGGAGGTGGTGGAGTTGCTGCCTTTCGAATCTTCAAAACATCGTTTCCAAGGGTTCTTAATCCCTAAGTGGGTGGCTTTACTGAGCCTGCCTTATGCTTGAAATTTCTTCTTTCTTCTTCTCTTTTTTAATTTTTCTATTGCTTGCCTTTTCCCCTTTCTTTTGCTCTTTGCTTTGATGTTCCTGCCTCTTCTTGGAGTTTTTTCCTACACACTTATTCTTTAGGTTTTGTTGAGCTAGCTGCCATCCTGGCTGAGTTTTCCCATTATGCAGTTCTTGTGACAGAAACTTATGTTGGTTAATGTTTGAACAATAGCCTACACCCATTGCCAGAACTGGTGAAGTCAGTGCGGGTGTTATGGGGGGTGGTGAATACCCTACATGTTGCTGATTAGAAGGTCCCTGTATATTTGTATGATCATCATTGTCATTTTTTGTTCAAACTGCTTGTCAATTCTGTCTTGTGGGGGTTTTTTGTTTTTCTTTAGGGTGGGGTGGGGTTTCATCTTTTTCATACTTGCTGATTGGTTACTGTGATGTTGTGGAATCTGAAATTTCCATAACCATATTAGTGGGTTAGTCTTAATTGTTTCAGGTTGACTTAGATTGGAAGAATTGAGAAATTCCCTGTCCTGATGAAGATACAGGTTGTTGGAGGTGGTGCTGGATAGTCAGGCATTGTGTAGCAAGTCAGGAGTTGTGGAAATTGCAGTACTGAACATCTCACATATCCTTGTTGATGCTGATCATCTTTTTGTATCCTGTTCTTATGGCAAGGTGTTTGAAGGAGGTATGCTGGAGAGAATTGCAAGATCATACCAAGCAGTTCAGGACAATGTAGCAGAGGAGGATGCAGCACTGGCAAATTGTAATGCAGCTATTACTCATGTTGAAAGCCTGCAGAAAAAAGCTGAGAATAGCACTGGTAAGGGTAGCCCTAATTACTATGATGTCTGCTTTTCTCAAGAAGAAAGTAGGCAGCTGTTGTATCCCATTGCATGGACTCTGTTGTTAGTCCAATTTGAGTAATATGACCTGTGAAACACATAATCATGTACCCAAGTTGTGGTCCAGGTTACCTTCCAGTGGTTTCCTAGTGCAGAATTTAGATTATCTATACCAGTGGGATCACAGTATTGCCAGTGTTGGGTACCTAGGATCTGCCAAAAACTAAGTCAAAAGCTTGTCAAACTGGATCAGTATCTTGACATTTGAAGATGTGCATCAACTGGACAGGAGAACTGCAAGAATCAATAGCAGAGGAGTTGCTGGCACAACAGGTGACCATGGCACAATGCATAGAGCAGCTGGAAACCTGTGAAATGAGCCATGCCATGCTTGTTTCCAACTTGAGGGATGCTCTTCATGAACAGGTCTGTCAGAAACTTGGGAGAGCTTGGAAGACTTAATACAGATTCGATGTTATGTTCCAGTATTGAACCATCCTACTCATTGAACAGTCAGGACTTCTGACTCAGGTTTCCTGCTGTGCTATATCTTCACTTATGGTATTGCAACTGTCTGCACTAGAATCACCTGTTGATTACCATTGATTTCTGAAAGAACCAACAGTCTATCAGTATTTTGTTAGTACTCAGTGGTCATATGTTTCTTCTTAACAAGGCAAGGTTGGCAGCTAGTGTGGTGCAAGTTCACCTCAGTGGAAAGTAGATCTAAGCAATGCACTTGAGAATGGAACTGACAATGGCATGGTGCTCTCTTGATGCAGGAAGGCAAGTTGGAGCAGTTACGAACTCACCTTCAGGTTTATGCTTCTGCCTTGTAGTGTCTTATCTACTAGCTGCTGCTGAAGTGTGACATATGCTCAATCACCTTATTTGCCTCTGATCTGTTTTGGATGCATACATTGAGCCTGCTACTCATGTTTGAACCAGGATTTTAGTCAACTGATTCCTGAAAGAGATTCTATTGCATGTCTTATTACAGATTGCCCAAGCACAGCTAGAACAGGCTGGAAGTGTCCAACATCATCTGATGACTGGGAGTCCAAGCCTTGCAGATGCAATTGGTGCCCCTAGTGAAGGTAATAGTCTGCTCAGGAATGAGGCACTATACCATCATCATGAGAAACAGCCTATGAGGAGCAAGGAGAATGGGAACCAAGTGGTGATCTCAAGTCAGTCGACAGCAATAAGCATTGTTGCTGAGAGCAATTCCCAAGCAGAGCGTGCAGACAACAGCAGTGTTCAGACATCAGCAGCCACGATGGCAGCAGAGGTAGCAGCAAAGTTAGCAGCAAGCTCATCATCAGCAGCTATGCTTACATCTGTCCTGTCATCACTGGCAGCAGAAGAAGCAAGTGGTGGGCCACATTCACCAAGTTATGATGTTGGTGGAGGCCGATCTATGGAGAAGAGGGCACGTCTGGATGGCAGGGTTGATTCTTTGCGTAGTCCTGAGAATTCTTATGCACAGCATCAAATGTTACCACCCATGTCTCAGTATACGGGTGCTCCTGTAATGCCCTTGCCATATGCCTATCAGTCATCATTGCCTCCACCTCCTCCTCTACAGTCTCACATGATGACTGGTCATCGCATACCAGTGCCACCTCGACCTGTGCCCCCAGGTTATGGCCCCCCTCCTTATCAGCCTTTCCCACCGTCTAGGACACAGTTTTATAATCAGCCTCCTTTACCTGCTCCACCTGCACCAGCTCCCAGGCAATGAAAATGTGCCAAGTCATGTGTCTTAAATTACCCTTACGTGTTTGTCTGTGTGACAATGAACTTGTAAAACTCATCATGTTTTGGAAAGAAGTGTTAGCTTCAGATCATGGCCAGATTCTTTGTTCAAATACTTTTTGCCTCATTTCCTAAACACCTTTGGTGCTATGTGAGGGTTTACTGAGTGCACTGTGCAGGAGAAACTAGGTGTTGCAGCACCTTGGGCCTCATACCTTTGACACATTATAGCTTCAGTTGCAGAACGTTTGATGGTATGGGAGGGTTTACAGTGTGTGCTGTGCAGGAGAAACTAGATGTTGCAGCACCTTGGGCCTCATACTACTGATGCATTATATCTTCAGTTGCAGAATGTCTAGATGTTCCATTGCTCAGTAATGAGTGTCTCACCTTGGATGCAACCTGTCTTGTGGTGGTGTGTTGTAGTTTTCCAGCTGCAATTTTGGCAGAAAATCTGGTATAAGTTGCTTTTTAGTGCTCGATGTATTGTCCTGCGAATTGGCCCTAACATTCATTGCTATTCCATTACACTCCAGCTACTTGGGGTTGTTGGGGAATTAGTATCACCTATCACCCTCAAGTAGGGCCACTAGACTCGTGTTTCAGGAAACAATGTTTGCCATGCCTGAAAGATGGTGCCCTGCCTGGGCCATGTTTTGTGCAGTTGGCCAGCCTGGCTGTTCTGCCAGTCTCCCTGACACTCAATTTTGGCCATGTTTTGTGTACTTGGCTAGCACTGATGTACTGCCACTGGGGTGGCCTGCCATTGGCAGTACCTCGACTGTTGCATGTTTAGTGTGTTTGAACTACCTACAGCTAAAATGACCTCGAGTCTACTGGAAGCAGCAAGGTTTTAGAACTAATGTCATTGTGCCAGAATGCTCAAAAGTTGGTTTGTTTTTGGGGACATTTTTTGGTTTTTTTGGACAAAAGATTTGGGAAAGTTTGCCTTGTCTAGTGTAGTTCCACTAATTGTGCTAGTTTTTTTGAAAAGCTTCACTAAATTTTTGACATCACAAAATTGAAAAAAGAAAGCTGCTCTAAAGGCAATTCAAAATCATTGTAAACTATTTTCTGAAGATGCAAACTACTTATTTAACACGGATTGAAATTCATTGTAATCTTGTAAATAAGCATATTATTAGCATAAATCCTTTTGCTAATTTGTCCCCTACAAGTGAATGCCTGCTCTAGAAGAAATATTGAGAGTTTTAAAGTAAACTACAAGGTTTCAATTAAATTTGGGCATGGGTAATTGGATGATGACAAAGAGCAATAAGGGAAGTACACACCTAAATTCTATGCTCAGTTTTCCTGAAAAATTTCAAGATTAATTGGAGTGTTTTTTTTTAAACACCCCCAAATGCACGCCCAAAACTTTCTCTTTTCTCGTAACAGGAAATAGAACCCCAAAGCTTTAAACGTCAAAAAATGAAGAAGCTCAAAATGGTTAATTTATTATCATTGGTGTCCATGGTTTTGTCCTCTCCTACTCCCCAATTTCCAGGCCATTGTTATCTGAACGTTGAAAAGGCAGGCACGGTTTTGAAGACACTTTTTTGCCTGTTTAATTGTGCAGAATCTGCTTGAGTGGCCAATTTGTTGCAGGTGGTGGGCAAATTGGCCACCCTCCCCGCACATTCTGCACAAAATGCCTGTCTTTGCTTTGGATCCCTGACCTCTATTGTCAGAGTGTGGGCCTGCCAAGGCTGATTCCGACTCCTAGTATGCCCATAGGCCTGCCATTTCAGGCTCGTCATGGACTTTCTAGGAGTCGGAATCGACCTAGCCGGCCCACTCTCTAGGACCTATTCAGGCTCCCATGTGGCATGTTTGGAGGTTGAATCTGCCGATTCTGTAGCGGGTTGATTCTGTAGCGTTCTCCTGAGTTCTCCAAGTGGTTCCCTTTGCCTTTAATGTCAGATAACAGGTTCGGTACTGCTGATTATGGGGTTGATTGTTGCCCAATGAGCTCGCTCTAACGACTTGTTACCAGCCAGAATTGGTAGTACCCCTGCCATTACGTGGTCCAGAACGTCTTAAGCAGATTCAAATTCTGTACTCGAACCGCAACATAATGTCTTGTGTAAGTTCGAATACTGTACTCTGTACGTTTGAATTTCGTAATCTGACCAGAACATAATGTCTGGTGTATAAGTCTGAATTCTGTGATTTTCTAGTTCAAATTTCGTATTCTGACGATGATGGAATGTCTTGTACAAGTTCGAATTTTGTACTCTGACGAGGATGGAATGTCTTGTGCAAGTTTGAATTCTGTACTCTGACGAGCACGGAATGTCTTGTGCAAGGTTAAATTTTGTAATCCGACGACGACGACGGAATGTCTTATGAAAGTTTGGATTCTGTACCTGGACGAGAGCAGAATGTCTTGGGGAAACTCGATGAGCATCTCCTGAAAGAAGGCGGGCGAGCGAGCGACGACAATGCGCGTGCAGCGTTTTGTCCGACCTCGCGGTTTCCTTGCGCCATCTCCTTCTTTCTCGGTGTCTTTGCGTGTTGCAATTTTCTTTCTGCCTTGCACTTTCCCGCATTGTTCATATTTCTCTTGCCTTGAGATTAGCCTGCCGTGTTTTGCATCCATAAATACTGTTGCGCTTCGAGGGCTTCTGCAAACCGTGATTGAAGAAGCTGTCAGAGTTTGCAGTTTGGAATACGTGGGGTGGTGATAGTTGTTTTCTTCTTCTTCTTCTGGGTTGTGGCAGTTGAGATTGACGAGAGATGGGGGGAGGGAGTCAGGAGAAGCTTTTGGACCAGATATTTCAGTTGAAGTACACGTCCAAGAGCTTGGTGCGGCAATCCAAGAAGTGTGAGAAAGAGGAAAAACAGGAGAAGCTGAAGGTGAAGAAGGCCATCGAGAAGGGAAACATGGATGGAGCGCGGATTTACGCGCAGAACGCAATTAGGAAGCATAATGAGCAGCTGAACTATTTGCGTCTCTCTTCGCGACTGGACGCAGTGGTGGCTCGATTGGGAACACAGAGTAAGATGCAAACCATCTCCAAGTCCATGGCCGGTATTGTGAAGGCTTTGGACAGCGCTCTAGCTGTAGGCAACATGGAGAAGATCTCCAATACCATGGATCAGTTCGAGAAAACTTTTGTGAACATGGAAGTGCAGTCGGAGTTTGTAGAAACGGCCATGGCTGGAAGCACCAGTCTGTCCACGCCTGAGGACGAGGTGAACTCTCTCATGCATCAAGTGGCTGATGACTACGGCTTGGAAGTTTCAGTAGGTCTTCCTCAAGCAGGTATGGCTGCAGTTCCTGTGAGGGAATCAGCAACTGTGAATGCCGAAGATGATCTCAGCCGGCGTTTAGCAGAGCTCAAAAGCAGAGGCTGATGGATCTCGCTTGTTGTTTCACAACTGCTGCCCTCCTCGGTCGCCTTCCCCTCAGGTCCAATGCCTAGGGTTTCTACCAACCTAGTGTTTCACTGAACACTCATAACATCAGGCAATAGTCTCATCATCATCATCAGGAGCTCTATTTTGAACTATGCCATGTCCAGTCTGGTGAACCTCTGAGGTTTCAGTTCAGCTTCAAAGAGGATGTAGAATGAAGTCTGAATGTTGGCTGATTTTCTGAACTTTTACAGTCTGAGTTTGTAAAACTTAAGAGTCTTCGAGAGAACTCAACAAAGGAGAGTCTGAATGTGAATTTTACATCAGTGAAGAAGCTTTGCATCACTTTGTGTACCTCTGCACCTTTGTGCACTTTCCCATTTCTGAGGGATGATGACACATGGTGCTCCTCCTGCAAAAGCTAGTTCATGGTATGTGCACATTTTGGAGTGGATTAACAACACTTGTTGCTCACTTGTTAACAACCCTAGAGCTACAAGGTCCATCTGTTTGTCAGCAATTAGGTTGAATAGATGCAGATGGTCTATTTCTAGGATTTGCTTGACAGTGGACATGTTAGAGTTGATGGGGTTTCCTTTGCAGTCACTCTTGCAGTGAAGAAGCTTTGCATCACTTTGTGCTTTCACCTTGTGCACTTTCCCATTTCTGAGGGATGACACATGGTGCTACTCCAAATGCTGAACTATTGGCTTTTGCACACATGGTGCTCCTCCTGCAAATGCTCGACTATTGGCTTTTGCTGTATATTTGTTTTTTGCTTTAAGAAATAAAGCTTTTGTGGTTCAATCACAGTGTGCTTAGATGGTTTGATGCACTCTAGGAACACTTGAGCTAAATTCAAACTGATATGGTGGTGGGGACAATCTTAGAATGGGAACGGTTCAAGTTTAATCCTTGGTATAGGATCAAAGCAAGTGGCCGTTTCATGGTCTGTCACTAATTCTCAGGTCATATTTTAGTTGCTAAACCTGATGTTTTGTTGATTGTTGAATGCAAAAGCTTATTCGGACTAACTTTATTGGAGAATAGCCTTGAAGTATGAAGGTCTAAATGGCTATATTGGCATAAACTTGATCTGAAGGGACTCTTCTTAACCCACTTGGATTCAATGTATGGAAAGCTCTCAAGAGATTTCAGCTTTTTGGTCCATAGATTTCTCTCTGACAAGAATGTTGAGTTTCCTTGAAAGACCTATCTGAAGATCAGTTCTTGATGGATAGATGATGTAGAAATGGATTATATGAACCATTATGGATGAATGCAACTCAACCAAATGAAACAAATTTTAGAGCTGGACAGCCCCAATGCCTCTTGCTTTCTTTGTAACTACTAGTGTTCTTTTTCCCTCAAATTTGGGATGTAGCTGAAGTGGTGATCATCCATAAGAAGATTTAGCCAAATTTGGAGATACACAAGATATGAAAGTAAAGAAGTTTAACCCTTCAATGCGCATATGCTTTTGGAGCTCAATGCACAATACAATTGATCAGAAAAATCTTAAATGTCTTTGTTGATGCATCTGACAATAATAAGAGGATGAAAGCATAATAAGTGTTGTCCACTTCACCCCTTCCAAATATAATTGCAACCCTATTGCACTTATCTTTCAATTGATTGACTCCATGTAGCCTATGAAATCTCCCTGTTGTTTAGATGTCAGCGCATGCATTAATGTCCCACATTTGTGGGCGTTGCTCATTGGAAAGCACTAGCCAAGCATTATCATGGATGTAAACCACTTGAAGATAACTCCTAGTGCATTTGGAGGGTACCTTAATACTTATGTCCATGAATATCCTTCCTTGAAAAAACGACAGAACGATATTATGGCTACTCCTTAAGAGTGGGAGGGAAAGTATGCATACTTAATGGCTATAAGTTCGCTGCCACAATTTCCCTCTCACTCTCAAGGACAAGGTCCCTCTCCTATCCCTTGTGATCTGTAAATGTTTAGGTTTATGGTAATTTGTTTCGTGCTTTATGGCAAGTGAATTCCATGGCTGGGGACATTCCCAAAATGCAGAGGATTCAACCATTGCCTCCTACAGGCTCCTTATTTCAAGAGTGCCCCCACCCAGGGTCTTCACTTACACTAAACATTTGCGGATCACAAGGTGTAAGAGGAAGAGTGTTCTAATACCATTTTTGAGAGTGAGAAGTATCTTGCACCGAAGCAGGCGTAATTTCCCTCCCACTCATAACGTAAAGGGTAAGCATATGATCCTTCTCTATCCTAGGAGGGATATTCATGGATATAGTGTGCTGTCCAAATACACTAGAAATTTGCTTGAAGTGTTTTGGTGATCAATGGATCCTCCACCAAACATACCTTAGGAGGCAACTTAGGACAATAATGATGAGCTCTTCCACAACAATTTTGACACTTGAATTCCATGATGTACTACAATTGTGGAAAACCATTGGGTAGGTCAGACAGACAAAAAGGGCTAGAACTGTTATGTTTTGAAAAAAATGGTCATGTGAGCCTAGTGGTGTACCACAAGTTTTTGGAAGGCTGAAAACTTTCAAGAGAATGTAGGAATTTGAGAATTTGGGAGTTAAGCCTTTTGACAAAGTTAAGTTTGGGTTGTGTTGGAGGATGATTATGAATTGATGGCAAAAGTCTCTTGGACAATGGTCTTTTGTGGGTAGAAAACTGCCAAAAGTGGACAATTTTTTAAAAAGTAATATTTTGTCACAAATTGCCCTTCAAAAAATTGTCCAATCTTGAGGGTTTTGTCGTTGTTGAGAGAGTGTTATTATATTTTTGTCTATCAACAATCATTTTCAACAGTGTTAGATGGGTAAATCTATTACCTTGATATACCAATGGGTATATAATGGTGTAATAAGATTTCGACCTATACAAAGGATTTTTTCCATGGAAAAATGGCCCAAATTCGCCAGATTTTGAAAAAAAGTTTTCAGATTGTCAGATTTTCATGATAAGTTCCAGTGGTTAGCCAAGAATATAGAAGGATTCTGTTTTTTTTTCCCCCTACTTTCATATCTAGTATGTAGCCAAATCTGGCTAAATCATCTTGTGGATGATTGCCACTTCAGCTACATCACAAAATTGAAAAAAAATACCCTGGCATATAACAAGGCAAAAAATATACCCTACCAGTTAGTAAATGTAAAAGATTACCTTTTTAATTAACCTACCTGGTTGATAAATATTTCAGATTTGTCCTATCTTCATTTTAACTGATTAGTATAAAGTTGAGATTTACCTTTACTTTTGAGGAGGGTAAATATAGGATTTATGCCAAAATCATTATAGCATACATGGATTTCCATATTTTGCAATATATATCATTATAATGAATTTGTTCTAATTATGTTGAATATTTGTTGAATATTTATATTTTCAGCATTTTATGTTCATTCATTACCTTAATTACCTTAGTCAGAACTTTTACCATCTGCTCATTTATTTTTACTAGTATTCAAATTTATAAATTTTCAAAGCCTTTATGCCTCTATTTTTTGAAACATTTTACCTTTACCAGGCTTATATATATCTAATTCTATTTATTTAACCTTATTAGGCTGATATATTAAAAATGGATATACATATCCAGTACTGGTTTTGACAGTTTTCTAAAAATCTGTTACAAATTAATGTGAATTCTGTTTTGGGATGCTTGCAACTCAATTGGAAAAGAAAAGTTTGCTCAAAAATTGTTTAAGAAAGTTTTATACAATTGTGACTAAGGGTGACTTTAGACAAGGGTCCAAGACCAAAAAGTGGCAAATTGAGGCTAAACCTACATGGCACTTGTTTTGGAAATCAGTTGGTTCCGACCATAACACAGTACTAAAAGCGAGCTCCTGATTTGGAGAACCAAGAATCAGGCTAGGGACCAAGATACACTCCAACTCAAGGATTCAATTTGCTTCAAATCAGTCCAAATTGGTTCCTAGGAAATTCGACCCTAGACCCTAATCTAAAGTGGGCCTAAGTCTTTTCACAAAATATAACAAAACCCCAAAAGTTCAAACCTCCTAAAAAGATTCATGTCATGAATAGCACCAAATTTCTAAACCCCAAAAACTCAAAATGATATTGAACCGAGTATTGAACTATGGGGGGTCAACAACTAATTTAGGTTAAATTTGGGATTAAAAATGGAATTTCTACTCGGGATCAAGATGGAATGAAATGTCAGACTATAGATTACTGTGATAAAAAAGAAATTAGTCACAACCAAAATTAATGTGAAGGGTAGTCAAAAATGAAGATTGGAAAATTTAGTTTTGGGCAAATCTTTCTCCAAATGGATTCAAGCTGGTTCTTACAAAAATAAAATAAAACAAAGAACCTTAAAGGTTCTGAAGTTTTCAAGTTTTTAGGGTGTCTTTGTGCTAAGATGTATCACCTAGACTACATATTGTAGTTCTTTAATAAATTTGATTAGTTTTTATTTGAGACCATAATTGTAAGGAGGTACTGGTAA
Organism: Sphagnum contortum; assembly: GCA_963920785.1. Lineage (NCBI taxonomy): Eukaryota > Viridiplantae > Streptophyta > Sphagnopsida > Sphagnales > Sphagnaceae > Sphagnum > Sphagnum contortum. Next base: position 132,965 of record OY987290.1, on the reverse strand, counting down.
GGTCGGCATGAGGGAAGTACCTTCTTTGATACCAGGACCAGTATCATTCTCTATATACACTGGAAAAAAAACTCTCAACTCAATTCCTCGTTTTATGTATTTAAGGTGCATTCAAAGTAAAGTGAACTAATAGGCCTCTCAGGTGCAAGCCCTTTGTAAGGACTGTGCTTTTTCAAGTTTGAAACACAATCTCGATGTTTTAGATAGGCCCATTATTGGATGATAGTGTCAATTTAAATTTTTTAATTCACATATGTTTTTATGAATTTTTAAATAATATGTAATTTAATTAAATTTTTTAATGATCAATTTTCAACTGAATCAAAAGATTTCAACAAAAGTAAACATGTCAATATTTTTCAAATAATATGTGTTTCAAACTTTCAATGATACATTATACATTGAGTTTATTAAACACATTTTTTTAAAACATCATTCCAAATGGAGTACAATATTTTAAAAATAAAAATAAAATGTTATATAACACAATCTATATTTATGAAAATGCAACCTTGCTTTTTGCTTATACCAAAATGTATGTTTTTTGTTTGAAAAAGTTTTTCAAATTATGTAGCTTTAGTGATCAAAAGCACATTTAAACATTGAAGAAGAACTATCATGAATAATTAAAATAAAACATATATTCAAATTTTGAATGGTACGATGCTTTCATAATCATTGATATATGGTCATACATAATTTTTCAAAATTAATGGTTTAGTTTTACATAAGATAAAGGATATTCAAAATTTTAATATCCTATACATATCAAATTGTCCACTTCTTATTATACATTTGATGACCAATGAAACATATCAAAATTACACAAAATTCATTGTGATGAAAATTTATAAATATATAAACATTTTGAAAGTGATTTCATTAAATTATAATCCTTACAACTCATGTAAATTATTTTTCAAAAATCATGGGGTGCAAAATTTTACACGTGTACATGCAATCCTTGACTTCTTTTACTATAAACACACCCTTCAGTTAATTTTAAACTTTAAAAAAAAATTAAGTTAATAACAAACCATTTGAAGATTTGAAATTTGAAAAAAAAAATTAATTTGAAATCATTATATAATGTAAAAATATATATATTAATAATGTCTTGCCTCGTTAAATGATCCAACAAATAAATATTTGTAATGTTTTGTCTTGAATATAATTTTTTTCCTAATCATAACCGTCCAGTACCAAAAAGTTCAAAACTAACAATTTAGTCCAAAATTAATTAAATACATGTTACAACAAAATAATACAAAATTCCAAAAAAAGAATTTTAGATCATTAAACAATTTAACTACTTCTCCCACGCTTGTTGCATGGCTGATCATTTTACAATTTAGCTACTTCTAGCACGCTTCTTGCATGGCGGCTGCCCGTAGTCGTCCTTCTCTGCCAACTCCCCACTCCTCCTCACTCACCCCATGCAGCAGCGAACAGATTGTTGCTTCTCTCTTGCGCTTTGCTGCACAACAGAGATCACGTGTAGCAGATGATGGTGGCGATGATGGTGGCGACCAGCTGCAGCAGCAGCAGCAGCGGAGTGCAGCAGCAGACGATGTTATTATACACGCCATAATATTATGTATAGTAAGTTTTTTTTCCTTTTCACGATCGAGGTATGTACTACTGTGATCAAGATTCAATGTACACTAATGATAAGCTGTTTTAGAGGAGCTGCTGTTTCCTTGCAAGATTTATGAGTCAGTACTTGATACGAACGTGGCAAATGGCATCATCATCCTGTGAGTTACCATTTTCCAATGGTTGATCATCCCCTGTTTCGAGGCGCTGCAGGTATTGCATATCGATATTGTCTGAACGTTGTTGGAGCAGAACTGAATCATATTCCGAGCTCTATGGATTGGTTAATCCCAGCGTTGATTTCTTGAAATCGTTATTCTGATGTTTGGTAAGCCATGCTTGATTGATCAGGAAGTTTTTTTCATGGGAGTAATGTACGTGTATGTGGCGCAATCGTGAGCTGGTACGTGGATCAACGTCGGGAAAGCAATATTGTGCTTGAGGACCTCGTGATCGACTCATGCGTTTCCGACTGCATGTGGAACGGCAACCGCACGTACCGCACCGCAAGATTGGAGTGCGCGCGTACATTCATAATTTAGCGATGGTTAAACTCGTACTAGATGATGATGGCCTACAGCCGTCTTGCAGTCGTAATAGTGACTACTTACATCTCATAAATCTATTGTGCAAAGTAGAGCTTGAACCCGAAGCAAACGTAGGCCTATAGAAAGCTTGCAGTCAACAAGCTTAATAGAAAGCTTGGTTTGAAGGAGCCATGAGATACACGTCTCTTCTGAAATTCGAAGTCAGATGGAGATACTGACTTACCCTTGGTTGACACAGGTATTGTTCGAGAATTCATGCTTTCAAATTACTCCTTGAGATGGAGATGCGAGTCTTATCATCTTCTGAAGCAGATCTCGGTGCTGTCCAGTATGCGGATCTGAACAAAGCTACGCAAACACAGGTTCACATCCACTCCAGAGTCCAGATCTGCTGTGCTTTGTCGTCAACATGACATGTGAATTTCACTCATCGTGAACACATGACGCTGGTAGAATTTTTACTAGAAGCAGATCTGAAGAATTGGCTTCAATATTAAGATGGAACTTGCACATCGTGAGCAGGCGACATGTGGATCATGTGTTTTTCTGCAAATGCTACTCGCGAGTTTTCCTATGTGTGCCACTGGTGCTTTTTGCAGGCTCTTTGACTGACTTTGTGAACAACAAGCTCTCAGGCTGTATTTTGGAACCGTGCCTGTTGCAGCTTTGCCTTTGTAGCGACAATGTTTGAAAAATTTCAGCCATGAATGTTGGCGGGAAGGAAATTGTGTCCGTAAGCACCTGCGAGCCACTTGACATGATAGCTGATTCTAAGGAGCAGACGGGCTGAAGCATCTGGACAAGGTTACGACCCGACAATCGGTCCAGGTGAGGAAGTTCTTCTTATGTCATTCGGGCTTGTCTGTAGCCGCCCGGGTGTATTACGAAAAAATGGTAAAGTTCTCGGAACAATTGGAGATGCAATTAGTACCGGAGTGGAGAGGAGCTTACTGCCAGTACAATCTTCTGAAAAAGGACTTGAAGAAAATCAGGCTAAATCAGCGCATTGGTATGCCAATTGATCCAGCCTCTGTAGCTCCAGCAAGTTCCTTCAATTTTCACAAATGTGCTCATAAAAGCCTGCGGTATCACAGCAATCTCATTCAGGTACAACTCCAGAGTCCACACATGATACCCTTTTTCCTTTTGTGTTTGTTTGTGTCACTATCGGTTTACCCGCAACGCCATTGCATACCATCTTACGTTCAAGGACTAATTGTTTCGCGGAAACCATTGAGTGCAACTTCAGATACCATTGGTTGAGCTTTGCTGCTGATTTCTTGAATCTCCGGTTTCTTGTTCTGTTGGCTGTGATCTGTTTAAAATTGATTCTAACTTTTCTGTTGTACATAAACAGTCAGAGTTCAATTCTTTGTAATGAGATGGAATTGAATCAAGTTGTAAAAACCCGCAAACATGTCCAGATGGGTAGGATTGCAATGTCTGTATGCTGAAAGCTCACAGAATGTACACGTCAAGTTCAGTTCCTGGGAGATGTAACATGTTCAAGTTCCTTGAAATCTGAGCTGAAATCCAAATGTGTTCGACCGTTCTACAGCTTCAGAAATCTGTTACTTACTGGAAATTCTTAAGTATCAGATCCTGCACTGCTCACCTTCAACTGATAGAACAGATCTACAGCATGCAATATAGACAGGAGCATTAGGGCTGATTAAGCTTCTTCTCCCTTCCCAAATGCTTAGCGAATGGATTCCTTGCTGTGTTGAAGTAGTAAGTTGATGAATGCGGAAAAGTCTGCTTTCTTACAGCTGACTAACAACAGGTACACTGCAGAAAATCAGACATGGGAGATGAGCTCGTTTATGAGACTGAATTATTTGGACAAATTGCTCAATCAGACTATGACAGGAGGTTTTTTGCAAGTCTGGATTCTCAGCTCAATAAAGTGAATGAGTTCTACAGAAACAAAGAGGAGGAGTTTGTGCAGTACGAAATGCTATTGGAGAAGCAGATTTTTGCACTGACTGGAGTGAAGGAACTACTGAAGCAGAACCTTGCTAAACAGATTTTGATGGAGGCCCAGCAGTATAGTACAATCCTCCCATCACATCCATCAATAGGCAAGTGCACTGTATTCAGATATGAAATAGTCTCTCCTCCCCTGGTATTTCAAGCTTTCCAATCAGGGTGCTGTACCCAAAGAAGTCGTGGTCAGACATCGTTGATCTCCCTGGTGTTATTTGAAAATGGCACAGCACATATAAGCTTTCAAGACATTCTTCTCATAAATCCAACATACTCTGACATCGTGTCTCATATTGTACAGATAGAGGGAACTCCTGTGCAAGCATGCCAGAGTCAGGTTACCTTGATAAGAATGATGAGCTGATTGATTCAATAGCGAAGGCAACCCTTGCAGCAAAATCTGTAACTAGTGTGCCATGGAGGAGAAGAACCATGGATTCCTGGGAGCTTGCTTTTGGATACAATGCAGATTTGATTCCTTCAGAAGTTGCTGCAGGGACTCTACTCACAAGAGCTTCTATGTATGGATCCCAAATTAGATGGAGCATACCTCAGTCTGCCTCTATGGCAATGATCTCAGCAATCTCAGAGATGCTATGGGAGGATGTGTTTTGTCAGTCAAAAAGATTGATGACTGACTATATAGGACAAGAAGACATTGCCTTCAGCCAAAAGAAGGTTCAAAGTGCTACAGACATGCTGCGGGTGGCATTCATTGACTTCTACCGAGGGCTTGGTATGCTGAAGAGCTTCAGGTTTCATACATTTTCTACCTTTGAGGCTCAAAGTGCTTGAGACTCTGGCCTTGGGTACTCTCATCTTTTGTCTTCCTATTGTAGCCACTTGTCATTTTCTTTTTCTTTCTTCTTCTTTTTCAGAGTTCTTCAGTTCTCTGACCTTTCAAGCAGATGTTTATGTGTTTTCTTTGTCCTATCTTTGTTTTTATGCTGACCTGATATGTTGCAATCTACTCTTTGAGCCATTGTCACTTCAAGTTGTTGCTGCAGTCAATTTTACTTCACTTGATGGTTGCATGTATCTGGAGGCATGCATCTAGACTGGCTGTTAACTCCTTTTTTCTCTCCTGCTTATACTCATTCTAGGAGATCACTCATCCTGCCATCATAATGTGCATCTCCGTTGTGAATGAACAAAGACCAGAACCCTGACAATCATTGTGGGGATATTGTGGCAGCTCCTTGAACATGGCTGCTTTTGCAAAAATATTGCAGAAATATGAGAAGGTTGTTTGACTTCGTCCAGCCTTTTTGATCTCATATCTTGGATATCATAATCCTATTCAAAGCACAACAGTTTCAGAAAATCACTGTTTATCCTCCTCCAACTTAGACCAAAGTTCTGCACACCTTGCTTTGGCAACACAAACAGAGATAGATTTTGAGTATTCAGAGCATACATAGTGTCTACATTTTAGCTGACTGCTTGTCTTTCTCGGAGTTTTCTTCTTGTGCTGCAAGCCAGGGAGGATGAGTTTCTCAGAATGGATGATGTGTTTTTCACAGCTTTTGCTTACAATAGTTTCAATGAGATTTGTTTCTCAGTTATGAGTGTTTCAACTACTTTGAAGTGGTCTGGTGCTCTTCTCATATAACAGTTGCTGGGGGTTGATGCAGGTCACTGGTTTGTTTATAGCTCAAAGCTATATGCATCATGTGGATTGTGCTTACATCAATTCCTCTGAGAAGGTTGACAACTCTTGTTCCTGATCTGCAAGGTCAATTCTGCAACTGTTGAGATAGCTGATAGAAGGACTGGTGTGAATTGGTCAACTCCCTGATCTGCAGCTAGGAAGAAAATTTGAAACCTGTATGATGTATGAACTAGAAAGAAATGTGGACTTCTGAAAGTATACAATTTGCTTGGATATGGCAGATAAGTCAACTTATGGGGAAGGTAGAGGTCACATTTGCAGAGCATTTCACTTCAGGTAATCAGCAGCAGGCCATGGCAGCACTGAGACCAATTCACCAAACAGCCCCTCACAGTCTGACGTATTTACTAGGTATGCTCAAAATCATTACCATTGTCAAACATGGGTTCACATTTTTAGTGGTTTTGTATGGAGGCATCCCTTTCACCTTAAAGAACCAAATCTAAGTGCAGAAATTGTTGCTGTCAGTGCACAAGGGGTTGATACATTCATAAGGCAAGAAGCATCAGAGCCTCCAATGTTGCGCTGTGGTCTTATTACTTACTGAATATTTGAAGCTCATTGAGATCATCCATAGATTTCCGGTGTACAATTGTGAGTTCTAAATTCTGGTTCCATCTTGCTCTTGTGCAGGGTTTTTCACTGGGTGTTCGTTGATGCTGATCTTAGCATTTGGCTGCATACTGCAACTAGATGGGGATTACAGAAAGATGAAATATTTAACTTATTTGCAGACCATTTTCCCAACTTTCAGGCACTATCTTATTGCCTTACTCTCACTTATCATCTCTACCAACCAATTTACTCAGATATAATCACCAAATGTTTTCTCTAGGATAGCAATTTTTAGCTCTCCTTTCAAAGGTGCATGCTGATAGATAGTCTGAAAGTTCCTCTCCTTTGGTGTGCATGGTTTGATGGGTGCACAGCTTGGTGGCACTAATGCTTATCCATATGTATATGTATGGATGGAACCTATACATGTGGAAGCGTGTTCGCATCAACTACACCTTCATCTTTGAGTTTTCCCCTGGTTCGGAACTTCACTGTGAGGAAGTCCTCCTGGTCTGCACAGCACTAACCACTGTGCTTATAGGAGCTATGGTGATGCATTTGAGCATCCATTCAATGCTCTTTCATGCACAACCATCTGCTTATGTTGACCTCATTCCTGTGGCAGTTATGCTGGTCAGTTGCAAAACTGGATATCCTCGTGTTCTGAAGAGCAAATCTGGCTTGAAAAACTTCCAAACCAGATTTGCTCTGACCAGTTGAATGCAATGCTTCTTGCCTCATCACTTTAAGCACTTGGAAACACTTTCTCATGGGTCAATTCCAGGGCCCTCCATGGTTTCGATGAATTGCAATAGAGTTGCCAAACATGTTGCATCTATTCACTCAATAGCAAATATTAGTCTATGAAAACAAGAATCTATGTTGGTGTTCTTCAACTGGTGCCTTTGACTTCTTAATGGATGGTGATTTGAGCAGGTGTTTTTGGTACTGCTATTCAATCCTCTTAATTTGTGCTACCGTTCCAGCCGTTTCTTCTTTCTGAGAGTCTGGCAGCATGTTATCTGTGCACCCTTTTACAAGGTGCTCATTTTGCCAATTTCATTAGATTCAATGCATCAGATGACACATTTAAGTACCCCAAAAGCTGTATTTGATACATGAAGAATGAATGGTGTTGCAGGTGGGGCTAGCTGATTTTTTCCTTGCTGATCAGCTAACAAGCCAGGTTTGTAATATGTCTGAACTTCAAGAAACGTTCACCCAGCTCACCTGGTCTCTTTTGAAAAGGCATGCTGCAACTGTAGTGTACTGATGAGATAGAGGAAAAGAGAGAATTGTGCTAGGAAGGATCTTACAGGACCAATATTCTTGGGCTGACAGGTCTCAACCCTGAGAAATTTAGAGTTTATTTTGTGCTATTATGGTGGAGGACATTTCTTGACCATGAACAGCAATGCTTGTGCCAATAGTGCTTGCTTCAAGAATTGGACATTTGTCCTGGCTCTTTTACCGTACTGGTGGCGGTTCTGGCAGGTTTCTCTTTTTCTATCTCTGAACCTTTCTGATGATAGAAACATTTTCCTCTTCAACTTCATGTTTCTCCTCCTCAGGCACCTCCACTTTCTTACAAGGCTGCATCTGATGTAATCACCTTGACTACTGTACTGATGGGAGAAACAGTGTATGAGGCGCTGGGCTGATGAGAGTGATACTATACATCTGGCAAATGCGGGGAAGTATTTATCAGCTGCAGCAGCATTGGCCTTGAGAATAGTATATAACTTGAACCCTGGTGTGGCTTGGCTCACCATTTTCTTCATCGTTTCCAGTATTGCAACAGTATATCAAGTGTATTGGGATGTTGTAGTGGACTGGGGCCTTCTTCATCCCAATTCACAGAATCCATGGCTTCGCGACCAGCTCCTCCTTGACCACAAGTCAATCTACTTTGCATCCATGGTATGTAGCACAATGCTTTGCTGCATCAATGAAATGCGGCAGGTCCCTCTGCATTACCAAATTTCAGGATGGTCTCTATGAACATTGCTTCTACTTTGACTGCATTTTACATTGGGCTTCCTCTGTATGCTCCCGTAGTAATCCTTACCATCCCCATTTGATGTGGCAGGTGCTAAACTTGCTACTCCGATTTTCTTGGTTGCAGTCAATACCACATCTCAGGATTGGAGGTGTGGATGGCTACATCACAGACTTCTTATTTGCTTCCCTTGAGATTCTGCGGCGAGGGCAGTGGAATTTCTACAGGTGCACCTCTTTTCTGAATCTGCCTCACATGGTGGTACAACCTATCCATCTACAGATATTTGTATGGTAAGGACTGAGAACTGAGCTGTTCTGGGAATGAGGGCCCCATACAAGGTGGGATTCAAACACAGGACCCAAACTCTCAGAACAGCCTCATTCAAGTTCCTTACCTGGTGTAAAGTACTGGTAGAATTTGGCTTTCATAAACAGACGGCTGGGGATTGGTTTGAGAGGGGAAGAGGGACCTTACACATATGATGCCATCCTCTGTTGGAACATAAATTTTACTGTCAGTAAGGCACCTTTTACATACACTAGAAAAATTCTACTGGTTCTTCATATTTGTAATTATTTCATAGGTCTTGTACCATGGGTGTGAGTGAGAATCCAGATGCATTTTTTATTCTTATTTGAACCTGTAGGTGGCCGGACATGTCTCAAGCACTTCTAATTTGTTACAGCAGAAGGTCCTCCACTGCACAATTGCATCTTGTCAAGAATGAGACTTGTTTTGTGCTTCACCTCCCCTCCTTATTCTAATGTAGGTTGGAGAATGAGCACCTGAACAATGTGGGACATTACCGTGCCATCAAGACAGTACCTCTTCCATTCGAAGATGCAAGCTCAGTGAATTAGGGGGTGAATCATCTAATTGGACAGCTATATATCAATCCTTGTAACCACATGTCAAATAAGCAAAGCATGGATGTAGGAGAACTGAACCATTCAACAAGGAATGGTTTACACAGCTCATAAGCTACTAACATCATTCTGCCCAATGCATACAGTTTGCTAACTATATTAGCCTCATCCAGATAGATTTGTCCACTAGAGAGAATATTATCTCAGCAGGGCAAAGATCATCACGAATCAGCACCTTGAAAATAAGTTCATTGCACTGATGGAACGCAGTGTGACAGAGTAAGGACACAACTCTGAGACCTTTCAATTTGCCAAGTCTTTCAGCTCTGAGACCAACTGCAAAGAATAAATCACTTGATCAAGTCCAACCCTTCCCTTTCCATCTTGAGGAGATTGAATCCTGCTGATCAAGTTCAACTCCTTCCAATTTTTGTAGGAGATTTTCCAATACTATATCTATATAAGCTTTGAGAAAACAGGTGCACTCACCAAATTGATGTCATAAAACTATCAGGGGCTTCTACACATCATTCTTGCCATATATATCCATGGCTATATTTGTATTCTTGCCTTATTTATTCAGGAGAAATTAACCTGCAAGTTTGATATGTTAGCCAAGTATCTGAACCATTCTATGCTGCTGGGGCAAAGCTTGCTGCACTAAAATTATGGAAGCTTGGACTTGATTCAAGAGTTTGAGTGACTTGAAGGTCCCAAAGAGCTGATGAAACTAGCAGATGGTGAAGAATCCTTCTAGCAGACTCTGCCCCCCTTTGAAGAAAGTGAACAGCTTGACAAACTGGATCACATAGCAATATGCCACTGAAAATGCCAAAAAATCTCCACAACAACAAATTGAAGGTAGTTCATGACAATAAGTGCAGTCATAACCTTGTGAAAGTTGCTCACAAAGGGTGAGACCATCACCTTCATCATCAATAGATGCAATTACTACACACTGACTTCATCAGCTACCTTTGGTGGGTGTAGTAGATAAGTATATAATATTTTGCTCAAGACTTCAGGCAAACCACTATATCAAATCTGCAATATTCTGTCATCTCCCCAAACCACAGGAAGACTCAGACATCATTTTAGATTTCCCTATAAAAAGCAGGCATCTAAGCCAAGCACATAGGGAGACAGATAGAGGGTAGACCAAGAAGAAAGGCTCTATGACCATAGACCACATAAGAACAAGAAAGGAACTATGATGAATAGCAATATATCACCCCACACAGAGACTGAAATAATCCACCAACATCAAACCTGAGAATAGATCCTATGCAGAGACCATAACTTACACCATATCATCACTAAACATGCACAAATTCATCATTAACCAAACAATGTGAATGGTGAACTCTAAAGAAAAACAATGGGTGTGTCACACAGTGGCCTTGCCATTTACATTAAAAAGTATCTTAAGGCACAAGAAGAATGATGGAAACTCAAATATATTACCATGTAAAAATATAATTTTCAAAAAATCCTCTAAAAGAAACCAAAATCCTTCAAGATATCATAACTCTATAACTAATCTCAAGTTTCAACACAAGCCTAAATATCATCTTTCAAAAATCCTCCTATCAAAATAGACCTATTACCTAGGGGCCAAAGTCCCTTAAGCTACTATACTCTATAATGAATCTAAACGCAACATCCTTGCCTACCAAGGCAAGGCCAACAATCATATTTTGCATAGAATTTGAGTGAGATGCAACCTAAAAAAAAGTTAATTTTTTCACATTGAATTGTCTTAACCCAATTAAGATTTCTGGGTTTCCAAGGCTCAAATGACATGGTTTGGATACCTCTTATTCCACAAACCAGCATCAATAGTAAAACTTATGCTCAGCAGCTTTACATCAGTATCTTGATTAACAGCATTCTCATAGGTCTCACATTTTCTAAGCTGTGGATCCTTCTGTAGCATCACTGCCCCCACACCCAAGCTTTCTGCAAGCCATCACCTTTACAAAGGCCCCCAATTTCATAGTTTTTATTTTTGACATTGAAAATGGGGGCTGACGAATTAAGAATGGACATCAAAAGCTTACTTGAACAAGTGGTGTGTTCTACAGTGCCAGGGCTCCATTCAAAAGATGGGGTCTGGGAGCAATTAAATTACTACGAGTGAGCTACAAACACAAACAATCAGTTCCATGGTAGGAACACGTTATTAGCATTCCATTGTGAAGGGGCAGCCAGCACTGATTCCAAACAAGAAGCCATCACAATGTAATAGTAGCCCCTCAACAAAGGTGAAAGAGAGAGCAGAATGTTATTAGCCTAGCTTCCCAATCACAGCATCAACTATGTCCTGAGTGCTACTGGTGCCCCCAAGGTCTTTTGTGCGATATGTGCCTTCTGCTAACACATTCAGCACAGCTTGCTCAAGTCGATCTGCAAATGATGGAAACTGAAGGTGTCGTAGCATCATTGCTGAAGACAACAGCAATGCAGTGGGGTTTGCTGTACGTCCTTGAACTAGTTTCTCATTTCCTACATTCCCTGCTGAAGCTCCCTGCTCAAAGACTGCATGCTCAGCACCCACATTCCCTGCACATACACAGCTTAGCCACCCAATCAAATTGAGATCACTTTTGACACTGTCTTTGTCAAAGAATGCAAGGGTTGGGTCTTTAAAACTCTACTTCTGAGCTTCATCATGTATAGTGTTTTGTCATGTTGTAGTGCCTCCCTGCTTATGGTCTAATGTGTTTTCACAAGCTGATCATGTGACCTATTCCATTGAATCTCTGCTTGACATCAAACCACAACCCTGTGCTTCTGAAAAGACCTCTTTGTATGTATAGGAGAAGGGCTGGTCTTGAGGCCATTCCGCATTTGAGGTGCTGGGAATGTCCCAGGCACCAAGGAACACAAAATGGCAGAAAGACCAGTGCCTCTCCTGCATAAAGACCAGGAATTTTATAAAAATAAGGAAGTCATGATTAAGAAATGAAGACGGATCACATCTTTCAAAGCATAAGATATGTCCTCAGCAATGTCTTTGACAGTGGAAGATTCCTGAAAGTATTCACTCTGATAATGGACAGCAAATAACAAAGAAAAATAAGTCCCGTCCTTATGCACTAGAAAAGTGTAGTGAGGTAGAGAGAAAGGCCTCTATACCTCCTGGCATAACACCAGTACCACCAGCAATACCAGCTGCTGTGTTTGCCACCAATGTGCCATAGAGATTAGGTGTGACCTGCAATTGCCATCCAACACCCAAGTTATGAAGGGTTGGTAGTGCAGCTGACATGATCTGACAAGCAAACCAATGTACAACTACACAAAGATGAGAAGCATGAGAGAGGAAACATAAGTGAGGGAAAAAATAAAACTATCAAGAACTGCTACAAACTTATGATTGAAGATCTGATAATAGAGTTATAGAAATTTCAGATTGGACAACATATCAGACTGCAGTCGAGAGAGAGAGAGAGATCAAAAGGAATTGAGGAAGCAAAGGGCATGAGAAAAAGTCTTGATGATACCATCACATCAAATTGCTGTGGCTTAGAGACCAGCTGCATGCAGCAATTGTCCACAATAACCTCGTTGTACTTTATAACTGGGTACTTTTTGGCCACCTCCCGACAAGACTCCAGGAAAAGGCCATCAGCCAGTTTCATGATGTTGGCCTTGTGCACCGCAGTCACTGTCTTGCGGTTGTTGAGATAGGCATACTCAAATGCATACTTTGCTATGCGTTCTGAGCAAAACTTTGTAATCACCTACCCAAGTCCCCATGTTAGAGACATGCAAATCTTATACAATTATGCATATATTGCACAACCCACAGAACCCAAACCCTGTACCACTTGGGTAAATGAGGGAAAAATAGAGTAGTAAAAGGAAGGGTTCACCAAACTGCAAATATCAAAGTGAACAATCCTGGTTACAGACAAAAAGGCAATCCAACTTCAGTCACCCTTTCTTGTTGCACTAATTGCATTCACATGGCACAAGTCATAACTCTTGACAACTACTTGACCATAACAGCATCACGAGAAACTACCAAATGAGATTCATGTGAAGTACTGAGAGAGCTAAGAGCTCCATGACATGATGCATCTTGGTGAGTGACAAACTCTTTACGTATCAATCATGGATCTAAAAGAAATACTCAAGAGGTTGCAGAGATTGCACCAAACATCAATGGAAAAGCTTTGCACGTAATTTCAATCGCAGAAGGGATCTACAAGCAGGGTTCAGATCTAAACTGATGGCAAGATTACTGATGAGACTGCCATCAATAGTTTCATGTACCATGGATACTAAAGCCTTCACTGTTGCACCTGCCCTGAGGTGCCCTGACGAGTATACAACAGTACAAGTGCTTCCAAAAAGGAATGTACATGCAATGGGAGAAATTAGGGTTTCATGTAACAATCGCAAAACAAGGACACAACTCTCTGCAACCTGTTGAGCAATGTTTAGGGTTGCTTCTGAATGCCAGAGATTTTCGCCATCCAGATCTCAGCCTATCTAGGGTGTTGTGTCATAGCCTCAGATAGAGAATTTAGTTGCCATAACAACGGCAATGAATCTGAAAACCCGATGTGTTGCAATTCCAACATGTACAGAGATTTGGCCAAGTCTCTCTCTCTCTCTGATGACCTAACCTAACACAACCTACTCGAGCGGAGAACGTCCTAAAAATAGGATGTACAAAAGCTTGAGCAGATTCGTCACTACCGATGATGGGGAAAGTAGAAAGGGCAGTTGGGAAGGTAAACGGTGTAGAATACCTTTAGGCTCTCGACAACGCCAGGAACCACTTCATGCTCAAGACCGGAATACTCGCCCTCAGTGTTCTCACGAATCACCACAATGTTGACGTTGTCATGCCGCGTCTTCAAACCTGGCAAGTTGAAACAATGCACCAAGGAGGCGTACAAATCCAACTCCTTCCGCAATTGCACATTCAGCGAGCTGACACCACCACCCACGGGCGTAGCCAAGCCACCCTTGAGACAAACCTTGTTCTTCCTTATGGAATCCATCACTTCGACGGGTACCTTATCCATCTTCCCCGATACCTCGTACTCCTCGAAATACACCGGCGCGTGCATCGCCTTCATCACTTGTACCACCGCCCCTGTTACCAACGGCCCTATCCCATCTCCCGGAATCAAAGTCACAGCTCTGGGATTCCCATCTCCAGGCCGTGGCATATATGTTATCCCTCGAGTCTGTTGTTGCCATTGCCTTACTAATCCCCTCAACATCATCATCCCCCTCCCTCTCTCCCACGCCATTCCCCCCTCCCACCACCACTCCCACCGCAAAGCTCCGAAACCGCAATCCAACAACAACCCCTACAGCACCCCTACAATACCCCCAAAAAACAAAAACCAAAAAAAAAAAAAAAAAAAAAAACAAAAACAAAAACAGAAAAAATCCTTCTTAACACTAGTGACCCATTTGCAGCTTTTCTTCTTTTTTTCTCTGCAAAGCAAGAAGCAAGCAACAATTTTGCTATCGAGCACCGATGCAAAGGAACTCCGATCGGGTAGCGAAGGATTGGGACAACGAAGAATTTTTGGGTGAAGAATCTATTATGTTTTGGTGCTGTTGGTGGCAAGTAACTCGGCGCGTCGCGTCGCAGGACTCTCAACTCTCTCTAGAGGAAATCATTGAGAGCGTGACTGGGGAACAACTGAATTTTTAAGAAACAATTTTTTATAACTCCTCAACTGCATTTGGATTTTATTTTTCTTTCCAGTTTCCATTTTACATTTTTTTGCTGCTCAACAAGAAAGGGGGTAGACATGAATTTTTAAGGTGTTGGTGATGACAGGATTTTTTTTCTTTCAATTTTCTGATGTAGTCACAGTGGCCATCATCCACAAGAGGAATTAGCTAAATTTGGCTACAAGACAGAGAGGAAAATAGGAAAATTTTGAGAATCCTGCTATATATTGGCGACCTGTTGAAACCTATTGTCTATATATGGCAATTTCAGAAAGAACTCCCTGGAAATCTGGTGACTTTTGGGTGCATTCTTTTTCAAAAAAATCATTTGTATGAGTCAGACTGGAATATTTCTGTTATTGCCAAGTGGTAAAAATTCGCCCAAATAAAAGGCGTCACTTGTTTTTCAAGGTATATATTTCTAGCTCACACAAAAAATTCAATAAACAAGGAATTTTTATGTGTTGTTATTCATGATAAATTTATTGCTCACTCAAAAATGGGTAGATATGCTATTTTTATGGTTTGTTGTTCATGGTGGAAATTTTATTGGTGGCACAGAAATGGGTACACGAATTTTAATGAGTTTTCCTGGTAGATTTTGCAACCAAAAAATTGTTAGACTGATTGCTAATGTTTTAGGGACTTTAATAGGCCACTTTTTGCAGAGTTTATGGAGCCACTTTTCATGGCCAAATGTCTTAATCGCATAATTAGAGAGCATGGCATGTTTGGTTCATCCCTTTTACAAATACCTGGATTGTTTGTGAATACGTAGTAACTATACACTAACACATCAAAGCAAATGGGCAAGCAACCTCCAAAAAAGACTAAGGAAATGAACATGTTATGTATTGAGTAAGATGATAAGGGTAAGCCTCACCATTGAGGGCGTTATACTAGCCTTAGGACAATAGTACTCCTGGGGACTGTTTGGATACACAAAGACACTTGAAACGAGTAGAAAATAGTGAAAGCCAGCAGTTAAGGGGCATAAGTGCAACAGTTTCAAGAAATTCTGAAATAATCTTCGTCATCATCTTCTTCTGGTGTATATGAAAATCAAATGCAACCAGAGCACAAGACTAACTGGGTAATGGGGTTGTTCTTTTGTGAAGGATTCTGTTGCACTCTCTTAACATAGAATGTGATCCATCTCACTTGGTTCCATTAGGAAGGAAGGAGTCCATACTTGATACTGATTAGGGACTGGTTATTCAGCTGCTGTCTTCTTTTCTGTGGGTTTGGATGCTTGCCATCGTCACCCCTTGTGGGATCCACTTTCATTGAGTACTAGGGTTTTTGGGTGGTGACTTGTGCAATTTGTAAAGCATATGCAGCCAGATCTCTTGTATGAAAGTAGGACTGAATGGGATTGCATTAAATTATTTGCTTATGGTAATCAGTAGTGAAAATCAAGTTCCACATCATGTCATGCATTCCCTGTGCATTCATTCAGTGATTACAAGTTCTTGTTTCATATATATATATATGACTTTGATCAGACTGAGAAGAGGAAATTCATGAATATGCTCATAGCTGTAGGTCCATCTTGGAGAAGAAACTTGCTTAAGATTGAGGTTTTATCAGTGCACTCTGCTGTTGTGAGAAATGCAATCTTTATTGTGGGTGTGTAAAGTGCAGTCCATAATAGTGTCCAGTCCATGTCCAATTCATATGAATCCTACGGATTGGATGCCAGATGGTGTCTTCTTCCATTGAGATTTGTGTATCTTCATTGTTCTTTGTTTCTCTCCTATCTTTTCTTTGCTGGAGAAGAGTTCTTCGACTTGAACCACCAGCTGCCCTCCTCTGCTCACCTTTGTACAACATGTAAGGGTGTAAATGACAGAGGTCTCCTCTTGTCAAAGCGGAAAGGTGTGTTCTTCATTCATCCCATCATCACATTGTTTCTCATTTTAGATTCCAAACCTTTGAGCTCTCATGATCAAGTTTCTTCACTCATTATCACAAGTTATGTTCTCAGTTGTTTAAACATGAGTGTGGAGAACAGGTACCTAGATTGTGAGAAAAAAGAACTCATTGTGAGGGCTCATCCATGTGATGATGGGCAACCTGACTTTCAAGATTTTGAATCCCAGAACAAAGCCCATACAGATGAGAAACATTAACAACCCTAGAAACATTGACCTCTTCAAATGGAAGTGCCTTGGGGTTGAAAAGTGAGCAAGGTTCTCTCCATAGATTCCCTAAAGTGAGGAGCATAGTCACAGCAGACAGCAAGAGAAAATGCCACAAATTGCCATGTGGTTGGAGCAGCTATGAGGAGCTAGAAGAGGGGTGATCCAACATGACCCTTGGAGTCACATGTGAGTTCATAGGGTTGGGGAAAATGTACCTCATCTACAGACCGCATGACTCCTGCCACAGAAGAATATTTCTCCTTGGCGTCAGTTGCAAGCACATCAAGATACAAACCAGCTGCTAGACATGCCATCAATTTTTTTTGGATCAGCTGCCAAAATCTGATGGTAGCAAATATTCAACTAGCTTGGCAAGCTGAGGAATGACCTGGATGATTCTTATGGAGCTCACACATTAATGGGCTTTCTAGACCTGCAGTCAGTTGTGGCTATGGCTCTCTTATTATCTCCTCATGCAAATCATAAAATGACATTGGAAATCTTCATAGATCAATGCCAAATTAAATCCAATTAAAGTTCCAATTTTTTGTCTGAAATGGAACATTAACTGGTTCTCTACTGCCCAGCAAAGCTTCAGTAACTCCTAGCCATTCGACCTCAAAAAATCGGCAAATCATCCCTTGAAGTCATGATTCACAGCAAATCCCTGATCGCCCATGGAACTCTCCAATGCATAATTGTCTGAAAAACTCCAAAGCCAATGAATTTTCTATGGAAACTTTGTTGTAAATTTGGTGCACAGTGATGCTAGTGATCTGAAGTGGTTGTGCAACCTGTCCACAGACTTGAGTGCGATTACATATTGGGCCTAAGTCATATAGGCCCTTCATGAAGTCCTGCAGCTTTGAACACCCAATACGTTCATTTCACAGCTAACAGCATTCTCCCAAGATTGCAAGATCCAAAATAAGGGGGTTTCAAAGGTTGATTCTCTCATTCGCATTTAAATTTCTGCTTATGTTCTCGATTAGGTGATCATTGAGGCTGAAACTTTGAAACCCTGATTTCGTTTTGTTGCTTATCTGAGGATTATTTTGTCAATTATTATTACAGCTCAAATTCCATAATTCCATAGTGAGAAGAAGTGCTTCTGGACATCTAGAGTGAGAAAGGTTAAAAGTCCAGACCCTACTTTCACTTCACACTGAGCGTGAGAAAGTGTTCACAAGAGTGACCAGTGAATCGTTGATGATTCAATAATCAATCCAGTCACATTCAACCAAGTGAATGTTTGAGATAATCACCTATTGAAATAATCCATTATTGCACAATGAGAAGATAATCAACCTTTGAACCTTTGAACTCTGAAAACATCACCCCCGCTCCCCCAGTGTTAAAGATTTGCTCGTAACTTGAGGACGACGACGCTCATGCTGGGCCCCGGCAGTGAAAGACAATCTCGTTTTGAAAATTGCTTTGAAATGCTGCACAATAAATATCTCTGCAGTACACGTGTGTCGTGCAGCATGTTTGGGTGAGTCTTTGCACAACGCACTAGGCTGAAATCGATCCTCGATTGTCTTGAGATGAATATTTTGTCAACAGGCTGATCTAGATTCTAGAGCAAGTTGTCATGAGATTTGAAGCAGCTGGGTTTCTTCACGCTAAACGACAATTCGATCACCGATAGGTGTAACATGGAGCTGGCAATTCCAATACCCTATAAGGTCTCTTCACTAGTGGAAAAGAATTTGGAATTCGACAGACGAGGCCAAACTTGTTGCAAATTTTGTTCTAGACGGATACATGATTTGCTCCGCGGCGCGCTATACTGGGTACCACCTACGCATGTTTGTTGTACAAGGATCTGGAGTTGCCTTGAACAATGTGTTTGAGAGCGTCGATCTGACGACACCTACCGGAGGTCAAAAAGTCAGCATAGGATGCCGGAACCAGAGGAAATATATAGCCCGACGATGCGTATTGTGGAAGACTCTCTAAAATGGCGTCTTCTTTCTTTGCGGATACACGTACGGTGTTGTGTGCACCTGCTGCATCGCAGGAACTAGAGCTTGGCCAGTTTTATCTCTGATTATCTCTGATTCTGGACTCTTTATATAGCCTCGTTCAAGAACCAATATTGCTTTGGCTAATTCTAGAGATATATTTGCATTGAGGAGACTGCTGCCTGCTACTGCGAATTTATTCGGACCAGTTTGGATCAGCTAGCGGCGCAATTGTTGTTGCCAATCTGCTCGTGTACATTCCGAGGGTAGCAGCTGGTTGAACGCAACAACAAGACTCCTGTCAGTCAGTTTCCAACTGCCACTGACTCTTCTTCGATTTCGTTAAAATTGCAGGTAGGTCCTACTGTCTTGCCCACCAGCACGCCTGTTATGCCGATCTTAGTATTGTCTTGTGCCTCACAACCATAGCTTCTTCTGTTCCTTCAAAACTGTAACAGTGAAGTTCATGGTGCAGAACATCAGTGAGATTTGTCTGGAAAATGCAGTGCGAGAATTTTGGGATGCAAGTAGATTCAGGGGATTGAGAGGCCGAGAAGACTCACGAGAAGAGCCATCCAGCTGGATCTGTGAGCGACACAGGGGAGCAGATTTCACAACAGCGGCCATGGCACCCAGCTCTGGGATCGTGACGCAATTAGGAGCGAATGGAGCCGGGGATCAGAGCAGTCGCCTCTCAATCCTTGATCAGCGCCCCAGTTCTTCTGATGATCTACCAAATTGTGACAACAGGAAGACCATAGATGATCTGCCCCCCACTTCAGATGATCAGACTCTCAATGTCTCGACCACACATGCTCGCTCAGAACCTAGGCTACGAAGATGTAACCGCAAAGAAGCTGTAACTTTTGACGAGCTTATTTCAAGCCTGGAAGAACCGCAACTGTTGTATCTGGAGATCATGTTTGAGTACGAGGACGAAGACATTGTGGTGGGTGGATCCAGCGAATTAGACCACATTCAGCAGCATCGCCTTAAATTGATCGATGCCATCGGCAGATGCCGGAGCTTGAAGAGACTGGACGTGTTTGGACGATGGCATATTGAGGAAGTTCGAGTGCTCTGCCAAAATCTACTTCTACATCCAGCATTGGAGGAGCTATGCCTATTCAATTCGTTTATTGATGAAAGAGAAGGAGCAACTCTATCCCAAATGTTGTTGGAGCAAAACCATAATATCCTTAAACGTTGCTCAATCTCGGGTCGCGGAAGGGTGTCCGCAGTAGGAACTACAGCTTCCAAACCCGGTCTCGCTTTTGGGGGCTGCAGAGATATCACTTTTGACGAGCTTATTTCCGCCGTAAAAGAATTACAACTGGATATGCTACATTTCGGCTTCGACGCCGACGACTACCACTTGGTGGCTGCATTCAGGGAAGCCCAAACGGAGCATCGGCTTCAATTGATTGATGTTGTAAGCAAATGCCAGAGCTTGAAGAGACTGGAAGTGCGGGGAATGTGGAATATTGACGAAGTTGAGGTGCTCTGCCACGTCCTTTGCGTCAATATTGGGCGTGAATTGCACCCTGAAGTTTTTGTGTCTATACGACAGTCCTTTGGGACCAGATGGAATGGAGGCATTGCTTGTGCCTCTTACTGGTCAGGATGAACACTTGCCCCTCAACAAATCACTGCAAAGTCTTTCCATTGGTGGAGCTGAAAGTAGGAGGGGACAAAAAGGGGCCAAAGCTATCGCCCGAATGCTTTGCACCAACACCACCTTGAAGGATCTCCGTGTGGGCTATGAACCCAGTTTAACGCCATCAGATGTGTGTGATTTTGGATTCTTTGGAGATTCCAAATGAAACTTTGCGCACACTTGATTTTGATTGCTGTGAAGGTGTTGATGGTGATGAGGTGTTGGCCAAGCTCAATGATGTTCTACAAGTCAATTCTTGGTTGGAAATCAGGTTGGAAAATACTCCATTGGAAGGAACTCCTTATGAATAAGTATGTATGCTCCCAGTTTAAAGCTTGCATGAAATGTGTGTAAATGATTCCGGAGTCTAGCAACTTGGAGGAAAAAACTGAAACTTTGTGTGCACTTGATTTTTCTTCATCTTGGAGTCTAATAAATTTGGAGAAAAAGTGAAAATTTGGGTGGGCACACTTGACTTTTTTTTGAGAGATGTGACAGTGTAAAAGTTGATCAGGTGGTGTTGGCTGAATTAATGGATCAGATTCTTTGAATCTTGAAATCCTTTGTTGAAAGAAATTGGGTTGGATTTTACTCCTTCAAAAGAGCTCCATATGAACTAATAATGATCCCAATCTAAAATCATCAGATGTATGTGTACATGATTCTGGAGTCTGAGTTGGAGAAAAAACATGAAACTTTGTGCACACTTATTTTTGAGGACATCAGTGTTGAAGATAATGAGGTGCTTCTAGGAGTCAAATCCTTGGGTGATGGAAATTGGGTTGGAATTAATTCCATTCAAAGACAAGGGACACACTCCACAAGTACAGTTGGTCAGACCTCCATGTAGAGCACAACATCAAAGAAAATGCTGAAGTATTTTAGGTCCTACAATGTCAAGCCAGTTTTGTCACATGTATCCCTACCTTATAGGCAGTCTCAGGATTCCTATGTTGTATGTAATGTTATGTGAACGTGATCTGCAATCTCTTGATATATGGAGTGGCCATATAGCAAAAAGGTGGGAGTTACCATCTGCTTTACTAGCTGCAATGCACATTACCTGACCTATGGAAAAGAGACAGCCAAAGAAAACTAAATACCATATCTACTTGTTTGTGATCTAAGAGGACTGAGGAGACCAACCTAATCCTTCGGTCCTCAAACTTAACACAAGATGGTTTACAAGGTAGACAGAAAACCAAATACTTGTATTCCAATGAAGAACCTGGAATCAAGAATGGATGGGGTGCTTGGATAATTAATTAATCTATAAGGCAGCTGTAAACAACATCTTGATCTCCACCTTTTTGCACAGTTTTCAACTGTTACTTGCATGTTCATTGTCAAGTAAACATATTTCACATTACTGCATTATCACAAACGTAGAAATGTCAGAAGCATTTTGATTTGGATCAATGCACTCTGCTGCCACAGAAATATCCAGATTACTCTAGGTCCCACATTGCAGTGCATGATAATGTATCGGCTTTTTCCATATCACCAATGCTTCATAGGCCCCAGAAAAAGGCAACATCCTGCTAAATAACTCAGCTCAGTTCAAAACACAACACATAAAAAATTCAAATGTGTAGACCAAAACAATGCCCTTGCATATGAGGCTGTACATATCATAGATAAGTTGCTATAGAAGAATAACTGAAGAAGGCAGTAGTTCAGGATTCCATACCAGATACCAGCTTCACAAATGTGCTGATTTTCTTAAGGGGATGCAACAAATGTTAGCCTTTTTGTGAATGGTACCCACTACCCACATCACTATCTCTTAGCAGATCGTATCTACCCAAGGTGGAGTTGTTTTGTTCAAACAATTCATGAACATGCTGATGAGAATATTTCATCATCATGTACATGCAATCAACTTATTCTTGATTGGACCCTACTCACTTGCCTCTGTGCACTCCATCTACGACTATGTGTTACCACATCCAATTGCAATTTAGCATTAAGGTATTGAAACTCAAGTTCATGATGGCACACCTAAGGATCATACTTGATTATGCTTCTTTTAGTCTGTATGAGCCATTCCCCACAAATTTGGCAACTACAGTTTTTTGTTATATGCTACTAAAAGTCTAAAACTAAAGCACTAGTACAAGATGAAGAAATTAGAGACAAGGGCAATGCAATCAATGGATCCCCAGAGAGAAAGTTGAGAAAGTAAGTGGAGATTACATGTGCATCAACTAAACTGGAGAATGCTATTATGCAAAGAGGTTCACATCCACACACCACGATCACTGTTACTTGCAACCTTGTGTAGCTCATTTGTTGAACTTTCTCAACTTTCTCAACTTTCCTGCCCACAACTCACAACAGGGTAGGAGCTAGAATATTAGTTTGAGAAAAAAGATGAAAATAGGGTTTTCGAGGGCTAGGGTTTCAATTTGAAGGAAAAAACTGGCAGCAAGTGGGAGGAGTTGGGAGGTAGATTTCTTGGCAACAACAATATAAGTTTCTTTTTGTTTTTCTCCTGCCTTCTTACACTTTCTTTTCTTTGTTTTTTATTTTGTTGTTTTGGTGTTTTTTTTTTTTTTTCTTTTAATTTTTTTACTACTTGTATCTATTTTTATGTGTTTTGTTTCCACATTTCTATGTTTCTTCTTTCCTTTTCATTTTTCATGTTTTTTTCTATATCTCTTCTGTTTTAATTGTTTTTTGTCCAATAATCTTTTCTTTTCTTTTCTTTTTTTCTTTCTATTTTTTCTATGTGTTTTATTTCCATGTTTTATTTATCTTTTTATTTTTTATTCTTTTATCTTTCTTCAAATTATTTATACATTTATTTTCTTCTATACGTTTTTTTTTCTATTTTTGTGTTCTTTTTAAATACATATTTTTACATTCTTCTTTTTTAATTTCCTCTTTTTTATCATTACTTATGGTTTTTTTTCATTATTATTTTCATTTTTTCTATGTATTTTTTCTTTAAATCATTTTTTTTCTTTTTCCATTATTAATGGCTTATTTTGCTTTTGTGGTTGTTGTGTAGGGTTTATAATATAACATTTTCTTAAAATACATTATGCATTACACATCCATTATTTGTTTTGAATTTTTCTTGTTAATGTTTACACCACAATTTTTTAGGTGTGCATAATATTAGCAATATCTTTGGTATTTTTTGCAAGACATTTGTTTCTTTGAATGTTTTCCATTATTAGCCTTGTAGAGCAGTTGTGTGAAAAATGGGAAGGTCAAGTGAAAATCAAAATCTAAAATGCAAAATGAAAAAACAATAATACTGATAAGTGAAACTAAAATTGAAAAAGAAATGGAAGGAATTGAAGAATACCCAAGTTTGCAAATAGAATCTAACAAAATTCTAGGAGTGAATGGAAAACATTTACAAATTACAAAAGAAAAAACTAAACAAATTTTGGAACAATTGCATCTTCAAAGAAAAAAATGGAAATCATCACATAACAAAAATACTCTATGTTGGTCTTTCTCTTCTGTTAATTACGATGCAAAAGTCTCACTTGAAACCCTTCAAATCATGTGTTGAATATTATGTTATTTCAAATCTTTTTTTTTAAATCCAAGAAAACAACTAAGGAAAGGTCTAATATCATATTAAAGACTAGTGGAATAACATGTTTTCTCAAACATGTTGATGGAGACCATTCAATAAGTTTAAAATTTTGAAAAGGTTGTTAACAATGCAATGAAAGGAAATTCAAATAGACAACCTGCAAAACAAAAAGCAAATGTTTTTAGTTTTTCCATTTTAGATTTTTTTGCTTTAAAAGATCCTTTCAAAAAAATGATGTGGAGTAGAAAATGTTTAGGACCTTGCACTTTTAATAGTCAAAAACTACTTGCCTTTACAATTTGTGGAAAGTGTATGGTTAAAGTGTTTAGTATTACATTTGTGTCCTTGTGTTCAATTTCCCTCAAGACATTTTTTTTCACACAATGTTTTATTTAGCCTAAAAAGAACATTAAATAAACATATGTTTTGCCTCTTCTACAAGAATATTACTTTGGCATTGCTAGTTTTGATTTATGAACAAGTAGCCCCATTAAGAACAAATTATTCTTGAACAAATGAATCTACAAGACTTCTCACATTGTATGTTTATGGCAATATCCTTTGACCAAACCCATGACCTTAATTGATCCAAGACCATGAACCCACAACTACTAGTTATTAGTTATAGTCATTAACCAAGTGTTTAATTCAATTTTTCTCGTGTTGGCAAATGAACTCTTCTATTTCATCATGTGTTTAGTGGCTTTCATATCTACATACCAGATTTCTAAATCATGCAATTCTTCATAATGCATTAGCTACAAGACAAGTGGCATACAAACACCATTGCAAATTGTTTGGTTGTTGGAATTTGGGCATAATGGAGCACTTTCTATGGATGCAACCTTTGGTACCAATGTGCAAAGGTACTATCGTTTCACCTAGATGGTGTTTGACCATCATCGTCAAGGTTTACCGATCTAGCATGGGTAATCACAAGTTGGCAAACGAAATTGGACTTAATACAATGGTTACTAGCATTGAAAGAACACATCTTGAAAGAGGATCTCACTTCAAGGCCTTCATGTTTCACTATAATTGATGTTTTTCAAGAGTGTGATGCAACCAAATACAACACACAATTTACCTACCTTGTCCCACTCAGTTTTCAAAGGTGGTTTATAAAATTAAAAAATCAATATTTTAATCTGGTTATGGGTGTGGTTGTGTTTTCCTTTCAATTGGTTGTTTATTTTTTTTCATATCGGGTTGAAATATCATTCTTTTGTTAATGGACGATAAATTGTTTATTATAGTCATGTATGGAAGGAAGAAAATATGCCCATGTGCTTGTGTGGATGGCATGTTTCAAAAATTGGAAAAAAAACATCATTTCAAAAGTGCCAAAGGATGGAGACTACATCTTCCAAGCTTTGAAGGCCACCATGTACAAGTTGATGAGTATGAGAAACATATTGAGGATTTTATTGGGTGCACATGAGAGAATTTGTTGATGACTATTGTGGAGGATTTTGGGGGCATCGGGTTTCATAATTATTTTTGGGCTCCTTATTGAGCTTATTAGGATTTTAAAAAGTGGAAAAGCCAAAGAAAAATGGTTTAAGGCTTTCAAAGATGCAAGTCTTTTCTTTCAAAAATTGAAAAACTCCTATCAAGATTCAATTTGTGTCCAAGGTGATTTTAATCAAAGAAACCTTGAGCTTTAGGATGCCATAAACCTTTTTCTATTCAAGGCAAACAATTTCCTTCTAGAGCACAATTTCTATTCTTAAAATAAGGGGGTTGCAAGCTGGGTAAAGTAGACGGCTCATTGTTCCTTGTAAAAACAAATTACATGTAGCCATGAAATGTTTTTAATGTATTGAAAGTATAAATTTTTTTGTACAATAATTAACACGATAATAGTATTTCATTTTATGTTTAAAATGTTGAAAAACTCCATCTTGAAAGTAGAATTTTAAAAATAATTTCTACTTGCACAAATGTCCAATTTTACACTACAAGAAAAGTTGTCTTTTGTAACATGATTTATGACTAGGTTTAATCATGGGAGACATCTGTAACTACATGACTATGTAATTGAATAGGACACATCATTTAGAACACCTAGTCATTACTGTGATTTAGTTGCAAGGCAACTTGCGGTTATGACTTTTGTGACTATAAAGTTATGGAGGTCATCAATGCATTATGAGATCCATAAATTATGGCCATTAAATATAGTTCATTAAATATGAAATAAATATTTTTTCCACCCATGCCATGTAGACACATGGTGTAAAGGCTAAAAACCCAACCTATATGTTAGGAATGTAGGCCCTAGCCTACCTAGGAATGTATGCCTTAGCTTACTTAGGGATGTAGGCTAACTTAGCTAACTTTAAGCTAGTTAAGACAAGTTGCAAGTGTGAAGATCTGAACCCCTCACCTCCACATTGAGGGAAAAAGTCATGAACCCCCATTTAACCATTGCATGACATGATTTTTACATAACAAAAATTATCACCATATTGTTATCAACATTTTTTTCTAACCTACTTTATAAGTTAGGTACCTAGATACTTACCTAACACCTTAGAACCTACCTAGTAACCTAGTAGGTATCTAGCTTGGCAGGTAATATGTAAGTAATACCTAGAGGTAGTAGTAAGTAGGTACCTAGGTAGTAAGGACGTATTTATGTACTACTTACCTAGTAGGTAGATGCCTAGTAAAAGGTACATATATTTACTACATATCTAATATGTAGGTAGGTAGGTAGGTGGATACCTAGTAGTAAATAGTAGGTAGTTAGGTAGGTAGGTATTTAGTAATAAATAGTAGGTATGTAGGTAGGTACATACTACCTATTTAGTAGGAAGATAAATAAGTAGGTACATATGTATTGTACATAGTAGGTAGGTAGATAATAGGTAGTACTAGCCCATAAGTACTAGTTAATTTATAGGTAGCTAGTAAATAAGTAGTAAGTAACTACCACCTAATTAAATTATTAACATAGGTAGGTTATTAATGTATGTAGGCTAACCATGTAGTCATAATATAGTCACAAAATAGTCTTAATTTAATCATGTAATCATAATATAGTCACAAAATTGTCCTAATTTAGTCATGTAGTCATAATGCAATTGCAATGTAGTCATAAATTTGAGTAAAAATATATGACTAAGGATATATGACTACATGACTAGATTATGACATTAGTCATAATTGTCCAAGTCATGAAATACATGTTTTGTCGTTATGTTACAAAATGGGTTAAATGTAAATGAAATATTGATTTAAAACAAATTCAACTTAGTGGAGCCCTAAAAAATACTTATGTATTATCAAAATATGAATGTTATAATCATAATATATCCAATATTTAATATGAAGTAACTTTGAACACCATTTTAACCCAGCTAGTTTTAAACATACTTTCAACCTATTTTTATGATCCCAAAGTTGTTCAAATTTTGTATCCAACTTCCCATAAACTAAATGTATGGCCCTATGATTTTATATTTCTACTTCAAAATATTTTGAATCTACTTTCTTGTGTCCATATAAAAAACTGTTCCATTTTTCAATTGGACTTTGGGTTTTTTGAACTATTTTTTTGGTCTATTTTACCTTGTTGACACCTAGGGCTATGGCATTGAAAATGTTTAAAACCCTAACTTTAATGTTCACCCAATCATATGTTTTGAATCAATTTTGAAGGTACTAGAAATTGTTTAATGTAATTTTTGCTACCATAACTATGTTAATTTCATGGGCAACACTAATTTTGCAATGAATGAAGTAATGTATGTATGTGGGTTTTTATTTAGGGTTAGATTTGGGTTCGTTTTTTGTTCAAGGTTAATTTTTTTTACAATTAAAATCAATGGGAGTTTGATTATTTACATTTATTTTTTCTTGTTGTTTGTTGGCTCAAAAATTTGACTTTGAATGATGCATCTTGGGCATTGAATGCAAATTAAAATTATTGGTGCGTTGAGGCCATTCTTAGCATGTGCATCATCATTTTAGAGGTGTGTTGCTCACAACTTGTTAGTTTTTATGCTTGACCCACATTTAAACACCTACGACTCATTCAAGATTATGTGGCCCATGAACTAGTTATGCAAATTGTTGCAAAATATGATTGTGAATTTTTTTTGCTTATTTTAATATTTGTTTATAAAGCCTTAACACCAAATTGTATCACTACTAAACCCATTGGGTCTATTGTGGTTGAACTAGTTGTATTTGGGTCATTGGGGTTCTTTAAAAAAAAATTGTTAAATTTTAGAAGGATTGTAGTGGTTATTAATCCATTAGTCTGTTGATTTGGTGAGCAAACCATGAACAAAATATTCTTAATCTATCATATTTCAATCACCAAGTTGTGAACATTGTTGGTTCATAAATCAATACTTAAAGGATTTAATATGATTGGCGTCATCATAAGTTTTAAATGCTATTGGATTGGGATTGCAATCTAGATGTTAATGTAGTTTTACATCAAGAACTAGTTAGATGATCCTAGATTTGGTTCACAAATGAACCAAATCCATTGATGAATAGTTTGATGTTGAAGATGGAATGATTTTAGAAAATGAACATCTCATTGCAGAATAACATATTGTGGTGTTGAAGGGTGCAAACTTCAAGATAATTGTGCAAAAGCAATTTATCTTGTGAAAAAACAACAAAGGAGGTACTTAATTGCATTTGTTTTGGGTTATGAGTTTTTGTGATTTATTAGTTGTGAGTATTTAATTGGCATAATGCTTCAATTGTGTGTTGTGTGTTATAATTTGTTAGTTATAGGTATGTTAATTGTAAATAATAACATGTTTCAATGATGAGTAAAGATAGAAAAAATGTGAAGCACCTTGAAATGTTTTAGAGCCTCACAATAATTCAAAGTGTAAAATTGTATTTACATGTGTGGTGTCAATTCATATCAAATCTCAATGTTATTGAAGTAGAATTAAAATATGTATAATTGTTTTATTAGAAGTTATTAAAACACTTTTGTAAGTTGCATGTCACATTTTCACTTTCACACACATCTTTGATTTAAACATGTGTTTGGGTACACTCACAAACATCTTTGACATTGACATGTGTATTTTTGCTTGAAAACGATGTGAATTATGGATGTATTCTTCAATGTACATGCCTAGGTTCATGTTTAATTAGCACTGACCTTTTTCATACCAATTACCCTTGCCCTAGTGTGAAAATAAAATGGACCTCTTTTAGGCATTAATTTGTTAAAAACATTCTTATATTCTATGGGCTGTAGAAATGGATTTGTTTTTAATGCCATGACCCTTAGTGTGCTTGAAAGTAAATACCAACCAACGCTAGTTTGAATGTGCCACTTAAGCAAGTCTTAAAGTAGGTAGGGAGGTTTTAAAATAATCTACGTACAAATAAAAAATTATAGAATTTAATATTATACTAGTTTATGGAAAATATTAGTGCTTGAAAACTTGTTAATTCACATACCTTTCAATTAACTCATACATGAAATCTTCACACCACCTTGTTGATTTTCTAATCCATGTGAAGAGAGACCATGGAGAGGCAAAAATATTTGGTTAATTGTTTGATTTGCTTAAAAAAAAATTAACCCATCATTAAAACTGATGGTTTTTTCTCAAGCCAAAATTTATGGTTATTAAAAAAACCAAACACATGGCCAACATTGCTACATACATAATTAGTGGCTAAAAATCACTATTAAGGACATCTTCATAATTAAGTTCTTAGACATGTAAAAACTTGTTCTATAAAAATGATAACACTACGGTCCATTCACAATAAAAAGAGCCACATGCGCCAAGGTTGGAATCCTTAGCAAAGATTGCATTTTACACGTGTCTTGCATGGATTAGTCTATTAGAAAACCAAATGTGTATTTTAAATATAATTTCTAGGATTAAATATCAATATTGTGACCAAACATGACCCATATTATTATAAAATTATTATTTTTTGCATGAAGACCTAGATTATAATCAAACATACAATTTTGTTTTTAACCATGATTACAAATTTGAACCTTTTTAACCATTAAGGATGTTTAGAATCAAATTTAACAACGTTTGCTCAAAGGATTCAATACATGTGGATGAAATCATAGTCAAAGGAGCTAGGGGTGCCAAGGGAAAAATCATTTTCCAAGAATTGCATATGACACGTATCATTCCTGCATTGGTTTATAGTTTAAAATTATGTATTTTGGATACCCCATTTAGCACTGCATTTTAGATATAAATACATTTTGACAAAAAAGTGGTTTATATCATGTATATTATGCATTCATGCCCTTTATCACATATATATGAACAACTTTTGTTAAGCCACAATTTTTAAATCCATTTTCAGGGTCAAAAACACTTTGAACCAAATGTGCTCAAATGGGTTATAAAAAAAAAATTCATCAATTCAAATCCTTTTGCCCTTCTAATCATCAATGTTAAAATCCTCTCCAATTTTCAAAAGGAACGCTACACATTTGGTAAAAAAAAGGCCTTTGAAAAAAACAAGGATTGTCCGCTTTCAAAGTTTGAGTGTTTTGAACATGTAAATTATTTTTTGATTTGTGTCAAGCTTTGATCATGTAAACTTTGCAATTAATGGAAAATTTTCCAAAAACTTTTATGATAATCTAAATTATTATGCTTCCCTTATATTCTTTCAAACATACAAAAATGTAGTTTAAAAAAGTGTCCATTCATTTGGTTGGCTCCTTTGACTATGATTTTACCCATGTGCATTTGAAAATATAAATACATGTAGCCCTTCTTACGGAGTATATTAGAGCCCATAATAAAATTGAAAACATTTGATGAACATTTGAATAACAAAAAGGATGTTCAAATTTTATAGTCTTTAAAGGAACCCTATCAACAAGTCCTTATGTATGAAAAAGGACTCTAATAAAATAATGAAATGAATCCAATTTTTTTTTATATCAATATCATGAATAAATAAGCAAAACCCCAAAATATGAACAAATAATACATTATATATAATTATTGGTGATTTTTCAAAGTAGTAGAGGTGCAATTTTCACTATAGTCAACAAGTGATTTAGCTCCTTTTACTATGAATGGACCCACTAGTGTTGTAAAGATGGTAGTTCTATGTCCTTGAATGACAACCAAATTTAATCAACCTAGTTAGGTCCACTTGAACATGATCTTGTTACATTGAAAATGACAGACATCCTGTAACCTTAAACCTTGAACTACTACAATGTTTGTAACTTGTGAGTTCTCCACATTTCATAATAATTATTTCAAAGATTAACTAAATATCATTTGTTGTTTAACTATGTACACAACATAGTTCATCAACCACTCTTGTTGCTTTGAAAGTTCAAAATTTTCAGCCACAAGGGAAAAATGTATAAATTTCATTAGCAAGTGCTTGTCCATAAGTAAAAATCAAAATCAAAAGACAAAAACAAGAGGTTATATACATACTAGAATCTTTAGTGCATAGTTCATGATTTAGTCATCTAGGTAAGATATTGGAAAAGATTTCAGAAATTTCAATCATTCTAGGGTTTGAAGAACTTGTAAGCGAGGGGTTGGACATTCCATTGTTTGTTGATTGACTAGTGGAGGAAGAAAGTGATGTTGGGGTTGAAAAAAGGGGGCGGGTTGTGTCTCTCTCAAGGTCGAGTCCAGATGCAAATTTGGCAATATCTGGAATTGAATTGCGTTTCACATCACTTTTAGGATTGTATTCTTGAGACTCCATTTGATCAATGCCACAATCTCGAAGGGCTTGCACCACTTGAGGCATGGATGGTCTATCATTACCTGCCATCTCCGCGCACCAAAGGGAAAGTTTCACAAGGTCTGAAAACTCATGTCTATCAAAATTACCTTCCATATTTGGGTCTGCCAATCCATTAAGATGTTTGGATCTCCAAGCTTCAGATACCTAAAAAATATAAACATTGCCAATTGTTAGCTTGTAGATGGTATTTTTTTTTTCACACATTCAAAGGGAAAAGAATTTTTTTTCCAATGGAAATGAATCATTATTACTCACTTTTCGTGTAATAGCAAATTGACTTTGAGCAGTCAAAATCTCCATCATCACAATTCCAAATGCATACACATCACTTTTATTCGTAAGCATTCCAGATTGATGATATCTGCATGTCAAGTGAAAAGATTGTTAAACTTACTGTAGATTAAGTTTTATTTCTTCGCAAGTGCTAATCAACAAACAACAATATCATGAACAATAATAATATGGTTACATTTAAAGCCTTACTCAGGATCAACATAACCAGGAGTTCCTTTCACAACAGTGGTGATATGGCTAGCATCTCCTTGTTCCATAGCACGCAATTTGGAAAGGCCAAAATCAGCCACTTTGGCAACCATATTACTTGTGAGAAGTATGTTGTTGGGTTTGATATCACGATGTATAATGGCAGGAGAACATTTGTCATGTAAGTATTCAATCCCTGCACCAAAATAAAGTACAAAAAAAGGATATTCAAACATAAATATAAATCAAAGGTGTGTGTTACACATTTATCACATAGTTACTCCAACCCCAAAAGTGAGCATTTAGCAAGGATGATAATATAAGAATTTCAAACATTCCACAACACTTAAGTCTTGTGCATGTGTAGAACAATGAACAAAACAAAGAGATGAATGTCAAAATAATAGTCCAAGGTGCACAACAAAACTTTCATGGACTTATCCAAATAATACCTTTTAGTACCCCTTATGGCAAATTTATTAGGAAATTTACCTTCAGCAACTTGCAAAATGATGGTTGTTCTTTGCCTCCAAGTCAATGGTTTTTCCATGGCACTCTCACCTGCAAAAAGACAATTGATGGATAATATGTTGATATTGCACCATTTGTGTGATGCCTATAAAATATTAAATACATTCTTTGATAATCAAAGAAAAATGAGCTTTGCAATGTGCATGCTTCAATGACTACATTAAATTTACATTTGAGATGAGATCTTCAATAATGTACATAACAACTATTTTCTAAGTTAAGCTAAATAATGTAGTTTCATTTTCACTTTGCACCACCTTATTCAATAATTTAAGCATCATTCTTCAAGTAAAATTAACATAGTGGTGACTTAACAATAACATAAATATGGTACTTAACAGTCTAGCGTTAATGCAACCAGCCACAGTCCTGCCTCCAAAATTGCCATCAATCCTAATTACATGTACTTTTAAATTGACAATTTTAGAATTCTAGTTACCATGTAGTCTATTTCGCAAGTCGCCTCCACTCATGTATTCATATACAAGCATATAATTGTTTGGTGCAAGGCAATAGCCAATAAGTGAAACCAGATATTTGTGGTGCACCATGGAAAGGAGCTCAATCTGTACATAGAAGATCCATATGCCCACATTTGTAAAAAAAATTACAAATGAAACAGTAAGGCAGTAAGCATAATTAACATTGTTCATTGATGTATAAAAAAGACTATTGATGTCTCCTTTCAATCAAAATTTGTAGTGTAAGAACTTACCTCATTGAAGAACTCTTGTTTGCTTTGGTGAGAACTTGCTGACAAAGTTTTAACTGCAACTTCTTGCCCATCAGGCAACTTGCCATAAAACACTTCACCAAATCCACCCACACCTAGTTTTTTCCCAAAATTAGTTGTTGCTTGCTTTAGGGTGGCTAGTGTGAACGCTTGACATTTGCCTCCTTTTTTCTGCAATCGTCTTTGAAGTTCCTTTTCAATTGGGTCCATGTCACCTGCCCACAAAAATTCAAATTTTAATAATCATCATGATTTGTTCAAGATTCACAATCGAGATTGTTTATCCACTTGGCCAAAAACCAAATATTCGTAGAACGTGACCATTTAAGCGATTACTTACTTCTGTGTGCATAATATAACCAGATCACTGAAATGATGACAATTAATAGAACTCCACCAAGGACACCAACTAATATCCCTATAAGTGATCGGTTATTCTTGGAGTTCTTAACAGGTACAGTGTTCCATAACTCATTTGTTGGATTTAGAAGCTCTCGGACATGCAAAACTCCAGTTGGATCCAAATACAAAATCCAGTCAACATCAACATCTCCAGCGGCCGAGTGTAGATTGGAAACAAATTCATGGGTATCATTGGTTTGGAGTTGAAGGGTGCCATTTTGCTGCAATGTAAGTACACAGTGTGAATTTCCAGGTGTGGGAAACGGCTGTCTAAATGAGCCATTTGTATTAATGATTTGCAAAGTGCAATTATCCTCCATGGTCAAAAAATAATCCCCACTGCTTAGTGAGCCTTGAGATAGGTAATACCCTCTCGGCATGTATGACACATTAAAAGGATGTCCTCTTGTCACAAAATCCCAATATGGCCCATAAACACTCAAAGAACTCGGTGGTGTTGCAGAATTATTTGGAGGAGATGACAGAATTTGGCCAGGAGCGACAGCATCATCATATAGTCCAGAACCATTATTAGCACTACCATTGGTGTATACTGAAAAGACCACTTGTGGAAGATCATTTCGAAAGTCATAAACGTAGAGGGTGCCATCCCCTGATAACATTGCAAAGAATGGAGCTCCAGGACCGGTTGCATACCCTTGACCAGCCCAAGGCACACAAGTTTCATTCGTTGTTTGGTTATAGCACTGTGACAAACCACTAGAGGTAGATGCATTGTAAATAGACAAAAAGCCACTTGTGTCCACTTGGAGTGTGCAAGAATTATTTCCTTGCGAGCCTGAACCTGTACTCCAAATTGATTCATTGTTCCTGAAAGTAGAACTATTGTACAACACCAAGTTACAATCATTTTGCAATACCAAATAATAGTTTGCATTATTAAGATATTGGCTTTGAGAAAGGGCATTCCCAGCTGTCAGAATGTTGATGGCGCTCCCTCCCTTCAACATAGAAATTGTGATAACCAATACAAGGAGAAGATTTACTGATTGCGACATAATGATGTTATCTTCACCTCTTTACCGAGCTGTAATTTTTAGCTCCAATCCAAGGTTTAAAAGCAATACTTTGCAGCTTAAGATCCAACACTAAGTATTTCCACTTGCTTTCGACACGGAAATATGTTAATGATACAGAAACAGCTGCCAAAACAAGCGGATTAGATTGTTAGTTTTGGCACAAGTTACCAAACTCCTCCATGTAGATTTTGTGCAAGGGAGGGTTTAAGTTTGATGTAACAATGTGTGTTAGATTAATTTCCTTCACAAAAGGACCACTCCTAAGTTCAACCTTCCTTGAGTCATGGTGATACCGTGATATCCTGACTAGGCTCTCCAAACATGTCCTTTTGGTCAAATTTAGCAATACATTTAAATCAAAACAACTTCACATATCCAAATTTTAGTTCCAATATTGACAATTAAAACCATAGGAACTTGATGATGCTAAAGCAACTAAAGCATCAAATTTCATGTCTCAACTTCAATGTATAGGAAAACTCAATTTTTTTGAAAAAATTATTCATTTTGGAATTAGAAACTCAGTGGCAAAAGATTGAAGATAGCTAAAATCAGATAACAAAGATTTCATAAACCATGACAGTGATAAGGAGCTCTGCAGAGACGACAGAAACCAACCACTTAAAGAGAGCCTTGTATGTTTGAGACAGAAACTTCAAGCTATGAGACATAAAATTTGGCAATGAACATTTTCTATTGAAGGGAGGGCTTTTACATTAAAAAATGATCCAAGGAAGGCCTTGAGCAAGAATTTAACCAAGAAAATGAAACAGTTATTTTAAACTTAAAACCCCTTAAATTTCCATCAGGAAACTTTAAAAACACTTGAATCCTCACTTGTAACTGTTGCTAAATTTCTATGAATATGGGACAAAGTAGACTTTTAATGGCGACAAGAGTCTCTGTCTAAACATATTCCCCACCAGTCTTTTTTCTTTAAAAGGTGTTTTTAATCTCTATACGAAAAAAATCACTGCTCCTAACTTGCATTTAGGATAGATGATTGAGTATCAAGAGATCTTAACCATCTCGTATCGAGGTTCGACAAATGGACCTTATTTCTCTGCTCTTATTTGGGTGCGTAACTAGCTTCATAAGTTAAGATTGAAATCACTTGTCGAAGAGAAAGTGTAGTTCAGGAGATCTTGGGAAGAACGGGTTGTGAAAATATGATGTTTTTATAAACCACAGTTCTTATACGGCTTCCTCTAAGAGCACGAATGACAAGATTTGAACCCCACGTTATGTCATGCGGAAGGAACCACAAGGAGCTTTCGAGGAACGAAGCGAGTTAAAATAGACAGCTCGCCACACACACAATGCGCAAACACCGACTAAAACTTTGGAAGCTGTACCTTGAAACTTGGGGTTCTAAATGAAGAATTTGTCCACAATAGTTCAGAAACTAGGCGACAAACGACCGTGATCCAGTGACATTAAGCAACACTAACTGTCAATTTTCAGCTAGGCAGCATGATGAGCCCACGTTTACGTATTTCCGTAACCCCAGTGATCTATGGTTAGATTCTTTTGACAAATTTGGTGATAAGTTGAAATGTTATGAACTTTGCAATTTTACCCAATGTCCTTACTGGGCTGCAATCAATAGATGTGGAGCATGAAGATGCTAACCTTGTTGTGTCTGAAGATGGAGTACGATTAATTGCTCGATCGATGGTCCTAACACAAATAAAATCCTTACCCGTGACCCTTGGCCTTGCTCGAAACCACGTCCATAAATTCTCTTAGAAACACTTGTTAATGTCGCCTGCAGCAATACTCTAATTACACCCTGATACAACAATATCCAGAAATCCAGAAACTCTCCAATCTAGGAGAAGACGAGGCACTCTGAAGCAAGCAAGCTGGTGTCACAAAACATTCAGAATCTTGGATTCTTCCGGAAAGAAAAATCTGATATTAGTCAATATGTAAAGCCACCCCACCCACCCACCAACGACTAAGCTTGGAATTGTCTATGTTACCAGCACGCAAAGATTATGCACTTGCACGTCCTGTAGTGTCCAATTGCCGTTATTTTGACGCATAGTAGCACAAAATACAAATGCTTGAAAGCAGAGTAAGGAGGCTGCTGGTGTGAGAGAGCCTGTAATCGTGAAGGTCGGCAGGCACATGAAGAAGAAGAAGAAGCAAAAACTCAAATCTGAGAGTCTACATATCTGAGAGCTTTGTTATCGTTACATGACGAGCAAGTACGTGTGAATGAATCTACCTAGGGGCTAGATAGTCACAAAAGTAAACTTGACAGCGTACACAACTGTGTCAAAGTAGTGAATGCAACACCGCGTGAAGGTTCCTCTAACAATTATCCTCAACTAGTGAACATTTCAAATCTAGGAAAACCCGGCAGGAATCTCCCAGTGTATTGGCAGGGCCCCTTACTAAGCTTAGTAACTCCTCCGCTGAGAGGAGGCACTTTCAGCTTTTAGTTAATTTTTTTTTTAATGTGATATCTAGTATCCACCATATTCAAACAAACAAAATTTTACGTTTTACTGCACTGGTTTTTACACTAGGTAGCGGCCTCATTGGGGGCATTCCCAAAATAACCAGCCCTCGGCCTTGAGGGCCGCTTATTTTGGGGAATGCCCCCACCCTGGGGCTTTACCCTACACTTAATTCACTGGCCAAGGTATATGTAGGGGAAAGGCATGATTTTCAGGGCCTCCCCTGATTTAAAATGTAGTCATAGCGTCAAGCCTTTTAGTGTGATGTGAAGTAATAGGCCTGAAAATAAGGGGAGCCCTTCCCCACAATAAAGTACCAAAGGTCTTTTGGTACCAGCAATTGATATTGATGAAAGCAACTTCCATGTGATGAGCAGTGTTTTTTTTCAAATTCCTCAAGTAGGTGCACTGGCTAGGATCCTCAGCATTAATTAGAAATAAATGGCGACTGTCCCGATGGACTAGTAGTTTTTTTTGGAATCCTGGCTAGATCTGGCGACCTACATGAACACACTGTCTAAATCTGGCGATTTCTAAGTCTTTTTTGTCAAGATATGGCAATTCTTTTTTAAATCTCAAAAATCCCTTTGTTGGATTCGCCAGCCCTTTTTTTTCTGTCGCTAGGTTGCGAAAATTCGCCAAAAAACAAAAACACTGGTGATGAGGTGCTTTCAAATGCAAGGAACTTTGACTCTTACTGTTCAATATTGTCCATGCAACCTTGTCCAGTGCATTGTGCACCTTGGTAAAGAGCATGGAGAGCTTTGAGAGGATTTATAGGGAAATAGTTACTGCAATTCCTGTAGCCTATGTCAACATCAGATTTGACAATAATTAATTGGAAAATGATGTCCCTAAAATTTGGAAATTTTCAGACCTTCTACCACTAAAAATCAAAACCCACTAAAACGCCACTAACTACACTAAGTGGTGACCCGAGGTTGTCACCACTAGAGGATGAAAAAAAATAGTTAACTTAGAGGTTGTCACAACCCGAGGATGAAAAAAAATAGTTAACTTAGAGGTTGTCACAACCCGAGGATGAAAAAAAATAGTTAACTTAGAGATTGTCACAACCCGAGGATGAAAAAAAATAGTTAACTTAGAGGTTGTCACAACCCGAGGATGAAAAAAAATAGTTAACTTAGAGGTTGTCACAACCCAAGGATGAAAAAAAAATAGTTAACTTAGTTAACTACTGTAGTGGAAGAAATCTGAAAAATTTCTATTGACAACCCTTGCAGACCTTCTACCGCTAAAAATTTTTGGCACTAAAACGTCACTAACTACACTAAGTGGTGATCCGAGGAATGAAAATCCAAGGAAGAACTTAGAGGTTGTCACAACCCGAGGATGAAAAAAAATAGTTAACTTAGAGGTTGTCACAACCCAAGGATGAAAAAAAATAGTTAACTTAGAGATTGTCACAACCCGAATATGAAAAAAAAAAGTTAAAGTAGTTAACTTTGTAGTGGTAGAAGGTCTGGAAATTTTTCATTCAAATTGTTAGGCATACTCAAGTCTTCACAACACTTGTTGATTCTGGATTATTGACTATGTTAGTCATTTTGTACTTATTCAACATATTTATCTTAACTCATACATCGATTTATGTTCTCAGTACTTCGTTGATTTTGTAAACTGTTGAGGTTGAGATCGTGAAGGAAAAGAAATTTGATCAATGGCTTCAGTTGCTTAAAATAGCTTTAGCCCATGCTGATGGACATGGACAATATGCTGATGTACATGGACAATATTGAGCATCAAGTGTCAAAGTCTTGAACTATACAAATACTTATATTTTGTGTTCACAAATTTCATCATTAGAGAGGACATTTTCATCACCTTCACGTCAGCATTTTAGGACTTTCTGGATTATCTAATCACAGAACTTACCACTACACATTTGTTGATTTCTGTTGGCAGCAATGTTTTCTTCATATGTTTGCTGAATTGAATTGGTAGATATGAGTGTGAACACATTTGGTGTACACACAACTGTATGGGATACATTTTGAACAAATTCAATTTGAACAAATGTGAAATTCTGAAATCTCAAGGTCGAAGTAAAGCCTACACCTGCTCTTCTGCCCCAACTAAATTTGCTTGTCAGTTTTACAACTGTGCTAATTCACACTCAGCCATGAAGGTTAAACAAGTCACAAAATACAAAGGGGCACACGGCCGCTGTGAGAACTAACTAAATGCATATACAAGAGATTAGGGGGTTGGGAGAGCCCATGAAAAGTGGTATCCAAGGCAGAAGCTATCTTGGTCTTGTGAGCATATACTGTGCATATGAAATTTATCCTTTCAGTTTAAATACCTCATTATCTATTACACTAGGTTTTTCTTTGAGTACGTCGTTCAGATTTCCTGGGTCAAAAAACCATTTGCAGCCATTTCTTGCATGCAAGTGGAACAAGTCTCCTGAATCTTCTATTGTCTTTTCTTGTGTAGGTCTTGCTTGTTCTTTACATCCTCAGTTTGGATTCTTGGAAAACTTGTTGACATTGTGAACATTTTCATAGTCATCAGCATCACATATGCTTTGTGGATATGCTTTCTCTCCATTTTATTGTTGTTCCTTTATGTTGAAAAAGTGGCACGGTTGATAGTTGTGGCCCCAATTTGCAAGACACCCATCATCCATTTTGGTCTACAAACAATGAATTAGTTTGAATAGTAAAGATACTATTATCATTATCATTTCAGCATAAATTAAAATACTTTTCGATTTTGTCAAACTTTTGAAATTTTATTTACTTGTGTCAAAACTTTTAATTAAAATCAAGTTTGAACAACAGACCTCCCTTTTCAGGAGCAAGAGATTAACTAAATAAGTCTATACACACTAGACTGTTCAACAACTCTAACAATGATGTGTTTATTTTTTGCTATAACCATTATTGCTGAAAATTGCAAAATTAAAAAATCAAGTCCTGAAGTTAATATTTAGAAATTTAATTGATTCTTCAGCAACAAACTGCCGAAATGGAAAAGGTAAAGGTACTACAGTATCCATAAAGTGGAACTCAGCTGGGCCTCATTATCACCACCTCTTTTTTATCCCTAGTTATGTGTTATCCATAACATGTCCAAATACAAGACCAAAATGGGGGAATCCCAAAATGGGATCGCCAAACTAGGCATAACAACTTTGATTGTAAGTCAACTATGGGGGCTATATGAGCTAGGAGGTTAGGCAACTATGGGCTAAGGGGCTATGGGGGGCCATTGGCTACAACGGTGTATGGCTAAGGCTATTGGCTATATGGCCATTAGTTATATGGCTATGGTTATTGACTATAATGGATGTTAGTTGTATGGCTATTGGTAATTGAAAATTGGTTATGGCTATGGTTATTGATTTTATGGATAGGGTTAGGTTTGACCTTTTAGCATTTGGGGCTAGGAAGAGCTTTATGCGGGTTTGAATGCTTGGTTTTGAGGGTTTTAGCGTTGGGTTTTAAGTGTTTAGGGTTTAGGATAGGGTTTTACAAGTATGGTTTGATTTTGAATGTTTTTAGGGTTTCAGCGTTGGGTTATAAATGTTAAAGTTTTTGGGTCTGGTTTTAAAAGATTTTTCCTAAAAATTAAGGTTTAGACCTGAATTTTAGGGTTTTCAAGACTAATTTTTTGGGTTTAAAGGTTAGGGTTAAGGTTTCAAGTTTGATTTATAAGGTTCAAATTAAGCTTTGATGTTTCAACTTTGATTTAAGTGGGTTAGAGTTAGGGCTTGGTGTTTAAAAGTTATTCTTATAGTTTTTTAAGAATTGATTTTCAAAGTTTTAAGTTGAAATTTAGGGTTTAGGTTTTCAATGAGGAATTAAGGTCTAGACATTAAGGGTAAGTTTTTAGGTTTGATTAAAAAGTTTTTAAACCTAATAAATAAAGTTGAAAGCTCAAGTTAGGGCTTTTAGGTTTTATTTTGATGGTTTCAACATAGGATTTAACTTTTATGTCTAATTTTAAAGATTTTCAGGTCTAATTCGACATGTTTTACATATGCATAACGATTAAAAATGGCATAGGATGTCAAAAATTGGGTTTAAAAGTCCACTAAAGTAAGTCAAACACAAAAGTTGACAAATGTATTAAATTTTCATGAATCTAAAAATGATTCATGGAAGGTAAGAAAAAATAAAAATCAATTTTTATTTTTATTTTATGATTTGTTTTATTCGAGGTGTTTAGGGTTTAATTTGGTGGTTTTTTGGTGTTTATAAAGTTCAGGGCACAATAAAAAAGAGTTTGTTGCAAATGCAATTCAAGTTGAAATGCAACACTGCCAATTGTACATTGTTTGCTATGCAATAAGGGTTATAAATGCAACAATTGCTTATCGAGCTAAACACAAGATTGTAAATAATGATATGGTTTAAGGTTTCCATTTTATATAATTAGCTAGTTTTTTCTAACTTGTTCATTATTTGGACTACTTAATTTTTGAACTTTGGTCCTTTTATATGTTTTAAAAAACCTTTTTTTTTCATTAAGTTTTTTAGCATTTTTTTATCTATCCATTTTTGTGCATATTTTAGTAATATAATATATTCTTCTAATCACATTTTTTTGATGGGTGTATGATTAATCATATATGTCTTTTTTTTCATAATCTTTTTAGTACTTTAGATGTAAGAATCAAAACTTGAATAGGCCCATATGAATAAATAACATTAATTTATCTAAAGTTTATAAAGATCAAAATGAACATTGTGCAATACCTACATCTAATATAAGACTCACATCACTTAAAGATTTTTAAAACAATACCCACATTCTAAACATGCAATACATACATCATTTTCTATTATAAATTCTATAAAACCATTTTCAAATATGCAATACCCACATATAGGTCCCATAATCTTCACTGATTTTTTTTTACATTCATTATAATACGCACATATAGGAGATTCATATGAAATAATAATTTAATCTAAATATCAACAAATAATG
The DNA here is from genome assembly GCA_963920785.1 of Sphagnum contortum. Lineage (NCBI taxonomy): Eukaryota > Viridiplantae > Streptophyta > Sphagnopsida > Sphagnales > Sphagnaceae > Sphagnum > Sphagnum contortum. Next base: position 90,333 of record OY987290.1, on the reverse strand, counting down.
TCATAATTAAGGAATTACTAAAGAATTCCTTCAGATAATGTAAATGATTGATTATCATATTTTTAAAATTATTTATTTATTAATATTAATTAATAGGTTATTTGGTTGAACCTTAATTATTCAAATAATTGAAATTTAGATCTAAACATCAAATTGATAATTTGATATTTAATTTATTATCTAATTAAATTCTTTTAGGTTGATAAATTATTCAAATCATTATTTTAGATAATTATTCATGAGAGTTAATTGTCATAATATTAATTCAAAATAATAATTAATTTAAGTATATAAAAAGAATATTTTGGGTACCCAAAGCACTTATTTGTTATTTTAAAATGACTTTGCATGTGGGTATTGCATTTAAGGTTGGGCTTTCACTTATGGTTTTACTTAAATCACCTATTGCTTATTTTGAAATGAACTTGAATATGGCTATTGCATTTAGAGTTAAGGTTTCATATAATTTTACGATATCCACACACATACTTACTTTCACCAACTAAAAATTTGGCCTTAATTTATTAAATAATAAAATAATATTTGTAACAAAAACAAGTATGTCTCTTACCATTTGTTAATTTCCAAACTAATTCTTTCACTTTCTTTGAAAAATATTATATATTTATATATATGTATATTACTTTTTTTTTCATATAAAATTTCCCCCCCAAAATGCACCCTAGATTTATTCTAAATACTATAGATTTGTAAAAAATTATAATTATATTAAACTAATAGTAGTAACTACATAATTTATAAATGAACTTAATATTCTTTTTTAAAATTAAATTATGATTTAAAATATTCATTGTAAGTTTATTGTAAAAGTATTATTCAATTTAATTATTGTGTTATAGTACTTCAATTCCACTAAGGTATTGAAGTTATTATTTATAATCCTCTATTTAGGCAGATCCAAGTGTTGACTAAATTCCGGTATTTATAAATCCCAACGCCGAGGGATTTACTCGGCTTAACATCTGCTGGTCTTTCGTTTCTTTTTTTTTCTGATACCCGGTGGGGTTCCGGTGACAGAAGGGGGCGCGTTCTGTTTTCGAAAAGCCTGTGCGGCTTTTATGCATTATAGGGTAGCCTCGGAATAGAAAGGAAAATTAGGTCAGGACTTTACGTAACAGAATCTCGCAACGGGATTCACAAAAGGGGGCCCAATTTTGCACAATTGAAAAATCGAATAAAGTACCTAATAAGACAGACCTGCCTTTAATGCAGAAGTTATGGCCCTAGGAAGGGGCACCCCAGAATTTCGCCAAATTCCAAACAAATTTTAGTAATGGCCCAGCGCATGTGAGAGTCAGGTATGACGTGGGTGTGTGTAAGATTGCCTACAAAAAACTGGGAGGCAATTTAGGACTTAAGAGGCACCATCAACTTTTTTGAAGAGCCACCTTACAGAAAGAAACCCTCTTGTCCTTCCTCTCCTTTTGGTGAGGGCGCTTTACAAAAAGGTGTGGTTCCTTTTGGCTTTGAGGAGGGAATCTTCCACAATGTATGGAGGACTTTCTCTAAAAATACACTGAAAAAAGGGTAGCCGGTGATTTGTGTATTGCAGAAGGCAAGCCTCAACTGGGTACAGCAAAAGCCTCCCACCAGGGTTTCGTTTAATGGTTTTGTGATGTAGCCAAAGTGGCGATCATCCAAAAAACACTTTAGCCAAATTTGGCTACAGGCTACATATGAAAGTAGGGAATAAACATAATCCTTCTATATTCTTGGCTACCTCATCGAACTTCTCATAAAAAATGTGGCAATTTGGAAAAACAATTAAAAAATATGCTGAATTTGGGTTTTTTTTTTCCCATGAAAATCCTTTGAATATGTTGAAACAATATGGTTCAGGTCGAAATTTGGCCAGTAAAAGAACCGTGCATTTCCACATTATACTTATTAGTAAAGGATACAATTCTTTGGCCTCCCCCTTCTTTTGGGGGAGGTCCCTCAAAATACAAAGAGAAAGAAAAAGAGCGGTTTTTACGTACTAGAGAACAAGCCATTGAAGGCGCATTATGCCATGTAAGACATCACTAGGGCAGCCCCGGACACTGGGTTCGATGATGAGGCACATGATAGAATGCATCATTAATAGTCCGTTTCATCACTTGGACATCACAATGAAGTTGGACAAAGAATTCTCTCGATACAGTTCTCTGGCCTGTAGTTATCATAGCTCTTGCAAGTAATAATTAAGTCTGGCAGGGTTTCATCAAAAGTAGGGGTACACGAGGCTGACGAGAACTCAAGTGGAGCTTTGATGAATTTCTTCTTTGCTCCAAAAAGGATAAAATTTTAAAAACCCTGCGGCAGAACAATGCGGTAGAACAACGCAGTTCTTGGCAGGGCTGCACCGTCCGGCCGGAAACCAGTGCGGTACAGAGCTCGTTTGGGGGTATTTAACGCCTCGCGTCATTTATTCCCCCACGGCCCTGCACCATGAACTTTTACTGCACACTTTCAGCATGACATACCCTAAAATCATCCTCTCCAACCCATCCCCTCTTTCAGAGGTATCCACAAATGAAATTTTATAAAATCTCAGGAAGCAAATTTTTAGAAATTTCCCAAGACTAGTTGCTTTATAAGATCCATATTGCCCACCATGAGGTTTTAATTCACAACCTTATTCTACTGAGTTCGACATGAAGATTCTTCAAAAGCAACCTAAAAAGCTCTCAAATTTCAGACATGACAACCCAAATGACAACACCGTAAAACCATCAGTAGCAAAGAGTCTTCTCTTCATCAAAACTAACCACGCAAAGCTAACAATGATCTTCAGACTACAGTACACTAGCAGCCATGGAGTTTTTATTGCTGTTTGTTGCAATACAAAGGTGCCATTTGTTGCCACCATATTTCTTTAAAATCATTTTTCTATTCAAAGACTCTCTGCTCATAAACTTCTCCTTTTAAGGCATATTTGCATAGATCTTCTAGCTGTAACTGCTATTCGGACTTTGCTAGCTGCTTATAAGATAGAGTCTATTCTCTGCCCCCTGCTTTAACTCAACAATTATGTGAGCTGCTCACCAATTCAAGCAATTGTGCTTAGCCATAATTCTTAAGGGAATCATAATATTGCTCACAGCTCCATGAAAAAAAAATAAAAAACAGCGCTACAGTGGGTAAAGGCCAGTGAAAGACACCAACCTGCGAACCAAGTTTCTGCTGCAAGTCCGGAAGCAACGAGAAGACTTAGCCATACTAGCAGGCTAGCAACAGACAACAACGATAAGACAAAAAAAGATCAACAGAAATGGAAAAGCAGAACTTTAAAGGAAAGGACAGCAGGGAAAAAATGAAGAACACCATCTTCCTCAAAGCTGGATCCAATAACCAGAAGGTGGGTGCCATGAGATTGTAGTGGGCCAGAGAGATCTCATCTGGTTTCCAAGTCAGGCCACCAAGGTTGGGGATGTCCCCCGTCAATTGATTCCCACTTAAGTCTCTGAAATATGAGCAAAAATGAATTAGTTCCATCCCTTCACATTCTTTGTGTGAAGATACATCATCATGCAGATATATCTATATTTAATAAATGTAGTCCAAAACTAAACCCACCTCTTTTTTCCTCCCCTCTTCCCAAAGATAGATACAAGGAAGTGAACATTTTGAAATCATGTAGTTGGGATTTCTTATGTGTTGTTTGTAGCTTTACATCTGTGCCCAAAACACCATATTCCATCTAACTATGTTATCTATGTATGTTGTGAGATGACATTCTCACCCTTTCATCCAAATACAATTCTCCCCAGGAGTTTTTTTTGCCCATTACCGACTGTTACTGGTTTAGAATTCAAGGTTTGCATGGTTAGGGTCTAGGGTTTAGAAAGGATTCCCAAACCCTAGACACAGCAATAATGGGTTAAAATTAGTATCTGACTACAAAGTTATTGTGATTAAGTATCACAAACATCACACACTAGCAAAATGGATTGTTGAAAGAGAAATTTAGACTTACAACTCTTGAAGGTTCCCAAGGTTTGTGAAGTATGGAATGGTTGCATTGAAATTGTTATCATGTAGATCCCTGGAGGGAAAATTTGAAGAAAACAATTGAAACTATCAATCATTGATGTGCAAAACATGCATCCTATGTCTTTGTTTTTTTACTTGAAATTAAGAAATTATATTATGTTTGTGCAATAGATGACATTGTAATCAAACAACTAGAAACAGCAGAGATTAATGTCAATGTCAATCCTAACATATGCCCATGTATCTATCAACTCAATGCCAAGTCACATGTAACATGTATTTTCAACAAATTGTTGTGGAGTAGAACCAAGTTGTTTGATAATTGAAGATTTTCTTACAAAATCTGCAAAGTGGCCAAGTTATTAATCTCTTCAGGAATTGGACCAGTAAGCCCCGGGTTGCGTGTTAAACTTCTGCAAAACATATCATGGCCCACAAATTTGTCAAAATGAAGTTTTGATGGTACAAATATCTAAATGTGAACAAGCTCTAAAAGAACACAAAATGTTGATCTTTTATATAATTTGAGAGAAGTGTCCTAGAGAGTTGTAAAGATGACTTTCTATACCCATTGTTTGTCTTCCTGTGTGGCCAATTGTCATGAGTCTAGTTGTAATCATTCTAAACATTATAAAATTTGCATTTGCGTTTGCATATCTAAAATAACTTCAGTGCATGATTTCAATTTTCTTCACAAACTTACAAGATGGCAAGATTTTGCCCATCGCCCAGCAAGTTCCTGTTTCTTTTGTGCAAAGGATTGCAGAGAACAAAGACCACAGACAATAGACACGGAGGGGGAGGGGAGCAACCAGATGGATGGCGGCATAAGAGGATGAGGGTAATATGTTCAACGCTGAACGACGCCTCAGAGAACGCACTGCAAATGACAGTGCCAGACGCCTCCCTCCTACCATTCTTCTCTCTCTCTCTCTCTCGCCCTCAGAAAATTTTCAATCACTATTTCTTGCTTGCTTGCTTGCTTGCTTGCTTGGCTGATGATCCAAACTCCCCTTCCTTCTTGCTTCCTTGCTTTCCTGCCTCTTAGAAAAGGCGCGAACTGCTGAACAACTTGCCTCAAACTCCCGAGATCAGGAGTAGACTTGATTCTTGTTTTACAAAATAGAAGCAACAGGAGGAGCAGAAGCAGCAGCACAGCGGGCAGCAGGCACAAACTCTCTTCTCCTTGCTTCCAGACTGCCTGCAGCAGCAGCTGTTGGCATTGGAGGCAGCGGAAGAGAATGGCAGCAGCAGCATAAGAGCGGAGCGATCATGTCCCACCAACAACAACAAAGGAGGAAAACGCTTGCAGATGGGGAGAAGAGGATTCTTTGCTTCCTGAGATAAGAGTCATTTTTTCACAAGTTGGGTCCGTTAGTTTTCCATCACTATACCTATTCTATAAGATTTTGAGATTATCCAAAGTGGGGCTATAACTCTAAATTTGGATTAACTTTAATTAACTTTAAAATGTTAATTTTTAAATTTTCCTTTTTTTCAGCTAGACCTTTTGCATAATTATTTTGTGCCGAACTTCGTTCAGTACATACTGTGAAGTGCTCTGGTGGAGATGCACTGAATTGGGGGGACAGTCAAATCTCCCCCTCCCCCCACCCCTCCCAAGACACTTCACAGCACGTTTTGGATGAAGAATGGTAAAATCTCCCATATTTTGCTCCCTAAATAAAATAACTTTGGGTCAACATTTTTGCACCAAATGTTGAGGTTGGCAAAAGTCACTGCACATTCCAACACATGCTCTGGATAGATTGATTGGTCCAGGTGGTTTGCTATTACTAGTCTCTCACTTTTTTGAATCTATCAATTGGTCCATGTAGTTTGCTACTGGTAACGTAGCACCTTTTCAGCTTGGGCACTAATTATATTATTTCAATTTTGTCGAAGAACTTGAATATTCAGTAAAGGCAGCCAGATTCGAACAAACACCCTCCTCACATACTTCAGATTATTTTTCATTAGTCTAATCTAAAGTACAGCAAATATTTTATGAAAGCATCTGTGATTTTATTGTATGATTTTATTGTATTTAGTCATTATATGTCAAAATTTTCAAAATCAAAAGCTGTGATGCTAAAACAGAAACTTCAAATTATATTAATTATTTGACACAATAATGCCAAACCTGAAAAGGTATTAGGGTAGTCTCTCACCTCTCTAATTCATGATTATGGGTGGGGCTTGCAAATCATCAAATGAGCAATGTAACATGTGAGAAATTCCAAAAAATTCAGTTACAAGCCTAAACACCAAGTAGAAGCAAAATTGTTCTTATGCAAGAATATTGACTCAAATTCTAACCCTAATTTTTGTGCAATGTACTTATGGTCTACAAAGATGTCACAAACATGGAGAAATTTTATGTTAATATTTATTAGCAATCCCAAGAAACTCATGTCAAAGATAGAGACTAATATTGTAACTTTATGTAATTATTATTTATGTAATTATCTATGGGTTTAATTTGGTAATTACTTGGTGTTAGATTTTATAATTTAATTATAGTTTGATCATAACTTCAATTAATGTGCATTGATTCATACATGATAATTCATGTGAAAAGTTTTTGCCACATTAATGTGCATGTTGAATCACATGAAGAGTCATGTGCTATGTAAACTCTAAAAAAAATTGTTTAGTTTCCTTTTGGTTAACATATAACTGTGTGTTTGTGACCTTTGGAAACACTTTCATTTGATGAAAACAAGTTCTTATATGAGTATAAAATTTCATAAAATAAAATCGTGAAGGGATATTGAAATTTTAATCTTTAAAGGTTTTTGCATAGTTATGAATGTAGAATCCATGATAAGATGATGATTATTACATGATAGTTATACATAGAAAATAGAAAGGTGAAAAATATTTATGTAAACAAGAACATAGATTTCCATATATATATAAACATACATAATTTCAATCCTATATTTGTTTGTCGGTCTACAAGAACAACAAGCTACACATTTTACATCAAAAAGGGTTCTTTGCAATTTGTCAGAGGTGTGCACATTCATAAAAGGCCCATTTTCTAATGGTTGAGCTTCTTTTCATGTTTTTCCCCTAATTTTCATCATGAAATTGTGTCACTTTTTTGTAGATTCATGATAAGGTCCATGGATATTTCCATGTCAATTCTTTTACCCAAAGTTGCCAACGTCCAAAATGTGGAACTACTCTAAATAATCAAGATGGATCTTAGTACTACTATGTACACAAAACCCATCCAAATCTAATCATCGAATCAATCATCCATGTTTAAAGAAACCACAGGTCTAGAACAATGTTGGTATGTGACCTAGACTTGTGTCTGGGTTTTTGCTGTGTGAACAAAGCCCAAATGGAAGCTTGGATGAGGAAATGATTTAGTGGATGAAGTATTGTGCGAATTTGGATTAACAAAAAGTGTCAAAATTAGAGATAGTTAGTAATCATGAAAATTAGAAGGAACCATTATCCCTTTACTTCTTTTATTATGTTTTTGTGTTGTTTTGTTGTTTGTAAGTTATGAATTCATTTACATTCTTCATGGTTTGGACAGCATGCAACATTGATCAATTTGGTGTTTTGACCTGTATTTGGACATAGTGCATTATGAAGAACGAACAAAGCCATATTCGGGACCTAGGTTTCTAATGCTAAGAGGGTGAAAACATGTTAAAGTATACCAAAAAAGTAGTCCTCACAAGTAAAAAAACATAAATTTGTGACAAGTACATTAGAAAATAGGTGATGCCTTGGAGATTGTCCTTTTGAAGTACATGAGGCCATCAAATGTGATATGTTGAAGTTTTTGAAATTTTCAAAAGTTGTATCAACCTTTTTAAAAACCTATTTTCAATCTACTTTGCAAAATTTGCAAGTTTGTCTTATTATGAAAAAGTAAATTGAAAGTAGGTCAAAAAACTTTAATTTGAAATTTTCACTCATATGTTGCATTTTGAAAAGGTTTAGGGCATGATTTAATGAATCAAACACATGTAAATGCACTTTAGTATCATATAAAAAAAACATGTTTTGGGTGCCAAATCTGAATTTATGGAAAACTTACTTTTGAAGGGCGTCACATTGTCATAATCCAAAAATTCAAATGGTTCAAAAAATGTGTATCATGGTGCATAATGGCTCAAACATTAATAACACATCATTTGAATTGTTTGATTTGGAAAATGTGCAATATCAACCAGAGTAATAAACTTTCAATAAATAAATAAATGATAATAATAACATACATTAAGAATGATCATATATGGTTTTTTTAATATGATAAGTACATCCCAAAATTTATGGCATGACTAAAATGCCTAACACGCCTAAAATGTAAAAGATTCCAAATCTACTTTTACTTATTAGTAGGGATCACCAATTAATATACTTTACCATGCTTTCACCCAAGAAGTTAGGTTCTATGTTAAACATTTTGTTGAAGGATGATTTTTTAAGTTTTCAAGTTTGGAGTGTTTATGTTTAGGTTGTAGAGTTTGAAGAATATGCCTACCAATTGTTTTGTGAGGGATGAATGCCCGAGTGTCAACAAGAACTTTCTATAGGGGTTTTGTATCTCCATTGCCCCATTGCTCTCTTAGAAGGTAAATATGTTAGATGTGTAATTTAGGGATTGATTAAAGAAGATGATGAAGATTTAAAAGGGTTTCAAGAACGGTCTTCATGGCAATTCAATATGTTGTGGGCATATGTCATGTTCTTATGGATGCAATGGATTTTATGTTTATGGGAAAGAGTACCCACATCTGTGGGAGCTCTAAAGGGAATTGATTTGTGTTTAGACAGCTTTGAGGTTATCAAAATACAATGTTAATGGGATGTTTGGGTTCTCAATTTCTCTTTGTACAACTTCCTGGGACAAATTTGTAGGAAGATGGGTAGATTTCATGTTTTATTGTTATGAGATGCATGTGCAAAGTGCCTAATAAGATTAGTGGGTGTACGCACTCTAGGGTGGCTCCACTCTTTTAAAATCCATATGATAGTGTTAAAATGGTAATTTATTTTGACATCATTAATTTAATGCGGAATTACTTGGTGATTAATGAACTAAAAAGTCCATGTGAAGAATATTCATTTTATTTTTATTTTTTAATGTACATGTTAAGAAAATAAAAATTGAAATCCATCCAAAAATGATTATGAGATGGACTTATGAAAATATGGCTCATTTTAGGCCATTCAAAAGTTCATAACTTTGTTTTGGTTTAATTTTTTTTAGTAATTCTTGTGCACATATGTTCTTTTTGTTTTAACATATCATATATTGAATCCCCTATAATATGTCCCAAATAAAATTCATACACAAAAATGCATGTATATAGAGGCACAAATAGTAAACCGGTCCATATTTTTCAACTTCAAAAGTCCATTACTATATATTTGGTGTATATATGTTGCAATATTTTTTTATAGATGTCTTCTTTTTCAAGTTGACAATCAATTTTCAAATTTTATTTAAATTTTATTAAACATTATATTCATGGTGGGTAAGATGAAAGAGGGAGGTACTTATTAAAAAAGTGAGGTAGTTAAATTTGAAAATAAAAATAGGATTTTTTTTCATATCCCTAACGATGGGTAGGCGAAAGGAGTAAAGTAGTTTTAAGAAATGAAGTAATTAAGTTGGAAAATGATGAAGTAGTTATGAGTGGTCTTTATAATTCTCCGTAGAATTGTCCAGGACAACCATACAATAAATTCTATGAGCCTACGAAAGATTATGCAAAATCACCCATATACAAGCTCTTCAAAATTTTGTCACTAGAATATAACCACAAATCATAATTCCAATTCTTAAGGAAATAAAGAAACAGAATTATGATATATCATAATTCAACTAAATTTCTTCATATTTGACATAACATAATAAATGATTAAAATAATTGAAAGTCATCAAATCCTTTTGAAATGGTTACTAACATTCACAAATATCATTTTGATATTATCTAAAATAGGACCAATATTACATACTAATCATTAAGTGTAGATTTAAGTTTTTTGAAAATGTTTGATTATTTATGTGTTATTATTCCATTGTGTACTTGATACAAGGTTAAGCTCCATGGTTGATAGATTCAATTTTTTTTGGTTCACACTAATATTGGAATCATTGGATAACAATTGTGAACTACTTTCCAATCCTTCTGAAGTACTAGAAATTTCAATTGTAGATCTTATAGCTGAAAATGATGTTTTGATTGATTTAATAATTCATTTCCCTAACTTGAGTTCATTTTCCACACGTTCGGATTCCACTTCCCCTTGTAGCATTGCCACCACATGAGCCATCGAAGGTCGCTTCTCTCCTTCATTTAACAAACACAAAAGAGCTACGTTTAATAGTTGTTGTGCTTGAATCATTTCATCATTACATAAATGAAGTGTTTGATCAACAATGTCGATCAAATTACCTTCATTGTGTAGTCTCCAAGCCTGCATAAACACATTCCTTGGTCATTTTTGCATTTAGAAATAGTTCAAAACTTTATTCAAATGATTTTTTTGAGTGTTTTATATGTTGTTATTCTAAGCATATTAGATTAAATTCATTATTTTCTTGATAATATTTGTATTCTTCTTGTTCAAAGCTAGAAAAACATTATCTTAGTTGAAAACATTCCAACATGTGAAATCAAAAGTTTGCATTTTTATTCAATTAGCAAATTTATTATAAAATAATGCAATTAAAGGTCAAGGTTAAAATAAATAATTTTTTTCCACTAACATCAACTTAATTATGACATGTGAACATTTTACATTAAACATATCATATATGTATATCAAATTATGCTAAAGAAAATTTTATTTATTTATATATATATAACATTATAGAACATTGATTGATTGTTTGAAGACATTTCACAAGTGAGACATGAGTTAAATTAAACCTTACTTTTTCTAAAAGGTATGTATCATTTGGTGGCAACTCATGATCAATACTCTTTCTTCCACTTATAATTTCAAGAATTAGAACCCCAAAGCTATAAACATCTGCTTTTGTAGTGAGTTGGCCACAAGTTGCATATTCAGGTGCTAAATATCCCCTGCACAAATTAACACATCCAGTGAAAGTGCATATATAGTTCAATGTATTTCGAATGCAATTATATCACTATAGTTTGCATAATTTATGCCAATATTTAGGGAATTTATACTATATATTCTATCATAAATAAATATTTAAATGAAAAAAAAATGATGGCACATGAATATATTTTTGTAATCACCATTTGTACAAAAAATATATTCAATTCTAAAAAAATGTTGAAATTAAATCAATACAATACCTTGTGCCCGCAACATGCACTGTGTTAATATGCGTCTTATCGTTTGGAAATAAAAGGGCCAACCCAAAATCTGCAATTTTTGGTTGCAACCTTTTATCGAGCAAAATATTACTTGCTTTGATGTCTCGATGTATGATTCGTGGTTGAGCAATCTCGTGAAGATAAAATAACCCATGAGCAATTCCTAAACATATGTTGAATCTTGTTGGCCAAAATGAAATGTCAACACCATTACGCTCTAGAAAACATCACAAAGGTCATTTTTGTAATTAGAACATGTAATTTTCACATTTTTAAACTTGCCTTCTTCCATTTTTTTATTGAGGCCTTCAAAATTTGAAAGTTATGTACCTCTTTAAACCACCAATAAATATATTTGGACATGAAAATTAACTAATTAAAAATGCATAATACAAAAATGAACATCCATATATTATAAAATACAACTTTGAAAAAACATGTAAAAACATATAAAAGTATTGAGATATTTGTCAATGTTAACAAACTTATCGAATAATACTTTTGCTAGGTCACCATTTTCAAGATATTCATACACCAAAAGCCTTTTGTTCTCACGTAAGCAACATCCTTTCAATTTCACCAAGTTTCGGTGTTTCACTCCAGTGATAATGACAACTTCATTTAGAAATTCATCAATATTTTGTTGAGTTGTGATCAACAATTGCTTTATTGCCACTTCAATCCCATTTGCAAGTATTCCCTAGTAACAAAATGAAAACATTATTCACCATGATGATCATGGGCATATTATTTCAAATAAATCCATGAGTTTCTCATTGAATCAACAGTGTTAGGACATCCCTTGCATAAAATTTACTTTTCCAGAACTAATGCATGTTACACAATGACAAAAATGATGCATAATTGTTCAATTATATGAAAATTAATCTTCACAAACATTTCAATTAAAAATAAGTTGATAGATACGTGTCATGTATGTTGAAAGTAAACCTTGTAAACAACGCCAACACTACAACAAAAGAGGGGTATATTGCGATCCAAATATCATCGCAAACAACAAAGAAAAAAGTTTCTGAAAACCCACAGTTGCGAACCACAATTTCTCGCAAACTCTTAAGCTGTTACGAAACCATAACATTCGCACCCGTACAATCGCAAGTTCTTCGCAACTCCCAAAATTGATACAATCGCAAAACTTTTCCGATTATAATTTCTTCTATACATCATTTGCAATTCCCAGTACATCGAAAATTATTTGCAACAAACCCATCACCGCAACGACTTAGCGAATTGACATAAAACTGATTCGGTTTTCGATATAAGATCTAACGCAAACATTTTCCGATTTTCAAAATGCCGCTACCCGTTTGCGATACACATGACATCGAAAACTATTTGCAGCAAATTCATCACCGCAAAGACTTAGTGAATCGACTCAAAAGTCTATCGGTTTCCAATATAAGATCTAACGCAAAGATTTTGCGATTCTCACAATGCCGCTAAAAGTTTGTGATTAACATTACATCGGAAACTATTTGCAACAAACCCATCACCGCAACGACTTAGTGAATCGACTCAAAAGTCTATCGGTTTCCGATATTAGATCTAACGCAAACATTTCGGGATTCTCAAAATGCCGCTAAAAGTTTGCGATTAACATTACATCGGAAACTATTTACAACAAACCCATCACCGCAACGACTTAGCGAATCGACTCAAAACTCTATTGGTTTCTGATATAAGATCTAACGCAAACATTTCAAGATTCTCAAGATGCCGCTAAAAATTTGCGATTAACATTACATCGGAAACTATTTGCAACAAACCCATCACCGCAACGACTTAGCGAATCGACTCAAAAGTCTATCTGTTTCCGATGTAAGATCTAACACAAAAATTTTGGGATTCTCAAAATGCCACTAAAAGTTTGCGAAATCTATGATTTTGCAAACCTATTCTGGAATGATTTTACCCGTAAATATGTAGCGATGTCTGTGACATGGTATATTTGGTCTTTTGGCTTTTACAGTGTTTCGAAGAATTATGATTCGCAAATGGTTTTGAGATCCATTGTGTATCGCAAGAGCATGACACTGTATTCTTATTTTGGAAGCAGGGTTTATATTCATTTGTAGTCACTTTGGAAGGCAAAAATAAATATTTATATCAAAATTTCAAAATTTACGATGTAAAAGGGTTTGTAACCCTTGGGTATCGAGGAGGTGGCTCTATGAAGTGTTGGATTGCACAACTCTCAGATAATGTTACTAGATCCCCTACCTTCCCTTCCATAACACACCTATCATAACATATCATGACAGACTTCCATAACACACCTATCATAACATATCATGACAGATTTAAGTGTCCTATAATATTCTTCTCTACCCTACAAAAAGCACCCAGTTTCAATGCAAGTGTTTAGACTTCTTTAATCTCCATTGTGTTTTACCCTGGAGGATTTCTGCACCATCAACTTGCAACCGCAACAAATGTGTAAACTGTAAGTGTGGAGGTACACACTTCGCAACATCTGGAATTGATGTTTGAGATCCAGCTGTGTATGAACAACATGCTCCATTCACCTCTACTTCGGCTTCCTTCTCTAGCTTTGCAGTACAAGATGTAGGACTGCACATTGACTGTAAAGCATCAGATTGGCTGCACTGTCTTCTGTACTTGAGTGTCATGCTTGAAAGTTCATAGTTTTCAAAAACTGCAACTGGAACACTCTGCAGCCAAAGCTACATTCTGAATTAGCCTTGTGTCCATATTTCCTATTGACCAGCCAAACAATGAAACAAGTATCCTGCATGAACATGGCACGTAGATAACAAAAAATAACATTAAATCTCCCAAACATCAAGTAGAAAAACATAATTACTCTTGAAGCCAAGTGCTCTCAAAAGGAGCTGTCACACACCATTGGTCATCACAAACTAAGGTATGTATGTAAGTAATCAGTAAAAGAAACATGTATCTTTTATTTGACTTCTGAGAAAACAGGCTAAGAGAAGCTTACCTCCATCACCCATCCAACATATTTCACATCGTTGACATGCTGATTCATTCCAAATCACCACGTTTTGGCTGCAAAGAAAACTAAAACAAAGAAAACAAAGACAAGCAGCGAACAATATGAACAAACTAAAGATGTTTGAAACAAAGCAGGTGACTCCTAATTTGACAAAAAACTTGAACCCTTTTTTTTGTCCAAGGGCCAAAACCAATCTCATCTCTGGACCTTGGACAAGTCATCAAGATCACCAACTCTGTTGCACCCACCAAAAATGCCACGGTACACATACAGAACACACCAATGTCGATAGCAGAAGCAGCTAGGGTCTTTCTAAACGTAGCCACTTTGGCAGCATCTGTTGTTCTCCCACTGTACATGGCCATGAATTACCCACTGAGCCCCTTTGCTTGCAATATCAAATGGGTAAATGGATGATTCCACTGAAGCCAACAAAGTCTCATCATTTGCATCACTTGCAATATCCTATCAAGTCACAAGGCATCACACTCGACTCATCTTTCTGAGATTTGAAGAAAACTCCATAAGAATGATTCACAATTACAAGATGAGTCTAGTGATTACCTTTTGGGTGCTACTCACAAAGTATGAGATCATGAACGAAAATCACTCCTTACTCACTATTTCTACCCTACAGCCACAATGGTAGGAGCTTTTGCAGCCTAAAAGGAGAATGAAGCTCAAAGGAAAAATGTCCTATTCTGCCCACAAGATACAAACACCCAAGCTAGGGACTCAGATCCTTTTAGACTACGCTGCTCTAAGGAATAGCTACCTTGTATGTTGCAAGCTGAGATGTCCAAAAAGGTTTCACAAATTTGCAGTGCCACTAAGGCGACAATCTTGGGTACATTTGACTTCAATCGGTTTAGCTCTTTCAACGATTAATATCACAGAAAATTTTAGGGTCCATTAAGGTTTAATATGGACACTCGTCAAGCAACTTTGCATCAAAAATTAGGGAGTTAAAAAAATCATGGTTCAAGTGGTTCCCATGATGGGAAAAACAACCTTGCAACCTCTGCAACTATCTTTGGATTTGCACCAAGGCGGTTGGGTTGTGTAGGCAAGGGAACTAATGAACTCGGTAGTACAGTTTGGCATACCTCTTTTAGCTCCAAGGTCATTGCATTCATCTTCTTCTCAAGCTCACATATTCGGGCCTCTAATGTGTTTTACTTTTTTGCCCAATTTTCACTACCTTTGTTTTGGATTGTAGTGTATTGTATAGGTGGTGGGTGGTTTACCTATCAAGACCAGCCCGAGTTAGATCACAGGTCTACTACTAAAGGCAAAATGTGCATATAGTTTTACCCATATGGCATATTTGTCACAAAATATCAAGATTGAAAAACACCCACCTCTTCTTTAACAATTGCCTCTAACTTGTCCCAGTCAGTCCCGCATTTTGTGTTGCACCCAAGTTGCATCTAATGAATGTTCGTAGCCTTGACAAGTTTGATCTCCAACTTGGTTTTCAAGCAGGCATATTTAGACTCTGCAGGGATCACCTGCACAGTCAATGTGTGGGAGTTAACCTAGTGAGCAGCCTAGGCACATTAGCAATGTGCTTATCCTTCTACTGTAACACAAATGGCATAGTTATACTTAGTCACCTTGCCAAACAAGGGGAGTTGTAGCATGCACGATAATGGCTCCCTGAGATTAATGACCAGGCCTAGTTGCCAACACACATTCCATCATTTGTTGTAAGTGACATTAAATCACAACATCCATCATTTTATATGACCTTTAATTAACTACATATTTTCACCACACTTGTAATTCTCCAATGGAAATCGACTGTCCTTGAAGTAAGAAATAAGATGTTAATATGTCAGTGGTTTTCCATTAGGCTACTGTGATCACAACACATTGTGTGTAACTGTGATCACAGCAGCCTAATGGAAAGAGACCCTAACATTGGCCCATCTATCACTGGGCCTTCAGAAACACACAGTGACCTGATAACAGAGGCCTGGAGCCATTCTTTTGGACAGTTCAATGCAGGGTGAAGAAACTGCTATAAAAATTATGTAGCTGATCTGGAAACACATACAAGTCATTAGAAGCCCAACTAACATACAACCAAACTATTTGAGAAACAAAATCAAGGTCTGGGAGTATATAGAACTTGGAACATACAATGTGTTCACTGAAATGAACTTTCAGATTTTCTTCTTCAGCTGCCTTTGCCAAAATACAAACCACAACCAAACGGGTTGTTTGGTACCATTCATACCTGCCACAGCCAAATAGATGCCTAACCACTAAAAGCAAAACAGTCCTAAAAGGAACTTTCTACTCCTACATTGTCCCCTACAGGTTATTCCGTGTTTGATGGAGCATGGACTCTTGTTAGGAAAACCCAGAAACAACCATTGTAACGTAATGCAGCTAAATTGAGCCCACAATAACCATATGCAAATTCGCCATATAAAAATCACCAAGCAAAGGGCTTTGTCTTATACAACATTTGGATTCTACAAGAGCCCTTGCTATAGATGCTTACTTGAATTTGGCCGGTGGAACATATGGTGGTGCAGGGGACACCATGTCAACCACCTTGGTGTTTGAATTGGCAGATGCAAATTGCAAATCCTTCTTGACAACCTTCAACTCCATCTCAACACCCATTCGTGTGTCCATCTCACTTTGGCAAGGATTAATAACTTTTAGGGTTTCTTCCAAGCTTGTCAGGTTTCTCTTCGAGCTTTGGCCCGTGGTAAGGACCTTGCGAATTGTGACCAAGACCAAAACTCGCATCAACACTGCTCAATACCTGTAGAGTCCCCCATAGTCCCTCCATTAGCAACTAGGTTGTTAAAATCTACTGACCCACTATGTGAACTCTGAGCAATTATGCATTCTAAAAGAAACATCGTTAGTTTATAAGATAAAAGTTGGAGGTAGTCGAAAAGGATCTAAAAATAGGGGAACAACTCTATATCACACCTAGAAATTCACTTCTGTGAAGTTGAGCTTCTGAACAAACAACAACCTTCGTGCTGCTCGATCATTCACAAATCTTGGGATATGCTTGCATTTCAGTTTACCATGAACACCATACCAATCTAGACATATTTTGTGCCTTCTGAGATATACCAGATGCTCACGAGAACATCGACAACAAGCATCTAGATTACTTCTGAAATGCTCAATCCCTGAATCCTGGTGGTACCTCTGAACTAGCAACTTTACTGTGACATTGCTTGAAAGCACGCTTGATGTAAGCAACTGTCTTTTCTTTGTCGCATCCCCATACAAATTTCATCATTATAGTCGTCATTTTCATAAAGGGTTATTTAAAAGACTATCCAGTACACTAGAATCAGGTGTTGTTCGTGGGCAAAATTTTGTCAGGATGAGGTGATAATGGAGGTGCATGTACATTTGGTACAAACTACACACTTATTCTGGACCCTAATGACTTGGCTCTTAAACCGTGAACCCTTCAAACCCCAAATTGATCAACCCCCATATACCTCATAAAACACTTTTTTTTGGCCATATACCTCACAAACAATGTTTTTTTGGGGAGTGAATTATCCCTTTCTTGTATAAAAATCCAAGAAATTTTGGACAATGTTACTTTCTAATTTAATTTCAACCTATTTTGCTATTTTGAGGCAAATTTCGAGGATATTATAACATCATATATACGGCACACTACTATGTTTCAAAACAAAACAATAATTTTTAGAGGGTGAATTTGCCTACCGTAAGTTAGAAATTGGAAATATATGAAGATAAATATGAAAAGACTAGAAATCCTTGGTTTGTCTATGTCAATTCTTGAAAATAAGAGCACCAAAAAGGAAGAAGCCAAAGTTTCTAGACTAGATCCCTGTGGTTAGGGAAAGAAGCTATGGATTAACCTAACTGTTTTAATATCAATCTAACAATTCTTGTGTGAATTCAGCTAATTTTGTTATGTCTTGAAAAAATCACCAAATTTTCAATATGACAATTTGAAGAAAAACATTGGTCATGCCATTCCATTGTGCTCACATACTATTGTAGAACCTGTCTAAGTTAATACTGCCGGTTTAGATTTAGATTGTATTGATTTATTTTTGGTATTGTTTCAATGATAATTGATGTAGCACATAACATTTGTGGACCTGTTTAATTCATGGTCAATTTATCTTTGGTATATTTGGTGGGAAATAGATGATATTTTTATTCAATAAACATTAATTCATCCTCCATCCCAACAAATCCTACACGCAGAGTTTAACATGCGATGTTTGTGATGCCATGCTCCCTCCCGACATAACATATGCAAAAAATGATAATTCAATTGTTCACAGTTCGGATGTTGGGCGAACCATGTGTAAAAGATTCCAAAATGGATCGGTGAATTTTACATGGAGATATATGTTGTGTTGCTCACCCGAGGAACAAGCGCTTAGTGTTATACACTGCTATATTACACATACAAAATAGCTTTTGGTTTTCCAAATCGTGGGATTCTACATGACATATTCCTCTTGCACACACAAGAAAATTGGAAAAAAATTAATATCTGCCCCCCCCCCCCCTTTGTTTGTCACATGTCGTACCTTTTTATTGCCGTCCATGCATATATATGTTATTTATTTGGATAAATGGAATTTAATTTTGAAAAAAGGTAGATTACTTTGTGTTAGATTTGATACGATTATGTATTCATTGCAATATGGGTGCCACCTCTTTCAATACACTTGGGAAAATGTTGAACATAATTTTAAATATTTAATGTGGCCTGTACAAAAATCCCGTGCACCATATATGAAACATATTTTATAATTTTTACATGTTAAATAAACTGACCCGTATAAAATTGGGATTGGCCGTCCACAACCAAATGGGAACGCCGTGGCCATTTTGGAGGGAAATAGATTTGATTCTTATTCACATTGTTTAATAAACATTTAATTCATTTTCCATCCCAACAAAGCTTTGTTACAATGAATGTTTATAGATTAAAAAGGATGTGTGATATATTAAACTTTGTGCAAGCGTGAAAACTCTAATACTGTTTACCAAAAATGTCCTAGAATATTTACCAATTAAAATTAACCACGATTCGCCACGATGACATACTTTAGATATGCCCTGCGGCGTTGCCATAATGTTCCTTTTCCCAAAACAACCCTAATTGTTATTTGGTCATCATAAAAAGCAATTCTTGACTTATTTTGTGATGCGGCTTGGGTTGTTCCAAACAAATTCATATCAAATACTTTTTTTATGGTATAGATTTTTAATTTTACAAGTATACTTTCTCCCTTTTCTCCGAGTTATTTATTAATTTTCCTAGGAGAAAAATTTCTCAACCCTAAACCCTAAAACGAGATTTGTGGATGGGGCATCGGTGGGTGTTGGGTCATTCAAGCCCGGGAAACAAAAAAAAAAACCCGGGAAATTTCATAAGGCACGATTTTCTTTTCCCATTCAATCAAGCTATGAACATCCTTGGAGGGCACGAGTCCTACAACACTCTTGCTAAAAAATGATGCAAATGATGACGATCTTCAAACGAAATACCTCTTTACACAACATTAAATATTTATACCCTGTTAAATGTATTCGTAAAACAAAAATAGACAAAAAGAATCCTCAAGGGGTTCCCATGTATTTTTCAAAAATTTGAAGGGTCCGATAAAGCAGACTCTGGGCTCTCCGCGTTTACATTCATTCGTGGAGGGAAAAAGTTCAACAATTTTAACCGCTAGTAAAAAAAAGACATCTTAACAAAATGAACAATTCGAGCGATCGAAAATCGAATAAGAAGAGGGCGAAAACGAGTGCGGCTTGACGAAAAATAACAAAAGGCGACCAATCGCAAGTAGAAGAGGGAAGAGGGGGGTGCGGCAGAAGGGGTTTAGGTTGGTCGTCGAACTAGAGCTCAAACAAGAGTAGGAAGACCGGGGGTGCAAGGAATTGAACCTCCTTCCCCTCCCCCCCCCCGGTCTTGACAATCCAGGTTGAACCATTGATGCGACGATCCACAATGGAGCAGTTAGCGTAGTGCTTACTATTTGGTTTATTCCCAATTATGCCATCGAGAAGTTCTACAATGACTCAAACATCGGGCTACCCATTTTGTTGAACCCTCCTATGGAAAAAATAAAGTAATTGTTTAAGGAAATTAATATGACATCAATTTAAGGAAATATCAATTTTCCCCCACTCTGTTACCAATAATTTAATATTAGTTTTCATTCTCGCGACTGACGTTTGTATTGTAAACCAGTACGTCTCACATCAAATCTTCATTCATGGGACCAATTTGCCTAGGTTTCAGGTTCAATTTCATCCACCACACAATTCGGCCAAGGTTTATCCGAACGACACATGTTCGCCATCCAAGACAAACAAAACACGACGGGCACGGCATGCGTCACATGGTGGCCCTACCATTTATGATAAGAAAAAAAAAATTACTTAAAGGGGATATTGTTTAATTTTTCTTACAAATGATAGTAAAAGTAAACTAGATCTTATTTACAAGATTTCTTCTCCTGTGAAATTAGGTCACATTGTAGGATCCAATATCCTATATATCAAAGCAAACGTGGTGTATGTATGTCTGTCTATGTGTAGCTTGAGGTTCCCTAACCATGTCCCCACCTCCTTCTTCTTCTTTTTCTTCTTCTTCTTCAAACCCTAGATTTAGGGTTTGAAGTCCAGATCCACGGTTGCACCTTGAAGTTCCCAAACCAGGTCTCAATCTAGGTTCTTCGAAGCCAAATATTGGGGTTTCAAGTCCAGCTCCAGGTCCAAGTTTCGATCCACGTGCAGCTTGAGGTTCCCAAACCAAGTTCTTCGAATCCAACAATTAGGGTTTGAAGTCCAGATCCAATTTTGGGTAAGAGTCAAAACTATGGATTTCTCCATTTCTGAAATGGATCTGTCTATTTGTGCATCCCAAAATAATCATATTAATTGTATTATTATTATTATTTTAGATTTTATAAACCTCTCCTTGAAAGAAAATGTAATAATAAGTGTATTTATTTTAAAGGTACCCATTCTTCAACCATATGGTAATAATAGCACCGATGGGTTTTTTTTTTTGCGAATTGTTTTTGTTTGTAGCCAAAATGGCCATCATCTGTAGGAAGATGTGGAAAAAGTGGGCAATTATTTGAAGGAATATTTAGCCAAACTTGGCTACAAATCCAAACATGGAAGCACAAAGCGTTGGGGGTGGATGGAGTGGCGTAGCCAGGGGTTACCCACTAGTATTAGAGCAAACGTGGTGGTGTCTGTTTGTTTGTGTGTTCCTCACAGACATTCGCGAATTGTGCCCAGGGCAGTGGGATGAAAGAGCTCTACGTACGTCCGTCTTCCTTTCTTCTTCTTTTTCTTTCTAGTTTGTGTCTGTCTGTTCGTCCGTCCGTCAGTCCTTTCGTCCATCTGTCCTTTTTTCCGTCATTGACCTCCCCATCATCCCTTGCCCCATTTTCCGTTTCGCTTATTTATATATTTTTAGTTTTTTTTTCGGGTATCCACGTGATTGGCCTACTCAATATGCGTAGTAATGTACATACCACTGCCTACGTGCAGCTCCTTGATTTTTTTTATTGCCAGATTTTTTTGCCAATTTGCACCTGAAATATATGATTTCAAATTTCAACCTATTTGAAGGATTTTTCGTGGGAAATAAATGGTCCCAAATTGGCTAGACTTTGTGGGAAAAAAAAGTTGCTGAAACATCAGACTTTTATGGTAAGTTCTATTAGGTAGCCAATACTACAGAAGGACCCCCTTTTCCTTCTTTTTAAGAAAATAAAACTTTCATAGTTGGTGATGTTGGCGAATTTGGCCCCTTTTTTTTGTTTTTCTTTCTTCTTTTTGGGGATGATGGTCACTTTGGTGACATCACAAAATTGGCCATTGAAGACACACAAAAAATAAAAAACAAGGAAAGAAAAAAGGGAAAAAACCACTACTACTACTGCTACTTAACTGGTGCGTACATTTGCAATGTTGTTCCACACACACACACATACATCGCTTTCCAGACCCTCATGTGAATGTTGATGTTCTCAGAACATTTGTACACAAATATAATTAAAGTGCAACAATACCAATTTGATATATTAATTGTGGGTTCATCATTCTTGAACATGCACTTCCTAGTCACATGGAAAAGAATGAATGAACAATCAATAGATGCACCAACAAGTCCACCGATAAGCAACAAACAAAATCTTTAATGAAAGGAAAGAATTCAGCAAAGCGTTATTTAAAGCCTAACACGGAGTACGTGGATCCTCGATATTGTGCACTTATCTGAACATTCGCAAATCCAACATTCTGAGAACCTATTCAAAAGGTAATTTGAGTCGAGTTGCAATCTTGGTAATAATTCTAACATATGAATGCTAGACATCATGCACAATCACTTTCCCAAAAAACGTTCATCATTTTTTTTAATCGTTTATGGATGGGGTAGATCATTTCCAAACATTCGTGGATGTCGTGGATCATTTTCAATCACCCGTGGACGAAAGAGATGATTTATATTGACTCCATAGGGTGGATCCTTTTTTGGTAAGGCATGGATGATGTGGATTATTTTTGGTCATCCACACATTATTGAGATCACTTTTAACTGCCTGGAAAAATACCAATTGCGCAGATCATTTTCATTTTCCCAATGCCCCTGGATCACGTCCATCGTCGATATATAACCCCAATATGGGGTAGATTATTTTTGGTCACCGATACATGGCCTGTATTGGTATTATTTTCTATACCATGCCTTAAGGTATGATTCGCTTGCATTTGAAAGGGACTTGAAGTCTGAATGGGTGCCAAATATGATGGCGGAAGCAATGCAATTTGTTGGAATGTTGACATCATTGCCAATGAAAAGTTGACACGTCCCATCAATTTTTGCCCCCCCGTTGGCTGGATAAGATTGTGCCTAGTTGAAAGTCTTATGGAAAATCAAAATTGCTTCGTGGGCCGTCGGTAGGAACAAGTGTGTCAGGGATCGATAGGTCGAAGGCAAGTAGGTCGATTCTTGTAGATGGTTGGTGTTTGTGTAACATGCACAGATGGCACATTGGTTGGTGGGTGGGGGCAAAAAGGTGCTCAGCAGGCTGATGCAAAGCTCACCGAACTCACTTGATTATCATTATATATTGTAAAGGAAGAAAGTTCCTTCCCCTGAAGCTATCCAAGGTACTAAAATAGTGTAAATTAAAAGGACCCAATCAAATGTCACCTTTTGTGTTAATCACTGACATTAGTGAATTAAAGGAATTTTTTTCATCAAAAAGAAAAAGATAACATCCCAAAATAGAGGAAAATGTTTCTTTTCTCCATCTTTTTGGGTTTCTTTGATCCTTTTTTAAAAAATAATTAAAAATGTAGGATAATTTTTATTTAAATGGTGTGATTAGTGTTTCTCTCTTTCTAATTTTGTGGTGTAGTTGAAGGGGTGATCCTCCATAACAAAGATTTAGCCAAATTGGGCTATAAACAAGATATGAAAGTGGAACGATTTAAGCACTCTTATATATTGTTTCCTAACTACGGGCACCCAACATAAAATTCTTGGTATTTCTTTCTTTTTCTTTTTTCCCCCAAAACTTGGTGATAAAACTCGCAAATTTCACTTTTTCTCAGTTTATATTTTCTTCATCAAATATATAGTCAAAACATCCCTATAAAAAGTCGTTCATAGAAGGATGGAGTCATTTTTATGAAATTGTTACATTAAAAAAAAACTATAAAAGGATGTTCATAAAAATAGGGAGCTAGAAGTGATGATTCATAAATTATTTGTTTTTAACTTTTGTGATGTAGACAAAACCCCAAAGCATACATAAAAAAATGGAGATAACCATGATAACAATCGTCTCTTTTTGCATAAGTAGCCAAAAAATCTCACAAAATTAATGCCCATGGATACTTCTGACAATAATTTGATTCCCAAAAACCATTGAATTTTAATATTTAATGTTTTGAATTCTCACCTCAATGTGCAATAAATTCCTTAATTCATTACCAAATTATGAATATCGTGTACGATACATAACAGAACATGGACATGTGAGAAAACACAATCAAGATAACTTACGTGTCTCAATAGCAAGTGTACTTGGGCCGATGAGTAGGCATCACACTATGCAATGGCTTTTTGTGACCCTCAACATCTTCAAAAAAAATGTTCAGCCCAAGCTATTTTTTAAATAAAAGCCCTATTCTGACAAATTTTCATTAATCTTCATCCAAAACATGTTGGACAACTTGATGTTCAGGAATATGCTTTATTTTAAGGGTAATATATAAGGGTAGAAAATTAGTGAAGACCTACTACCAAAAAATGGTCCTTAAAATCAAGAGCAAATTCAATGAATTCCTGAATATTTTGCTAGCATGACCTGAAATGCAAAGCATATCCTTTTGCATGTAGAATAAATGTTGGAGGTCCATGTGTATTAAAACCTACCTTAAAAGTATCACATAAATGAAAGCTTGCCTTAAAATTATTCATCCATCTAAATATATCTCTCTCACTACTGACGTTGACAATGTATCATTCATTAGACGCAAACTCAATTGACAATCACCATTAAAGAGTGAACTCCTAACATGAACACGTCCAGCAAAGGTGATAGGATGGGTTTCCCCATGTCCATACACAAATGATGTAAACCCACCAAACTTTATGACAACAAAACACAAGAAAAGAGGATGGGAGTGAAAAGAAAGAGGGTTTAGGGTCAAATGGTCATAAAGCTCAAAGGCCCGAAAGAAAGGGGGGGGGGGAGGGAACATTTTCCATTCCATTTGAGCTATACCTATTTGGTTTTTCTTGTCACAACTCTGGTCCAAATTTGGCCTCACAAAGAGCTGGCCAAAAGCCCATTTTGAACTACCCAGATTTGATGAGAAACAAAGGCTTGATTGCCAACCCCCAAGCCCCTAGACGTTGCTCGATGCCGAATTTTAACACATTTCACATTCACTTACCATAAAACGGCACTACTCAAGAACTAACAAGTGTAACAAAGGCAATTTATTCATGAATGGGGTCAGAAAGGGGCCAAATAATGGCAGATGGCCAAAAGTGATGCCAATAAAACTAACTGAAGTGGCAGTTCATAATTAACCCCAGTCCATCAGTTCAAAAAAATTTGCCCTCATCATCTCTGTGTTCCCTATGTGCGAACTCGTAAGTATTTGTTTACTTTTTCGTGGGCTTTTGATTTTTCAGCCTTTTACACCTTTTGAATGGGCAACCTCCCATCTAAGATGGCGCCAAAGGGGGGTCTTTTTTGCTGATTTGGCGTAGGTTGATTGGCCCTCACCCTTAAAAATTATTTTTTCCCCTGGGCCATGAAATCCTAGGATACCCCGCACTTTTCCGTTGAGTAAATTGCGTGCCCATTCCAGGGCACACTTACCTACCCAAATTGAATGTTAAACTATTTGAATCCCTTTTCACACACAACCAGCAAGGGAGATAGAAACCCAACGACCTAAAAAAAGCCCATTTGTTCAAACCCAGGTGCCGACTTCTCATTAGTGCCAGTCTGGTGGACTCCTCAATCTGGAGGCGCACAACTTCTTGGCGCGTTCTCATTGGGCGATAAAATTACACGAGAAGCCAAAAAAAAAGTTAAAACAAGATTACACAAGAAGCCAAAAAAACAAGTTCAAACAAAAAGTGAAAATCAAAGGAGCTCCCCCCAAAATGAAAAGGGCAACATATGAATAAGCTTAAGAAAAAACCTTATGTAGTAGAGTCTCAAGTGCGGGCCAAAAGTACTGAAGTTACCACAAGTGAAAATTGGAAAAACCCACTTATATAGTTCCATGTAAAACACACCTTCAAAAACATCCTATCTAATCCACAGTGCAAAGCCTATAATAACTTTGTAATGATTTTTAAAAACAAAAAGCCTGAAAGTGCAAGCTTTAAGAAGTCCCTCCAAAGTGCATGTTTTAAAAAAAAAGTCTAAAAAAAATCAAAGAAGCCCTTCAAGTGTGCCCTCAAGAAAGTTTCAAGGGGGCCCTTCAAGTGTGCCCAAACAAAGACAATATGTCGGAAAATCAAACTCAGCTAGGCCTCCAAACCCAAGAAGAGCTCAAAATGATTTCTTATATATGAAAAAGAAAAAACTTTTGAAAATTTTGGAACCTTACAGAAATTGAAGGTCCTTTCCAATTCAAATGAGGATCTTCCATGGGTACAAGGATTATGTTGTGAAGTCCTCCCACTAGGACCTATACCAAAAGCCCTTGGCTCACAAACACTCCCATGCAAAAGCTCATTACCGTGGGCAAACCCTAAACACCTCAACTCACCCCTCAGAAACCATTGCTTGGACCAGGGCTTCAATATTATCCCTGACATTTGCACCATCATGAAGAAAGAAGGGCATGGGCAGGCGGTGCATTTTGCATGACCCTATAGTGGATGGCCATCACAGTAGCATTGCCCCAATACCATGATGCACCAAGGTGTAGGTGTAGGCACCGCTTGAAAACAAAGGCACTTGTAAGCACTTGCCGAAAGAGCATTTTGCAAGGTTGGTAGTTGTTTGTAAAGCGCTTTGTAATCCGCTTGGTCTTTCTACTGGGCACGAAGTTCCAAACAGAGGGTACAATAATAATACATACAAACCACTTGCTTGTTTTTGCCTTGACAAAATCACACACATTTCATTCTGTCAGCCTTGGGGTAGAACTAGCTGCTTTTTCTAACATTATTATAGTTATGGGTACCCCACTCCAATTTGGGGCACAATTGTGTGGCCATTTGATCAAAACTGGGGACTAAATGAGGAGTCAAGATGAAAACAGTACACAGGAAAATAATTGGTGACCAAACTAATTTTCTTTCATCTAAATTCGTCGGTCCTCAGGGGAATTTCAGCCCCAGTTTGGGATTTCCCTTAGCTTTGTCGGATGAAGAACACCCTTATTAGAAACACAAATTCCTTTGCAACCAATGAGACGAGGCAACAGGCAGCCAAGAGCCTCAATTCTTTTTCCTTTGGCTTCTGATGTTCCCAATGTGTTCCCATCAAGTTCCTAATGTGTTCCTGATATGTTCTCAATTAGTTCTGCAAATTCTCAATGCGTTTCCCAAGAATGTTCTTGTTCACACCACACATGTCCTTTGCCCAAATTTCTATCCTTGTAACCTCTGTAGCTAGACCAAAGGAAATGGCTACATAATTATTCCCTATTTAGGAAGTGTTCATTTGGTGAATGTTTCCTTTTTGATGATGCGCCTATCAAAGAGGCTTGATTGGCCCATCACAAAAAGAAAAAAATTCGTTTTGAATGCACCCCTCCAACAGTGCTTCAAATTTGTGACTTTTAAGGAATTTTAAGGGTCGGTGTAATGACGTCTTGTGACACGTTAGGGACCGTCAAATTAGGGACAAATAGGGTCACACAATTTGTGACTTTTTTCGCCATTTTTCGAAATTTTTTTTAATGAAATTAACCACATCTAGACCTAGGCACTTCCTAGGTCGCCACTTGTAGCGGCAATTTTGTAAAGGTGCTATAGGCCATTTAGGATAGTTGCCATTTAATGGCTAATTAATGTTGGGGATCCTCGCCATTGGACCTGCTCGAGGAATTTGAAAAGAAGAAAAAAACCCTGCCCCACAAAGTTCAACTAGTTAGTAGAACTAACAATAGGGCCCCATGCTCATGGGGGGGCTGCAATGGCAAGAAAGAATTAGAGAAAGCAAATGGGCAAATGCAAAACCTGGTGAATTGACGAAGAAAGGAAAGTGACGTTTTAGGAATGGGTTTAAATCCTAACTACGTAGTACCTAAACAGATTAGGTAAGAGGGAAGAAAAAACACACGCATCCCAAGCAGGTTTTTTTTTCCACAAAATAATGTTTCGATTTTTTGACACCCAAAAAAATTGGGAAATTTCGGAAATTTGAGTTTTTAAAGTGTAAATTCGACTAATTTTGTGAAAAAATTGCCAATTTTGTTGATATCACAAAATTGAAGAAAAAACCTTGATCCTAAGTCTCCAGACGAAATCCCGGGCCAATTCTAGGCTCGATAATTGGGGGCCATGGAACCCCAACCCCCCCCCCCCCCGCGGCCCGCTCCCTCCCCCGGATCCCATCCAAAATTTGACCCTACCCGCCAATCTCAGTCTCTTGTTTCTGCCCAACAGCTGGACCAGCTTTAGTTGTGATTGATCACCTAAATTCGTCTTGAATGTCCGGAAACGGGCACGTTTCGCACTGAACATCCCTGACCGTTGCCGGCGATGACTTCTTGCCCGACGGATTAGAGGCTGATGAACACCTATAGTCGATTTTCCGTCCCTAATGCATCGATCGAGAAATATGCATCTATCGATTCTCTTCGTCTGCATATCTTGTGGTGTAAAGGTGAGAATTAATTACCAAGTTTACACAGGATTTGAACCCACAACCACTCACTTAAAAAAGAACCCAACAGTTGTCTTTAGTTTGGTTCCCAATACCAGAGTGAGTTAATTAATTAATTAAAAACAACACCCCAACAGGAGCAGTACCTAGTGCTGTCTGTGGGGCCCAAAGAAGAAGCCCTAAAAAAAGACCACCGTGGGGAGTGGGGGACGACTGTCTGTTGGCAACATCTGGACCGCACATCGGACACATCAACGGTCGTCATTAGACAACAGCGCTGCGTGTCACGGCGCTTTGTAAAATTTGTCCGTTTGTGTGCTGGGCCCTCCTCCTCCTCCTCACTGGCTGTCTTGGCTGCTGCACTGCACTGCTTCCGCTTTCTCTCTCGTCCAAACTCTCTTTCTCTCTGTGTCTCTCTCCCTCCCTCCCTCTTCCCCCTGTTCTTCAAATTTTAAATCCTACTTTTGTTGTCAGAAGCAGATGAGCAGAGAAGGATCTCACATTGCTTGTCCACGAGGTTTCTGACAAATCTTTTTCCTTTTTCTTGGCTCTCCCGGTTCCTCTGAATCTTCTAGCTCCTTGTTTTGGTTCTGTTTTGTCGTGGAGACTACTGATGAGTTTCTTTCTCCTCCGAAACCACCGCAACTGCAACTCCAGTGATTGACGACTTGCTGCATTGCTTGCGGTTTCCTGGCGCTTTCTTCTTTTGGCATGTGTACAAGGAGAAGAGTTTTCTCCAGTTGTTCAGTAATGCTTAGAAGAAGCTCCGCCGGACCTTCTTCTTCTTCTTGTGTGCTCGCTCCTCTTACGAAGGAAGAAATTCCCCTCGCATGCTTGAATAAGTTGCGTTTCTTGCGCGCTTCCTGTAGTGTGTCTTTGTTTCAGGCTTTCAAAGGTCATTACAGTGATGAAGAAACTCTTCTTTGAAAGCTTTCAGGATTTCAGTCACTGAGACCAGATTGCGAAGCTTGACTGTAGGCTTTTCTAACAGTTGAGAGCCTACTACAGTTGTGTTTCAGCTCTTGGCAGATAGAGAGATCTCTTTGCAGAATCCCTAACGACGACGTCGATCCCCCAGCTTGTGTAGCTGCAGCATCTGCTCCTCCTCGGGAGAAAGAAAAAACAGGAAAATCCATGGGTCCATTGAGGAAGAAGGGAAGAGGAGCAGGTGGCGGGAAGACGGAGGCGTTAGCTCCCGGGGAGGAGCTTCCTGGCATTTCTCCAGAGCTTGATAACAACAAGGTGCGCTCCGTCACCACGAACGGAAGAAAGGAATCCATCACCAAATCATCATCATCAGCATCAGCAGCATTTGAGATTTTGAATGCTGCTTCCAGGTTTGGACTGTCTGTGCGAGTAAGCAGTCAGAGGAAATCTGAACCTACGAGCTCCGAGAATACACCCAGGTACAGCACTTCACTGTTCTGCACTCCTGAAACCCTTTTCCTTCTCCCCATGCATTGTGTGCTTCTTCCAGGACTTGGTTTCCTCATTGTATTCTATGCGAGGGCGCAAGACAGTAGTGCTACTGAGCTTGAGTGCTTAGCTCTCTCGAAAACCCTTTGGTCTTTCTTCCTTTCAGTTGGGTGGGTGGTGGTTTTCCTCCCCGTCGTTTTGGGTCTCAGTTCAGGAACCAGAAGAAATACCTCAATGTGCAGCACCAGACAGAGTAACAAGTTTTGGTTTCCCAGCTTGATGGTATATTGCCACAAAATTGATCTAGGTCAGTCAACTGCATTGAGCATAAAGCAGAACATTTTGTATCTCTCTCACAAATAGAAGTTGATGTGTTGAGGTCTTTTTTGTCATAGGTTGAGATATCTCATGTCAAGCAGTTTTGGTCCGAGATCAGATACTAAGGAGAAGAGGTTCCATGATGCTGCTGCTCCAAGAAGCACAAGCTCGACGACAAGGTCAAGCAGTTTATGCAAAGGGTTCAATGGGCAAATTGTCAGCAGCAGAAGCACAACCAAGGAAGTGGTGGAGGAGAAGCTAGCTCACAGAAGTGTGAGATGGGAATCTGTTCAGCCAAGATCTGTGCACAAAGTTGCAGTGAGGGAGTTAGAGAGAGGACGAGGAGTGCAGTCCGAAAGGTCAACACCAAGGGCAATTTCTGCTCCTTCTGCAGATATAGTGTTGGACTTGAAAGGGTATGTGCTCTCTCGAGGTTCATCACCAAGGGTGACACCTGCTGCAAGCATGATGGTCGACAGAAGGGATACTAGCTTAGATGGAGGTTTGAATCCACAGGCCCATTTCTCAGATGTTGTGTCTAGTTCTGGAGGGAATGTTGTCTCAGGAAGGTGGGCTCTTGCAAACAGAGGGATGTTGGATCATCAAAGGACTGAGACCTCTAGACAGTCCACCCAACAAATCCAGTCTCAGAGCCTAGAGATGGAGGCAGTTCATTTGACCTCTGAGGAGTCAATGTCAAGGGCTAATTTCCATCAAAGTGATCTCTCTGGAAAATCAGCTTCTTGGTCATACAATGCAGATTCTGTGTTTGAACACCGGGAGCATACTGTGAAAGGAAGGTCAACTCTAGCCCAGGTTTCTTCTCCAACTTCTGCAATGGATCAAGGGTATGATGACTCTGGAAAGACAACCCCAAAGTTCTTTTCTGCAAACCTTGTGATGGGTACTGGAGAACCAGATACCTCTGGGACAATGACACCCATTTCCAAGCAGCTAACAGTCGACCACGAAGAGCAGCAGGAGATGACTTTGCAGAGGTCTACTGAAAGAGAGCTTTCTGTAAATATCACTAAGGAAGGAAAGCCAAGTCCTGGCAGTTTGTTTGGACAGAGTGAACATGAAGAGAAGTACTATGCTACAAAGGCTTCTTCTTCTCTATCCTTGAATTTGGCACTTGCGATAAGGGAACATCAGAAGAAATCCCCATTGTCTTCTGATCTCTCCAGGGATGAGTCCCTGAGAAAAAGTCTTTCAGGAATGCTGGGAAGGTCAGCTTGCAACTGTGTCTCAGGTCGGAGCTCTGTTGCTACCTCACCAGATAGGAGTCATTCAAAAATCTCTCCAAGAGAGACACCATCACCACAACTAGCAGCATTGAAATCTGCCATCTTCACAAAAGAGAACGTAGATCAGGTGACTTTGCAGAATGTGACAAAGTCCCCTGCACTAGAACACACATGTAACAGAGATCGGTATTGTGAAGCTGCTAGTTCTGAAAGGTTTCAAAATGTCTTTCATGGAAGGTTGTCCCGACTTGAAGGGAAAGGGAGTCAGATTGCAGCTGAGCTTCGAGAAACTAAGGCCTTGCTAGAGGAAAACAACCGTATCTGCTCAAATGCTCTTTTTGTTGATCTTCAAACAAAGGTTGCCAATATTGAGAGGGCTTTGACTAGTGGACTAGGTGACATGATTTCTGCACCCCAGGCTGAAGGTGAAGGGGTGAGAGATCACGAAGTCTTAGGCACAAAACCAATTTCAGGAAGCACTGAATCACACAGGCATGGTGCAGCCAGCAATGGAGAGATTGCTGGGCACATGAGAGCTTCCTGGCATTTCTCCAGAGCTTGATAACAACAAGGTGCGCTCCGTCACCACGAACGGAAGAAAGGAATCCATCACCAAATCATCATCATCAGCATCAGCAGCATTTGAGAGTTTGAATGCTGCTTCCAGGTTTGGACTGTCTGTGCGAGTAAGCAATCAGAGGAAATCTGAACGTACGAGCTCCGAGAATACACCCAGGTACAGCACTTCACTGTTCTGCACTCCTGAAACCCTTTTCCTCCTCCCCATGCATTGTGTGCTTCTTCCAGGACTTGGTTTCCTCATTGTATTCTATGCGAGGGCGCAAGACAGTAGTGCTACTGAGCTTGAGTGCTTAGCTCTCTCGAAAACCCTTTGGTCTTTCTTCCTTTCAGTTGGGTGGGTGGTGGTTTTCCTCCCCGTCCTTTTGGATCTCAGTTCAGGAACCAGAAGAAATACATTGAAGCATGAAGCATTTCTCTACTTGATTGTTGGTGGAAAGCTTTTTCCATGGTGGTTGGTTC
Organism: Sphagnum contortum; assembly: GCA_963920785.1. Taxonomy (NCBI): domain Eukaryota; kingdom Viridiplantae; phylum Streptophyta; class Sphagnopsida; order Sphagnales; family Sphagnaceae; genus Sphagnum; species Sphagnum contortum. The sequence continues at coordinate 57,599 of OY987290.1, read as the reverse complement.
AGGGATGATATCACCAATAAGTCTTGCTTTTGTTTGACTGTGGGATGATCAACAGAAGGGTGCTGGAGGTCTTTCTTCTACTCTTGCACGGACAGCAATCTTTATCCTGTTAGTGCTTGTGGTGCTTGGTATATAAGCACACAAAACAGGTTCATGGGTACCAGAAGAAGTTTTGTGAGAGGTATCCAGCTTTTCATGTACAATTGATGATCAAGCCAATTTGTGTATGGGCAGTAGCAACCTGACAAGAAGTCTTGCCCTATTCAACTAGATGCCTGAGCACCGTAGAGACAGTGTTGTTGTGATGATGCCCTGCTCTCTGACTTTCATCTTGCAAAATGATCACAAGAGTAGATTGTGACAAAAAGTATCAACCAGATATGTGCAGAAATAAGCAGGAGAAAATAGAAAGAGTTTGCAGCCTGTCTGCCTGCGAGGGACGTCTTATCTAGGTCTGGCTCCACTATGTTTATGTACAGTGCTGGCTGCCCCCCTGCCCTTAAAGCTTGTGTTTTCACCTTTGTTGCAGTCTTCAACACTTTTCTGTGGGGTCAGAGGTTGCAGTTCTTGGACCAACTGATTTCGAAACTTATCACCTGTAGTCATTCTTTCCTTTTGTTGGTAGAGACCATATCTAATCTTCTTCCACAAGGAGAAGGTGCCTTGCAATATTAGGCTGAACAGGTATTAACAGTTCATATGTTTGTCTGCTATAGCCAGAACATCAGCGAATGATTGCAGATGCTGGAGCCCTTCCATTTCTTGTGGGATTGTTATGGAGACAGGGCAGTAGCTCTAACCATCGGATTGCAAATGGCGTGGTGCGTCGAGCAGCAAATGCTATAACAAATCTTGCACATGAGAATGCACATATCAAAACTCGTGAGGTACGGAACTTTTTTAGATTTCCTTGTCAGACACATGAACCTGCATATATATGAACCCCAACGTGGGGCGGTCCGGCCTCTGATAAGGATGCTTGAAGCTTCAGATCCTCAACTTCGTGAAACGGTAGCATTTGCTTTGGGTCGTCTAGCTCGGGTTCTGATAGCTGTAGCCCTGGTTTAGGTATTTGGATCGCATCGGTGAGTGTGGACGATCTATGATCATGGCGTGTGCTGCTGCGGGGGTTCCTCAAGGTTTACCTTCTCATCTCAGGGAGTATTATGTCGTACTTAGTTGTAGATGCTCAGGGAATTTTTAGTGTGCAATCTGATCGTATTGGTAAAGCAGCTGTCGGCGTCCCTCCTCGGGGTTGTGGGATCATGGACCATGATGCGGTTGCTTTTGGATGACCGATAATCTGATCTGTGTAGCTTTTTGTTTTTGGCAGGGGGGGAAAGAGGAGGGAGAGGAGAAATATTTGACGAGTCGCTCGCAAAGGGAGCTTGCCTCGGTCACTCGCGGTCCGACCTCTGATAAGGATGCTTGAAGCTTCAGATCCTCGACTTCGTGAAATGGCACCATTTGCTTTGGGTCGTCTAGCTCAGGTTCTGATAGCTGTGGCCCTGCTTTTTGCACTGACCAAGAATCTAGTGTTTCTGAGTGTACAAAGTGCTAAAATTGTAACACTTGTTCTCGTAGTCCTCACAGAACACACATAATCGAGCTGGAATTGTCCACGATGGTGGGCTGAAGCCCTTGCTTGAACTTCTGGATTAAAAGAATGGATCTTTGCAGCATAATGCAGCTTTTTTGCTCTGTATGGCTTGGCTGATAATGAGGTGAGAACTGGACTTACATGTGTTAGGACTACCTAGGTATTTTTAGTCACAGGATGTACTTGCTTCACTAAAACAATTCATTCTAGTAGCTGTATATGAGCAGTTTGGACATGTACATGAAGAGGGGTGATACATTTACACATGATTGCTTGGAAATGCTCATGCTTACAGTCATTTATGGTTGAACTAGTGGTGGCGTTCTTTCACTGAGTCTTAGATACTTGTGTATTGCAGGACAATGTGTCTGATATAGTCAAGGAAGGTGGAGTTCAAAGGCTTTGTGATGGTGAACTTATTGTGCAAGTAGTTTTGTGGTGCTTACCTGCCTGTGTCTACAAGAAAATTGTGTGAGATCCTTCTAGCTTTTGATTTGGGTTTTTAGGAAGTGGGGCTTTATGTATATATTCTCTTAGGGTATATGCTTTGTCTTTTGAAGTGCTTGTAAATGTCCATAAATGCTTGTAATTGCTGTGTGAATGTTTGTGTGCGCATGGTTCTTGGTTTGTTCTTAATCTTATAGTTATCTTATTGCATTTATTGGTTAATCTTTCAGCTGCAATTCAGACTGGTAGAAGGCATTCCAGATGTCTTTTGAGAACTGAAGCGGCCTCTCCAAGTTCTTGTACACATTCAGGTCTTTCACGTGAGCATGAATCTTCATCCTGTCATGGTATCTTGCTTGAGACATTGAATTGGAGATCTTGTCTGCAATCCACTGTGAATCAAGCTCTCCTCCATTTTGAAATGCTCCCTTGACCTGATTTATCACTCTCCTCTGCTCTACCTTTGAAAGAGTGCCCCACTCAACTCGTGCAAAGTTGGTGGAGACAATGTGCCTAATGGTTCTCTTGGCCCTAGTGTATGCTAGCTCGGTTGGAATTCCCTCCTCTGCCAATGTTATCAGAGGGAGTTTCTTCCTCTCCTCCTTCTTCAGATCAAGCTTCTCTCCTTTTCTTCTCGAACGTTCTAGGTGAGAGAGATCCTGTTGTTGCTCTCTCATCTCTCTTTCTCTTCTTTTTTGTTGCCTTGGCTTCTGCAGCCTTCCTTGCCTCCTCCTCTCTTTGTGCTTCCCCAGCAGTCAGCCCTGCTTGCAATGCTTGACCTAAGATGGTTGTCAAGGATGCCAGCCCTTCAGGTGTTCTAGTAACGATTGCAAACAACTCTGAAGCTCTCAAGTGATGAGCAACCATCTTCCTCAACCTTTCCTCATTGTTGTCACCTCCTCTAGACCGAGAACCCCTTCCACTAGTCTTAGCCATTACAATCCGCCCCCTCCTCTCTGCCCAAGTTTTTCTTCGAAAATTCTCGAGCAATGCCGAGAATGAGTTCAAATTCACTCGCCGTCCTACTCTAGTTTAGAGCCCCAAAAAGATTTCACTACACTTTATTCCGTTCCAGCTTAAGGACTTTCAGAAATTCAGGGCTTGCGATGTAACCCGCATCTAAACCTACGATACGGTATTGCTTGTAACGGCCGTGCAACGCTGTTCGTTTTACAACATTAGAGGGTTGCGAAGTTGGGGGCTTCGCTAACGTAGAAGGAAGTTAAAGGTTTTAGGGCTTTGGTTTAAGTAACGAATGCAGATGCGAAAAGGGATGCAATCGTAGGGGGTTCGCAAGGGGTTCGCAAAGTTTTAGGTTTAGGGTTTCTTCTCGAGAGTTTTAGGTGAGAGAACTCATGTTGTGCATATGGCAAAGGGTTTCGGGCAACCAGTCCTATAGGCATTGTTGAGCCCACATTGGATGCAAGTATGCATTTCTTTTTGGTTTAGGTAGTCTCAATTTATGAGTTGTCAAGGGTTTATATTGTTGTATCACATGATTTTTGAAAGTCTAATCTGGTCTTTGCCTTACATTTGTGCCTTATTAATGTGACAGATGATATGTCTTCCTCCTCCATTGTCTCCACTAGTGACTCATCCTCCTCAAATGAAGGCACATTAGCTCATACGCAAGCAGAGGTGTCCCATTCTCCTCGTGGTCCACCTCGGCAACTTTGCCAATGCACCAAGTGTGTTGGTTAGATTTCACAAAAGTCATATGTTTGTGCTCAACACATTTAGCGATTTGGGCGTCATCGTGGTCTTACCCCAGGAGCTTCTTCATCTCATGTGGTAAGTGTCATTTTACCATTGTCATTTTTCCTCTTTGAGACATGTTATTTTTCATGAAATCCTCTTTGAAACTATTTTCACTTCCATGGTTTGTTGTGGTTTTTTTAATGTAATAGGGTTCTCGTATGACACCACCACCCTATGTTCTATCATAAGGGGTTTTAACTGCCATAGGAAATGCACTTTCGCATGCATTTGCTGTAGGGATTGGTGCCTCTCATGAGTCCAGTAATCCACATCATGAGGCAAGGCCATGTATGCCCTCCGTTAGACAGCGATCCAAAGCACAACATCCAAGTGAGGGTCATGCTAGGACTATTGTTGAGGGCAGATGGGGTATGTGTCGCAACCCTAGCCTTGGCTTGCGACCAAAGCAAGGGGGTTGCAAGCTGCGGGCCTATAAGTAGACCCGGGAGTCATATCACATGCTCCCGGGAGTGCAAAGAGTGTGAGGGAGTGAACCCTCACACTCTCAAGTGAACTCCCACGTTGGGAGTTGGTGAGAGTTGGAGTCCCAAAGGGACTCCCGAAACTTCAGAGAGAGATTTGAGGGGTCAAATCTCAATGGCTCGTCGCGCTCTTTATATCAATGGAAAACTCTTGAAGTGTAGATGTCCAAAATGGGCTCGCATTGCTCATTTGGACATCTGAAACACAAGTTGTCGCCAAAAGAAGGCCCGGGAGTCGAACTCCCGGGAGTCCGCCAGTTTTGACTCCCGACTAGTAAAAGTCGGGAATCGACCCGAAATACTTGGGTGCAGAAAGCGTGCGACATATCGTTAGAAAGGTCTCGACGAGACCTACAACTTTGCTTCAGACGACAACTCGATCGGAGGTCTGCTCCGAAAGTTATACGGCTCCAAAGTCGCGGGAGTCCAAAGTTGCGCGATTTCGGGACTCCCACACGCGAGTCCCGGGAGTCCCGGGAGAGAAAAGCCATTTGCATTCAGGCTCGGCCGCGAGCTGCAGAGTATACTATAAGGGGGGAAGGTGATGCTTCCTCAAGGGGGAAGATGCTAGCTTCCCCAAAGGGAGTGAGGTGGTGGCTCACTCCCAAGCCCGGGGTGAGGTGTGTCAAAGTGAGTCCGAGTTCACCCGTGGCTGTCCCAACACAAAAAAAGGTCCCAAATGAGTACAAAAGGGAGTAAGATGGTGGCTTACTCCCAAGGTCCGGGCCATGACTCTTCCTAGCACCAAATGTGCTCCAATTTTGGACTAACCACTTGGGGTGGTTAATGGAGGATCCATGTGAGTGAGTAGCTTGTCAATTCTTCCTAGTCCCATCTCGGAGCTCCAACACGCCCCTCTACCCTTCTAAGTGTTGTGAGCTAGGGAGCGGCTCCAAGTTCCAATCACTTCCGCATTGTCGCATACTTGGACCCTCAAGTGGGCCCACAAGGAACTTGGGAGCGCGTCAGTATGTGTGAGTTCACTGGCAAATGTGCCAATATTATCCAGTCATGGAACCCTGCAGTTCTTGGGTTGCTTGATAGTTTGCCTTATGATGAGGAGGTTGTGGTTTGGGGTAAACGATGGATTGCTAAGACCTCTACACTTGGAGAGAGTCATGGCTATGGAGTATATGCTTGTGAGGACATCATTGTAGAGGATTCAACTAGTTATTGTAGAGAGGGTCCTACTTTGTTCCTTTATGGTGGGCCTATCTATAAGAGAAGACATTGGAACATGATCCTCAAACAACATCCTAAGTGGAAGACCTTTGCTCTTGAGATGGACACCTTTGCTAGTAGCACTAGGAGGCATAGTGATGTGAGGGTGATAGATGGAGACCCCATACGTTCTGGAAACATTGCTGGTTTCATCAACAGTACGGTGGGGACTCGGCCTAAGCGTAGGGCTAATTGTGAGTGGGTTTTTGTTGAGGGACCTCCTCCAGCACCATATGGCCAGACTTATCATGAAGACCATTGCTTGGTGTTAGCTACTAGGACGATCAGATCAGGAGATGAGTTGTTTACACACTATGAGTGGAATTAGGATTCCACCATTTCTGAACTATGTACTTTGATTAAGACATAAGATACCATATCTATATACATGCATTTTGGCATTTTATATTTATAATGTAATATGCAACTATGCTTGGTATATAGTTAAAATCTTCTGGATTTGGTATTGCATAGAATATTCAACCTTCTGAAAACATGCTACCACGGAGGTTGAGAGCAACATATCGGGGAATGGGCATGCCACACAAATCAAACTCTTCATCAACTCATTCTTCATCAAATGACTTGTCTGCTCATGATGAAGGTGTCTGTCGCAACCCTAACTTGGCCAAGTGTGGGGGTGAACCCCAACACTTGGAAAAGTTGGGGATTTGGAGTCCTCCGGGACTCCCGGATGTTCAGAGCTCGACAGAAAGGGGCAAAACACCTCGCATTGGGGTGTTCTTGGTGTCGTTGGAAAGGTCTTGAAACGTAGATATCGAAAATGCCCTCGCATTGGCAATTAAAACATCTGAAGCCCAAGTTATGGGCAAAAGAAGGGCCGGGAGTCAAACTGGCAGTTTGACTCCCGACCACTAAAAGTTGGGAATCGATGCCTTCCAGACATCCGAATCGGGAGTGCGATACGGCGTTGGAAAGATCTCGACGAGGGCTACAACTTCGGTTCAGACATCGTCGCGATCCAACTCCGCAGTCGGGAGTTATGGCGCTTCAAATCTCCGGGAGTTCCGCCGGGACAAAATCGGGACTCCATTCCGGGAGTCCCGGGAATTTGTGCCATTTGGATGCCCCCTCCGTGGGGAGCTGCAGAGAATACTATAGGGAGTATGGTGGTGGCATACTCCCGAGCCAAGGATGTGGTGAGTCCAAGTGAGTCCGGGTCCCCGTGGCTTGTCCCAACACCAAAAGAGTGCAAATGGATTCTAACCAACTCGTGTTGGTTTATGATGCAGGTTCGTGTGATCTAAAAGCTTGATCTCTTCCTAGTCTAATCCCGGGGCTCCCAACTCGACCCTCAACCCCTTTCTAGAGTTGGAAGTCGGGAGCGTGCCCTCGGTCCCAACTTTCCGCAACTTGACATTTGGTGAACCCTCAAGTGGGTTCACCCCGGGACTAAGGAGCGCGTCAGTGTCTTTCAACCAGTTCAGGAAACACCACTGCCTGCAAACCAAGAACAAGCGATGGATGACTTCATGGTTGACTGGTTTGGACTTGACATAGTTGATGATATGTCTGGCAACCCACATGATGAAGGAGCCAATGCAGATGATCCACGTCATCAACATACTGCCCAGGGACAACGGCAGTGGCAAGAGGCGAAGGCACATGCTCAAACACCTACTTTTCAAGGTGCAAGGTTAAGCCGTTTAGCAGCCATACTGGGGTTGTTAAACATCCAAGCAAAACACAAGGCAAGCAATACTATGTTGTCAGACATTTTCCAGTTTTGTCATAGCCTCTTGCTACCTAAGGAAAATGTTTTGCCAGGATCTTGGAAGGAGGCTAAAAAGATCTTGTTCTCCATAGGCATGGAGTATCAAATTGTCCATGCATGTGTTAATGACTACATGTTATTTCATGGGAACAATGCCCATTTAACGGAGTGCAATATATGTGAAGAGGCTCGATATGATTCTCACATGCTTACAAAAAAGGTGCCCAGGAAATCAGTAAGGTGGTTTCCCATTATTCCTTGCTTGTTGCACATATATCAGTGTACAGACTTGGCCGAGTTAATGGTTTGGCATAAGAAACATCGATCAAAGCCTGGTGTTATGAGGTTACCGATTGACTCTCCTGCTCACAAGCATGTGGAGTCAACATGGCCAGAGTTTGAGCGTGACCCTAGGCATGTGAGGTTGGGGTTAGCATCAGATGGTGTTAGTCCACATTCACTTGGAGGAAAGGGATGACCTACCTCTGTTTGGCCAGTTGTTGTCATGAATTACAACCTTCCTCCGTGGTTGTCTATGAAAAAAGGATTTTTGCTGCTTTCTCTTATTATCCCAGGGCCAAGTAAGGTGAAAAACCTAGACACCTACTTAGCACTAGTGGTTGATGAGCTCAAAACATTGTGGGATGGAGTATGGGCATATGATGGGAGGAAAACCACTGGAGGAATACCACGTGTATTCAAGTTGAGGGCAATCTGCATGTGGACAATGCATGATTATCCTGGTAAGAAATCATGCACATGCTTCTATATATTTCTTTATTATTCTGTTTTGTGATTATTTGTTGTTCTAATATTCTGTTCTTCTACAATCAGGGTTTGGTTTTGTAAGTGGGCTACAAACTCAAGGCTACAAGGCCTGCTCTACATGTGGCCCAAGTTTCGAGGACATGGCTAAATACTCAAGCCATCTTCGCAAAATTGTTTACCTTAGCCATACAAAGTTTCTTCCACATGGACATGATATGAGATCAGACCCACTTTTATTTTCATCTTTTGACATGCCTTATGGTGATGAGCGTGATATTCCAGAAGCTACCACTTTTGCATATTGGAGGGATGTGGCCAATAAAGTTATTGACCTAAATGATTCTATGGTGTTTGAGGGTAGTGGATTGACAAGGTGGGGTATACTCAACAGCTTGTCTTACTGGGGTGAGCTGAAAATACGTCATCTCTTGGACCCCATGCACATTGAGGGAAATGTGGGAAAGGCTACTATAAAACAGCTCTATGGAGAGAAGGACAGTAACTTTAGGGAGGCCTGTGAGGATTTTGAGAGGCATCCCGATGTGTGGATTACTGTTGATCCTAACACATGTATTGAGCAGCGACCATCAGCTCCATGGACACTTACTACACAGGAAAGAAGAGACTTTCGAAATCGCATAGGAGAGATGCGATTCCCTACAGGTTTGAACTTTGATGGCAAGGGTTGAATTTAGAAGTACTCTATTGCTTTTATTTATATTTAAATTTGTATGCCTTATACTAGAAAAAGAATTTGAAGTATAGAATGTTATCTGTTGGATGTCTAGAATACTTTTGTATAATTTTATGGTACCTTGTTGCAGGTTATGGAGCTAATCTTCAAAAAGCTTTTAGTAGGGACGATGACCACAAGTGGCCAAGGTATCTCAAAACACATGACTATCATCGTTTACTGCAACACATATTGCCTGTGGCAATAATAGGCTTAGCTAGTGCAGAAGTACAAGATGCTCTTTGGTCATTAGGAAATCTGTTGAGATGGGTATGCTCAAAGGAGTTATTTGTAGAGGAGATTCCAAGAATGAGGGTAATAGCAGCAGAGGTGGTATGCAAGTTGGAAAAGGCTTTCCCTCCATCATTATTTGATTGTCAAGTGCATTTACTAGTTCACCTTGTGGATGAGATAGCCATTGCTGGTCCTGTGCATTGTCGGTGGATGTATTGGCTTGAAAGATATATGGCAGTATTAAAGGGTTATGTCCGTAACCATGCACGAGTGGAAGGAAGCATGGCAGCAGGACACTTGGCAGCAGAGAGCATGTTTTATTGCACCAACATCTTGGCCACTATAGATCCATCATGTCCTCATGTCTGGATGGAGGAAAGAGAAGAGGAGGAAGACCGTTTGACTGGTGCCATCAAAACACGTATGTTATTACCTACAAAGTTAATTCAGTTGACCACATTCATGTTGAATAATAGTAATGTCATGGAAGAGTGGAGGAGCTTCTATGAGAATGCCAAAAGTATGAGTGGGAGATCAAGGATTTTTCCTACGTTTCATAAGTACATGAAAGAGAAGTTGGTTGAAGTGGATCAATTGTTGGCACAAGGAGAAAATATAGCATGTTTTCTAGAGATCACAGATGATGTTCGCACCATGGTTCATGGACCACTAAGAGTTGTGACAACACGTTCAGCAATGTGGACACAAGGAAGACATTTCAGGTATTTATTTTTTCTATTTCATTAGGCATATTAACTCATCTTCATATTCCAGACAAGTTTTTTAGAATGTTCTAGGATGATTTTTATGGGCATGAAGTTTCTATTATCATATAAGTTTAAGACTCACAATGCTTAACACAATATTAATTTCAGAATTTCCAGTTTGGATGAAAAGAGGGGCCGCACCTTTGACTGTGGAGTTCAAGGGCAATTCATTCAGGACTCTAGAAGCAGTCGGCATGACAGGAATATTGTTCGAGATATTGTGCCACATTATGGAAAGCTGGAAGAGATTTTGGTGGTATCTTATGATGCACATTCAAAGTTTGAAGAGTATGTGTTTAAGTGGAAGTGGTTTAAAGTGAACCTTGCTAGTGCAAATTGCACTGTAGTTCAGGATGAGTGCGGACACACACGGTTAAAGACATCTGCCACCAGTTATCAGCCATCTCATTGGCAAACTTCAGAGCCATTTACTTTTCCCAGTCATGTAGAACAATGTTTTTATCTTCCTTATCCCCCAAACCCAGAGGAGTGGTCACTTGTTGTCACATATGTGCCACGGTCCCGTTCTATTCTAGGTGAGAAACCAGAGGTTGTGTTTACAACCTTTGAGGTGGATGATGACCACGTATAATGTACTACTCATTAATTTTATGCAAATTGCCATTGAGGCTTGTGGTTCTATATTACTACACAATGTTCATTGTGTCATTTTCTGCCTATTCTGCTCCATTGTGTAATTTTATTTTCAAGAATAGGAGCACTGCTATGCGTATTTTATTGATATTTTCACTCAATCTACCAAGGTAATATAGATTATAATAATGGTTAAGTGGATTTATAGCTTCCATTTGGTCTAAAAGATTTTTTATTTTTTTATGGCGTTTTGGGAATTAGATGACATTGCGAAACCTTTTTGCGAAACTTCCTTCTCTAGTAACCCTTTCACTACGTTGCAAGCTAACGCACATCGCAACTTGCGATATGCCCACCAAAGGAAACTTTTGCGAAAATTTGTCGTGAGGTTTGCGATACATATTCAAACGCAAAATGAAAGGCGCCGAATAACGCAAGTTGCGATGTCTTGTGAGTCTCAAAGTTTGTAGCAATACCCTGTGTATTGTAAAAGTTGCGATGTTTTGAGTATGATTAAACATTGCGAAGTGCGGAATATCGCTATGGTGGACAGAGATTGAGCGGGTCGCAAAGTTTTGTTTGTTGTGTATCTCGCAAAAACGTTGCGATGATTAAAGGTTCATTATCAATTTGCGATGAGTGGTGCACCACAAGTTGCGATGCGTATCGCATCACAAATTTGGCAGATTTTTTTTGCTTCGCAAACCCTTCAGGTTTTTTATTTTTCCTTCGCAAACCCTTCAGATTTTTTGTTTGGCCCTTCACAAAAAGGCACAATATGTAGTAGTGCAAAGCTCCCTTCACCTAGTTTCATAGTTGGATGAAAATCTCTAGTAGCAACCTTTAATTCATTATATCCAAAGATTGTGGGTTGAACTTCAAATTCTGCAAATTCTATAAAATAGCAAAATTTATGGTTTAAAGTTCTTGTCATGTCACATTTGATGATAATGGAAAAAAATAAAAAAGAAATAAACATATAATAACATGGAAATACATAAATATGCATGTATGTTTCATCAAAATTAGAACATGTGTTGTAAGTTATTATTACATTAAACACATTGTGATAAATGTGAAATTTATAAGAATGTAACATTGATTAGAGAATCAGTATGGACGAAAATTGTCTTTGCATGGACAAATTCACTTACTTTCATGAATTTGAAGTAGAAGATATCGTTGTTTTCGTTTACTCCTCCAAAACAAATAAATGGTGATGACAATCACAAGTGTGAGTACACTACCACTTACAAGTGTAGATATTAAAATCACCTCAATATTCTTTTTATTATTATCACCTACAGAAAAAAACCCCCACATATGTATGAGTTTAGTTGTTTCAAGCTTCTTGACCAACAAGATTGTCATAAACTATAATCTCTTTGAAAAATTTCTATTTACATATGGTGCATTTCTTTTAATGCATGTTTTCATCTCATTTAATAACAATCACAAGCATAAATATGAGTTTAATTTTGAAATATTATCCATGTTAGTAGAAGTATGATTGATGGATTGATTAACACATTGGAATTGAATCATTTTCAATGTACAAAATTCTATTGCAAAACAACTTTACATAGACAATTTTTTTGAATATATTGCAAATATTTATTTATGAATATTAGAATTTAAATTTTGCAATGGAAGAAAATACCAACCAAAAATGATTGAACAATTTTATGAGCAATAACATCTTTGCCCATCTGTTTGCAATGATTCTCCTGAACAATATGAGTTGTTTTCAAGCCTGCAAAATTGCAAACATAAATAATGACTATGTCTGGGTACTAGATATATATATATATCTATATATATATTGTAGAAATACACTACAAAAATAAAGAACTTTTATTTTAGCTTAATAGGCGATTTCGTTCAACTTCAAATAGATAAAACTATAAGTGAATTAATTAAATACGTTCCATCATCAACTAATTGTATTATGATAATGTACAAATATGTAATCCTTGATATTGAATGTTTAGACCACATAAATCACAAAATGGAATGACATGAAAAATGAATATTTGATGAAAATATGTACTTACATGATAATAGTGATCACATTAATGATGTCAAAGTAATTGTATTCAACATTTGAAATATGGTTATTTGTGATGAAAAGGTATTTTAAATGCCCATTAGTACTACCATTGGGCAACTTCATTATCAAGCTTGATATGTTTCCTATGGCTAGGGCCCCACTAAAATTGTTGTTGTCAAGATTTCTGAAAACATCAAATAGAGAAGAATATGTTTTAGTCCAAGGCACTTGAAGTCAAACAGCCAATAACAAGGACTTGACATGGTTGCCATGCAATTATTAGTTATGGAGATCAATTCATCTTGTCAGGTCTGACTAATATTACTTATGAAAACCAATTTAATAAATATAACAAGTAGTTAATTTAAACCATATTAAGGTCAAAACTTTGTGGAGGATATTTGTAATCATATTTCATTCCCTTCATAAAATAGATGCCTTATTTTTGCAAATTATTAATTTCATTTTGAAAATGGGTATTATGGTAAAATGTATCATAATAAAAGTTATGAGGATTATAAATAAGTGTTCAAATGTGTTTCAATGAATTACAATTTTGCAATATAAAAAGTTGGAACATTTAGGATGTGATTTTGTAGATTTATTCTTTGTTTTATTGGACATATACATTTCAACCATTTTTCAAAGGTTGAAAACTTCTTACATGCTTTGCAATTGTGGAAGGGAAGCCATTGTATATGGAAATGAACCGAATAAGCCACATCCTCGTAATGCTCTGCAATTGTCACAATATCTAAAACTTTGAAATTTTTTCTTGTGTTTTGTATATGATCCAACATTATTTATTAAATATCTCAAAAACACTTTGTTTTCAACCTTAAATGTCAGTAAAATATTGGTATTAGGTGAGTTGCATTAGATTTTTTTATATCCAAACTTTAAATCATTATTAATTGCAATGAACATGTATATCCCATAAATAATATTAATATTTATCAAAAGTAGTTATCATACTTGAATCTTAATAATACACATGATCAAGTGAGTTTTCAAGTCATGAAGTTGCCCAGACAATTACCATCTTGATTTACAATTTAATTGTTATAACATTTTAACAATGTTCATTTAATTTTTAATATCTAAAGCGTAAAAAAAAAAAACCAATTTCATGTCAACTTGGTTTATTATGGACAATCTAATAGGTACATACAACATTAAAATGACATTTTTGTAAAACTTAGAGTTTCATATTCATATAAATGAAGTGTTTATAGGGTCTTGATGTGTACTCACAATGTTTGGAGTTGAGACAATTGAAGTAGCCAAGTAGGAACTTGTTGTGGATCAAATAAGTTATCACTTAGATCCCTAAAATGACATGAACATGTTTTGTCAATTTGATTTCAAGATAAAAACAAGAATGAATTTTTTAATATTGTTGTTTGTAATCTATTTTATTAAACAAGGTACCTTGTTTGTTTGTCACATCAAAATCTCCCAAACCACATCAACCCCCAACACATTTGTGGTACAACTAGAAAGCATAAGCACTAAGTAGGGTTTCACCAAGGTGGTTTCATAAAATTTAAACCTATTGTGCACCAAGGTGATTATGTACTTGTGAAACTTTAGGCCAGGAGGGACACTTAGTGTAAAGTTTGGGATCTACGTGTGTCAAACAACTATTTTTAGAGGGGTATTAAATAATTGTCCAACCTATTTTTTAATCCTATTATTGTTTAATTTTTTAATATATACATATTAAAGCCACCCTATATTAATTATAATCTATTATTTCAGATTATTACATACCTTACATTGTAATTAAATTGATTATTTGAATAAAATGTACCTTTTAAAAAACTAATTAACTTATAATTTTTACCCAACAACCAATATACTGCACCCTATATTTTTACTCACGTATTTTTACTCCCCCCCTCCTCCCCCCCCCCGACCGTCAGGAACTTTAGGTGAGGAAGATATCAAATGTGGAATAGTTTTCATGAATGGAAATTAGTTTCAATTCAAACTATTTTTTCCTTGCAATTGGGTCCTATTCACATTTGGAGTCATTGGCACATGCACATTAAATTGGACGTATCAAGAACAAATCTTATATGTGAACCTAAAAGTGAACACCAAGTAGACCCACCATATCCACACACACACACAAACACACATAATAAATTACCAAGTAGCATGCCCAATAATGCTACAAGTGTGGAAAACCCATTTTGATGAATAGGTAATATTATAATGTTTGCAAATGAGGACGCCCAAAAGTGTATCTATGCAATAATATCATGCAATAAATTCATGCTTATTTGGATATGAAAAATATGGGTTTCATTCAGATAAATCAACTATAATTTTTTCATAATTTTATCTTACACATGTATCCAACTAGGAATAAAGAAGGTGAACTTCCAGTTGTTGTAGAGAATTTGAAAATAAACTCATGTCAGGTAGGGTACCATTGAAATTGTTTTGCGATAGATCCAACACTGTCAAGTTGGAAGTTGGAATGGCAGACCATCAAACTTATTCATACTTAAATTCCTGGAAAATTATGCAATTAGAGTATTCAATCAGATCACATGATAACAACATCCAAAGTAGGGCAAATTCAAAAACTAATCATTCACAAATTGTGTGATAAACTTGTTCCATCCATTCATTGATTATTGAAGGAAAACTCTACTATTTAATTTTTGAAATATTCACATATTTGAACCATTGTCAACATAATTTGATATGTGCATATTTTTTTGAATCCTTAGTTTTAGTTGAAACTATGAAGCATTTAAACATTATTGACCACAAGGATGAAATGTTTAAAAATAACATGTTTTTCAATACATTTAGTGCAACACAACATGACATTATTTCTCATACTTTCTCCAAGTAAAGGGAATGAACCACAAATGTCACTTGCTCCCCACCCAATGACCTTTCAATATAAACTACACCCAATCTATGGAATCAATTATTGAACCAATTATCAACTAACTCTTAAAATCTCTTGTATGTATGTTATTTTTTTGCAATTTTATGATTACTTGTTATTAATGCATACCCTATGTGAAATATGTTTGAATTCTGAAAATAAATGTAATTTTGTTTATAAAACTAATTAAATTATATTCTTTACCCAACAACCAATTGATATATGGGATCCTATATTTTTATTCACTTCGTTTTGTAATTTCAAATAGAGTGCTTTTCCTTGCTTCAATTGGCCAATTTATCCAAAACCTAAAGATGACACATGTAGCTAACTTTCTGGCATTCAAAAACCTTCTAAAGACATCATGCAATATAGGTTAAGAAATAGTCTCACAAATATTGAAGTGAATTTGTTACGAGTATAGGTGCTGGTCCAGAGAACTTATTATTTGACAAATCCCTGCATAGCAACACTGACTGCTTTAGATCTAAAAATATGCCTGAGAGCTTCTCGGCAAATTTATTTATCAACCAGTGGGCATCACAATAAGACAATATATTAAGCAATTAAACAAAGAAAAACATTTCAAGAAGTTATGAAAAATACACATTTATGGCCGAGTTACAGTGTATTTTTAATTTGGGGTTGTATATTCAAACATTGAACATTCAACAACAAGCATTCCATTGCTGGCTGATTCTCCCACCAGTAAGGTAGGTGTTTTGTGAAATGGAACACCTACTACCATACTACCTTTACCATTTCGGCAAGAAACTGTTGAATAATTATTCAAATTTGAAATCTTAACTTTGACACTTGGTTTTTTAATTCTGAAATTTTTGGCACGTAATGATTATATAAAATAATAAACAAGGTTTTGTCAATGTCATGGAGCAGTTTAGTGTGCGTAGATTGCTTCAGTTTTAAGTCACTGTCAGCAAGAAAGGTTTGCAATTAATTCCTAATAGTTGAACGTTTAGATTTTATTAAAATTTTGGCACAAATAATGAATAATTTTTTCAAAGTTTGACAAAATAAAAAATATTTTAACTTATGCCAAAATGGTAAAGGTACTGCAATATACTGGTGGGAGAGATTTTTGCTTTGTTTTGTTATGCAAGCCAAAGCCCATTACACCTGCCAATTGAAGGTGGATGAGGTATAATGACTTGCTGGCAAGGCTTTCCTCTACAAAGAGAAATATCATAAAAACCACATACATGATAAAGAACATGATCTAATGGCACTTGTTACTAAAAGCCTTAAAAGGTGAAAGCTCATCTTACAAGGTTGTTAAACATTCAAGTGCTGTAAGGTAAAGGGGGCCATCATTGGTTGAGTTCAATTGATTCCCAGACAATTTTAGTGTTTCCAAACATGAAAACCCAGTAAAATTTGGGATCTGCCCAGTCAATTGATTTCCACTCAAGTCTCTGAAATACAAGGAAAAAAAATGAATCAGTGCAATCCCTTGACCTTTGTTGAGACGATATATTTACAAACATATCCATATTAACCTCTAGTTCAAGTAGGAAAACCAACCCCAATTCTTTTACCCGGTTTGGGGGTGTCAATTAGCTTATCAATAGTTTTTGAGTAACAGCCGTTGATTATGCATAAGGGTAGGTTATCAAATAAATGGTTGATAATCATTAATTAATCATGCTGGTCATTAGCCGTTTACAGAGTTTTTAAAAAATTAAGGTTAATATAATTACTTTTTGTCCTGTTTTTTGGTTTTCTATCATAAACATGTTTTGCATTTTAAGATTGATAACCTACCCAGATGATAATTAAGTCATCCTAATAGGTCATTAGGTTTTTGAAACTCAATACCAAATGGTTAGGTTATTATCTAGTTACCAAAATATCAGTTGCTGGCTTGATAATTGGTCAAAACCCAATAACCAACCAACACTGGTAAAAATGCTTGGGTCAGGGACATTCCCAACCGGACTCAGCTACTGCCTCATCCTAGGCTCTTTATTTTGGGAATGCCCTCACCCTAGGGATTTAAACCGTAGGCAAAATTACAAGGGTTCAAATGTATCACAAATCGCATCATTGGCAAAACATTACACATTTCCCCCCTATAAATGAACAATGCAAACAAACTAATACAAAGGCCTTCTCAAGAACAATATCAAGCAAGACTGGAAGATTTTGTAAATGGAATGGCTTTAGAGAGAAATTTAGTTTAGACTTACAACTGTTGAAGGTTTGGAAGTGCAATGGGGTCTGGAATGTTTCTGGTGAGATTGTTACCATGTAAATCCCTGGGGAAAAGTGGGATTTTTCCAAATGATAAGCATTTGATCATTTACAGTGGCAACATGCATATGATATCCCAGCACTCACAATATTCAGCAAATAGCATTATATCAGATGAAGTTGTGATCAGAGTTTTTAGACGCCTAAAAATAAAGGCAAATGTTCCTTCATTGATGCTCATCCTAGCCTATGCACATGCATCTTCCAACTCAATATTGCCTTCACATATATGTATTTTTAATGCGTGCTGTAGAGTTTAAGCAATTTGGTCGATAGGAAAAAAGTTGCTTACAAAATCTGCAAAGAATTCAGGTTGGCAATCTCTGGAGGAATGGGACCAGTTAAATTTGGGTTGCCAGTCAACCTCCTGCAAAATATTTGTGGCACAGTTGTGAAAGAGTAGAACCATTGTTGAAGAAACCTGTAGCAAAGGTCACTATGCTTGGCATGTTCAGAAATTAGAACCCATTGGACCTATCTGTGCCAATTATGAGCCTGAGTCAGCTTGGACATCATTTTAAAAAATTATGAGTGAATTCATTTGCACATTTGAAATAACTTGAGTGCATGGTTAACAATTAGCTTTGAACTTACAAGATGACAAGATTTTGCAGATTTCCTATCTCCTTTGGCAAAGTGCCCACTATAGAAGCACTGTCCAAAGTCCTGCGCCCCATCCATCACCCACATGTGAGAACTTAATATAATCCTAAGACAGGGAGAACCCCAAGAGATCTTTGGTGCCATGCACATATGCACCCATTGAAAAACATGTCGCACTACACAAGTACTTTTGCAGTATTTATGCAAGCAGCCTCCAGATATCTGAGTCAAGATATTAAATTGGTGGTTGGTATGACCGGTTTCTGAATGAAACAAACCTGTGTTCTTTTCAAGCAGAAAATCTAGCCAGAATATGATTGAAAACAAGATTCTCATGAAATAACTTAGTGATTTTTTATGTTGCCAGAGTTTGCAGCCCCCACCTTGCCAGACATTTTTAACAATTTATTGTAGGCTACCAACAATATAGAAGGATTCTTAGATTCTTTTGTTTGTCATAACTCACTTGTAACCAAATCTGGCTAAATCTTTTTATGTATCATCCTCACCTTAGCACTCTTCTATTGAAGTCCTTAAAAGAAACATTGAAGGACATCCTACACATCATCAACATATTAACAAAAACTTGGTTCATTATCTTCAACCCTAATAACCATCAATCTGGTTTGTGACCCCAAACATGAATTTTTAGTGTTATATAAACTCTTACAAGCCAACAACAACCCTTGAGGTGGTGTTCATGTTGGGGTCAACATATTGTAGGCAAAGTACTCCTTTCCAAGGTACATAATTAAAGCAAGGAAAGGAATAAGGGTCATTCGAATCTATCAAAGTCCATCCTGGCAAATTTGCAGCAATGTTGGAAGCGCTCGGGTTCCATGCTTTGAAAATGGCTTGCAATGCGTCCACTGTACAATATTCACATGAAGAGCAAGTCATGAGTAACATTTTTTCAAAGTTTTCCAACAAATTACACACAAAGTAAACCAGTGAATTGTCTCTTTACATAGGTCCATTATGAGTTGTATTTTCAAAGGTTCACTAGAAAAGATCAATCAATATGGAAGCAAAACACACGTGTGATATATCAACTGATCACACATGCTGATAGGTGGAGTAATACTAAGATTGTCAAGAAAAAAAATTCCACATCGCCAGAGTCTTATGATATCTTACAGTAGGTACGCAAGAATATAGAAGGATTCTGTTTTTTTCGACTTTCATATCTATTATGTAGCCAAATATGGCAAAATTATTTCCTGGATGATTGCCACTTTCACTACATCAGAAAATCCTTAAAACAAACCCTGGTACAAGTTTAAGTTTAAGTCGGTCAGGCTGGGAGAACACGCTAGTCCTTTCTAGTATACCTCCTGGCAAGGTATCGGAAGCACTCATCCTTTTTTTGGCGAAAAGACGCCAAATGGCAACACTGCATCAAATTTCTGGCGAAAATTACCTTTTTTTCTCAAAATAATTCGCCAAACATCGCCCCTTTTTAGAGGGGGGTGTGTCGCCACAAGTCTGTCTACTACTGGCTACATTTTAAGTTCTAATCACAATATTTTAGTGTTGTAAAATAAAAAATCTTAAGAAAAATTCGCCAAGTTGCAAAATTTCTCGATAAGAAGAAAAACGCTGGGTGGCTCCTCCCAAGGTCCTGGGCAAGTTCTAGGCAGATTCGGCACAATTGTCAGGGCGAAGACAGATCATAATATGACACATGACCTGCCTTGAATGCCGTTATTTTTACGGAAACCTGCCAAGCTTTCTTGGACTTTCAGGTGTGATCTTTTGTTTACACTTGAGTGCTTTCTTTTTTCTTCTCTTGTTCCCTTGCTGGGTGTTTTCCTTTTATTTATTTATTTATTTATTTCTTGGAAGAAGTGCAAATTTTCATTTGGACTACTCTCCAAAGTCAGCAATGTGATGGTAACGATTGGGCTAATGTTAAACGGTTTAACATTATTGATGATCCTTACAGTGTTTCTTTTACTGGTGAAGTTTTGCCAATTTTTGACTTGAAAAATATGGTTTCTACCTATGCTAAGGATTTTTCATGAGAAAATGGACCCAAATTCGGCAGACATTGAATTTTATTTTTCAAATTGCCAGATTTGTATGGTAAGTTCCAGGTTGATAGTCAATATAGAACAATTCTATTTTCTTCTACTTTCATATCTAGTACGTTATCAAATTTGGCTAAATTATTTTGAGAATAATTGTCACTTTGGCTATATCACAAAATCCTTAAAAGCTCCTTGGTTCAAACGCAATGGCGTGCAGGCGAAATTCCTGCGGCTCTCTGCTATTGGGCTTGACGTGGGGTCTTCGCCAACAGCTTGTCAGTAGGGTCTGCTGTTGTGTGCCCCAAAAAAAAAAAAAAAAAAAAAATCCTTAAAAGAAACCCTGCATCCCTCTTGTTCCGGTTTCCAGCATGAAAATTTGAGCAACACATGTCACAGCAGGCCCAGAAAGTCGCCTCAGAAGCAGTGCTTTTTTTGTCAAATGGCGCAATTTGGGCAAATTCTCTTTTAAAAATGGAAATTTCTCACAGAATACTCCCATTCCAGAAAAGGGTGTTGCCTTTTGACCATTTTGCGAAAAAAAAAGGAAGACTGCTAAAAAGCAGTGATTTTTGTGGTGACAAAATTTCAGCATTTTGGTATTTAAAAAAAAGTCCCAAGCTAGCAACATGGTAAAGGGAATCTTTGGACGGTGAAAGAAAGCAATCTTACGTGTAGACCTAATGGGAAGTATAAGAACCTAATGGAGATAATATCAAACTTAAATGAACCGATAGCGACTTACAATAAACTGAAGTCAAATTTGGTCAAAGGCTTTCTTGTGAAATTGGCATATTTAATAAGTTATAGCTTCTAATGGTTCACCAGCATGGTAATAGGATTATTACATTTTTTATTTCTGTATTTGTCTAATAGCCAGATTTGGCTAAATCCTGATTATCACAAGATATCACGAGGGGAAAAAATAAAAATAAAATGTTGACTTATATGCCATTTAATTCCCTTGACCACAGGTACTACTAGAATTAGGCCTCCCTTGGCTCCGCCTTGCGTGCAAGGGCCTTCATTTGGGTAATGCCTGTAACCTCACCCTACACAATGAACCCACATCCCATTCTTACTGTCACTTTTTTTGCATGTAACTTTGGTAGTTGAGTTAGGATTGGCTCCCCTACATCACCTTCTTGTCTTGAATTGCCGCAGGATAAAACCAGTATTTCTTTGTTCTAGCCGGCAAGCTATTTCTTGTGTTACCACCAACTTTGTGAGCTTGGATTTGTAAAACTGAAAGAGATTGTGGCTTATTTCCAACCATGTATACATATGTTTGGAACTTAACTCCAATAACCTAATGGGCACAGGGTGTGTGCCCCTAAATGGATGTCCCAAAGATGAAAAAAGAAAGGAGGACGGAAAGTTTGGATGAAAAGACATTCTAGTAATTGGCCATTGTTCCTACACCATGAAGCCATGCATTGTTTCATCTACATCTCCAAATTCCCTGTTCCAACCATTCCATCATCAAAATGCAGCATTCTTCCTTCTCAAAATTGAAAAATATTTTAATATTGATAATTTTTTAAAAAGGAGTTGAAATTGAAAAAATGCATTTTTACAACAAAGTGTTTGGTTTGAACATGCTTTTGACTTTTGAAATTATGAAGTTCAAAATGTGTCTTTAACAAAAAAACTATTCATTTTTAATGTGTTAAAAAGAATGAATGCATAATATATATCATGTGTGATCAAGATATATTTTTTAAATATTTAAATTCAAAACTTAATTGTAAATTGAACTTCAAAAATGTAAAATTTGAGTTAATAAACTTACACATGTGAATGGCACATGTCACCCACAATCTTTAGAAAAAGACTTTTACTTTGACACCCTTAGCTCCTAAAATTATGAATATTTTAAATTGTCAAAAGTCACGAATGTCAAAAAGAAAGGATGCCAAAGCACTTCAAACTTTTTAATGTTATTTTCATCTTCCACATCAAGGAGGCACTTCAAAATGACTACTTTTTGGGGGCCAATTGAACATTGTTTAATAATAAAAGGTTCACTAGATTCAACAATCTTGTTACAACCATCTTGTTTAAAAAATAAAATTTAAATTGATATTTGCCAAAACTATTTATAATTGAACTCCCAACTTGTGAAGAATTATTTTTTGTTTGGTCCATTGGGTTACTGTTAGAAATACACAACACAAGGTGTACTTTGCATACTTATTCTTCAATTGTTGAAAATGTGAAAAATTAAAGAAATGTTAAGTATGAGTCATAGGTACAATATTGTACTCAAGTGAGTTCACAATGGTTTACCCAAAAACACCTTTTGTTGTTTGAGTTACTAAAGGTTAGTTTCCCAAACTTGAAATAGCATTCCAAATAAACCATAATGAAATAAAGTCAAAATACTAATAAATAGGTTATTGCTAACAAGCCACTATTTTTCTCACATTCAAGAATGTAAATGAATGAGCATTCTTTGCAAATTAGGTTATTGAAGGTGAGTTTCAAACATCTATATCCATGGTTGGGAATAAGCCACCATTTCATTAAATTTTACAAGTCCTAGCCACAAAGTTAGTGATAACAAGAGAAATAGTTACCTAGCTAGAACAAAACAATATTGGTTTTCTATTACAATTTGAGAGGTGATGAAACCTGCAAACCTTTATTTATAAAAGCACCACTACTCAAGATTGATGAAAGTACAAAAGAAAATGATTAATAAGTACAAGTTGAAAAGTATCAAAGGCTATAATAGTATTGTAGCCGGACAATGGGTGACCGTGCAGAAAACTCCCTGGCTGGGCAATTTGTGTGAACAGAAGAACTGTTTGGCCACCTCTGATGGTTAGTGACGGCGGATCTCGGTCTCATTAGTGTGAGGGGAGATTTGGTTTGTATGGGATGCATGGGTGTTTGGCGGCAAGATTGATGAGGATTTGCGGCACCTCATTGATGAGGGATGGAGGGAAGTGATCTTGGTGGAGAATGCGAGGACGAAGCAGCTTTTGGAGGAAGCCAGCAATGGTTGGAAGGAAGATAAGTAGGAGCTGATGCAAATTATGTGAGGGGGGTGAAGAACAGAGACAAGAGTTAGATAGAGTAGAAGATGGAGGTTGGAAATAGTCTGGCTGCCTTTTCTGGAAGGAAGTAGTGAGTAGGAAAGAAGATAGGCAGGAGCTTAGTGAGCATTTTTGGGGTCGGATTGCTAGGTTTTCTCTTCTGCTGCAATTAGCAACCGACATGTTTTAGCTTCTGATCTAGGAACAGTTGGACAGATTAGATGATGGCAAAAGTTTGGAAGCTTGTGATGTCGAAATGTTTTCTGTGAAATAAAAGGACAAGAAGTTGATTTGTGAAGTCGATTGGTGTCTGTCCGTGATGTCTGGCTATGCAGATGCATTGTAGAGGTTCTGCATAGTAATCCTTGAGTTGTAGCAAGTCAGGGAAACAGCAGAGAGTTTGTGTCTTGGAGTGAATGTGACAGAGTTCAAGGGAGGTCAGACGGATACCTGTGGGTGTTCTGGGCATTACTTCTTTCTGGTTACAGTATGTTGGTGGCATGCAAAAAACCTATGGTCTAGAAATAGGATGACCTTGGGGGATTTTTTACCAAAAAATCCTTTGTACGTATAAGTTGTATCCCTCTTTTTTTTGTGACGACCAAGTGGATGTCACAAAAACAATTGATGCAAATAGTCTATTGCATCTTCCATTGAAAAACAAGGAGCCTAATTGGAAGTGCATATTACAACTAAAAACATTCAATTGCAAGGTTGGTTACAAAACCTTAGTTTTTCTCTTTATGACAATTTTGTGTGCAATAATATTTTTGCCCATTTGTTTGCAAAACTCCTGAAAAATATGGAATTGTTTTCAAGCTTACAAACATAAATAATAATCATTTGGTAGATGACATGGATTGCATAGATGTGTTAAGTAAAGGTTAATTGTTTTTATTAACTTCAAAAAAATAAAACTACATAAAATTTTAATTTTATTTGATCATATTCCATCACATTATACTAATATATTGAAATAAACTTGACATTTCGTCTTAAAACCACATAAATGAAAAATTGGAATGACATAGAGAATGCATTTTGATTGGTTTTGAAAGTTGTCATAATATCTACTTACATGATAACAATAGTCACATCATGGATGTCAAATGAATTGTAATCCACACACGAGATATCATTTTTCGTAAGGCTTAAGGATTGTAGATGCCCATCAATAATGCCATTGTGCAATTTCCTACTCAAGCTTGAGATGTTTCCTATGTATAGAGTCCCATTAAGGTTGTTGTCATCAAGATTCCTGAAACCATTAGTTGGAGAAAAACATGTATTGAACCTACATAAATATTGAGCCAATTATAGTCCCAACAATGTAAACTCTTCATTATCTTAAAAATAGTTGTAGATTCAAATCATCCTATAAATTCTTCTTCAATGTTACTTAAATTATAACCTATTTAAATATTTTCTTAAAAATTTGTTCAAGTAGTTATTACAAACTATATTTGAGTCAAAATTAGTTTGTAGGATTTTGATCAAGGTCAAAATGGAGGCCTTACATGGTGAAAAATCATTTCATCACACTAAATTAGCAGATTGACTGTTTTATTCTTAAAATAGTATATAACATATTTCAAGGTGAGTTTTGAGAAATATACAAAGAAAAACTTCAGTTGTTTTTTTCAAAAAAATGAAATAAAATTATAGATTACAAAAATTGAAACTTTAAGAATATGATATATTGTAAGTTACATAATTTTGGATTTTGTTTGATTTATATACATATATTTCAATCAACCTAAACCAAGGTTGAAAACTTCTTACATGTTTTGTAATCTTTGAAGGGAGGCCAATTGATATGGAAATGCACTAGATAAACCACATAGTCTTTAAAGTTTTCTTAATAATATATGTTAAGGTGTGTATTAAAAAAATCCCAAACTATCTCATTAAAAAAATAATTCAAACTGTGCTTTTAGTGTCAAAACTGCTTTTAAACTGCTTTTATGCAACTTTTAAGCAATGTGTACAAGAGGTTAAAAGTCCATATACATTTTTTTCACTCATTAAATTGACTTCAAATTTTGTGATATGTACATAATGTATTCACAATAACATTTTATCAAAAAATATATATTTATTTTTATTATTATTTTTTACAATCCAAAATTCAAAAACTTAAGCACTAGTTATGACTACTTTTGGTACATGTTAGTATGATTGCATCCAATAAACATGATTTGCAAGCATTATACAATAAACCCCCTCTATAATCACCCCCATTTTAGTCACATTCTTGTTTATGTCACACAATTTTTGGTAACCATCCATTTTAGTAAGAAACATCATTCTTAAGAATCATTATCACACTCTTTAGTATCACTAAATATTTACAAAGCTTTCTTTGTAAATGTGACTATAATGGGGGATCTCTAGGGTAAATATTAGGGTTTTGTAAATTATGGTTTGGTGATGTTAGTGTTGCATTGTGTTCAAGTTGTGCAAACTAATAAGAAGAATCTAGTTGAACACGAAAAAAACAACTTTCTAATGTAGACAAGCAAAAGATATGCGAACTTGCCAAAAAAGCAAAAAATTTGAATTAAAAAAATCTAATTAACAAGATACACAAGCTAATAGTTAAGGAGCTCAAATTCAATGTAAACATTAAAAATAGGCAGAAATCACAACCTTAACAAGTCCAATAACGCATATTAGAATTTGAAATAAGCCATGTAGAAAATTTAATCAATTGGCACCTTTATTCTAGCATAAAAAGGTTGTTTTGTAAATTTTTTTGCCTATAAAAAGAATCTTGTAAGGGTTTATATGAAATGTGACTATACACATTTAAATCACAATTAGTTAGTGTCACCAAAAAAATGGTTAGCAAAGGTGTGATTATAAAGGGGTTTTATTATACCAACATCTTTAACATCTAAAGTTACATTAGAATTATGATACCCACATACATATGGAGAATTTTTCATGCATTTGAGTTAATATAAACAGAAATGGTGGATTGGATTGATAATAATGTCAATGAGTTTACAAATCAAACAACAAGAGTATAAATAGTACTAGGCTATACAATGAACTACAGAAGGACAATAAGATTAAAAAACAATTGAATTACAATTAAATAAAGTAGAATAGATTAAGACAATGGTGTGTACAATACTAATTATTTCAAGTGCATTTGCTTGCCATCTAACTTAGTTCCTAATAATGGCCATATACCTTGTCAAATTTGAACTTTAGATATTGGTTTTGTGACCAATACAAAAAAAATATTAATGATATCAATTGGCACAAAATAATCTTAATAACTTAACTTGGAAAAAAGACCATGAATAGGAAGGAGTTAAATCTCCTCAACAAATTGGGAAAAAAATCAAAAGTAAAAAAAAAAAAACATCATTAGGCCATTAATTTGGTGAACCAATTTGGTCATACTATAGTTTTGACCTAGACCATAGTTTGAACCTTTTACTAGACTACATTTTGTCAATGAGAAATTGACAACCTTAGGAGCTATTTGCCTACTTAAAAACATCAACAAAACAACAATGAAATAATGGTGATTAATAGACCATCACTTTCATTAAAAACAACAAGCGGCTAGTTGCCATGACTATTCACTAATTTTATCAAGTCCTAATAGTAGAAAGAGATATGTCTATAATTAGCCACTCACAAAATTCATAGAAACAAAACTTACAAAATTGGCATCTTGATTTTTTTGTCAAAACTAGAAGATTAAATTTTGATTAATAGTCAAAATATGCATATAGTATTAGTCAATTGTGCCAACATTTTAAATAACACACCATAGCAATTTAGGTAAATGAAAATGAATTCCATATGTTTTCAAAACTATACAATAAATACCCTTGAGATTTCCCACAAACAAAGTTCAATCAAAGTTCCCAAAAATGATAGAGATAGCATAAATTGATCATGTTTACCCTATTCATTTTTCTACATAACTTGATTAACATATTTAATTATTATTCAACCTAAAGTTTGTTAATCATCAACACATAAGTGTTTATCATCAAGGCCACTTGAATAGTGGCCTCATTAAAAGGTTTGAAAAGCATATCTTTTTGAGTCTAAAGGAAAAAATCACCATTTTAGACATACCTATTTGAATATAAAGAAAAAAGTCACGTTTTGAGAATAATTCTCAAAGAACTATGACAAGAAAAAATGTGCATGAATTCATTGAGCATGAAAACGAAGCATCTCTCATTTGTAGATAAGACACTGTCAACCAAGAAAAATTGAAGATTTACCTAGAGAAAGACAAAAAGAAAAGAAACACACAAAAGAACTTAAAAGAATGCACAAGTTTTGAACAAATGTTTTGAAAATAATATCTATAAGTTCACATCCTAGCTTTGAAGTGCATATTGCACCAAATTATAATTTTGGCCAATATGTCAAGATTAGAAGTGATGTCAAGAGATTTTATGTGTTACATAAGAATTTTCTTACATGAAGATAACAAAACAAATCAAGGAAATGAACAAATTTCCAAACACAATGCTCTTCCTTTTCTTCAAAGTACGCACAAATGCAAGCATTCCATACACTAATGGTTGTCCTGCATAACTTTCAGTGATTACACCAAAAACTTACATGCTTGTGTAAAAGCTTAAATGGAAGTTGAAGACCTAGACACACAAAACATATGTTATACTTTAATCATTTGATGGACCCATTGTTTTCAACTACATTCCACCCTTTGTAATTGGTCACAATAATCAAATAAGAGTGAGGAAAAAAATTTCTACAAATGATCTAGCATGTGCATAGTAATCTACCCACCAACTTCAAAATACTTGTGAACATGTTGCCATTAAAACATAAAAATAAAATTCTTAAACATGGTAATTAAGTTCATTAGAATTTTTGAAAATCCAAAAGTTATTTTGAGGACAAAAATTATTTGAAAATTTTGAGAAACTATTGAAAAGTTCAAATGGCGAATTTGAGTCAAGCCAATGGCGGAGTACCCAAAAAACTTGATCGAAATTATCAAAGTTTGAACTTAAACCGTGCTAATAGGCAATCAATCCCCATGTTTGATCCCCCAATTACTACCAAATACCTAAAAATCTACCAAAATGTTTGAACTTGAATTGGGCTAGGGGGATTGCAAAAGGGTGGCAGCAAGAAACTTGAAGAATTGTCAAAGAGTCCCAGTACCTACGGATTGCAAAATTTGATGGCAAGAGATTTCAAAAGTTGGAAGAAAGATCCAAGCTACTTGAATTGAGCTAGCAAGGGATTGCACAAGGTGGAAGTGAAAAGTTTGAAAAAACATAAAACACTAAGTTTGAATCGACCCAATAATGGAACACATGAAGTGGTGACACAACTGACGATCCAACATGTGGCTTGTCAAGTGGTCATGCCATGAAGATGCTTGAAAATTGGAGCTACTCATTAATTTGAAGTGTCAAGTTAATCAAAACTTTAATTTCTTGATCCAATGGTCTACATGTAAAGAGGACTAGGTATGCAATGTAAGTAATGTATGTAACGTACAATTTGCCGACCATTTACACTTAGCAAGGACCCACATACTTGGGGTGGCATGAAATAAAAATAAGGGAAAACAAAAAGAAAAAAATCAACTTCAAGGATAGTCCTTTTTTTCATTTGACATGTTTATGTCATAAAAATATTCTGTAATATTTTTATGGCTTTTGAAAACAAAAAAATCATA
This sequence comes from Sphagnum contortum, assembly GCA_963920785.1. Lineage (NCBI taxonomy): Eukaryota > Viridiplantae > Streptophyta > Sphagnopsida > Sphagnales > Sphagnaceae > Sphagnum > Sphagnum contortum. The sequence continues at coordinate 28,662 of OY987290.1, read as the reverse complement.
TTTTTAAAACAATATGCTTAAATAATATCATTATTTTTTAAATGGTGGATTTGTAAAAAATATCATTATCATTTTTCACCTAAATATTCATACAAAAATTCAATTATAATCTCATTTTTGAAATATGTTTCTTATTTTTTATACTATATCTATGCATATATTATACTATATTTATGCATATATGTGGCATTTACGACTAGTTGTGATTACATGGCTCTGTAATCCAAATTACCACGTTGTAAATGCCACTAATCACTAAGATGGTCATAGTCATAACCACCATTGCAACTACACCTATGACTACAAAATATTATTTATATAAATATATAATATAAAAATATATATTTCTATATGTAATAAAATTATGTATATTTATAAAATAATATATTACTATATGAGTATTTAAATATATTTTCGAATATTTATTCTACAAATTAATTATTCATGTAATTTAAATTTTTGATTATTTTTATATTATATAATATGGTTTGTACACAAATTGTATAAAACATTATTGTATTATATATCATTATACATAACATTGATATACCTAATCAACATTTGTCAAGTTAAATTAGGTCCATGTCTGGTTTAGGGATTTTTAGGTTGAAGTTTATGTTTGGTTCAAATTTGGGTTAAAGCATGTTAGATTCAAGGTTTTGGGTAAGGTGATTTATGGGTTTTTTTTCTTTTTACATACTATAAGTTTCACCACATTTTTCCCTTATTTAATTTATCTTGTGGAAAAAGGATTATAAACACTTACAATAGTCTTACAATGAACATGTATGCCTACAAAAAGTGGACCAAAACAAGAAATTTATTAATGTTGAGCAAAAACAAATTGGGTTCTATAAGTCCAAGTTTTATAATTATGCTTACCAAACAACATTGTACTAAATTACTTTAATTGAATGCTCCACATAGTAATTATAAGGCAATTGCATACATGGTTACCATGTGCATCATGAACAACCTTGAAAAACTTGCTTTTGGACAACCAATAAATGGTAGAATAACTTCTATGAAAGCATTTGCCAAAGATGTTTTCATTAATCAAAACTAAAAGTTGAGGGCTTGAAAATAATTGGATATTGTTTTAGCTTCAACCATAAACAATTAAGGATTAACCCTAATTGAAATCTTCAGACATAAGTCATGATTAGTAGGGATTTATTGAACTATCGTTAAAATCAAATACCATTATGCTAATTGCATAAACACCTCCCCAACTTAGATAACCACATAATTAATAAGAACTTCCTTCCTACCAACCTTACTCCCACATATTTTAGTTACTACCACTATAGCTTTTTGGTTGGCAATTACATTATTTAGCATATTTTCAATGTCAATGTGAAGTTGCACTAAATAATCAAGATGTTCAATATGGTGCACCAACATTGTAACACACTCACTACATGGCTTAAAAGAAAATCCACCAAAATGGGATCATCTAATTTATTTTTAAAATCCATCTAAAAGGCAAAGGCTTACAATATGGACCTAAGAAAGGTTTGACAAATTCAACAATATAAAAACCTCATTTCTATGTATTTATATATTATGCAAGGAGGTCGGATAACCCACTTACCTAAATTGAATTTGGCTTCACATAACTAAACATTACACCATGTACTTTGATTGCTTTTGGAATACTGAATTATTATTTGGGTTTTGCAATCAACCCTACCAAAGCTAGGCATCATACTAGACCACATGGTGAAAACAAATTACGATGCCCAAAAAATGTTGTCACAAATATTTTGTTTGAAACCAATATTAAAAGAGGTTTTCATAAATTATATTCATAATAAGGTAGTTCAATTGCCAAATAATGCAATTGTTAAATGAAATTACATTTTTTGATTAATATTAAATGATTAAAATATATATTTGTTAAGGGAATATTTACTTATTGTAAATAATTAATTAGTAAATATTTACTTACATAGTTACTTTCTTACGATTTACTAGCTAATTTACATAGTTTTTCATCACCATTTGAATTTGAATTGATCATAGGATTGTTTTAAAATGATCATTTTTGGCAAGACATTTGAATTTCTTTTGTAGAACATTGGTTTTTGGAAAGTATGGAAGAAGAGCATGTTGTTTTCTAGAAAAGCTTCAATTCCATATATAGCTAATTTTGTTGTTTCGATGTTTTCCATATTTTGCATGATTGGATTGAAGTTTTGAACTTATATATGAATAGATTTAATTGAGCAATATTTATTAGTATTAGTTTCATGACATGATTTAGTCCAGATGTTGACCAAAATATAGAATAGGAATTTTGGATCTACCATTTGGTGACCATCCCAAGGCTTGAATTCATAATGGAATTCAAAGTGTTATTTATGTCTTATTGTTGGAATTTTTAATTCTAAAACTTGATAATGAAGTTCAATTTTCATTTCTTACATTTTTTCCAAATTTTGATCATAAAATTTTGTTCAAAAACCAAATTTAAATAGAATAGCTAATTGTGGGGATTTTGTTATAATGTAAAAGTTTATTCATATTTGAGTTAAAATGTGGAAAGATGACAAATATAATGGTAATTAAAAGTTTGAGGAGATAATTAGATCAATTTATAGCACATGAATAAGTGGACAATGGCACTACCATAAACAAGAATTTGAGTGCAGAGTAGATAGATTCACTAATAGAAAAATTTGGGTTTTGCAATTGTCGTTTGTAATTAAAATTTAATTGCATGCGACACATGCAACTACAAATTTGTGTAGTTGCTTAAAACAAATTGCACATGACATTCAACTACATGCAACATGTATATACGGTGTTAATATACATGTTCATCCATACATACCAATCCAAATATAGTTGCACCTTATGTGCAACTAATCAAAATATGACACGTGTTTAAAAATTGAACAACTTGCTTATGGACATGTGTCACTATTTAATTATTTTGTGTTTTTCAAAATTAAAAATTCATTGGACTAATCTTAATCGTTAAAGTTTCTACCACTAGGATGATGACAAGTGGCACACCATGGAACATTTATTAACCATTTGACACATGTCCACATTTTAAAATACCAATTATATGGTGACACATGGCAATTAAGGCCCACCTATTTTTTATTTTCTAATATTAATTAATGAAATTTAAATCGTCCAATTTAAGGTTAGTAAGATGTTGACACATGGTGCCTAAGTAGGTAGGTTTACTTAGGTATGTAAATAGGTTGAAAAGTAGCTAGGCAAAAGTTATATAAGTAGGTTAAGAATAACTCAATTTTATTTTTAAGTTAAATTGTAACAAAAAAGGAGGGGTCCACAACCTAAATCGTAGACAACCCTCAGAAGCTGATGCAGCTAATCAAAATCGAATACTCAACTGTTGGCAAACCAGACCATCTGCTCCTAGTCCTATACTAGCATTCTTCCCTCATAGCTGCAATATCTACATTCACAGTTCCTATTACATACACAGCTGTACCCATGCACAATCAATTAAATTCATCAACAATTCAATACTCAAAGTTCATTCACAAAATGGTCCAGCAAATACAGTTTGTGATCCTCAGTGCACCCTCTTACAGATCAAATACTTCCTCGTGTATGTCCTCTAAGGTCAAGAGGTACTCGTTCTCCCTTCCCTATTCACACAGAAAGACTCCAAATCACTGCGTTACTACATTCAACCAACAAGGCTCACTTCAGTCATCCTGCCTGCACTCCTACAACCTGACGATTTCAGCTCCAAATACCTCCTTGAGTTGCTCAAGAACCTGACCCTCACGAAAGAGAACCATCAACAGAACTCTAATTTCCAGGTGTCATTCTGTGGCTCTTTCATAGTAGTGACATACTTTCAAATTTTTCAAACATACGCGTATTTTACGTTTTTTTGGGCTTTTTTAAAAATACTTGAAAATACTTGATACAAAGGCCAATTTTCAAGCCTTTGTATTTTTATAATGTTTTTAAAAAAATACTTGAAAATACTTCTTTTTCAGCACCTTCGAAAAATACTCGTATTTCGTATGTCACTACTATGGGCTCCTTTAGACAGTCCACTGAGCACACCTGATGCATAATACTACAACCCATTCTCCCCAATCCAGGACACAGATCTCTCAACCTCTCATTAGAACACCACACTAACTCTTCCCAAAGTGTTTACAACAACTTGGTCTGATTGCTTGCGTAGCGAAAGGTTTTCAGCAACAAGCCAAGTTGTTCAGAACCATATCTGCTGCCACCAACATTCATCACACAAAAATCCAAGTACCAGATCTTTTCCCAAAAATCAAAGCTTCTCCAAAAATCATTCCTTCTTCTGAAAATCTGCTGATCTACTCCTCTATCTACATAACTCCATCATCGTCTAGCACAAAAAAAAAAAAAAAAATTGCCTTCTCCTCTTTAACAACCTCCCTTAAAACTTGCCGTTGCTTCCCCTCTTATCAGCTGCTCTACCAAGCTTCTCCTCTTCAACTGTCATTCCTTCAAATCATTAATCCTGCCGCTCTCATTAAGAAAGTTGACGGCAACATTAACTCTAAAATTTTGATCAACGATCCCGGCACAATAGAAAAATCAGGGACCTCCTTTCCGGTCACAAAATCATTTTATAAAGGTCAAGTTTTTTTATTCACTCATCCCCAATGGCTTTTGGTCCTTGATTATTACATAACTATTGCCCCTAGTTATATATTGTGTCAAATTGAATTGGAAGCCAGGATATGGGATAAAAAATTCCATTACAAACCTCATGAACCAACTTAGTTGCATGTATTAGAGTATACCAGCCAAGGGAAGGCTCCATTGCTTCTAGTCTTCAAAAACAACTTGAAGCCCTCATCGTGATGCATCTAGCACACTAAGAATTGTTGAAAATGGATTAGAAATGAGAAAGTTATGGCCCCCCAAAGTAAAGGTGGTCAAGAACTCAAAAAAAAACCATTGAACACTACAAATGCCAGTTCTTAAACACCCAAAAAGTTCTTTTTATGTTGTTTTTTTGTTATTAAAGTTCCAACGTGATTTGTAGAATTTCAGGTGGCGCTCCTATAACACTTTAAATCATTTAAAAGGAGTAAGAAATAAGAAAGTTATGAAGTTTGAAAATGGGAAAGGTCCAAAGCGAAGAAAAAAAAATGTTTCGTAATTTGGAAAGCTTATTTTTCTTATTTTTCTTCTTATTAAGTTCTCATTACTCCTTTTCCTTTGCACTTCAAAGATGATTGTAGGATATTTTTAATAATTATGATTACTTAATGAAAATATTATTTTAATAATATTATTTAGCTTAAACTATTAATTAGCTTAAGATGTTTATGTACTTATACATTAATTAATTAGAGTAACCTATTTACCATAAATATTTTAACATAAATAGTAAAATTTAAATATATATAATACCTATTGAATATACATATATAATTGATTGTCATTATAATTATAATAAAATTTCTAATTATAATTATAATAATTTATAATAATTTATAATAATACCATATTAATTAAATCTGAATAATTTTTAAAATAAAATTTAAATTTTCTGAAAAAAATCCAATTATATATTTTTTAATTCTATAAAAAATATTTAAATATATTTGACAAACAAAATTTGAAACTTGCAATACATGTTTAAACCATGGTTTGGTTTAATTGAACTTAATTTAATTTAGCTTAATTTAATTTAACATAATTTAGTTTAACCATGATTAGTTTAGCCTAACTTAATTTAGCCATTGTTAGTTTTAGCCTAATTTAATTTAGCCACAAATAATTTAGCTTAATTGAATTTAGCCATAATTAATATAATTTAATTTAGTTTAACCATAATTATTTTGGCCTAACTAAATTTAACCATAATTGGTTTAACATAATTTAATTTAGCCATAATTATTTTAGCCTAACTTAATTTAGCTATGGTTAGTTTAACCTAATTTAATTTAATTTAATTAGCATAATTTAGATTAACCATAATTAGTTTAGCCTAATTTAATTAAGTCATGGTTAGTTTAGGTTAACCTAAGTTAGCATGAGGTTAACCTTAGTACTAAAAGTACATAATACTATTATATAACCTATGTAGATAAATTAAGTATATTAATTTAAGTATGTATAAGTTTAGGCCATTATTTTTATGACACGTGTCCATGTTGTACACATTAGTTGCACACACAACTGTATGGCCCAAAAATTATACAATATCAAATTTGTAGTTGCAAACATGACCAAAAAAGTTGCAAACAACCAATTGCATGCCAATTGCATAGTGACTAGTTGCAAACGACAAGATTTCTAGTAATGATTAGCAATTTATAACACCTAAAAGAGTTATTCAATTAGAACATAGACATCCATGGACAAAAAAAGACCTGCAAGCCACAAAACCCCTCAAGCAGCATCGATAATTTCTTGTGAAGTGTAAACTAGTAAAACATAAAGGCACACCAACAATCTACAAGGGAATTCCAAAAGATAAGAACATTAAATTGAAAATGCAAACTCATCAGGTTGAATTTAGACAAAGAAGTTGGGAAATATGAACCTTGACAAAGAATTGTGTTGAAGTTAGTAGGTCTTATGCAATAACATGACTTTGATGTTCTAATTCATGGAGAATAACAGAAACTCAATAGTCAAAAAGGGAGGAAATAGTACCAAGGTACAAATCTACCTCACCACCTTACTATCAAGAACATGAGGATGAAGAGCTTGAAGAAAAAGCTCAAAATTTTGAACCTCATATTCATTATGTGTTTGAGCAAGAGGCCACAATTCAGGGCATTAGAATGTCTAAAGGAGTTGAGCTGGTACTTATAACTAAATAAGAAATTATAGTCTTACTAAAAGTAGAACCAATAGTAATAGAAGGTGTACTTGTGGCTATAGTAAAGTTTGAGGAAGTTAGCAGCAACATAAAAAACAAACAAACAAACAAACAAAATGAAGATTGATAATGCAGCAGCAACAAAACTAACAAACAAACATAGAATTAAAGTAAGGTATAGTGAACTTAGACTTACTCAACAGAGCAGAAACATTGTTAGAAGAATCCCAAGGGATTGGAATAGAAAAATTCATAGTGTGAACAAAGTTCCAAGACCTAACCCTCCACATTACATATATTACCATCAAATTTGACATCATATCAATGAATGTCCATTTGTTGAAAATAATGTGAAACAAGGATTTGTTGAACATTTCTAGAATCTAAATCTAGAACTTGCAAAAAAAAGGACTATGGAGATTTGAGCCAGAGGATTTATACCATGAGAAGGTTAGAATTCCAAATAGACTTAGAGAATAGATTTGGAGAAACAACAAAATGGAAATGAAAGCTCAGACTGTGGTAGATGTAGCACCCATTTTTGTAGCTCCTACACCAAATCTATTCCATCATAATAATGTTGGAGTTACCTATGCAGGAACTTCCAATTTTAAAGTGGAACCAGTAAGATCTATACTATGGTAATGCCCCATTCAATGGTTATAGTTACTCAAGCTCCATTTACAACAGCACTAGCCCATGTTGGTATGAGGTTTAGACCATAGACTCCAAGGGGAATAAACCTTGTGAGTATGTATATAGAAATACCCAAAAAGGTGGACAAGATTTTTGTTAGATAGCCATCAGATCCAAAAGGATGAAGATCAAAACCACTAGGACCACCATGACCTCTAGGACCACCATGACCTCTAGGACCTTCAGGACATTTTGGATTACCAATGGTGAATCCAGGTAGACCACCATTACCACCAAATAGGCCTTATCATCAACCACTAAACTACCTTGAGTATGTGAAGGGTTTTGACCCAAATGTTCATGTTAGAGTTTTCAGGCTACCATTAAAGCAAATGGTGAAATAGAAGATGCAAAAACTGTTAATTTGTTTAGATTTACCCTCAAAGACACTATATCTAACTAATGTTACAATTACATGGGAGAAACTACCCAGATTGTATTTTTGTAGAATTGCAATTAACTTCTATAAAAGATTTAGAATAGTTCAGAATCATGAGCAAGTTTATCTGTAGTTAAAAAACATGAAGTGGGTGAAGAATGAAAAGGTGGAAGTTTATTATGAAAGATTATTGAAGTTAGCCAATAGTCTTCAACACAGGACAATAGATAGTTTCCTAACTATTGTTTTCAAATCTCAATTACAACCATATCTACATGTAGTAACAATAGGCATGAAGAGAGAAACCTTGCAATAACACAAGGAAGTAGCTTTGGTTTGTGAAAAAGGAAATTTTTAAATTGAGACAAAAAAATCTATTAGTACCACAAAAAAGTAAGACAATATTAGCTTAAAAACCTTAGACATTTACAAAGAAAATAGGAATTTACTGTATAAACTGTCACAAGACAAATCATAATTTGAAACATGTAAAGTCAAAAGAAAAGAAATGTTCATTTTTGTAGTTTTTAAGGTTACCACTCAACAAATTAAAGTACCGAAACCTATGAGATATTCCTATCATATCTGCGATGAGATTGGACATAGGATAACAGATTGTCCTAAGTTCAATGACATGTAGAATATGTTTAAAAACAAAGGAATGAAGATTACAGAGAAACCATCTGTGGTGGAGCCCAAGGTTGTTGATCCTTCAATTCATGTAATGGATGTCAACATGGCCATCACGAAGAGCAAGGTTACTAAAGAACAAGTGTTCAAGGACAAAAAGCCAATCAAGAAGAAGTTTGCTACTAATTGGGAAGAGGAGCATAAACTACAACAATCTTTTATCAATATTATATAAAAGATGCAAGCAGAAGACTCGCTAGAAAGTCTAAATCAAAAAGAGAAAGCATAGTGGAGTACAAGTTGGGTAGGATTACTAGAGATTGAAGTATCCATAAAACCAATTGTACCACAAAATCTATTCATTATTCCTAACAACAGAGTTATGTCTATGAAACATATATTCCAAGATAACAATAAACAAATGTTGGAAACCACCTATACCTTAAGATCAGGTCAATTGTTAACACTAGTAGAAATCAGCCACAATGTAACCACTCCATTTACGACTACATGCAACTTGTAGTTGTTTGCGATTAGATTTGGGATATTTGTAACTACAAGACCAAATTTCAACTATTTTGGTCATTCTCACAACTATGATGCAACTATTTGAAATTTCATCCTATTGGTTGGATTAATTTTTACATTTATTTTCATCCATTAATAGGTTGATATGTCCCATTAGTCGCAATAATCACCAAATTAGTTGCATCCTAAACGTATTCTACAATGACATACGAATGTATTTTAATGTATGTACTAATATATATATATATATAATATGCATACATGTGTATATTGTTCATATAATGAATTTCAAAATTTTCATTTGAATATGATTTTTTAATTTAAATTCAAAAAGGCTTATTTGATCTAAAAAATTGATATTTGAATTCTGAATTAATATTTTCGAATCCAAAAATTAGTATTTCAATTCAGAAAATTATTATTGATTATAAAAATGGACATTTTATTTTGAATACATTTATATGAATATGAAATTTCACATTTCAACTCTGAAAATTTTGCATTTAAATTTTAATAATGATTTGATTTGAACCAGAAATTTCAATTCCAAATTATTATTTTGGATTTTCAAAATTAATACTTTAAGTCTGAAAATTGTTAACTGAGTCTAAAAATGGACATTTCAATTTCGAATATTGTTACTTGAATTTGAAAATTGACATTTCAATTCTGGAAATTTTTATTTGAATTCAAAAAATTATTTGATCTAAAACTTGATAATTGAATTCTAAATTATTATTTTCGAATCTAAAAATTACTATTTCAATTCAAAAAACTTTATTGAGTCTAAAAATCGACATTTTGATTTTAAATATTTTTATTTGAACTTGAAATTTGATGTTTGAATTTTGAAGATTAAATTTAAATTTTAAGAAATTATTTGACTTGAAAGTTGAAATTTGATTTCCAAATTATTATTTTTGAATCTTGAAATTAATATTTCAATTCAGAAAATTATTAATTGAGTCTTAGAATGGACATTTTAATTTTTAATTATTATTTAAATCTGAAAATTGACATTTCAATTCTGAAACTTGTTATTTAACTCCAAAAAACGTATTTGATCAAAAAATTGATATTTGAATTCTGAATACTATTTTGGAATCTTAAATTTATATTTTAATTCAAAAACTTAATGATTGATTTTTAAGGGTTTTTTCTACTACTATCCATAATAAATCATTTTTATAAATAATTATAAATGATTATGTTTATTAAATGTAAATTACACTAAAATAATTATTGTTATAACATAAATTTGTATATTATATAATTTATATTCCTATATTAGAAGAAATTAATTAATGTAATTAACATGACATTATTTTTAAATCATTTTAATTACTTCAGATCAGAATTAATTAGTATGTGCATAATTATTTTCTAATTGAACATAATTATTCACACTTTGTAATTTATAACTTCAAACCTGAATTAAAAAATTGAAAAAATATAATGTAGTTAAAATAATTGTTTTACTGATTACTATATAATATTATTATTTTAAGAGAATTATCCCATGATAAATATTTTATTGTAATTTTACAATAATAATGAGAATTTATGTTATGTGTAACAAATTATTGTATTTATAATTAATAATTACCAAAAAAAAATTACTTGACCTATAATTATTTTTACAACAATAAATGTAATTATATAATAAGTAATGTGATTAGTTGAATAATAATTTTTTAAAAATTGTGTAAAAATTTACTTTCTAATAACCATTGTTAATCCATTACTTATAATTTTAACATAAATAGTTAAAATATAAATTATAATCATTAAATTAATTTTACATTAATTATATTATATATTTTTTCAGATTCTAAAAAGTAATAAATATTTTAAAAATATTTTATTTATTTAATTATTTATGAGTTATGTATTAATAATTTGTGAATAACTAGATAGCTAGTTTGTAAAATATTAAAAAGTTATTGCTTATTTAAGTAATTGAGAATGAATATTGAATATTTGTAGTGTATACTTTATTATTTAAATATATGTATATTTAATCATTATTATTTAAATGATTTTCTAATTATCTAGTATTTGAATTGTTAAGAAATTTAAAAACTGAGAAATTAAGACATGAGAAAGTTTTGGAATTACAACTTAATTTGTCAAGAACTTTCAACTTCAAAACTTATCCCATATTGTTTGTTCTTCATTCCTATTTTGAACACTATATAAACAAGGGGGTGTGGTCACCAATTTCACATTAAGAAATTTGTGCACATGGGATGGGCTAATCGAAAGGCTCAACCCACAACAAAAAATAAAATTATTCACATTTTAAAAGTACTTACCTTCCCAACCTACTTATCTACCTAGCTAGGTAGGTACCTAAGTTGACCTACCCACCTAGGTCGACCTATGTACCTACTTACCTAAGTACCTACCTATATGAGTAGGTATTTAACCTAGGAAGGTAGAACCTACCTATTTATTTTTTTACCTAACTAGGTAGGTTGGTATTAGTTTAGGTTTGTAGGCACCTATTTATGTACCTACCTAGGTACCTACCAACTTAATATTAATTTTTTAAATTATTTTTAATGCCATGTGGCATATTTACATTGGGCCACGTGTCATCATCCAAGTATTTGAATTGAACGTCCTAGATTGATTCAAAATAATAATTATAATAATTTAAATAATCAAATATTAAGACACATGGCAACACATCATTTGCCCTCAATTATGACCAAAATAGTTGCATCTTAGTCGCATGTGACAATACGTATATAATGGAGTCATAGGATGAAATGTATTTGTTGACTTTTTTTTTTCATAGAATACCCTTTGTCATTTGTGACTAGTTTATCACATGTGACTTGTCTTAGGCGATTAGACTTTTTGATCTAGAAATCAAAAGCAAACAAATCATAGAGGAAAAGGACAAATTTGTTCAAAACTTGCAGGGAGTTTTAAAGAGGGAGCAAAAGCTTATAACATAATTGTAGGTGAAGCATAATGAAAATAATTAATTATTAGCACAATTGCAAATAGTTAGACAGATACTCAACAACATGGATAAGCATATTAAGGATCTGAAGAAGATTAAAGTTGAAAGGGATTCTTCGTTGGCAACTTTGATATAAACAAATGCTAATTACTAGAAGTTTAAGCTAGAGAAGGATTCTCTGAGCGTGGAACATAATAAACTTCATAGAGATTACAAGAATATGGAATAGTCTTTCTTGAAGAAGCAAAAAGAGCTAGAGGAGCTCAAAGAAGACATTGGTAATGTATGCCAATCCAAAAATGAAATACAAAGGCAATCTAAGCAAAGACAAGTAAAAATGGATAGAAACCTGCAGATGTAGATGGTTGCTAATGAAAGGTTGCAACATGTTTTGGAATAGGCCAAAGGAATCAAACCTTTTAATTATGATAATGTTTTTAGAGATAACAATGAACTCAAGAATCAACATAGTCCACTTAAGGTAAAATTCAAGGCATTGACTATGAAAGAAAAGGATGCAGATCTTTGGTGGGATGTAGTGCAAGATATAGTTTAGAAGGATATAAGAAAATTTTGTAGAATGTATGAAAGAAATGAGAAATTCTATGGGCATAAGATATCCCAAATGGAAAAGGTCATACCATTCTTTTAATATGAACCTCAAGTCTTGACTTGAGAATCATAAACCTCATATGAGCAACAAGAAAAAGGATAGACTAATGGTGCAGGACCATTAGAAATAAGAACAACAAAAGAAGAACTAGTAGACTTCAAAGGAGGAAGGGATAGTTCCCAAAAGGAAGCTAAAGGTATGAAAAATGTATTAGAACAAAGTTTATAATCATTAAAATTTGTTCCAAAGGAAATTAGTTCCCAAGAGTATGTATCTACATCTATAAAAATAGGAGAGCATATGAAAACTGAAGAACACAAAACTGAGGAAGTACAGGAGGATTAGATTGATCCAACATCAAAGTTGTAACAACAGGAGCAAACTCAAATCACATCACTTTTGCAATCGTAGCAACAAATTCAAGCAACATCAAATATGTAGTCACAACAACAAATATAAATCACATCAAAGTCGCAATCACAAGACCAGACAACAACAAATCAATAATCAAGTGCATAATTACAAATAAAAGTAGAAGAAGTACAACAATAGATTTTGAACACAATAGAGAATCAGCCGTTAATTCAATTGGAAGAATAATCTATAGCATAGATAGATCAAATTGTAGTACAACAAGATTAACATCAAAAATTTGACCCACAAGATTAGAAAAAGTAGATTGATTTAACTTTTTTAACATACTTTGATATAGAATTTCGAGACGTAATTCAAAGTATTGGTGGGGTAATGTTAACGGAGTACTTAGTTATTGTAAATAGTTAGTTAGTAAATAGTTAGTTACTTAGTTAGTTTCCTAAGACTTAATGGCTAGTTTACATAGTTTTCATCACCATTTGAATTTGAATTGATCATAAGATTACTTTAAAGTGATCATTTTGGGCAAGACATTCGATTTTTTTTGTAGAATATTGATTCTTTGAGAGTATGGAAGAAAAGCATGTTGTTTTTTGGAAAAGCTTCAACTCCATAGCTAGTTTTGTTGTTTTGATGTTTTTCCATACTTTGCATGATTGGATTGAAGTTTTGAACTTAGATGTGAGTAGATCTAATTGAGCAAAATTTATTAGTATTAGTTTCACGATATGATTTAATCCAAATTTTGACCAAAATATAGAATAGGAATTTTGTATCTACCAATATTTGTGAAAGAATACATGTTGTCACAATATATTACAAAGTGCAAATATATTGTAAAAATGATTCAAATAATTGCAAAACTTGATGAAATATATATTGAATACGAATTGATTATACCATTTCATTTACAATTGAAAAGTTTAACTCAAATGATTTCATAAAAAACATATGGATAAGTTTTTCATTTAAATAAATATAAATGTGTTGAAAAAAACATTTGGTTGAAAAATTACTTTCATTTGAAAAATAACAAGAATGATGTTAGAGGCTTTTGTATCAAAATCCATTTTATATGTTTATCAAAATGCTTGAGGAAATCAAAGAAAAATTGCCCCAAAATAATACAAAATGTACCCAAAAAAAAACATTTTATTGCTCAATGCGGCTGCCTTGTAATGTGTTTTCACCTCACAATTGACATTATCACCACACACATACCTAACATAGAAACTTAATGTTTTACCTTTTGTGAGGTCACACCTTGTTCCTTGCCACAATTTGACCAAATTGTTGTTATGTCATGCATACATAATTTTTACATTAGATTTCATCAAACTGCATAATATTTATGTCACCTTGCATCAAATGTAACATGTTTTTATATCAATTTACATCAATGTGCATAATATTTATGTCACCTTGCATCAAATGTAACATGTTTTTATATCAATTTACATCAATGTGCATAAATTGGTTCCATAACCATATATTCTTACCTTCATAATTGTTGCACAAGGGTTGGCACCAAATCATCAAGTTCTACGATGTTGAAGGCACCTAAACCATTCACCCCCTTATCCACCTATTCACCAATGTGTTTTATTACAATTATAACAAAATCTTGTTTAGGGTCCTACACCACTCATGGGCATGGACTCTATTGACTACATATTTCCCTCCACTGTTGGCATGTTTATGCCAAGTTTCTTTGCCGAGCTCATCATATTGGATTGCAAAAGAATTTATATGGTGACCAATTTTTTGATGTAAAATTTTAGTTCTCCCATTAAAGTTGAAGACTTGCCATGTTTTTTATCCATTACAACTCCCCTATCATGAAGTCGTCCAACTTATTAGCAAGATCTTGCATTGATCCATTACTAATGTCATGTGTTCAATTAATCATTCACATTAGTTTTTATTTCCTTAGTTCTAAATACTTGTCACTTCTAGACCACATGAATGGTCTTCACATCACAAATTGGGCCAAAATAACTTCATTCATGGTATGAAAAGTCCACAACCATTGAAACTAAAAACATATATACATTTATAGACAATTGTTCCATAACTAAATTATCCATAAAACACACAAAATGGAACCTTAACAACTCACACCATAGTAGCACAATTGTTCGTCAAATTACCACCTCCATTTTGCATCTCTCCCAACAATAATGTCCATCCAGGTACTTGCATTTGTCTTTCATGAACACATTTTGAAACACTAACATAACTTTTATACAAAACTAAAATTCACCATTACATACTCAAAATCGTCCATGCAAGCCTTAAAATGTGACAACCTTCCAATTGCTATATGAGCCTCTTGTTGCACTGGCCCACTGTAATTACCACACTTAAATACATTTTTTGCTAACACCTATGCATCACTAAGGTGTTTTTGCATTTTCACAAATTCTAGTCAACACATCAATTGTATACTTCTTAGGCCTTCAACTCCTTACCCCTTGTTCACACTTTTTTTGTATCTTACACAATAGCCTTAAAAAAATAAGGAATTAGTGACCCAACACCCCATACCTAATTAGTAAATCTTGCACTAGGCCCTTCATCTTTTCTTCATTAAGCTATATGTAGCCACAAGTTGCATGTGTTCAAATTTCAAACTTAGTTCTATATACTAAAACTACTTGTCCAAATTATCTTTCACTTCCTTCAACTTATCTAGAGTTTGACAATTATGGTTTTTGTCTTTTACAACAATCTAAATGTGTAGCATTTTAGAACAAACATCCACTACACCCAACTTGAGACCAATGGAACCCCTTCAATGTTAACAATGATCACAAGTTTTTTAGATTGGCTTCCAAGTGTTGTCCCAACACTATAAAAAAAAACCCCATTTTGTGACTTGTTTTAGGTGACTAAAAATGTCATTTGTGACTATAATTTTGGTTTGAATTCATTTATCTCAATGGCTATCACCACTAGTAATTTTGCAATGAATCTCACATTGAACAACTTTCAAAGCATAATTAGGTCATATATTGCCTAGGTTGCTTGATTGGTTTAGCATCTACCATCAATTGAATCTTATGTTAGCATATCTACCTTAATATGAATAAGTTCTTTTTGGGTAAACCTTTTGCAAATTATTTTGTGTCAAGCATTAATCATAAATATAATATCAATTTTTTTTTATTAACCCCTTTGGAAAGCCTTGTATACTTGAATTCAATTTGATCCATCCATATTATACATCCAACAATGCACAACCCATTTTAGTGTTATCAATGGAAAGGTTTGTTAACAAATAGGAGATCTACTCAAGTGCAAACATAAATCTTTATTGAAAGGAAACTACAACATAATGCTCACAACACAAAACACAACATCAAGAACTCTCCAAGGTTCTTGTCACAAGAAATACACAAACTTGTGTAATGAAAAAAAAAGAGCCAAAACATCAACACCAAGGTATTTAAACTAAAAGACCAAACCACAAATAACCAAACTAAAATAAGTAACGAAAGTAAGCCAACCTTGTGAAAGTAACCTAATTACTTTCCTACTCTAGTAACTAATGAAACCTAACTAGTTGAGCTTGAATTCTCAACACTCCCCCTCAAGCTCAAATCCACTTCTAGTACACCAAGCATTTTTCTAAACTTCTTTAGCTTGTCTGTACCTAAAGCCATTGTGAAAATGTCAACAACTTGATCTTCGGTACTAACATGAATGAGGTCAATTTCTTTTGTTAGAATTTTTTCTTTAATAAAGTGGTAGTGCACCTCAATGTGTTTTGTCCTAGCATGATAGACTGGGTTGTTAGCAAGTAGTATGCTACTAATGTTATCACAATAGATGACAACAGGAGCATCCACTGACTGTCCCAAATCTGAGAGTAGTTTTTGTAACCAAACTACTTCACATGCAGCAATTGCTACACCTTTGTATTCTGCTTCCGTGCTTGATAATGCAACTGTTAGTTGTTTTTTATTGCTCCAACTAACAGCACCACTTCCAAAAGAAAACATGAAACCACAAGTTGATCTTCTATCTGAACCATTGCCAGCCCAATCAGCATCCGTGTATCCATGTACTTGTAACTGGCTCTTGACTTCATAAAAAATTCCACATTGCAAGGTATGTTTTATGTACCTCAGTATGCGCCTCACTGCATCCAAATGCGGCTTTCGTGGTGTTTGCATGAATTGACTCACCACTCCAACTGCATAACTCAAATATGGCCTTGTGATGGTCATGTAAATCAAACTCCCCACTATGCGTCTGTACATAGTGGTATCCTCCACGAGGTCTCCTTCATCTGCACTCAACTTCACATTTTGCTCCAATGGAATTGAAATGGGTTTACAACCCGTCATCCCATAGTCGGACAATTTGTTCAAGGCATATTGCCTTTGTAGTAACCATATCCCTTTCGGGGAATGGATTACCTCAATGCCAAGGAAATAACGCAATTCTCCCAAATCCTTCATCTCAAACTTTTGCTTCAAAAGTTTCTTCAAATCAGAGATGTTTGCATCACTATCTCCTGTGATAATCAAGTCATCAACATAGATGACTATGACTACAATCCCATGATTTGTCTTTTTCACATATAGTGAAAAATCTGCATTGGATGTTTGAAATCCACTTGTGACAAGATATTGACCTATCTTATCTGACTAAGCTCTAGGTGCTTGCTTCAAGCCATACAAAGCTTTCTTCAACCTACAAACCAAATTAGGATGTGTTTGGTCCACATAACCTGATGGTTGTTCCATGTACACTTCTTCCTGTAAATCTCCATGAAGAAAAGCATTCTTTACATCCATTTGATGTAAAGACCATCCTTTTGCTGCTGCCATAGCAATGATTGCTCTTACAGTTGTCATTTTGGCAACTGGACTATAGGTCTCCTCATAGTCTATGCCATACGTTTGGGCATAACCTTTGGCAACCAATCTTGCTTTGTATCTGCTCACAAATCCATCTACATTGTGTTTGACTTTGTACACCCATTTGCACCCAATTGCTTTATTGTCTTTTGGTAAAACTACCAATTCCCAAGTAGCATTCGCATCCAAAGCCACCATCTCTTCATCCATGGCATTGTCCCACTTAGGATTTCCAACCGCTTGTTCAAAACAAGTGGGTTCAACCTCTTGTATAACTCTCACCATGTATGCATAATGATGAGTTACAAAGCCATCATATGTGAATCTTTGTATAGGGTACTTGACTCGTGTGGATCTTCGTACTCCAATGTTGTTGTCAGGTGTTTTCAAAGCTTTCTTGACCATCCAAGCTCCAAGAGTAGTAACTGAGGTGATTCTTGATTCTTCACCCTCACTCTTCTCTGACTCACTTGATTCACCGTCTACATGAGAATTTCTAGATGATGTTTGTGAACTACCATGTACAATGTTTGAAGATCTTAATCTTCCTTTCCATGGAGTGCTACTGGACCCACTAATTGAAGACTCTTGTGGTCCACTAATTAATTGTGATTCTTGTTCCACATTTGATGAAACATCACCATTTCTAGCTTCTCCATCTTCTGCTACCTTCAATGGTGAGTACCAACTAGCCATCTCATCAAACACAACATCTCTACTCACTTGCAACTTTCGAGTGGAAGGGTTGAAACATCTATATCCCTTTTATTATGAGGAGTATCCAATGAAGATACATTTCTCAGCTTTTGGGTCTAGTTTTGATGTCTTCTCATCAGGAACATGCACGTATGTAATGCAACCAAACACTCTGAGGTGCGAAACATCGGGTTCTGCCTGTGAATTTTTCTTCAGGTGTCATGCCATGAACTACCGCTGTGGGTGTTCGATTCATGATGTAGACTGCGGTTGCTACCACTTCAGCCCAAAAGTAACTTGGCAAATTCTTCTCATTCAACATGGCACATGCTATTTCTGCAATGTGCCTATTTTTCCTTTCAGCAACTCCATTCTGCTGTGGGGAATAACTACATGAGTATTTCCTTTGAATCCCATGCTCCTTCAAGTAGTCACTGAATTCATTTGAAAAATACTCTCCCCCTCCATCGGACCTTAGGCATTTGATGTTGACACCCTTCTCCTTCTCCACCATTGCTTTGAAATTCAAAAAATGTTGAAACACTTCACCTTTGTGTTTCATGAAGTAGACCCACACCTTCCTTGTGTGGTCATCAATGAAACTCACGTAGTATTTGCATCCTCCAATGGATTCTGTCTTCGTGGTCCACACATCTGAATGGATCATTTCCAAAGGTTTGGAACTTACATGAGTTGTTTGAGCTGGGAAAGAATGCCTAGCTTGCTTCCCCAATTGGCATGCTTCACAAACCTCTAACATCACCTCTTTTGCTCCAAATTTGGGAAGACCTCCAACAAGTTTTTGTTTCTCCATGAGCTTAAGACGTTGGAGATTAGCATGGCCAACTCGCTTGTGCCAAATTCCAATGTCTCCAGCTCCTTTTCCATGTGTGAATAACATGGAATTCACCTCAGGCATGTTCACATCCAAGGTGAACATTCGTCCATTCCTTTCCCCTTTTGCAATCAATTTGCCTTGGTTCTTCATGTCTTCCACAAAACATCCATTTGGGTTGAATGTCACCTGTAAACCTTGTTCCACCATCTGGCCTACAGAGACCAAATTTTTTGTTATGGTTGGAACATGAAGTACATATTTCAGGTACTTTGTTTGCCCATCTTCCATGGACAATGGCACCTTGCCAATTTGTGTGATGGGATGCGTAGTGTCATCACCAGTTTCCACAAACCCTGGTGTCTTCAAATCCTTTGTGTCTCTAAACCATTCTCCATGGCTAGTCATGTGGTTTGAAGCTCCAGAATCCACATACCAGACATTGTTGTCTGATACACCTCCTATCATTGAATTTGCCATGTGACGCATCACAAACAGTTGCTCATCACCTTGATTATTAGTTGATGCATAATTCCCTTGTTGCAGCTTTCCATTTCGTGCATCATGCTCCGTTTGATAACAATTCTTTGCCATGTGCCCAGGTTTCCCGTAGTAGTAGCAATTTAAATTGCTATTTGGTTGTTGACCTCAATAACTTCCACCACGACCTCCACGACTTCCTCGACTTCCTCTTCCTCCAAAGTTTCCTCGTCCACCTCCATGAACTTGACCTTCATGTTGATGATGTCCACCATGCGAGCTTCCGAGTCGACCTCGAAATGAGGTTTTACCACCTTTACCTCTACCTCTATTGGTATTTGAGTAAAAAGCACTTTCTTGTGATCCTCCGTTGGATGAAGTACCAACAATTCTCATCTCTTCACTTATAAGTAGTGTTATTAAGTCTTGGAAGTTGGGAAATGTTTCTCGAACTGCAATTGAGGTACGAAACTGACTATAGTCTTTTCCAAGTCCATTTAAGGTCACGACCACTAAATCTTCATCATCTACAGGGGCTCCTATAGATGCAAGAGCATCAGCAAGGTTTTTCACCTTTGTAGAATAGTCATTGATGTTCATCTTGTTTTTCTGTAGATTATGCAACTCTTGTTTGAGCTGCATTTTGCGGGCTTGTGTATTGGTGCTATACATCTTCACCAATGTACCCCAAGCTTGCTTGGGTGACTTTGCATCTTGAATATGCACAGTCATGGAATCGGACACACTCAAAGAAAGCCAATACAAGACTTTCCTTATTTTTTCATGCCAAGTTTTATTGGCTTGAATTTGTTGTTGCGTGGGATTTTCTGGGAGAGGAGGTTCTTTCTCATCACCAGTTATAAATTCCCAGTAGCCTTTCCCCATCAAGAAATTCACAATCCTAAATTTCCACACTTGGAAATTGTTCTTGTCTAGTTTCTCAATTGCAATTTGAGAAAGACCGTCCGCCATCTCTCAAGGCACCACTCAATGTCTTCTTGGGGTTTCACAATGATTCTAATTCCTTCCTTGCGTTTCTAGGATTAGGGTTAGGGTTTTCCTTCCTAGGTTTCTAGGATTAGGGTTAGGGTTAGGGCTGAACAATATGGACCTTACGTATGTATGTATGTCTTGAGTATTATATGAAATTTCATACCATACATAGGTTTTACATATAGGTACGTATCTCGTATAATATTTCGTATGGTATTACGTACATGATTACATACCACACTTTTGTACGAAGGTCTTGATAAGATATTTGTGCTTCCCAATCTTCAAACTCCTTCCTTCAAGTTCTCCCAAGTTGTATTTGCTCCATTTCAAAACTTTGCTTTGGTGTCTTCTCAAAACAAACTTTTGTCATAGCAACTTTGCAAAGCTACTCCACACACATATGACCTTGGATCGATCTAAGATTTTGGTGAAACATAGAACACTATGTCTACTACCTACTCTCAAAATTTCAGCTCATTTAACTTCATAAATTGAGAGATCTTGCTACTTCCTTGAAGTCACCTCAAACTGGGACCTGAACACAAAATGACTTACAACTCGCTCTCAACAACTCCAAAATCCTTGATATTTTGGGAGACACATAAGATATATGTCTTCTATATCTGCTCAAAATTTCAGCTCTATTGATGATGACCACAAAGAGATATCACTTTTAAAAAAAATTGACTTCAAAACTGAGACTGAAACTTCAGATGCTTGGATCTCTCTCAATACAAATCCAAATGACATGAAATTTCTCTCACACATATATTCTTATATGATCTATATGATCTGAAAGATGCAGACCCAAAAGAGCTTAAACAAAGGAGATATGACCAAAAAACCAAATCTGGCATAGAGTTTTCAAAAGCTCATAACTCTCACAAAACATATCCTTTTCTTTTGAAACTTTGAGAATAGAAGCGTCCTATAGTCTTCTATAACTCCAAAAATATCTTTGGCCGTGCCTTGACCGTGTCTTCGAGACACAGGTGAGACCATAGGTCACAAACGTAAGGTGGAGGAGGTATCCCAAACTTGGCGCGTCAGGCAAGGTCCCATGCCATGTAAAGGCTAGATAATGCGGCGCTCCCTCCCGCATATGGGCAGCAAAAGGGCGCATATGCCCGGACAAATGGGGGGCCTGAGTCCTCCAAGTTTCACTCCAAGATCTTTCCACAGTAGCTCTAAATTTAGCTTTAAAGATCTGATTTCCATAACTTTGATATGTTGATCTCCTCTCACCTCTTTTCTTTTCTTTTCTTTCTCTTCACATTCTTTCCTTTCCCCGTTTCTCTTTTGCACTTGACAAACTCCTATGATATTACTAGAGACTCTCAAGCTCTAGTTCTAGAGACTTTCTAGCTCTAGATCTCTTTCATCTTTCTCACCAAACAACTTAAGCTCTGATACCATGTTAACAAATAGGAGATCTACTCAAGTGAAAACATAAATCTTTATTGAAAAGAAACTACAACATAATGTTCACAACACAAAACACAACATTAAGAACTCTCCAAGGTTCTTGTCACAAGAAATACACAAACTTGTGTAATGAAGAAAAGAGAGCCAAAACATCAACACCAAGGTATTTAAACTAAAAGACCAAACCACAAATAACCAAACTAAAATAAGTAACGAAAATAATCCAACCTTGTGAAAGTAACCTAATTACTTTCCTACTCTAGTAACTAATGAAACCTAACTAGTTGAGCTTGAATTCTCAACAAGGTTTTTAATATATAATAATATTTGCAAAGATTTAAAAACCCACCTTTTGAAGGAGGTTGAACCCCTATAATGTAGGGAAAAAAGGCTTTAAGTCATGCAAGTTATGACAAGCGTAAAAGTTATGGTTTTTGAAAGGAGAAATGCAGTACTTAGTTTGAGTGGACCCACCTAAATCCATACAAAAAATAAAGTTTGTCCTTGAGTAATTTATTCTAGTCATGCATCATACAATTCCATTTTATGGAAGATTCCTTTCAAAAAGTTAGTTTCATTGATATCATCACATTTCATCCATCTATAAACAAGTGTATTTTATGGTCAATTTCATCCATGTTGTCAATTTTATTTTTGCAACAATCTTTTGTATGTCCTTCTGAGTTTTCACCTTCCTTTCTTTAATATTTTTCTATATATTTCCATTTGTATATCCTTTTTTCCCTATCCCCCCTTCCCCCCCACCTTTCCCTCTTCCTTTTACCTTTCCCCAATAAATTTCCATCAATTCCCAAATGATCTCCAACATATTCTTTTATGTTCCCATTTATTTCCAATAACATCATTTATCACCCCATGTTATTTTCCAATAAAATTCTATGCTAGTAAACTGCACAACTTTATTGTGAAAATTAACATAAGCCATGGTTTAGGGTTAGGGTTTTAGAGCTAAATTTAGGGCTTAAACACAATTTTATGCCTCACATGGGACTAAGTAAGAGCCCCTCCTCCCAAGTTTTTTTCATTTGATTTTCTCTTGTTCTTTATCATTTTTTTTTTGGTGTTCAGTTTTTCATTTGTTTTTTCTTTTGCTCTAATCTTGCCCATTTCGTTTTTTTCATTTCTTTTTCTTTTCCTCTTATCTTTCTCATTTGTTTTTTTCTTGTTCTTTCTCATGTGTTTGTCTTTTTTGGCTAATGAATTTTTCTCCAAGCTCTAACTCTTCTTCAAGTGATGATGGAATTTTGTATGACATGGATGAAGAGGCTACATTGCTCTTTTAGTGTGGATATGTTACATGCAATTCTAGAGATTTTTCAATTCACA